>OY288256.1:7652308-8852308 GCA_958450325.1 Agrostemma githago | reverse complement strand
TCACGTTCATTCATTCATTCAAATCTGTGATCGACAACCCATTACTATGGATTCAATGATGGCGACATCTTCATCAACAGTTGATAAGCAATTCGTGGAGTACAACAATGGTGAGTTTTGATATTGCTTTCATGTTTTGCGCCAATTTTATTCATTTAATTCATCATAGATTCATATCAATGGTTCATTGCTTTCATGTTATTATAGATTCCAGATTGTTATGGTTATTATTTACGTTTTTCATAATCTTCACTGATACTATTGGTTTTTTTTTCTATTGAAGCAGTCACGATGTTTACATAGTGTAATTGCTGAGTTACAGTAACTCTAATTTGTAATTGGAGTGACACACACTGAACGTTGGGAGAACGTTTCTGACGATGATTATAAAGTAACTTACTATACGAGTTAAAGTAACACAATGTACAAGTTGAAGTAACACATTGGCTGCATGGGCGTAACGTTGTTTAAATTTTTGCAGGTGCCATTGGCAAAGACGCTAATGCACAGGACAACCACGGTGAGTTTAGGATATTGCTTTTAGGTGTTGGATCAATTTTATTCATTTCATTCATCATAGATTCATATAAATGGTTCATTACTCTCGTGTTAGTATAATCTCCAGGTTGTTGTGTTTATTCTTTACGTTCTTCTTAATCTTCACTGATACTATTGTTTTGTGTTCTATTGAAGCAGATACGATGTTGAAGTAACATACTTTCTGAGTTACAGTAACTCTAGTTTTTAATTAGAGTAACAGACACACGTAACGTTGAAAAAGGTTTTTGACGGTGGTGTTGAAGTAACTTACTTTACGAGTTAGAGTAACTCAACTTAGGAGTTGAAGTAACACACATCTGGTATATAAAATTAAAGTAACAGCTGGTACGCATTAGAGTAACACATATTTAAGTGTTAGAGTAACATATGGTGCGAATAAAAGTAACACATCTCCACAATTGAATGTATCAGACTATTAGCATTAAAAGTAGCATAAGGATGCGAATTAAAGTAACACGTCTTCTTAATTAAAGTAACACATCTTCCTCAGCTATTTTGTCTTCTTTAGTGTATGCAATGCATGGGCGTAACGTTGTTTAATTTTTTGCAGGTGGAATTGGCAAAGAAGCGAACGCACAACAATGGTGCAGAGATGTGGGTGAGGCATTCACTCCATACATGGGGCAAGAATTCATGAAAATCGACGAGGCGGTGAAATTTTAAAAATCTACGCACTGACTTGCGGATTTGATGTGAGGAAGTACACCACAAAGCGATGGTACGGTGGTGAGATAAAGTCAAAGCTCCTAGTCTGCAACCAGACAGGGTTTTACGAATTCTGTGAAAGTTGTTTACGATGCAGCTGCCAAAGAAGTTGTTGTAGACGCGCTTAAAAAGAAGACGAAGGTCCGTCGTTGCGGATGCAAGGCAAGGATTAGGCTTTTCAATAAAGGCGGCACTCTCAGGATTAACAGGTTCCACGTTGGCCACAAACACGACTGATCTCACCAAAAGACAGAGAATTTCAAAAGTTGTCGAGGAAACTAACAAAGTACAATAAGCAAATGATCTTGAATAATTCACGGGTATGGAGTAACACAAGTTTTTATATAGAGTAACATGTGTGTAAGGTAGAAGTAACACCATTTTTTAGGGATGATAACAACTAGATTAAATCAATGTGTGCATAATCTAATTTATTTTGTTAGAGTAACATCATTGGTTCTATAGAGTAACACTATTAATGTAAAAGAGTAACACAACTACGTATATTAATGTTCCATTGTCCATACATTAATCGCCTGCTGAATACGTTGGAGTAACACACTTTATGAACAAGAGTAACATATCTGCAATGTTTGAGCAGGTATATTATTCAAGTCATTTAGTTCTTGCATCAGTATAAATTGTTGAATAGAACAATTAAATTTGCTAGACTAACATCTTTATTTCTTTACAGTAATAATATTTCAATATAAGAGCAACACAAATAGTCTACAGTAACATACATAATGTTCTACAAATAGTCACACTAGGTGATAAATTTTGTTTGTTGGGCATGTAATTCAGTAGTTCTCGATTCTTATTTTCAGCTGAAGATTGGCGCAATGCGGACATACAACATGTGCAAGGAGCAAGTAAAGGGATTCGCAAACATGGGTGCGAGCTTGGTCGACTTCAAAAACTTGGGAAGAAATATAAAGTGCTTCCTACATGAGAGGGACGGTCAACTATTCATCGACCGTTTCGAAGACATGGCTAAAAATAGAATGGGTTTATTTTTTGACTACGAGCTAGATGAAGATGGGAGTGTAAGCAAGGTTTTCTGGGCTGACGGTGAAGCGCGGCGAAACTACCAATTGTTCGGAGATGCATTTTCGTTCGACCCAACATACGGGATGAACAAATATAAAATGATATTCACGCCGTACACCAGTGTTGATAATCACAAACGATCGGTAAATTTTGGTGGGGCTCTGATAGCGCACGAGTATTATGAATCGTTCAGGTTGGTGTTTGAGAGATTTATGACTGCAATGGGCGGCAAGGAGCTGGTGTATATTATTACCGACCAGGATCCGGGTATTATACCAGCCGTGAAGAAAATGTTCAGGACAGCGCGACACCGTTTCTTCATGTGGCATATCTTGAACAAGGTCCTACCAAATACGGTGCAACGCGGAGTGACTACCAAGATTTTTTGAAGAGGTTGAATGCTATAGTATGAGATATGGAGATTGTTGGAGATGAGTTCGACGCGGAATGACATAAGATAATGGAGGAGTACCATGGGGGCCGGGTGATGTCGAGTGGTTTTCATCTACATTCTCCATTAGGAGGCAGTGGGTGATGGCACATTGCAGGGATTTAAAGATGGCTGGCTTAATGGGAACAACACAAAGGTCGGAGAGTGAAAACAGTTTCTTCAAAAGATTCGAACAAAAATCGAGGATGTTGGTCGAATTCTGGATGCGATTCAAGAGCGTTATGGACCAGCAACGGTATACACAAAAAAAACTCGACAACAACAATGTACTAGCTTCTCCAAAAACAGCATCCCACCTGCCAATTGAACATCACGCTGAGAGGATTTACACCCACGCCGCATTTGAAGAATTCCAGGAGGAGGTGAAATTTTCTGTGGGTACTTGTAGTGTGAGGGGGTTCCTTGAGAAGGACGGGACTGAAGAGACATTGGTGAGGGATGCTACACAAAATAAAGAGTTTACGGTCCAGTATATATCAGGTACTGCTTAAACTCACTCATGCAATGATATTTTGTTCAGATGATAACAACGTTGTTTACCATTCATTCTTAGGTTAACACCCTTCTTTCTTAGGTTAGCCCCGTTCTTTAATAAAGTAACACCATGTGTTCCTTAGAATAATATATATAATGCGTTAGAGTAACTGAGGATAGTATATATAATGCGTTGTATAAGCTTTATTCTGAAAAGTAAAACCGATCATTCCTTAAAGTAACATCACTAATACTTAAAAGAAACTCATTTTGAACTCCATTACATTTTGCACACCATTACCATCATTGTAATTGATGTCTCTGCTGATTGAATCAATAGATATTATATTGTTTTGGACATATTATTTTGCCGTAATAGTGTCACATTAATATGTCGTCATCCGTCCAGGTACATCTGAATCCAGCTGCACATGTCAGTTGTTTAATTTATGAGGAATACTGTGTAGACACGTAATCTGGATATTCAAAAGGGCTCACCACTATACCCGAAAACATGGTAACCAAAAGGTGGACAAAAGAGGTTGCTCGCATTGCTCGTATCGGTGATGAAGGATTAGATAGCGAAAACATTGACATCATCGTCAGAAAATAAATAGAGATGTCAAGATTGTGGTTAGAAATTCATGAGACAATGGGACTTTTATGGACAAGAGACAAGGTAGATGTGGAAAGCTTGTGCGGATTAATTCGGGAGTTCAGGTTGCAGAGACAGCCGGTTTCTAGCGGGAGGAATATTGACAAAACACAGGAACTGGAAAATATGCTTGGGTGTACGACCTCTGGCAATATCACGATACTCCCTCCAAAGATTTCTAAGACAAAGGGCAGCGGAAAGCGGATGTTATCGAGCAAGGAAAATACGGTAGCACTTTCTAGAAAGCCGAAACGCATGTGCAATAACTGCAAACAGATGGTGCACCATGACAAGAGAAACTGTCTAAATCTGTACGCAGCACGACCACCACCACCTACTAAACCCAATGATAAGGATGAGGAGGGTGAATTAGATGAAGACGACGAAGAAGAGGAAACTGAAGAAGACACTGAGGAAGATAAGGAGGAGGAACAAGTGTTCTGAGAATACTTGTGTTTTTGGTCATGCTGAGAGGTTGTTTTTTTTACAAGAATAACTGATTTTTTTACACATTTTTTACACATAATGATGTGCAACGTTGCAGTTTACTCTATATTTAATACATGTGTTTTTGGTTAGAGTAACATCTCAGATGTATTGGAGTAGCACCATTCGATCCTTAAAGTAACAGACATAATGCATAAAAGTAACTGAGGATAACAGCGTTGTTTACCATTCATTCTTAGATTAACCCCAACCCTTCCTTTTGGTAACATCATTTGTTCGTTAAAGTAACACCTGCAATGCGTTAAGGTAACACATTTTTTTGCTAGGGTAAGAACCTCAATCCCTGATGATGAAGCCAACTTTGAAATATGGGTTAAAAACCTTCTTTCTTAGATTAGAACCATTCATTACCAAGGTAACAACATTCGTTCTTTAAAGTACCATATATAATGTGTCAGAGTAACTGATGATAACAGCGTTATTTAACCATCATTATGAAAATAAGAACATTCATCACTTAGTTTAACATCATTTATCCGTTAAAGTAACAGCTACAACGCTAGTAAGTCTATATTAAAGTTACAGATGACATATTAAAGTTACAGATGACATACGATAAAGTTACATTAGTTCAAAATTAATATGTAATTGTAACATTCAGCACTTTTATCAGCTGAAGTGATAAAGTGTAACTTTAAGACTCATCTCGTGTAACTTTAAGCACTTTTTGTGTAACTTTAACACTGGAACTTAAAAACTTATAAGAGTTGTTGACCTTATGAGAACCTACCTCTACACACACACACACACACACACACACATTAAGGCTCTTTTGAGTCATCCCATCCATTGAATTGGATGAGAATGGATGAACAAGATTCATCCTAATAATTGTATTAAAAAAAGGAGATACACCATCCTAAAATAACTCCCATAATTTTAGGAAACAATAACATTACGTTCATTCACTCATTCAGTCATTCACGTTACCACGTTCATCAAACCAAAAAAAAACGCTTCTAATATCACGTTCATTCATTCATTCAAATCTGTGATCGACAACCCATTACTATGGATTCAATGATGGCGACATCTTCATCAACAGTTGATAAGCAATTCGTGGAGTACAACAATGGTGAGTTTTGATATTGCTTTCATGTTTTGCGCCAATTTTATTCATTTAATTCATCATAGATTCATATCAATGGTTCATTGCTTTCATGTTATTATAGATTCCAGATTGTTATGTTTATTATTTACGTTTTTCATAATCTTCACTAATACTATTGGTTTTTTTTTTCTATTGAAGCAGTCACGATGTTTACATAGTGTAATTGCTGAGTTACAGTAACTCTAATTTGTAATTGGAGTGACACACACTGAACGCACGAGGAAGATGTAGTTACCTTTAATTGTTTTCGTTTTATTTCTCTCAATTTGTATCTAGAATGCACGATTGATTAGTTCTGTATGTCCGAAATTGATTATATACATTCTCTATTTTTTTCATGTCTCCCCTGCATGTTAATTTTGTTACTTTAATAAACATTATTTGTTACTTTAACTGGTATCATTTGGTATTTTAATGAATAACCTATAGAGCTAAGCTTATCTTGCTACTGATTTGCATATTACGTGCATCGTTTTGTAATGTATGTGTTTCTTGTTATTTTAATGCATATATTATGTTACTTTAATACATAATTTCTATTATTGTAATGCGTACATCCATGAACAAGGATCCTTTTTCTCCAACTTTTAATGGGTTACTTTAATTCACATGATATGTTACTATGGTGCTAGTACAATGCAGATGAGGTGTATGTTATGCGGATGAGGGGTATGTAATCCTCTATTCAGTTTGTATCATTGGCATTATTCACATAATAATACATCTTCAGATGGCAAAAGGAGGTAAGATTGTAGGTGCTAGTGAGGAGAAGGGCCAGGGTCAGAAGCAAGTTCAACGGGCAAAGAAAACGTCTGTCAAGCCTTCTAAGTTGAAGAAACTAGTTACCGAAGATGCTGTTGTAGCCAACGTTGACCGTTCGTTGTCGGTCAGGTGCAGTCCGAAGCTCCTTGTTGATCTAATATCTAATTTAAACCAGAGGCAGCGGGAGGCGCTTTCAACGATCGGATTTGGCGGTGTACTTGAAATGCACCTTAGGAGTTTCCCTGTAAAGTTTGCTACTGACTTCATGTCTTTATTCAGCGACGACACGCTGATATTTAGGTGCGGGAGCAATCAGTTCCTCGTAACCAAGCATGATGTACATGACTGCTTCCTCCTTCCACTTGGACCGGACCTTGTTGAGCTGCTGCCGATGGGTCGATCGAAGGCGGCCGAAGAGGAGTCTGTCGTGGAGCTGAAGAAAAAGTGGAGGGGTCACTTTCGAGTCGGCAATGAAAGTGATGCAATCCCTCTGGCAAAGGTCCTTAAGAAACTGCAGGAGAATGTAGAGGGTGGGGAGATGTTCTGTAGGATGTTCATTCTCTACAGCATGTCGATATTCTTCAACCCGACGTCCAATCATGGGGTTGATCTGAGACTATTGAAGGCTGTGCAAGATGTACAGCAGATTAAAAACTTCGACTGGTGCACGTTCATACTCGACGGACTGGCGCAGGCGTGCGAGGATTTTGTGTTCCGTAGTCGATCATATTTACTTGGCTGTGTGCCGTTTTTAATGATTACCTACTTCCAGCGGTTTGTCTACCGCAATCTCCTGTGCCCGTGCGATCTCCCTTTGATCAAGCACTGGGATGGTAAACGCATGATTGAACGGTTGGCGGGTGAATTTGTTGGTGGTGGGCTGGGCCGGCTTACCCGATCTGACGTGGAGTACCCCCGTTATGTACATGTGGTGAAGGGGGTAGACATGGCATCGCCGTTGAAGATTACACAGAACCGTCACACTGATGATGGTACATTGACTAGACAAGAGGGCGATAAGTTCATCACCATCAAACGTGCTAGAGGGGTTGAAGACGACAGTGAATTGAGGGCCAGGGCGGTCGACGTAAGTAATCAAGTCATTAATGAATCTATATATATGTATGACTTTGGGAATCATGGTTTTGTGAGCCGTAAATCTGTGACCAATGCAAATCCTGAATGTCTGTAAATCTACATTTGAACTATTACTTTAACACATAACTGATGTTACTTTAATTAACAGTATGTATTACTTTAATTAACATTATGTGTTACTCTTAACCTGAATCATCTAAATTTTGCTCCAATACATATTATGTTACTTTAATTCATATCATATGTTACTCTAGTTAATATCACGTGTTACTTTTAATGTCTACCCCCTCTGACTACACATCCTGTCACCTGGGTGCACACACATGCACTGTTACTTTAATACTTATGATCTGTTACTTTAGTATGTATCATATGTTACTTCAATGAATAAGTCCTTTCACGGAACATTCATTTTTTTATTCCTATGCATATTTGTAACACAGTTATTGTTTCACGCAGGAGGTCCACGCGATTCATCTTATGATGGGGTGGAATGCAGTTGCATTCCACGATTGGTGGGTGTTACATTCTACCAAACTCAAGAGGATAACATCGGGTTGTCCATTACCGGATTACCCGATCCCGTCACAAGCATCCCAGGCGTTCTGGGGAGGAGATGAGCTGCACCGGATGGTGGACTAAGTATGTGATACGCTTCGACGCGCAAGGGAGTTGTCGTCGCAGGGGCCGGTTTTTGAGGCCAGGCATACAAATGAATATAATCTGGGTGATCTTAACTTTCAGCCGTACTCAACGGCTGAGGTAAACAAAATTATTGAGGACGGATATCGGTTACACAATGACCGCCAGCTCGTTTTGTCCCTGTGGGATAGCGATAGATACGAGGAGGTAGGCGGGTGCCTGTGGGTGGAAGTAGACGGTAGGAAGGTCTTCCACCCTTATTTTTTCCATTCTGACAAGCGTTTGGGATGCATGCAA
Organism: Agrostemma githago; assembly: GCA_958450325.1. Taxonomy (NCBI): domain Eukaryota; kingdom Viridiplantae; phylum Streptophyta; class Magnoliopsida; order Caryophyllales; family Caryophyllaceae; genus Agrostemma; species Agrostemma githago. Next base: position 8,843,995 of record OY288256.1, on the reverse strand, counting down.
GTCGTCGATGAGAGGCTTCGGTGCTCTTTTGACTGTGATGTCCCGGATCCTGACCAGCTTACGCTGTCGGACTTCCTGGGTAGTGATAGCAGGCTTTTCAGGTCTGTTCTGTCTGTTAGGAAAGACGTAATTGACTACGTCTTCTACAAAAATGAAAAATACATTACATCGTAAGTGGTTTACATTACCTATTTTTTTCGTGGGTTTTAATGTCGGTTTTGTCGAGTGTTAAAATAATCCGTTCGAATTTTGCAGGGAGATGATGGTAAGGTTCAGCGACTTCTTCAATGAACCCCATCGCGAGCTGGCCACGCTGGCGCCTGGAGAGCAGCTTTCAAATGCTGTGATCGACAGCTGGTGCATACTTCTCAACCACATGGTTGCTGCTCGGACCGCACCGCTTTTTACATCACGCTACTTCTTTGGAGTCAGCCACAGCGTAAGCTAATTCATTTGGTCGACCAAAATGATAAGTATAAATATCATCAACAAACCCTGATAATATCAGTGTAACGTCGCCATATCAGTCGCTAGTATATACTATGCTAAGAAGGGTATTACTTTAGTTTAACAAGTGTGTTACTGTAATACACTTTGTGCGTTACTCTAATGCATGCCACCTGTTACTCCAACAAATATCATACGTATTAAAGTAGCATTTCATATAAAGTAACAGATGATAGCCATTAAAATAACAGAGTCTCAACACTAAAGTAACACCATTTATGATCTACAATAATTCAGTCCATTGTGTGTGCGCAAATTTCATATGATGAACCAGACTTTGTCTAATGATACCAAATATCATGCAGGATACATCTTTGAAAATTTGGAGAAGGAGAAAGGGTGGTGTTCCGGTGGATTTGAGCAAAGAATTGTTCAACTTCTGGAACATATGGCTCGAAGAAAATGAAGTGAATCTCGAGCTAGACTCTGACATGGTATTTTCAAATTAGCTCCCATATTTGTAAGCTTCGTCATCAGTTTTAATGATCAAGACCATACTCATGCTCTATTTTGCAGGTATTCGTTCCTGTGTTGTCGGAGAACAATGACCATTATAGCTGCGCGTGTATCAATTTCTTATCACGGCAGATCGAGTACCTTGATAATAGGTCTTATGATGAGGGGGAGTTCGATAGTCTTCCTTACGTCGGGATGGCACGGCTCTCAGTAAGTCTACTCACTTTTGTATATATTCTAGAATCCTTATATACAAAACGTCATGTATAAGGATGACAAACTAACAAATGATGTTTCGTCATCTGCCATTCTTATACTTTTTTATTTTTATTTTTTTTATTTAATATCACCAAGGCCGAAGAAATGGGTAAGTATATGGTGCGAAGAGGCATCAACAAGGGGGCCAATGTCTCTTCGTTCCCTCTTGTCAACATCCCGTTCAGATGGCAGGGCAGCGGGTTCTCGGCTAATGATTATGGCGTATACCTCATGATACACATGGCGTTGTACGCTGAGAAGGAGCTCGACTGTCCCCTTGGGACGAGCGAAGCGAACAATCTATACAGGGCAGAAATTGCCCGACGCTGTGTCTTTGCGATATTAACAAGGAGATGGATGTAATGATATCGAGGGTGTCCTCCTTTGTAGCTGATAAAGCCAACCTTGCCATTAGTAAGACTATGTCAGCTATTGCCGTGTCAATCAATGAGTCTGACTAGAGGTCAGGGGAGCCGATTCCAGATGTTAGACCCTCTAAGAAGAGCCGCGTGCCACCATCCACTCCAGAAACTCTTGCTGCGGAAACCGCGCACCAATCACCGTGCACCACCGGGTCATTATCTGTCCTTAGGAGTCGACCTAGGGGGGACGGGGATGGCCTAGGCTGCTCCATCGACTGTGGCGATGTAGACTCCAGCGTACCGATGGCATGCCCGTTCCTTGCAAACGACAAGACACTGCTGGGCAATTCGTTGTCCTGCGGAAAAATATTGTGGACTACTGCTTACTTCAACACAAGAGCTACAACAGCAGGTAATAAGACGAACACTAGACATATATTTGTAATATATTGTTGTTTAAATTTTTCCCACCTAACTGTTATTTGCAATGCATTCGATCTGTCCTGAATACAGCAAAGTGGTTGTGGAGTATTCACAGTTGGCTGAAATCACCCGTGGTGATGTAGTGTCCATGCTCTCCGGTAATGACATGTCGCCATCTGTTGTCGAGGGCATGTCAATGCTGGTGAACAGCCTCGTCGCAAATGGGAGCGGGTCCGGTGATTCTCCAAAGATGGCGTTCTTTGGTCTACGACAGACGGTATGCATAACGGTTTACTGTTTAGGAATTTCTGTACAGAATTATGTGATGGGGCAGTGTGTATTATGATATATAGTGTATATGCATTATGGTTGCCATGCATATTATGATTCTTTTTGGAAAGTGATTGGTTAAAGTAACACTTCAACTGCACTGGAGTAACAATCACCACATGTTGAAGTAACAAGTTTTTTACTACATAGAAGGACACTCACCACGTGTATCACTACAACACTAGGACACCCACAAAATTACTTGGTATTGATTGTGAATATTCACACAAGTCCAACCTTTTTACAGGATGCGATAATGAGGATTATTGCCGAAAATTCGGATTATGCGTCCACTCAGAATTCAGACGCTTTGATGGAGCAATAGCATATTTTCAGGAGTAATTGTGGCGGTACATTGCAGCTTGACGCTGAACTTATTTTTGTGCCCATCGACGTACACGGGTACTTCTCCCTCATAGTCCTCAACAAAAAGAAGCGTACAGTCGATCTCGTCGACCACTGTCGCTACACAAGCATCAGAGATACAGTTCTCTTTTCAGCCATCAAGATAATTGTGAGCTTCTCTATTCTTCATTTCATTAGTTTTTTAACACAATCTTGGTCGCCATTTTTTTTTGAGGTCATCTTATATTGTCATCAATGTTTTTCAGGTGGCCACAATGAGTGATTTCCTTGACTATTATCATGTTGTTGGTGCGGAAGATATTGCGTTGTACAAGTTCCGCCCGATTAAACTGAATTGGCAGTCCATAGCCATCAACAAGGATGAGTCGGGGACGTTTCTTCTGATACACATGCTAATGTACGAAGGACGTGATTTCCAACACGAAGACCTCGAGAGGAAAGTTAACAGAAGATACCTGGTGGTCCAGCTTGCATGCAGCCACTCTTCTCCTAGCAGACTTGAACAGGGTTCGAAGGCGGCTGATTGGTGATGTAAAAAAGTTTGTGACAGCTAGGCCAAAAATAATTGAAGAATTGAAGGCTATGCGAGGAAAGGGCCGAAAACAGTAATCCGTAAAATGGTTGGATTAATTTTAACTTTAGTTTTAACCAAAAAACTGATCATCGTTTTGTACAAGGTTTACAAATTATGTTGTCAGAAAAACAGTTACTGTCATTCTGACATATTTCAATGTCATTAGATCCCTTAAAATTTGTTACTTTAACTGGTATACTTGATTACTTACTTCAATTAATGTCATGTGTTACTTTAACTTTAATATCTTGCACGCTGCATAATATTGTTTTTAACACACGATGTCAAATTGAACAAAAGAGTAGAAAAGGAGTAATATCTGTAATTATTTCAATATTAAAAAAATGATATCCAGTGTTACTGTAACTTATCTAGAACGTTACTCTAATGAATAATATGCATTACTTTAAATGAATTTTACACTTGTAAAATAGTATATCTTCCAAGGAATGAATACCTGCAATTCAATCAGCATTAACAAGATTATATTCTGTGTTACTCTAATTCATCTAGCACGTTACTCTAATACATAACGTGTGTTACTTTAACTGAGTAATATATTTTATTCTCCAAGAAATGAATTTATGTAATTCAATCAACTTAAAATGAATGTGTTACTGTAATTCGTTCAATACGTTATTGTAAGAAATAAGCTATGTTACTCTAATAAAATACTGCCCTAATCAGAATAATGGTTCATCTTCTTCATCCTCATCCTCTTCTTCTGATTCTGATTCTGATTCATCGTCAGATGGTTCGACAGTCGGCGGCGGCCGTTTTGCAAAGGGATTGGGGCAATTCCTTTTGTCGTGATGCGCCATCTGCTTACAATTGTTGCACATGCGCTTAGGCTTCTTTGCCAGTGCAATGGATTTTGCTTTGCTCGATAACAACCTCTTGCCGCTTTTTTTTGTCTTATAAACCTTCGGTGGGAGTATCGTTATCTCTACAGTTGACGTACATCCTAGCATTTCTTCCAATTCCTGGATCTTATTCAAAGTCTTGGGACACTCAATTGGCTTAAGCTTTACCCTGAATTCGTGGATCAAAGCGCACATGCTCTCGACATCTGCTTTATCAGCAGACCGTGGAATACCCATCGTTTCATGAATCTCCGACCACAGTTTAGACATCTCAATTTGCTTTCCGTCAATGATGTCAATGTCATCACCATCCATCACGTCATCAACAATACGAGCAGTGCGCAATGCGTCCCTTGACCACCTTCTGGCAATGTAGTTATCGGGTATACTGTTCAGGCCCTTCGAGGAATATATCGAAATTATGTGTCGACACAGTATTCCCCTCGTCTCAAACATTTTACACGTGCATCTGACGTCTGATGTTTCTGCAGGAAGATATTAAAGCATTAAGACAAAACACGTTACTTTAGTTCATATTATGTGTTACTTTAATGCATTCATTCCGTTACTTTAACTAATAAAATCAGTAAAAGGCAAAACAACAAGCAGGTGTACCTTGGTTGTAGTGGACTAGAAATTATTTATCCCTAGTAGCGTCCCTCACTGTAGTTACTTCAACACCATCTCTTTCAGCAAAACCTCTAACACTGCACGTTCCCATGGAAAACTTTACCTCCTCTTGAAATTCGTCAAACACGACGTGGGTGTAGATCCTTGATGCGTACTGTTCTATCGGCAGGTGTGTTATTGTCTTGGGCAGAGATTGTATGTTCTCGCTGTCAAGCTTTTTCTGGGTATACCTCTGCTGATCCATGGCGCTCTCGAATTGCATCCAATACTCAACCAACGTTCCGTGCTGGTTCTCAAATCGTTTGAAGAAACTGTTTTCGCTCTCCGATCTTTGGGTTGTTCGCATTAAGCCACCCATCCTGAGATCCCTGCAGTGTGCCATGACCCACTGCTTCCTAATCGAAAAGGTAGTTGTGAACCACTGAACATCCCCCACGTCGTGCTCCTCCATTATTTCAGTCCATCGCTCGTCGAAGTCCGCTGCAGTGATCTCATCATCCCTCACTATTGCATTCAATTTATTCAGAAATTCCCGGTAGTCAGCCCTCGTGGCGCCGTATTTAGTGGGGACCTTATTCATTATATGCCACATACAAAATCGCTGCCACGCAGATTTAAACATCTTCCCGAATGATGATATGATCCCGGGGTCCTGATCAGTGATGATGTACGCAGGCTCCACGCCTCCCATGGCTTTCATGAACCGTTCAAACACCCAGTTGAACGATTCAAAGTCCTCGCGCGCGATTAGAGCGCCACCGAAAGTCACCGATCATTTGTGATGATCGATACTAGTGAACGGTGTGAATATCATCTTATATTTGTTCGTCCCGTATGTTGGGTCGAATGAAACTGCGTCACGAAACAACCTGTAGTTTCTCCTAGCAACACCGTCATCCCAAAAGACCCTGCTCAAACTACCATCCTCATCCAGTTCGTAATCAAAAAAAACCTCTGCCGATTGTCCGCCATACCCCTGAAACGATCGATGAATAACTGTCTGTCCCTCTCATGGACGAAGCACTTTATATCTCTGCTAAAGTTCTTGAAGTCGACCAAGCTGGCACGGGTGGCACCCACGTTTGCAAACCCTTCGACCTGCTCCTTACACATCTTGTACGTCTGCGTGGCACCGATCTTCAGCTGAAACAATTCGTTGATTAAAGTAACGTATGCCAAAGGTTGAAGTAACAGTAAGACGACATTAAAGTAACGCGTTGATTAACATAGCATGTGCATTAGAGTAACGTATGCTAATTCACAGACGGCATTCATTAAAGTAACGGAGTTTACGAACCACAGTAACATAGCATGTGCATTAAAGTAACCAAATATTACCTATGGCGCAGTGAACTCAGATAGCGATCAGAATTTAAATAATTTAACCTGCAAGAACTTTACTCGACACATACCCGTGAATTGTTCAGGATCATTTGCTTGTGGTACTTCGTGAGGTTTCTCGATATCTTATGGAATTCTCTGTCTTTCATTGAAATTAGTTCGTGGTTGTGTCCACTGTGAAAAATAAACAACAACTTTTAGAGGGCCGCCTTTGTTGTACAACTTAATTCTTGCCATACAGCCAACACGACGAACCTTTATTTTCCTTATCGGTTCATTCACAACGACTCCCTCTGCCGTATCCTTCACTGCTCCCTCCTTCGACGTCGACTCCTTGGACGCCGCATCTCCGCTGTCCTTTTTTTTGTTAAAACCCTGCCTGTTACATACAAGCAGCTTTGATTTTATCTCACCACCCCGCCATCTCTTTGTTGTGTACCTCCTCACATCGAACCCGCAGGCCAATGCGTAGATTTTATAAACATTTACTGCCTCTTCCACGTCTTTGAATATCTGCCCCACGTATGGCGTGAAAGTATCACCCACATCCCTGCACCATTCCTATGCTTGTGCGTCAACTGAAAAGCAAACCAGTGCATTGAAGTAATTAAATTAACAGAAGATGCGTATAAAATCACTACTACAAAACATCAAATAGACAACTGTTTTTTTTGCCATAGACAACTGACTTACAACAGTTGAGTAGTTTGGAGCTGTATATTAGTCTAAGCATAGACATCTGTTTTACAATAGTTGTCTATTACGTATATAGACAACTGTTTTCTAGAACAACAAATGACTATTACGTATATAGACAACTGTTTTTCTAAAACAACAGTTGTCTATATACATAATAGGCAACTATTTTCTGAAATACGTATATATAGATATTTTCTTATATATGTATACATATTTTATGTTTTTTTAATAATTCTTAAATACGTACATATTAACAAACCATAAAAAAGGAATACCATAGCGAATAATTGAACAAAAGAAGTTACATTTTTATAAAATCCAACATCCAAAAGATACATAAAATCATTATCCAACATCCAAAATCCAAAAGGTACACGTAAAATCATTATCCATGTCCAAAATTACCTAAAACCATAATCCAACTAACACCTTGTCCGCATAAGGTAATCCGATGCATCATATACGACTAATTATTAAGAAAATAATCCGCCCATAATCCACGAACCTCGTCAATATCTTCTTGAGAATATGGCATCATATCGTTGAAATGCTACAAAATCAATAATATAAATGAACTAATTATTTTGTTTCAATTATGTGCATAAAACAAATGATTGAAACAAGAGAAAGTGTGAAAACCCAAGTCTTACCTAATTGACGGTTCTCTTCAAATCAGAACGAGTGATAATTTCGATCATATATCTCATCACGTAATAACCGCACTCTGTTTTCCGAGAATGAGGAGCCGACTACATTGCAACAAGTATAACAAAGTGTAAGAGTCGTACAAATGACAAAATACAAGATACAACATACACATACATACATACATACAGCATGAGGGAATTCAGGATATAACAAAGTGTAATTCAACACATTCAATTCCTTGAAGAAGCATACATACAGCAACAGAAATAATGGAAGACCCCAAGAAGGAATTGAAGAAGAGAGGGAACACACATTATTTCTTTATTTATTCAATCAAATGAAGAATGAAGGAAAGAAAGAGATTCTCGGTTTAGCTAATTATGGTATGGAAATAAAAAACAAACCAACCAACCAAGGAAGGAACTGAATACGAGTAGTGGAGGAGTACTAATACTACTCCTATATTCTGGTTGTCAAAAGAATAAACGTTAGTTTATGACAGCTTCAAACTGTCCAAACTGTCCTTCCGAGGCCATTTAGGGTCGATATATATGTATCTTGCATCTAGAGCAAACGATCATATGCACTTACAGTCAGTCCCTCCACAAACCCCACATGTTTCACCTGGAGATCAGAGAAGAGCAGAAAAATCAGTCAACCAAGCCATTTAATTACACAAGTTAATGATTATCACAAGTTTCACCAACATGGTACTCAATAGTTCAACTGCGCTAAACCTACGTTCCTAAGTAATCACAAATAAACCAACAGACTTAATAGATGTCGACTTGGTGTCCTAAAAAGACATTTGATAAATTCACAAAAGACTCGGATACAACACGTTGCAGGTAAAAGGTGAAGCGGATGAGTTTCTAAACACGTCACAAAAGATGATTGAAACCTGACTGAAAAAAGCAAAGCTTTGTGTTTATTTCTGAACTCGGCTTTCGTTAACTTCAAGGAAAGTTTAAAAGTATTAAAAGTGTACCAAACAATTTAGGTTTGCCATTTGGTGAATAATCAAGTAAAAGTGCGCAATTTTTTTACTTTTGAACAACTGAGAGAGCATTAAAGACAGAATAGCTACAATATATAGGAAGAATGTCGTAAAACTAGTGGCGTTGGGATAATTACCTCTGAAGGGCCAAAAAGGCAAACTTTAAGGTTCCCATCGGCTATTATTCACAACCGATTGCAACCCGCACAAAAATGTTCAGTCATTGATGTGATAAAGAAAACAGTTCCGAAATGTCCCTCAATCTCGAAATTCTTTGCTGTCTCGGTAGGGTGATCATTGAGTCGCTTCAGTCCTAGAAACTTCTTTACCTGCTGTGTAAGAGCAGACAAATATATGTTGACGATCCAAAGAATAAAGGGTAGTTACACTTGTCAAACTAGTAACCTTGATCATGAAATTGACATACCACCCTCTCCAACATCTCAGAATAAGGTACAGAACTGCCCCTGCAAATTTGCAATAGTTAAGAATGCAATTAAGATCTACACAGGTGAAAATGTCCTGGTAGTAAACTGATTTTTTTTTATTACTTTACTGTATTTGCACGAAAAGAAATTGGAATTAATGTAGAAACGACCTAATGACACAGAAATTAAGCGATAACATACTTAGATTGACGACAGGAGACAAAGTTTTCTTACAGAGCAGCACCGGTACAGAATTCTGACAATGAAAATACAACATTACCTGGCTCCTGAGTATCTTCTTCATCAAAATCCTAAGCGCACAATCAGTCATTTATGATCACAACCGTCATTAGAAAAATCTGGCATAGAATTAACACAGGGTAACCACAGTTACTTCAAACTTGAATTCTGGAAATATTAACCAACTACCTCGTGGAACGTCTCAGGTAACAATAGTAATGCAGCCGATGACGTTGCTCGTATATTACACAGGTTCAGTTGTTTGATGATGTCCCCACTATCGACAACAATATTGACCTGTGTGCAAAAATAAAGTTCAAATGTTTAGGGTGATGTAGTAAGCACATTATCAACAACAAATATAAACCTGTGCCATATGCAAGCATCAGCGAGACCAATTCAAATTCTAATGAATTACTCAATTATTTACATGGATTATCGAGTGGTTTCACATGTGATACCGTCTCATATAAGAATTAATTGTTGCGAGATAGAAGCATTCATTCACAGGTATGTTTCTTTTACAGCTGACCTTGAGACAGCGGCCATTGGTGTCCCACCCACTGAAGGCGGACCTGAGCAGCTCGTCATTGCTGTGGTCTTTAAAGATGTGAACGGACCCAAGCCTGACTTGAACCAGGTAAAGGCGTCTTTCAATTCCGCCCTCCAAAAGCAACTTCCTTCCTTCCATCCATTCTCATCTTCCTTTTGCGAAAACTTTTTTGATCATCCATCCATCACAAATTGGCAATCTTGCAGGTATCGTCAGTGGTTCCGATGACGTCTCTTTCTAGAACAGCGACAAACAAAGTAATGAGGAGGGTCCTCCGACAGCAATTAACAAAACATACTCCGGTTTCTAAACTGTGATTTGGGTTTGTTTCAAAGCATCTTTGTACAGATTATAGGGCAATTTAGTTGCTACGAGTACTTGCTAATTATACTGATTTTTGTAAACTTGATGGATTTTTTTATTCACATATTTTATTCAAACCTTCAAGTGCAGGCTCTCCTCCAGTCAAACGTATTTTATTCACATAGATGAAAATTCAGTGCTGTAATCAAGAAGATTTGACTAAATAACAGCAAAATCTACGATTATTACACATGAACTGAAATACAACTTAATCAATAGAGATCTACACTACAAGCTTTATCAATAAAAAATATACAATAAATGAAAACACCTCAACATTGTCCGCAGAATCAGATGAAGCGAGAGGAATGGTACCTATAGTCTGCCCATTTTTACGCCAACACTTCTGGCGCCACGTAGTACGGCGTCCCCACCACCCCGCTCATCCAATTGCTCTCCCCGTACCACTCCGCCAATCTGAAATTGCACAGTTTTACTCTGTTTCTGGTGTCGAATAAGATGTTCTCCTGTTTTGTATCGCTGCAATTCCACAAATCAACAAAATTATATCCGAATTCACAAATCAATCAATTATTTGAACATGAATATGGTGCGGCGTGCTTACCGGTGGGAGACGAGGTTGCGGTGGCAATGAGAGAGCGCGTCCATCAACTGTTTGAAAATAACGGCGGCGTCAGGCTCAGAAAACACGCCACCGGAGACAATACGGTCGTAAAGGGTGGACTCCTAGCAGAGATCGGTGATGATGAGTAGCTTCATGATGTTGCATTATTAGAATTGGGGATCTGGAAACAAATTAGGGTTAGAGGATGTGCTGGTTCATGCGATGCTGCGGGAGTAAGTTGAGCGGGAGTTTGGCGATGATTGCTTGGAAAACTAAAGGCATTTCAAGATTGAGACAGCACGTTCGTTCCGATTAAATTTTGAACTTGACTCGATTAAATTTTGGGTCGATAAATTAATGAATTAAGTCGAGTAATTATTGGGTCGATAAGTACGATAATTAAGTCGAGTAATTATGTGTCATAAACTGATAATGATACGAGACAGCTCGTGAATGATTTGAACTTGACTCGATGAAATTTTAGGTCGATAATTTAATGACGAGTCGAGTCGAGTAATTGTTGGTCGATAAGTACGATAACTTAATGAGGAATTTAGGATCATGGTGATCATATACGACTTATTATTAATCAGTGATAATTAAATCAATTTTTAATCCCTACGCAAATTAAAGACCGCAATTTAGTCCATAATCTTCGACTAAACTCCTTGATTAATGCTAATTACAGTAATTAATTAAATTAATCAAACAATTTAGAAATCTTACAGCAACAACATAGCTCCTCTGTCGTTCTTCGTCCAATCCGAGAAATTCTAACGTTCGCAATCCACTATCGGTCAACGTTACTACAAACAAAAAAACAAACAAAAACCGTAATAAATCAAATGAAACGGAAAAAACTCGACATCAAATGAAACGGAGGAACGGAATGACGGAAATCGGAAGGTACCTTTACAGGAAGTGATATGGGTTGAATTACACTTATTATTAGATTACTTAAAAAAAATTTGAGAAAGTGATATGGGTTGGGGAGTAACAACCAATTTTTAGTGGTCCTGAAAATTAGAATAGACAACTGAGATTAATTAAAACAGTTGTATAATATATAGACAACTGTTTTTATAAAACTCAGTTGCCTATTATCAGATAAAGACATCTGTTTCTCAAACAAAAACAGTTGTCTATATATTATACATCAGTTGTTAATAATATCTGATGTCTATTAGGAGTTGTCTATTTAGAGTTTTGTAGTAGTGAATAGACATAAAGTAACAGACCACTGTCTCTAAAGTAACAAACAGTGTGCATTAAAGTAACGTATAGTGTGAACTAAAATAACTCCGGGTATATTTCATTAACGTACTAAAAAAGAATGCGATAATATGCAATGTCCGTACAATGAACGTAGAATCTAATATTATGGAGAATTTTAGTTGCTTCCATGGTGTCTACAGTATAAACTATAGACCAAGAACTTACAGTTTGATTGTTTGACAATTTGAATATCAGCCATAGAAGGAGATCCTGCAGCGGCACAAGGAAGAAGATGAATGACGAATCGTGTATTAATATTCGTTTCCTGGACACGTGTACTTTGATTGTACGTTATTCTGATTTGAAGTCGTGGACGATAGCAAAGCTGTATATTTTTCTGAATGGGGAGTTACTCTTTTTATTTGTTTCCTATTTCTTTAATTTGTTTCCTATTTTCTTGGCAATCACGTCCCCACTATTATAGGAAACAATATCTTTTTCTTTTTTATTATTTTTTCAAAATGGCAGTTTCATATATCACCACGACACTCTATTGTGTTATAATAACAGATGTTATGCACTACAGTAACACCGTTGATGAATTAAAGTAACGGATCATAAAAGTAACAGATGTTTGTCATCAAAATAACAGACACTCTACACTAAAGTAACACAGTATGTGAACTAAAATAACCCAATATCTTTTGTATGCGCAGATATCGTATGATTAATATGCAGATCAACGTAGAGAATTACAAACTAATAATCTACTATCAATGTCCAGGTACCCATTAAATTGCCCCCTTGTGCGACCGTTATTCATTAAATTCCCCTACATGCTTTCTATTACTCAGTAAGTAGGGATTACTCCGTATCTATTACACATTAAACAGGATGTCCATTCATTTGGAATTGTAGCACCTTACTGTGTATATGATGATCTGATTAGTTAGTTTCAGACCGAGTAGCTGCATGCATGCGCTGTGATATCTAATTCCATTTTTAATAAGGTCACGCCTACCCCTTGCCCGCTCCCTCAACCTCCTTTCTGATGCTTGGGATTTCCATTTCGATCGCTTTCTTCCTGGATGTATGATGCTTCTCACTCACACTCCCTCATTATTTATCATTCTTTTTACTTCGCTTTGATCAAGTAGTATGAAAATGGACAGTCTACAAGCCATTTTGAACCTCATTTACGGCTTTGATCCTATAGTACGTAGAATGATAAGTTGTTATAGTAGTATTTAATTGGAACAATGTCGCTTCCGTTTTATATATCGAATACGTTAGGACCGATATTGATTTACGTATGTAATATTTTACTAGGGTCGGACTTCGTAGAATTTCCGTGGTGATACATACTACCGACGCTGTGGTGACCTACTAATTAGGTAAGGTTTTCCTTACTTAGAATACGTTAATATTATTATGCATGTATGAGTTACGAGTACGAGGTGATATTGTGACGATAAGAATTATGTTGAATATTGATGGGAAAATGATTGTTGAATATTGAGATATTGGAGTTGGTGAGGCTAGCTTTAGACCTAGCCGGGACCTTTGATCACGGTCCCCTCCCTGATTTCTCCTCGCGGGTTGTCGAACCTGCGGGGGGTGTGCACACTCTGAATGAAAGGGTCTGCCAGAAGAGTTGAGATGAGAATATTGATTGGTATCGTGATGGTACTGGGAATGTGGAGATGATTTTGTTAATTGGTACCGATGATGGTACTAAGATTGTTGAGACTTGTTGTTTCATATTTCGTACTTGTATATTAGTGATAGCATGTTATAACCGTGTTGTCATTGTCTAAATTGTCACCCTATTTTATTGGGGGCCTGCGACGATCCAAATGATATTTTCGATCTTTTTGGGGAGCAGAGTATTGCAGATATGGACCATTGTTGTGTGCTTAACTGAAGGGAATTGTTGTTCGGGAAGGGAGTGCGTGGTCGTCGTTGTTATACTCGTAGCATGTTTCCGTTATTAGTACTTAATAGACCGTTTAATTCATGTAGTTGTTTTGGGCTTTTGTAACCATACTTAGTTCTCGAACTTGGTTTGCATCCTTTGAATAATCTATTAAACTCACCTTGAATAATCTATTAAACTCAGTGGTGTTTCAGTATTGTTTTGTGATGGGACTACTGCCTCGGTTGATCCGAGATGGTAACACTCTCATTTATACAGGAGGCCTAGTTAAGGCTCTTGGATAAACGGGGGTGTTACACCTGTGGGTTGTGACGTGATCGTGGAATCCTTTGTTGTATGTTATCGATGTCGTTTATAATCGTCACTCTGAAATGCTCAATATCGATTTTTTTATTGAATGTCATTCATGAAGAGTCACCGAAAATCAAACTAATACGAAATCTAATGTTGTCAATCCGAGCGTCGCACGTGACCCGACAGTGTCGCCATGATATGGAAGGTTCCGATATTTGTATTAACTCGATATATCGATTCATATCATAAATCGGGACGATTAAGGATAAGTACCCAATTAAGGTCAGAATGAAGTATCGTAGATTTTCAAAGTAGTGAAACAACTTTCACCAAGGGAATTATACTTGTGACATAAGTCCATGCGTGTGAATCTATCATGTATTTTCTCTCAAAGTCCACGTCTCACATCAATTTTCAATCTATTGTCGTTTTCCCTTTACGACTTTGAGTGAATGCTTCGCAATATTAATCCTATATCGATGACTCCCTAGTCGGACTCGATATTCAATAAATCAAGGTAACCAAATTTCATTAGGATAACACTTTAGTCCTGTACGTAGCCGATTCAGGCGCCCCAGTGCCCGCGCCTGGAGGCTGAGTCGCCGAGCCCCCTACGGCTGAGTTCCAGGGCGCATGGGTTCACACGCCTGACCATCTGTCCTCTGATCAATACGCAACATAATGCGTAGCTGATCGGAGTCCGTTCAGTATTTTGATTTGCAGATTCTGTTTTATGTTTCTATTTATGAGTCTGTTTATAGTTTACGTTCATCGTTTCTGATTTCATATTATTATTGCTTGTCGTATTGTGAAATCCGGATTGTGAAAACCGGATTGTGAAATCCGGATTGTATTTTTCCCTTGTAACTTGTAATATATTTTCAAGTTAATTATTTTCTTTGCCTACCATTTATTGTTTTCAAATGAACATCGCATGCTAAATTCAACTCCGACAAATTCTAAAGGTGCATTAAACGATATAGTGAACATGTAACTTGCATGTGTAGCCCAAAACAATGTTTGTCATACTCCCTCCTCCCCACATTGATGTTCCCACTTCAATATGTCACATTGATTAAGAAATTGATAATGAATGGTGGTAAATTATTTGGTGGGGTTCAAGAAGTCAAATCACAAAAGTAACCAATAGAAAGAGAGTAAATTGTATGAATAAGGAAATTTTTGAAGTGGGAAAATCTTAGTGGTGTTTCCTTTTAAGGAAAGTGGGAAAATCTTAGTGGGGTGGAGGGAGTATATTTTTATTACCTTACTAACGCGCGCACTCACCAATCAATATCTTAGTAGAGGTCGCTATGTGCGGGCGGGGTTGGGTGTCCTTCGTGGGCTTCCCAACACGTACCTTCACCCTTTACTCCGAACCTTTGGTTTCCGGATGCCCAACATCATTGGCAACGAGAGTCATTCGATATACGATATTTTATAATTCGACATCGGAATCGTTATGCAAAGAGACGAACCCCGCATGCTCTAGTACTATAAGGCAGGGCGTGCTTCATGCGCGATACGCTTAAGCACAGAGTGGGTTCGAATGGATCCAAACTCTCACAAAATTCGCTGGTGACTTCAACTTCGATTTAAATTTCAATTCGAGAACAATCTCACCACGAGATTCATACGCCTACCCAAACCCGCATAGCTGCGTCAGGGCGAACCTATATCATGTCCACACTAGGAATGCTAAAAACTGAAAAGACGATGTGGGTATACCGAAAGACAATCCTAGGTTACAACTCACGACTGGCCAGGACTACCAGAATCACTGCGAGACACAAAATTGCACAGTGGTGGTGATTGATGAGGCCGCATTGTTGATCACTGAAGATGATAAACTATGGCCATAATCCGAAAGAACGCAAAAAGAGGAGGACGTACCATATGTAGAAGATGGACAAAGGAGAAGAATTATCATGGTGGTCTGCGGTGTAAATAAAGACGAAGAGGGAGAAGGTTAAAGAGGTGAAGGTTGCGCTAATATTTAACTTACGTACTCCACTCTCCACTTGCTTATTATTATTATTGTTATTTTTTTTTTTTTTTTTTGAAAACGGAACTTGTATTAAACACCAGAACAAATTACAAGAAGTTAGAGGGAAGCCGAGATACTATCTTAAATAAGAAAATGCTCGGAAGAGGTTTTGTTATTATTGTTATTGTTGTTACTATTATTATTATTTATTTTTTATAAAACGGAACTTGTATTAAACACCAGAACAAATTACAAGAAGTTAGAGGGAAGCCGAGATACTATCTGGGCCCCCACTCCCTTAGCAATTGCAAAGCTAATTCTAGTGAAAATATGAACTGCGGCACGCGCTCCAACATCTTGTGATAAAGCGAATTTCCGAATCCGCTGGAGCAGAGAAACAGCATCCGTGTCGAGCTCACCGAGAGAGGAGAAGGAGAAAGGTAAGAAACCATACCCAATCGCCGTGCAGCGTGCCTGATACTTGGCACACTTACGACGAGCAGCATCAGCAACGACCCGTCCAGGCTCAGAAGCGGTAAGGCTAGACTGAGTCAAGGGCGAAGACCCAATCAGATCAACACAAACATCACGCCCCTTTATTATTATTATTAGGGTTATTTAACAGGAATAATACCAACTTTGGGTGGTATTCCATCAATAAAACCAACTTCAATTAATACGGGAATAAAACCAAGTTTGAGTCATTTTACACGAGAATGAAATTGGTTCTCAAATGACCGGCTGAAGTCGGTTTTGTGGGTCCCATGCTATTAATTAACACTCCCATCTTCATCTTCTTCATCCTATTAATCTTCATTGCCCTAAATTTTCTTCATTGCCTTAAATCAAATTCTCTCTCGTAAACCATCATTTCTCCAAATCCATGGATAACTCATCAATTTCATGTTCTTCGAGTTCATTGGGATTGAGCTCGAAAGAAGTTTTCTGCAACCACAAGTTACGGGCAGTGATTAGGACTATCAAGAAGGGAGAAAATGTTGGGAAGAAATTTTATGGATGTCCTTTATGGCCGGTAAGTTCAATAATTACGATTATTGCTATCAATTAGTTTAGTGATATCAATTTAACTAATATCCTTTACCATTGTAGCATAATGGGTGTAGCTACTTCTTGTTGGTGGAATCAAATGCTCACCCTCAAGTAAGTGGTTGCGAAATTGGTAATTTGAAAAAGTCAGAGTTGGAGGAAAAAGTCATGAAACTGAAGATGAAGAAACAAGAGTCGAAGACGAAGAAACAAGAATTGAAGATGGAGGTTATGGATCTCAGGGCAGATTTGAAGAAGCATATGAAGAGAGAGAAAAAAGCAATTGTTGCGCTGTTGGGTTCTTGGATTTTTTTTGCAATATGTTTGTTGTTTAGGAAGGAATAGCATCGTTTGTAATGTAGCAGTGGTCAGTTTGCAACAGTAACTGGGTTGTCAAATTGTAGCAGTAATCGGTTTGTAATTGTTCAGTTTATGGACAAGTTTTCCAGTAATCTATGTTTGAAGTTTTACATTACAGTGTATCATCACAAACAACATTCAAGTAATTAATGGCGGAAGTAAGAAAATGGATCGAAAAGAACTAGAAATCGAATTTTAGATAAACTGGGATAAACTTTTGCATTCTAAACATTCCCATTGTCAATAACAAAATGGAGCCTTAATATTCAACCAACAAAGTAGCATCTTGAAGATTGCCACTGTCACTAACAAAATACGGCCCTAACATTCGACGAACACAGTTTTTGAGTGCTAATTAAAACTACATCGAAACCGATTAGTGAATGCATTTCCTGCAGTTTTTGAAAGCCAAAATATAACAACACAGTTTAGTAGTACTAATTAACATGGTTATTAGAAGCTTGAGTTGATACTTCCGCGTTCACGGACCTTGGCCCCCCTGAAGTTCCTGGCAGATTAGTGAATGCATTTCCTGCATCATCAAAGAGCACACCCATTCCAACTGGTGGCCTGGATCTTCCTCCAAAACCACCTCTTGCAGCACCTGTTCTCCGCCCTCTTGCAGCAGTTCTCCCCCCTCTTGCAGCAGTTCTTCCTCCTCTTCCAGACCTTATGACTCTGCCACCCCTTCCAACTCTTGCTTCTTCTGCGGTTGCATCATGATGATTGTCGGAGACAGGAGGTACTGCACTTGTGGAAGCCTCTACGGTTGTATGGAGTCTTGGTCTGCCTCTTCCCCTTTTTGGTTGTGGTGGAACAACTCTGTCTTTATCAGGACACCTTCTCTTGTTGTGAGTTTTCAACTTGCAAATGGAACAAGTCATTTCAACCCCGTGCTTTGTAAGCTTGCCACTCCGCTTTGGATCCTCAAAAGGGTCCCTTCTTCTGTTCTTCCTCGGCCTGCCAGGTCCAACTTTTATTGGAGGGGGGTGCAGTTGTTGTTCCACACTTGGCCAGTGCCTCTGACCTGCAAGAGACCTAATAGACCCATTGTATGTCTTAATGTAAGTCTCCCTCTTGTACCAATCAGAAACATAGTCCTCCGGGTGTGCATGATTATAGAATATAGCGGCCGCAGCATGACAACAAGGTATACCCGTCAAGTCCCACTGTCTGCAGGTACATGTCCTTGCTTCTAAATTAACAGTAAGGTAGTCTATCCCTTGTCTTACCTGAAACTCAGTGGCAGTTGATGGCAAAGCGTCACACAAAGCAGCTTCATCCTTGATCTTGTCTAGCTTATCTTGAACTCTTGGGCATAATAAACATGTCATCTTCTCCATTTCTGTCCTCTTCTTCATCATTCTCTGCATTTATGTCATCCTAATGTCCTCAAGCATATAAATCAGATGTTTTGACCGTGCATTAATGATGTATGCGTTGAAAGTCTCTGCCATGTTATTCACAACTACGTCCGTAGTCGTGGTTGTCTTGATGGAGGACTTGCAAAACATCTCTGGCTTGCAAGCTAAGAATGCCTCAGCAGCCATTGGATCTTCCTCCTTCATTGAGTTAATGGCATCCTTGAAATCAGCTGAGTTGTAAGCATTGACGCAACTCCAGAACATAAGCTTCATGTTATCGCCTTTATAGCTTTTGTGCCAGTGGGCAAATATGTGTCTAGCACAATGTCTGTGCTCAGCCATTGGAAACTCTTGAGCTACCATGGTTAGTATGCTCTACAACATAAAAATATTGCATCAATTTTCATATACAGAACAGAAATATGTTGTACAACAAAGCTGCTTCAAAACATAACAGAAAAAATATGAACACAAGAACAGAAATAGTTTCAAAACAGTTTCAATGTATATAAGAATAGAGGGTGTAATAGACCAACAGTGGAGAGAGGAAGCAGAATTTCATGTAAACATTGATGTTTCAGAGATGGAACACGCAGAATTCACATGACATTCATATTCATAAAACAAGATTGAGCTAAAAACCAACCAAAAACAGAACAGATGTTATGGCAGGCTTGTGAAGGAACAAGTACTATGATTTGTGTCAAATGGATATTAACATAAGGAGTTATTAACATTCATATTAACATAAGGACTTATTGTCAGTTTCAAGGTATATAATGGATAAGAATAAAAATGTATATAATCAGAAATAAGAACAAAAAAAAACAGTTTCGAAACATACCGGATGCTCGTCAAAAGAGTGGCTCCTCTGACAGAGTGGGCGAACTAAATCCCAGGGCCACCATTTTAAAGGTCGGCCATACAACACAAGGCATGCATAACATACAGTCGCACATCGAAAAAATGACATTATGAAAGCTACTTCGATTTCACACAACGAAAGTTAAGGCACGAAGTGCCACAAAATATTAACACACTCTGCTCCCCTGAGTAAAGGCAAAGGTACTAAGAAAATTTTTTTGCAAACACTAACAGAAGTTCATGCCACGCAAAGTTCACAAGCCGAAAACAGAGTACAACAAAAGAGGAGTAGCATCACTCCAACAGAACTCGGTCCACAGCTTGGACATATCCTCTGATGGAGGTGGAACTGTAGCAGACCCTCCTACAGGAATCTGGATCTTCGAATTAAGATGGGCAGCAGTAGAACTTCTCCCAGGATCATCAGCAGCATCCTTCTGGTCCACACCCTCTTGCCCATCAGCCTCCTAATCAGCAATGGGGGACTCAATGGACTCCCCCAGATCCTCCGCCTCCATGTCAGAAAGAACATCCAAATATTCCTTGATCCTCTCAACCCTGGTGTACTGGTCCGACCAAACAAGAGCATCCCTCAGAGTCTTCTTCAGCTCGGCATCCTTTCTCTGCAGGGAGGAATTGGCATCCAGGGCCTGGGCAAGCTCATTCCTTGCCTCCACCACATCTGCACTAAGCTTTTGTCTTTTGCCAGATTCCTCCGCCAACAATCCGCGAACCAAGTCCAACTCCTTCAGAGAACGTTTTTCAAGCACAGGCCTGGGACCAGAAGGTAGCATCTGGTCCACAAGAGTCATGTCCTCTGCAGACTTGGGCGTACCGAAGCCTTCAGAAAATTTGAGCACCACTCCAGCAGGAACATCATCAACGGATCTGGGGGCAGAATAAGAGTGAGACTCAGAAAGATCTACCACTGGGGGTTCACTTTCTGCAGGAGTAATTTCTGAGGGAGGGGACGGGTTACGCCTTCTCCTATAACGAGCAGGGTCAGCAGAAGCAGAATCAGCTTTCCTCTTGGAGGCCACCCTAGTAGCCACGGCCGCCCTCTAGCAACCACAACTTGCTCTAAGGTCACACGAGGCTTAGCGGATCCTGAAGAAGGGAGCAAGCGAAAATAAGTACCATGGAAACCCGAGGTCAAGCAAACTTAGCCAAGCATGGACGTATCTTACCCCGAAGACACGTTCTCACCCGACTCTTCTTTTTCTTCTTCTGGGGGAGGAGAGGAAGGATCACCCGTGGAAGGATAGAGCAAATTGCGAAATGTCCTCTACTCCGGGTCTAGGCCGAATAGTCGGGTCAAAGAATCAATCTTCACGCAAACCGTCTACAGTCCAAGCAAAAGAAAATTACCGCCTAAGACAAACTTACCCGTGAATTTGGGGGCATTTGTTCGGGATAAAAATCCGCATCTTCAAAATAACGACGCGGCGTGCTACAAGTGAACGGTCATGAAGGATGAAAAGTCGGAAGTCAAAAGTCGAAAGTCAAAAATCAAAAGTCAAAAGTCAGAACTAATGATGAACGATGGGTCGATTGGGCTAAGGAACACAAATAGGCCCGCTAAGAGGACAACTAACGAACTGAGGAACGGGTCAACAAACCAACTTCCTATCTTCAAGGAACCCCTCCTAGAGACTAGGAGCAGAATATGGAGGACTAGGCCAACAAACCCTAGAAGAAAACGGTATTAAAAGCAAGGCAACACTTCAAGGAAGACAATTCATCTGATTCTCAACAACACTCCCGTGAAGCAAAATCACTAAAAGCTAGA
The DNA here is from genome assembly GCA_958450325.1 of Agrostemma githago. Taxonomy (NCBI): domain Eukaryota; kingdom Viridiplantae; phylum Streptophyta; class Magnoliopsida; order Caryophyllales; family Caryophyllaceae; genus Agrostemma; species Agrostemma githago. The sequence goes on along the minus strand of OY288256.1, from coordinate 8,822,536 downwards.
CAATCTTCCATAGCTAATTATTATTAAGTATCAATACTTGTATTTCGATACCTTTTTCCGTTCTTGACTCCCTCGCGGTTTTTCCCACATCGGGTTTCCGCGTCACCAAAATTTCTTGTGTCATTTTCTTTTCGTTTTCATCGTTCTTCGTTCATTAATATCGTCGCAATATTATTAGTCCGTTAATATAGACCGATCGCTTTAACCCACTACCAAAAACGATAACCCGGTAAATTTTTACCAAAACAGTCATTGGCGGAAACCGGGCAGGGGTGATTTGAAAATTAATGTCGATACCTCCATTTTTAACAGGGGCAAAGTGGGTGTGGTGTTTGTTATTTTGGACGAGGATGGCAGAATTGTCTCGGTGGGTGGCCTCCTGATATAGCTGAAGCCAAAGCAACCATTTTTGGACTCAGGAAAGATCTAGAGCTGAGGATCGATAATATCATTCCGGAAAGTGACTCTCACGTAATGACTAGCATCGTCCACATGGGACCAAATTGAAGAAGCCCGATTGGAGTATGTATTGGGACAGTCGCAAATCTTTTAAAGTGTTTTTCGATTTCTAAAAGTATTCACACAAAGTGTGGGGGAATATGGTTACCCGTTGGATGGCTCGATTTTGTACGTCCCTGGGAACCCAGATTGTACGTGACTCGAATTTTTCGCAATCCATGATGCAATTGTCAGCGAAGTCGGGAACATAAAGAACAAGAGTACTAAAGTAACAGGAGGAATTGCTTCTAATGTCATAAACACTGAAGAAAGGGCTCCAGGTAATGCTAAGGAAAAGTCTAACGGTACGGGTACACGTGACTACATGGGAAGAGAGGGATTACTACTCATAAAAGAAGGGATGACTCACTACCTACAACTTGCAACCCAAAGAGACATTCCCACGTGACTCTACCATCATAGGAAGTACAATCAGTACCAATTTAGGACCCTAATGGCTACTCTATGGCTTGCAATCTCTATTTACATAGCATGAATGTAATGAAGTGATTATCAATGAAAATCTACTATTTTCCTTTGTCTAAAACACTTTCTTGAACACCTTGTTTGGCATTGAACCAGGTCCCCTTTTCATTGTTTGGGCATCGCATTCATTGCTTTTAGAGCCTATCAATCCTTCGGATCGAACAGTTCTACTATCCTTTCGTTGTTATTGTATCATTTGGTATCAGAGCTTGGATTCTCTGACCTGTGGTATACCTTACAAAAACAAAATTCGAGAAAATCTCAGACCAAATCCCAACAAAAATACTAGAATATATAATACTTCCTTTATATACGATACAAAAATTACGAAAAGCCATAGACCAATTTACACCAGGAAGAGAAGAAAGATGCCTGATAATGAGCTAAAAGCTGATGTGCATGAATTAAAGGAGCAGGTAGCTACACTGGTTCAAACTCTTGCCACATTGTCTTTACAAGCAGGCCGCTCTGGAGGAGGGACGAACTCTATGGTAAGGTCACCTTCTATTAAATTTCCTACATTCAATGGGGAGGGTGTAGATGATTGGATGTTTAAGTGCACTCAGTTCTTTTCCGTCACTGAGGTCGATACTACTACTAAGGTAACCTACGCTGCTATGCACTTAGAGTCAAAGGCCCTTTCTTGGCACCAAGCTTTCGTCAAAAATAGAGTCATGACCTTACCATTGGGTTGGGAGGAGTATTCTAAGGCCATTACTGCAAGGTTTGGTAATGAACATGAGGATCCCATGTCTGAACTGTTAGTACTTAAACAAGAGGGTTCTGTTCAGAATTATCATGATGCTTTCAATGTCTTGCTAAGTAAGATTGATTTGCTACCAGATTATGCATTAAGTTGCTTCTTGAATGGGCTAAATGATAAAATCTATGTCATGGTGAGAATGTTGAAACCCAAAACCATAGCTGATGCTTTTGGCTTAGCTAAACTACAAGAAACGGCCTTATCCTTACAATCAAAAACCTATTATCATAGGCAGGCATCATCCTCCTATAATAACCAAAAAACACCCATTTTACCAACCCCAAAAACATCCCACGCCCCACAACCATTTTCCCCCCATAAAACTCCCTTCACCTCACCCAGGAACTTCTCCACTCCCAACACCGGACCCAAACCAATCTCGAGATACAAACCCTTTAGTGCTGAAATGGAGGAAAAGAGGTCAAAGGGTCTGTGCTTTTATTGTGATGAAAAGTTCACACCCCAACATATCTGTAAAAATAAGAAGCAGTTATTCATACTAGAAGATGAGGAAGAGGGAATAGAGGATGAAGGGGAGAAGGAAGAAGAAGAGGAATCTCAAATCGCTCAGATATCTATACAAGCATTGGCAGGGAAGTCTAATTATCAGACAATGAGAATTCCTGGCCAAGTCGGTAGGAAAACGCTAAGTATATTGGTAGATACAGGGAGTTCACATAACTTCGTGGACGCAGGTATCTCTAGGAAATTGGGGCTAAAAGTGAAAACGATACCCAGTTTCAACATTGCTGTGGCTAACGAAGGGAAACTAATGTGCTGTCATATGATACAGAACTTGAGTTGGAAGATCAGGAACTCTGCTTTCTGTGCCGATTTTTTTGTGATTCCATTGGGAAGTTGTGACGCCGTTCTAGGAATCCAATGGCTTGAGACCCTAGGGCCTATTACTTGGGATTTTAAGAAGCTCACCATGCAGTTCCACTACGAGGGGAGGAACCACATGTTAAAGGGGGCAAAACCCACCCATGTTAAGGAACAAAAACAAATTGGGAAGGATATGAGTAATGGGGCTCAAGTGGCTATCTTACATCAAAGGGCACCCACCGCTGAGTTTTTTTCCATCCAGCTGACCCAAGGGAATGAAAATCCCGTTGAACTTCACCAGCTATTGAAAGAATTCTCTTCGATCTTCAAGGAGCCACAAGGGCTTCCCCCTTCTAGAGGAGAACATGATCATAGGATAACTCTCAAGAGTGGAGCAGAACCGGTAAATATCAGGCCTTACAGAGTTCCCTAAGGAGCTAGTAGAGAATGGGGTTATCGAGTCAATGACTAAGGAGCTAGTAGAGAATGGGGCTATCAAGCAAAGAACTAGTCCGTATGCCTCTCCCGTGGTCTTGGTCAAAAAGAAGGATGGGAATTGGAGGATGTGTGTGGATTACAGGGCACTTAACAAGCAAACCATAAAAGACAAGTTTCCCATACCCCTTATCGAGGAGTTATTGGATGAACTCCACGGCTCAAAATACTTCTCTATGATAGACTTAAGGTCTGGATTCCACCAGATCAGAATGGCGAAGGAGGATGTGTACAAAACAGCATTCAGAACTCACAATGGACATTACGAATATGTAGTAATGCCCTTCGGACTAACAAACGCACAGTCAACCTTCCAAAGCCTCATGAACAAAGTTTTTCAACCTTATCTCAGGAAGTATGTGTTGGTTTTCTTTGACGATATTTTGATCTATAGCACTGGATGGGAGGAGCATATGAATCATTTAAGAAAGGTATTGCAATTGATGAAGGAGAACCAGTTATATGCTAAAGAAAGCAAATGTTGCTTTGGATCTACCGAACTGGAGTATCTAGGACATATCGTGTCCAGAGAAGGAGTCGCTACTGACCCAGCCAAAGTCGCCGCCGTGGTTAACTGGCCAGTACCAAGAACCCTCAAACAACTAAGGGACCGTTTGGTTCACTCAATTTAGGTATGAGGTAAGGGTTTAGAATGAACCAAACCCATACCTCGTGTTTGGATGACAAGTTTTTCACTTCGATACCCATACCTCAAACCCTCATGGTATGAGTTTCTCATACCCAAGGGAGGAGGTGGGTACGAGATTCATACTCTTGGAATCAAACTTGGTTTGATTTTCCGAAATAATTTGTTCGAATTTTTTTTGTTGAAATATTATAACTGAAATATTTTATTGAAAAACACTAATTTAAAATACAAAAAAAAATATTTTAAAATTTTATTAATGTAACTCAGCGTTTTATATCGCTAAAAAGAGTTGTTTTTAATGAAACTTATTTAATTTTTTTTTCATGCTAAATTTTTTAGATTTTATATAGTCAGTGATATAAATTTTTATATATTTAAAATATAATTATTAAATAAGATTTAAAAAAAAACTAGAATTTCGGATTTTCAATCATTTAAAAAATGAACCAAACACCAAGTATCAGGAATCAAATTACAATCCCATACCACCCTGGTTTGATTCCTGATTCCATTCCCATACCTTTTTGCGAACCAAACGACCCCTAAGGGGCTTCCTAGGGCTAACTGGTTACTACAAAAGGTTCGTTCAGGGTTACGGCATCATCTGCAAACCTCTAACTCTCCTTCTAAGGAAGAATGCATTTCAGTGGAACGAGGAAGCTCAACTAGCCTTCGAGAAACTAAAAAGGGCTATGACTACTACCCCAGTTTTAGCTATGCCCGATTATTCCAAACCATTCGTCATCGAGACAGATGCTTGCGGAGAAGGAATGGGAGCAGTGCTGATGCAGGCTAACCATCCCATTGCATTCATTAGCAAGGCCCTATCCCCAAAGCACCAGGGTATGTCTATTTACGAGAAGGAGCTTATGGCGGTTATCCATGCTGTCAGCAAATGGAGTCAATACCTGGTTGAAGGGAAGTTTATTATCAAAACGGATCATCAAAGCCTCAAATATCTTCTAAATCAGAGAATCAGCAACCCCCTACAACAAAAATGGTTAGCTAAACTCCTGGGGTATGACTTTGAGATCTGTTATAAGAAGGGCAAGGAGAATGTCGTAGCTGATGCCTTATCTAGAATAACCAGTTCCGAGTTATCCCAATTACAAATCAGCACTATTAGCACCAACCTCTACCAATTAATCCAGAAGGCTTGGAAGGAGGATCCGGTGTTGGCGAACATTATTAAGGATCTGGAGAAGGATCCTTCATCACATAAACACTATACATGGAAGGAAGAACAACTCAAATGGAAAGGGAAATTAGTAGCGGGTGAGCATGAAGGTTTGCGACAGCTCATTATATCACTTATGCATGACACTCTCCAAGGGGGTCACTCGGGGATAGATGCTACATACCAAAGGGTAAAACAAAGGTTCTATTGGAAGCATTTAAGGGAAGATATCACAGATTACATACATAAATGTTCGGTATGCCAAAAGTGCAAATACGAGACCGTTGCCTATCCTGGTAAACTCCAACCATTACCGATTCCTCAAACCATTTGGTCGGAAGTTAGCATGGACTTCATTGACGGGTTGCCTAAATCCATGGGAAATGACTCTATACTGGTGGTGGTAGATAGGCTATCTAAAGCAGCTCATTTCATTCCTCTTAAACATCCATATTCAGCATCCGTGGTAGCCCAGGCCTACTTCGATTCAGTGTTTAAATTACATGGCATGCCTCAAAGCATTGTGTCTGACAGAGATCCTATTTTTCTAAGCTCATTTTGGCAGGAGTTGTTTGCTGTCCAAGGAGTGGGACTCAACTTATCTTCGGCCTACCATCCTCAATCAGATGGGCAGACTGAGGTGGTTAACAGGTGCTTGGAGACTTACCTCAGATGTTTCTGTCACGAAACACCTAAGGATTGGTGTAAATGGATCCCAGCAGCAGAGTATTGGTATAACACCTCCTACCATACCTCCCTCAAAACAACACCCTATGAGGTAATGTATGGACAGGCACCACCCTTACACATCCCCTATCTCACCGGCGAAAGCAAGGTGGATGCTGTGGATAGATGCCTAGAAGAAAGAGAAGAAGCTATAAGAATGAATCTTGCAAGGGCCCAAAACAGAATTACGCAACAAGCAAACAAAAAGAGGAGTGAGAGGGAATTCAAACCAGGAGAATACGTCTACTTGAAACTACAACCCTACAGGCAAACTTCACTAGCCGATAGGACCAATCAAAAGCTTGCCAAGAGGTACTACGGTCCCAATAAAATATTGGAAAAGATAGGACCAGTAGCCTATAAATTAGACCTTCCTACCACAGCTCGCATTCATCATACTTTTCATGTGTCCTTACTCAAGAGATGTTATGAAGAGTCACCCACTAAGGCGGTACAGTTCGAGGATCAGAATGAACAGAAAGAGCCCGAAGTTATCTTGGCTAGAAAAAGGGTGAAAAGGGGCAGAATCACGGTAACTAAGGTCCTGGTAAAATGGAGCAACTCAACTGTAGAAGATGCAACGTGGGAGTTTTTGTTCGACTTACAGAAGCTATATCAAAAATTTGATCCTTGTGGTCAAGGATCTTTTGAAGAGGGAAGTAATGATGCAATTGTTAGTGAAGTCGGGAACATAAAGAACAAGAGTACTAAAGTAACAGGAGGAATTGCTTCTAATGTCATAAACACTGAAGAAAGGGCTCCAGGTAATGCTAAGGAAAAGTCTACCGGTACGGGTACACGTGACTACATGGGAAGAGAGGGATTACTACTCATAAAAGAAGGGATGACTCACTACCTACAACTTGCTACACAAGGAACTACCTACAACTTGCAACCCAAAGAGACATTCCCACGTGACTCTACCATCATAGGAAGTACAATCAGTATCAATTTAGGACCCTAATGGCTACTCTATGGCTTGCAATCTCTATTTATATAGCATGAATGTAATGAAGTGATTATCAATGAAAATCTACTATTTTCCTTTGTCTAAAACACTTTCTTGAACACCTTGTTTGGCATTGAACCAGGTCCCCTTTTCATTGTTTGGGCATCGCATTCATTGCTTTTAGAGCCTATCGATCCTTCGGATCGAACAGTTCTACTATCCTTTCGTTGTTATTGTATCAAACCACCTTGGACTTTGGACATTTTTCTCAAAAAAAAAAAAAAAAAAAAGTTGAGCCACGCTACATTGACCTGATCTGACCTGTAAGAAATTTACCAAAACAAGTACAATCTTATACTTTTCTCTCTTCTCACTTCATTCCATGGCAAGAACCCTCAGGTGTGAATGTTGGTGCTTGATAACTATAATTTCAGTTTGCCCAACTCGATCTTTTGCCTGGGGTATGTATATGCTTCGTAATTGATCTTTTGCCCTAAGCAACTTAACTTTGTAAGAGTAGTTATCAGGTCAACCTAGTAGAAAGCAAGAACCAGAAATAAGAAACAAGCAGAATGACCCAAATTGGAACGTAAAAAAGGAGGGGAAAGGTATGGCAGTGTTATTACCTCATAATCAGTCTGCGAAACAGTTTCACGACTGCGCTGATATTTTTGAACCCATGGAGCAACATCAGGATCTGAAGCCAGTATCATCTCTGTTGCTGCTTGATCAGGACCCAAAAATGCTGACATAACAGCCAGCTGAAGACATAACATTCGACATGGAAGGAAAAGGTTTTAGTAAGCTCCCAATCGTTTATATGTTGTTGAACGTATCCCGTTATAAAACAAGTACCTGGCGAGGACCAAATCCGACAGATATGAATTTATCCTTCATTTCCTGGACGCTTGCTTTATCCCATTTCGGAACTCTGCCTTCTGGATCTGCTTCTTGTGCATCAGACCTTCCTAAGTTCTTGTCAAACAGGGCCCACTGTCGCAAATAAATGAGCCGTGTTCAGACCAGACCATAAATCAGAAATACATGTCATAAATTCATGTTACATCAATCTGACAACTCCCACTCGGAAGCTATTTAAAGTGTGTGGGGTTTGTGAAGAACCTGTCCACTTGAGCCATATGCATTATACAATATGCCTCCCTTCTCTTCATTCCCACCACATTTGCGAATAGCCGAAGCGAGAAAAGTTGCCTTTGTTGCTGTTTGTGCTGCAGTGATGAAAAACAAAGTTCAGGACTTCAATAATGAGCACTTACTAGTTCATTCTTTGTATCTGCCTAAAGTAAAAATCCACGCTGTTTAGAAACTCCATGAACCTGAATAAATGATTCTAAACTGCTAAAATAGACAGACCTCTGAGGGCTTTCAATAGACTTGGAAAACGAAATTCTAACCTGCATATTGGATGAGATCAGCGTACGAAATAGGTCCGCCCTTTGATTCTGAATCAATTTTCTTCTTTGCTTCCTCTATTAAGTTCAAAGCAGCAGAAAGACCCTCATTTTCAGGTCTGCTTATCTCTGAGCTTCAAGCAAGAAAGTAAACACAAGATATCAACTTTACTTTGTTGGAGGAATAAATTTCTTCAGGAGAAAAGCTTATGATACTATCACATTGTGAAATATACGAGCAGAAGAGAATCGGCTACAACTTCAGTAGTAATACATGCAGCTCACTTGTATGCTGTAGTATTAATTATACCTGAACCTTATTGAACCATTGGGGCCTCCAGTTTTTGTGGCCTACAAATTCAAAGAGGACATTAAATCATTTTTTGTGTTGATGCTGAACCCAACGGCGAACAGGGATGCATATATTAGGAAAAGACTATAACCATATTAGTCAGTCAGAAACAATAAAGTAATATCCCTTTAAATCGTCGCTTTCACCTTATCATAAGTGAGTGCATCATTTAGAGCAAGAGTTTGTATTGGTGAAACGAGATCTTGATTTGCCTGAGAGAAGAAGAAGCATAGTTTATTGGTGAAACAAAACACAAGAAGGAGTAGACTGTCAATTTTGCAACAGAGACTGACAAACAGCTCAGTACCTTTATAGCATTGTACAGGGTGTCTTTGACAGCAGCTGCATGATGATGATATTAACAACAGACACTCACTCAGAACAGATAACTACATGTAGAAGACATTGCTAAACAATAGCGACTTACACAGGAACTCCGATCGCTGCCTCCTTTCTATTAGATCAGCAGCATAAGCATCTCCACACAAAGATCCCGAGCTTGATATTACTACTTCCTGAGAATGCACCAAGGCTGGCAGAAAATCACCATCAAAATTATACCAACTACCAAGCACCAATTACAGACAATTCAGTTTACATGCATATTTATTACAAGTATACCTACAAGTACAAGACAATGCAAGTGATCAAACAAAGTTAAAATCTTTAACATCGGGCAATGAAGCAGGCGATGAAATCAAGTACGAGTACATTTTAATCACATTCGAGAAATTGGATAGTTAGCTTTACCAATCCAGCAGACAAAGCGAAGCAATTGAGCAAGTCCCTTCGTCGGAAAGCACCATCATCAGAGCCAGAATTAGCTTCGAATTTACTACTGCTACACCTTATATTATTGACCTGAATGTGTTCACAATGCAGTAATTATTATTGATTATTGATTGCAAATAGGGTCCGTAAATTTCAAGTTGGAGGGGGCCCGCCGGGCGAATTGGAAAAAGAAAACTTACAGAGAAAGGAGGGGAATGCCTAGTGGTGGACAGGGGCGGACCTAGGGGTGCGCACAGCACCCCACGTGCGCACCCTTCGGTTTCCAATTTTTTTTTATTTTTAAAAAAGCACTAATGCTTAGTACTTCTACTATTTGCGTGAAAAAGGAGCAGTGAAAGGGTTGTGGCAACTTGGTAAGGACTGTGCTACTAGGTTGAGTTGGTGTGGGATCGAATCCCCTCAGCCGTCCTTTTTCCCAGTTCCACCCTTTGCCAATTTTTAGCTCTTTCCGTTTTCTTTTTATTCTCAATTCCCAGTTCCCACACAAGATTAATGCCTCAATTAGGTGTATATTTTTGTAAGATTTTGAACCATAATTAAAAATATATTTTTGTGTTTTGTTTTGTTATCAGTTATGGAGTACACCCTCCGTGCTATCAATTTATTATCTACTGTATTTTTCTTTTTGGGTGTGTTATGTAATAATTATCTATTTTTATTTTTCTAATTTTTTGTTATAGGTATGTAATGCAAGTCGATTTTGTGTAATCCCCTCAGCCGTCCTTTTTCCCAGTTCCACCCTTTGCCAATTTTTAGCTCTTTCCGTTTTCTTTTTATTCTCAATTCCCAGTTCCCACACAAGATTAATGCCTCAATTAGGTGTATATTTTTGTAAGATTTTGAACCATAATTAAAAATATATTTTTGTGTTTTGTTTTGTTATCAGTTATGGAGTACACCCTCCGTGCTATCAATTTATTATCTACTGTATTTTTCTTTTTGGGTGTGTTATGTAATAATTATCTATTTTTATTTTTCTAATTTTTTGTTATAGGTATGTAATGCAAGTCGATTTTGTGTGAAAATTTATCCATGGCTTTTTTTTTCTTGAACTTCAATCCAAAAACAATAGATAACGAGTATTGAATAAGACCAAGGAATAGAGTACTTACTAATTTAAATAGCTAGTCTCACGTCCGTCTCACGATAACTTATCGTGAGACCTATTAATAGAAATATAATAATAATAAAATTAACTACCTTGTATGTGAGAGGTCTCACGATAAACTTATCGTGAGACCGTCTCATACAAGAATTTGTGTTCAAATATAAATTTAATGTTATTTATTTGTTGGTTAACCATTAATTCTTTACTTGAGTACGTCATAGATATTTGAGTATTTTGACTAATTTTTTATGTCGATTTTTTGATTTTATTTGTTAATGTCAACTACGGTTAATTAAATACGGAATATAATTCTCAATTGTGGAACACTAATTTGAGGATTTTTTAAGTTATTTGTTTGTTGATTTACCGTTATTTCTTTAATTCGGTTATAAATTTCATAGTTTTAAATATTAGAAATTAGTTAAGAAAAATTTGGTTGCCTTTATTTAATATTTATAGTTTATGATATGTAATTGTGCGACGAATTTCTAATTTTGATTAATTTGTTATATTATCTACGATTTTAAAAAAAGTGAACCCCCTCTCTTATATTCCTGGGTCCGCCACTGGTGGTGGATGAAGAAGAAGAAGAAGAAGAAGAAGAAGAAGAAGAAGAAGGAAGGGAGGGTGAAGTAATAGAAGACGAAGAGAGAGTTGAAAGCAGTGAAAATGCCGCCATTGTTGTACCTTTGAGTTCGTTTGTTGAAAGTAGAAAATACTAGTCGTAGTTTAAGTTGAGAGTAAGTAGGAAGAGAGAGGAGAGTGGGGAATGGGGATAGTTGATACTCCAGTTCGTGTGGTGTGTGGAAAGCGGGAATGGCTTTCATTGGATTTCTTCAGATTTTCTGTTATCTTACATTTTCTTTTCTTTTCTTTTTTTTTTTTTTTGGCTACCCGCTTTTCATGATCCTCCTACACCTGTTAAACGGGTCGAACATGCCTCAAATGTTCCCATCCTTTAATATAACAGTCGCTCCTATATTACACTATTTCTTACTACAAATTTATTACTCGGCGCAGGTTTAAGGGAAAATATCTCCTCGATGATCTCTCTTTAAGGGAGCTCAATGGAAAGAGGGCGAAAGGAAAGAGAAGAAAAGTATTAAGTAATTCCATCCTAAATGCATTTATCTGTTATTATTATCCCTTTTCTTTTTGTTTATGTTATGGCCATAAAGGTCATCATCTCGGGTCTTAACTCCTGAAAACAGACCACAACTAAAAATTTCGGGTTTACAACATATCTCATGTTAAGTACTCCGTAGTTCTATCAAAAATACAAAAGACTTGGTTTTCAAATGAAACGGTACTCTGCAGAAACACTAAAGAAATAAAAATGATGACTAATAATTGTTCGCTTGTATTGATTCATCAAAATATGACTAAATAAAGTAAAGTAATACAAACTAGTGCCGGAATCCCTATGGGAAAAAACATATCCTTTTCTCAAGAACTATTGGTCTCTCTCGCCTTAGGTCACCATGTCGAAGAATGTACCAAGTTTACCTTCCTCATAAAAAAAACAGAAGGCCTTACTTTCAACACTATGCATCAACTTCTCCCTTTGCCTGATTTCTCCAAGGATACGCTCCTTTAAATGCGCACACTAGGGCGAAGGACCAACATTAACACTTACATGAGACGGTTTGACATGTGAGACCAACCCACTGACCCCTATGGGTAAATATGCAAGTATTGGATTGGTCTCACATGTGAAACCGTCTCATTAGAGAAACTAGGAGATTTTTTCCTGTGATGTGAACCAATTAGATACATCAAGGTGACTTATTTGATGGCAGAAGCATTATTCACGGCTAAAGGTTTTCCCCGACACAAGCACTCTGGCAGTGGATTCTCATAAAATGCTTCTTCAGATCGAAACCTGTCCATGCCCTTTGTTCCTGAGATGGCACCCTTTCTCCTCCTTGCTGACCCTTGCCTGCACACGAATACCAACCACCACAATGATGAACATGAACTTTGAGGGAGTGTTTAGGCAAACGATTTGGAGTGAAACTAAAAAAAGTTTCCAAGCATATGTAAATAGAGAAGAATGTTGTATAACACGATCTCATAAGCTCCTTGAATATGTAACATTCAGTTTTGCCAAACAGTTTCCTTCAAGCAGTAACTACGCGCATAGGCATATAAATACCTTCTGCGATGAATCTCAATGATTCGATTTGACAAATTCTTCCCTTCCTTCATAGACCCTTGCTTAACTTTGTCGAATAGATGAACAATAGCCTTCCTGATGAAAAAGGATAAAAGAAAGAGCTTCAGAATATTGAAAATTGTAGAGCCATAAAAAATTAAAAATAGTAAAATAAAGGCAGAGGTGAGGTGTTAACCTGTCAGGGCTAATTGTTTTCCTATGCCCTAGATATCGGCGATGGCCTTCAACAGCCCTTGCCATGTTCCCCAAATGTGTCGGGATGAATACATCACTTTCAACAGAGACAATATAATCAAGTGCGGCCAATTGAGAAGCATGGTTGGCAAAAGGCGCGAGTTCCTCAGCAGATGCTAATTTCTCCTGAAAGATTCCCCCTCATATTAACTTTTCAATGATAAGTTTATGTTTGACATCTTAATAGCAATTACATAGTAACTCAATTGCTTCATTACAAAACCAATGAAATGGAGACTAACAACTTTCAAGTTTCAACTAATAAACTAAAAATGCCAAAAACATTGTGCAGTATGTATTACCTTGCTCATCAAAATGGGATAACGGGACTGCAAGTCCACAATGCGAGATTCACCTCCATAAATCTCTCCAGCAGCAATGTATATAGGAGTGCTAGACGGATATCCCAGTGAAGACAGAAACATAGCGACCTCCTTTGGAGTTAAAGGACAGTACCCTTTGGTTCTTTGTTCACTGGCATTTATATCCTTAACTTTCCAGTATGTTGTGTTTTGCCTTGAGTTTAAATAAGAGCATAGACATTCATCAGTAACTTAGGATCCCTTTGGCCATTTACTTGATTGTCAGTTGTCACTAATGTTACAGCCAGTGGTGATTTTAGTCATCTCAGGTAGAGGTGGCCCTTGCTGGCTTTAAATAACATATACACCCTCCGTCTCGGTCATTTGTTGTCCTTTTATATTATTTTTGAAGAGTATTTTAATCAAAGGACAACAAATGAGCGAGAAAGAAGGAGTATATTACATGTAAACTAGCATATGCCCCTCTTGCCCAAATAATGGTTTAGGGGTTCACGTTTCAAATTTGAGATCAAGAGTTCAAACCAAGTTGTCGAATTCGTTTTGAGTACAAATCTATTTTTTTTTTCTGCTTATAATTCCACCACTGGCTTATACCTAGGATTTTTCTTATCATATCAGAAATTTTGCTTTACCTTATCAATCTCAGCTCAGCAGCTTCCTCGGCAGATAATCCGTAGGTACATCCACTAAATGCAAGCATGTCTTTCTCATATCGTAAGTGCAAAGCAATATAGCGTCCATAGTTCCTCATACGCTCCACCAATAGCTATACACAGGGAAACAATAAGAAAAGAGCTTCAATGCAGAAATCCAGTCAGAGTTAACATAGTAATTGAGTCAGCATTTTTACTTTTCCCATCGCTTCAATCCTAGGAGAAAAACGGAGAGCTTCATAACAGGCACGGCAGCGTAACTTCTGAATGTCTGAAGGTAAATGATTGTTTGCTAAACGAGAATCAGATTTCGCAGCTCGAATAACCTATCATAAAAGGTGACAAAATCATTATATTTTTTGTGTTAATGAAGCCACAATGACATATTTTATGACTTGGGTTTGAACCCAAGTCGAGAGTATAATCCCTCGACAAATTCACCAAATAAGCTCGCGTTCATTAATAAAAATGCATATATGGATGTCCAAATAATCAGATACCAGAGTTTAGTGGAACAATCTTAGATAATAACCTGATAGTTGGTCCACATGCTTGCTATATCATTCTGGTAGTAATCCAGTCCAGACCAACTGCGAAAATGCTTCACTACACGAGGAGCAGCTAACATTTTCTTTGGCAACTTTTTAACCACTTTAATATCATTAGCCAAGGCACTTACAAAATGATCTTGATCAAAAACATCTGCAAAGTTGCTGTGATGTATTTATAGAAAACACATTAGAAAGATATAGGCACCTTCTGTCTCCAACTTGAGCCATACTGAAATTTAAAATAACCCACAATGCAACTAAGCAAGACATACCTTGAATCTCGCCAATATGATCTCTTATCAAGATTTGGAATCACAAGGGTGGCATTGATTATACGGGCCACTGCCACCATGTCGCAAATCTGCAAATTAAATTGCAAACAAGGGTTAACTTATGTGCAATTGATACTAAAATCCGGGATATGAAAATGGGTTGACATGAATCACGTCGACTATCCGGATTAGAAAATGTCAATACTACTCGTATATGTTTATGAAGATTCATTAACATAAAGCAACTAAAGCCCGTATAAGATATGCAAATAATGATGAGACAAGACAGTATTATCCGACAGTTTTGCAGTTCTATAATATCCAATGAATTAATGATCAATTTGAACGGAAAAAGGACAGACTATGAAAAAAGGGCAACGAAATCATTCTTTCACCTGGATTGCAATAACAGTCCCTTAAAGGCTAACAGGATAATTTTCCCATCAAACATAGTACAGACATAGACTTAAAATATCATGCAGGTTCAGTGTGTCGACGACTATTCAACTCAAAGCACCAATTAGTAAATAGAGGGGATTAAACTTACAGGCTGGAAGGTAGAATCGTCAGCCATTCGTAAATGAGATCATATTTCACCAAAGGTGGCTACCCAATATTGATGTTTCATATGGCAAACTACGGCTATCTAGCATGTACAGACTACAGAGAGATTTGTCTCTGTAGCATATAGTCTTAAACATCTAATTAAAGCCTCAAAAATTGTGTGTACAGACTCCATCTAAAAATTCAACTTTGAAATGCTAATGCAGTAACCTGGTGTCAGAGAGCTAATTAAGGGTCGCAAATATAAATGAAAGGGAGAGGAAGGGATAAGATAAAACTAGAACAAACCCCAGCTCGCATTTGATTAAGACCGCCATTAGTATGAACAAGAAGATACCCCCTGGACTCTGCCGGTACTGAAAATTGACATCACATAACAGAATAGTCAATGTTTCTTAGTTTCACATAGTAACTAAAATAAAGCAAAGGAAAGAGAGACTTCTTACAGGCATAAGAACTATTAGGCCTAATACAAGGCACAAAATCATGATTTGGAGGCTTATTCCATAACTTGTAAGAGGATGATCCACTGGCACCAATTAACTGTCAATTCTAAACGAGTGAAAACATGAAAAACAGAATGAATTGAATTCTTCTCATCAAACTTACAGAAATTATTTGCTTTCATGACCATAATTTAAAAAATTACTGACATGCATCAATACTCGCATCCGCATATGTACGGAGTACACAATTTCACAAGGGCAGTCATAGGAAGTAGAGCCTATTAATGTAAGAACATTTGATGTACTCAGCCTCACCCCACAACTATGTTGCTCGGACTCGTTTAGAAGTGTCTGACACGAGTGCGTGTCCAAGCGTCACGCTCAGCTGTTTCTATGAAAACGAAGAGTCCAAGTGTCATACCCATGTCCGAGTGTCAAGTGTGAGACATGGGTACGTGAGGTAATTAGAAGAGTCGAAGTAACATAGTTCCTCAACTGCCAAGTCTCCTAAACTCAGTTTAAATTTTTTACACTTCTTAAAATATGACGAGAAGTTCAGAAGGCGTAAAGAATCCTACGAAATGAATAGAGCATATGCTATGTCACCCACTCGGTCACACATGTGAGGCTCGATACCGTATCAAAGCATTGGACACAGTTATTTTCGAGAAAGCAATTTGATGTTTTAGGTCCAAAATGGATAAGGTGTCAAAGACCAGTGTCATTACTGATGTTGGAGGGATAGACAAGAAGACACACTAAAAGAGTGAAGTAACAAGGACATATCAAAGATATAAACAGTACAATGTATAGGAAAGTCAATCACAAACCTTCAAGGGAAAAGGTGAAGCTTTAGTAACATGCGGAAGTGCATATGCTTGTCCATTGTTTTGCTCAGCATGTAATATTTGGAAATTGGTGTCATACTGCTGCAAGTACAATAACCCAACCACCACCCCATAAGCCACTTACTTTCAAGTTTCAACAACAATGTCACATTACTCATTCTCCAAAAAAAAATGGAACACAACTCATGTACATCATGATCTCCCTCAAATCTCCAAAAAAAAAAATAGTTAGAATTGTTGATTTTTGCTAACAAAAATCTCTGAACACGACGCTTTAACAAAAATACAAAAAGAGAATGTCTGTTACTCCAAATTTCCATTTCTGACTCCGCCCCTATCACCCACCCACCTATAAACACATGTTGCACAACTACGGGGTCTAACAGTTCAAGAAAAACGAATTTATAATCTCATAGAGATTTTCCATAAATTCTTATTCATTAATAGTGGATTATAAATATAATCATCACTTTTACGATTTTGAGTGAGATGATTCTTCTGAATCCCTTGAGATTTTGGTTGGGTTCATCCACCATCCAACTTATTGCATTATTAGTGTGTCCAAAAAAACACTCTCTACATTCGCACCCTAACTCTTTGGTCTAAAGACGAGAATCGAACCCTCAACCTCGACACAGGCTATACCAATGAAAGTCGTAAACTTGGACAAAACCCACAAAACGTATGCTAATAAGAATGGGAGCATGAAAAAAAAAACTTACAGTAGGGAGTTTATAAGGGTCAGGCAAGTTGGGAACTCTAGGAACATGAACTGAGAAGAGAGCAAATAAACCAATTGTGCAAATTGCGCAAGTTATCAACTTTCTTAAGAACACGACTCCTCTCAACCTTTTTTTCTGCATTCTCCTTCAAATAAATAATCTGTATCAAAGAAATTGAAAAATTCAATGCAAACCCACCATTTATTTTTGATCAACTTTTCTCTTCGATGTATATTCAAGAGTGGAAACTGGAGATTGTTGGGTGATTGATGAAAATAAGCTTTGGTTTTTCTATGATATACATACGTTATTGATTAGCTGGTGATTATGATTTAATAAGGTTCGGTTAATTTGACGAAGATGATGAAAATAAGAGCGGAAACATGAGGGAAGTGGAATCAAGGTTGAGTAACGTGGGGGTGCAAGTGCAGGTGCAGTGCAGGAGTGGAGATGGACTGGAGTAGCACCCTAGTAAAATACTCCATAGTCACGTGTAGGGATTTCGGATCCTACCCGGATCCCGAGATCCAAAACCTAAATGGTAGGATATGGATTGTAATATTTTGTATTATTGAGATCTCGATCCTATCTTGGACCCTTTTTTATTTTATTTTTTCCTTGAAATATTAAAACTTACTCCCTCCGTTCCAACCATTTGTATACATTTGCTTTATGCACGTATGTCGATACTCATTTTCTTTTGTCTGTATCTTTAGTTAGGTATTACTAAAAGTTATAAAAATTTGATATTCATAATGTGTTCGATTAGACGATTTAAACAAGATCTCACATAAATATATTTTATCTTGTGTATTAGAAGTTATATCGAAAATTCATCACACTTATAAATAGTGTCAAAAAAGCAAATGTATACAATTCGTTGGAACGGAGGGAGTATATGAAAACAATTACTAGTATAGATTTAGATATGACTTTATCATAAATTAAAATATATTTTTCCTCGATAATTATATCCCGTTAAAATTTATTTTATTTTTAATATTAAATCTGTATGAGACTTAGTTTTGATACTTCTAACACTTAATGACATTATAATATTCAAAAATTTTTTTAAATAATTTGTTTAACGTTAAAAATCCAAAAATAATATTTTTCATATTAAAAATAGAGACATTATTTATTATTATAAGGATACGAGATAGATCCCGATTCTGCCCTGATCTTGTGGATTCGGATATGAGTCTGAGAATTGTGAACCTGAGGATATGGATCGAATTTGGATCTATCCTACAAGATATGGATCTGGATCTGGATCGTATAGAATCATACATTTATCATCCCTAGTCACGTGAGATCTTGTAATGATATTGATGGCGTAGAACGTGTTTCGACAAATGTATACTTTCGATTTGAATAGATTGACTACAAAATAAATCACACTACGTACGGAGTATGCTACTATACTATTACTCCATGCTCCATTAAAAATTATATTCTAAGTTCAAATTCGACCGTGGGTAGCTAAGTTTAATAATTTGCTTCCTTATTTTCAATCTTCAATTCTTTATCTATTAGCTGCATACCTAGAACACTTAATTTAGTCGTTCGTCAATTAGCGATGAGCGCATAGTGTAACTAGTCTAAGATTCTAAGAATGAGTGACTGGGATGTTATGCTAAAGCAAGAGGTGTAATGTTAAACTAGTATAGATCTCGTGCAATAGTGCACGGTAAAAGTATAGAATTTTAATTTTAATGTATTACTTATAAATACTCGTACGTATCTAATTGGTAACCTATTAATTTTTCAGACATTTAATCGAGATAATCGAGTAATTTTTGTTCCAAAACTAATTATATTTTTCCTAAATTTTTCCATGATATTAAATATACCATGAAACCAATACTCGCGAATTGGAATACATCTCCTTACATATTTAGATAATTAATGATTTTGTAAACAAATTAGAAGATAACATAATATTTTACTCTGTATTAGTTTAAAATATATTTTATTGTATAAAAAAATTATTTTCTTTCTATATTCAAATCAAAATTTCAACGTATTTTTATATACTTTTTCTATTTTAAACAATTGTACATGTACCATAAATATCTACTCCCTCAAATTGTCCCCTTCTTTTGGGAGGAAAATAAGGAAAAATAATTACTCCCTTCGGATATTATTATTTTGTCTTATTTCATTAAAATATTCCTCACATAAATTAAAGTAATTGGGCAAAAAATAGTGTCCGGAGGGAGTATATATTAGTAAAAGATGAAAGGTGAAATGAAAAAGTAGGAGAGAAATAGTATATAGTTTTTTTTTTTCGAGAAAAGAAATATTATATTAAAACTTAAATGAAAACAATTACTAGCAGTGGCGGACGCAGGATTTTTGACTGAGGGGGGCACTATTTTTTTTTTCCGAATTTCGCGAGTTGTTATATAGTTATATTCCACCCGCGTGTCAATCTTAGTGGGACAGAGGTAGTATTATTTTATGTTATCATTTTTTCTAACTCTAATATCCTTGAAAACTAATGACGGATTTATGAAAGTAAATACATTACTAATCTACCAAAAATATTACTGAGTAAAATAAAAAATTACGAAATTATCTATAGAACAAAATTACATTTAAGTCCCAACTTTATCAAAACTTTGAGGTTGTTGGGATGGTCAAGCTCTTATTATTTCATGCAATAGACCCGGGTTCAACTCCTTTCGAGTAGTTTGTTTTTTACAAGTAAAAACTATTAAGGTCATGAACCAATTTTTTCGACCCGCAACCCGTTTGACCGACCCCAAAATGACATGTTAATTTAGGGTCGAAACTCTTAAATGGAATTAAAAGCAAAGTTTAGTTACTAATCTTACCTTAAGAATCTTTCAATCAGTCTGCTCTCAGTGTTTTTAGACATATAAACTCGATGACTGAATACATACTTGATTAATTAGTTATTAATCAAGTAAAAATGTTAGATTTGGTTTGATGTTCGCAAATTTCAATATTATTCTAAATTACGAAATATTAGGGGGTGAACGATTGTTAATCTTGATCATGTAAAAATCATGGATATTCTATAGTATTCTCATAAAGTTTTTTTTATATATAATTTTCCGATTGTTTAACATTATTTATTATTGTGTTTTTTCCCAATGAAATATGATGTATTAGATATAATCAATTAAAAATATTTGGACTTTTAATCTTATAAATTTATATCATACGGAGTAATATGTAAACATATTTATATTTTTGAGAACATTACTGTATTTACTCCGTACGATATAAGTGCATTATTTAAGTTAAATCAATTACATATACGTAAATTTTGCTTAACGTTTACAAATATCAATACTAAAAATTAATACTGCAATTATAATTTTGTATTACAATTAAGTGACGGAATAATTAGTAAGCCGTCTAAATCAAGAATATTCTTTTTTTAATATTTTTAATAACCTTACATAAATGAGTAAGGTGAGACTAATAAACACAAATAATAATCACAGTGCTCCAAAATTATGTCACGTCATCCTAGCCTCGCATCTATGCTGGCATGGATGCATCAAATTAATATATATATATATATATATATATATATATATATATAGGTTCAAATAAGGTTCACAATTTTTTTAAGTCTATATTGAACTTACAGATGATATACGCTAAAGTTGCATTTGTATATATATATATATATCAATTTTGAACAAATGTAACTTTAACGTATGTCATCTGTAACTTCAATATAGACTTAAAAAAATTGTGGACCTTATTTGAACCTCTCTCTCTCTCTCTCTCTCTCTCTCTCTCTCTCTCTCTCTATATATATATATATATATATATATATATATATATATATATATATATATATATATATATATATATATATATATATATATATATATAGAGTAAGGCTCTTATGAGTCATTCTCTATATATAAGTCCCTAAGTCCTCCTCTCATCCATTGAATGGGATGAGAATCGATGGACAAGATGCATCCTAATATTTGCATTAAAAAAAAAAAGGAAGATACTGCTTCCTAAAATAACTCCCATAATTTTAGGGAACATCATATTCATTCATTCACGTTCACTTTCATCAAAAACCTAAAAAAAAAAACTGCTTCCAATATCACGTTCATTCATTCATTCATTCATTCAAATTTGTGCTCGAAATACCGTTACTATGGATTCAATGATCGCGATATCTTCATCAACTGTTGATAATCAATTCATCGACTATAACAATGGTGAGTTTCGTTATTGCTTTCATGTTTTGCGTCAGTTTTTATTTATCATCTCGACTAATTTGCGTCAATTTGCTTTCATGTTTTTTGTCGATTTTCATGTCGATATTGCTTTCATGGTCATTTCATTCATCATAGATTCATATCTGGTTCATTACTCTCTTGTTAATATAGATTCCAAATTTTTATATTTGTTAAAAGGTGGAATTTTATTCATTTGATTATTCATAGATTCATATAAATGGTCCGTTATTACTCTCGTGTTATTGTTTTGTTTATTCTTTAGGTTTTTCTTAAACTTCACTGATATTATTGTTTTGTTTTCTATTGAAGCAAACACGGTGTTGAAGTAACATACGTTCTGAGTTACAGTAACACCTAATTTTAATTATAGTAACACAAAAAGGTCTAAGCATTATATGAATTTTACGCACGAACAAATATATGGAGTTATTGTAATGCACATACTGTGTTACTTTAATATACACAATCTGTTATTTTAATGACTAACCTGTTATTTTAATACACATAATGTTAACTGAATCTCGTGTTACTTTAACGCACTTCATCTGTTACTTTAGTTCTTTTCATCTGTTACTATAATGCATTTGAGTGACAAAAAGGATTTAGAATACCGTCATATAAAAAAATAAAAAAGAAAAAAGAAAGATACTGCTTCCTATAATTATGGGACGTGATTGACTTCAAAATAGGAAACAATATCAAAGAATATCGCCCTCATTCAAAGAAAGATATTGCGCCATACTCTCATTTATGATCATTATATGAATTTTTTGCACTAACCTATACCTGGTGTTATTTTAATGAACATTATCTGTTACTTTAATTCACACTATCTGTTACTGATAAGTGTGGTTTATAGTGCCTATTTCGTAGTGTTTTGGTCCCATTTTCCTTGTGGAATCGCTCCTTGGGAGCGGTTTATGGGCTGCTTATGCTTCCTTTAGCTCGTTTTAGGTTCCCGAGACCATTCATGAAGAGTTGGAGCGATTCCGACTCAATACATACACTTTTTGGAGCCAACGAAGCTAAGGAACGATCACTTGATGCCTTGGAGTTGACCCCGAGACCTTGGGACCCAATCCCGAGCCTCCGAGACCCGATCCCGAGTCCCGAGAATCGGTGAGAAGCCCATGAGAACCAAGGAGGGACCAAAAAGATCATAATGGAGGCCTACAAGGTCCTTCCCGGGCGGGATAGTGGCCTTCCCGACCGGGAAGGAGTGCACAAACCAACCAGCTCCTGACTTGAGCCCGTCCCGGCCGAGAAGGACTCGTCCCGGGCGAGACCATCTCGTCCCGGGCGGGATGAGTGTGCTGCTACCCCGCGCCCCTTTCTTTCTTCTCCTTTCCACTTGTAACCCTATATATACTCTTCCCTTGTTTTGTTAAGCTTATGTTCTTCACTTCCCCTTAAACCCTAGACTACTTTAGGTTAGATTAGATTAGATTAGTGTAGATTAGTCGGTAATTAGTAGTTAATCTTAGTTTAATCTTGTATTAAGAGATCTCTTGAAGAATCCATCCAATCTTGACAACATTGGTGGAGGAATTTGGGTTTTCTTTATATACAAGTGTTCATCTTTTCATTTTTCACTAGTATGGTATAATCTTCTCTTCCTTTTTACTCTTAATCCTTTATTATTCATCAAGTTCTCATCTTTAGTTCTTGTTTATTGTTTTCACTAGTTTGTTTATGTATGTTTTGATGTTTATGTTGATTCATCTTGTTTTTGTTAATATTTCCTTTAGATATGTTTGAGTAGTATCTTGCTAGGGTTAGTAGGGTGATTAGGGTGTTAATGGATGATTAAGGGATTGTTGGAGATGTTGGTGGAAG
Source organism: Agrostemma githago (assembly GCA_958450325.1). Classification (NCBI taxonomy): domain Eukaryota; kingdom Viridiplantae; phylum Streptophyta; class Magnoliopsida; order Caryophyllales; family Caryophyllaceae; genus Agrostemma; species Agrostemma githago. The sequence goes on along the minus strand of OY288256.1, from coordinate 8,799,435 downwards.
ATTTGGGTTTCCTCTTGGTTTGATGCATATCACATGTTTGTTGAAATGCTTGAATGACTAGTATGTGCATATGCTTGTTTTCCTTGCTTTTCTCTTGTGGGTGATAGTTTGTTTGTGGGTTTGGTTCCCTCACTACATAGTGAGAGCCTGGTGAGGACGACCCCTAGGTCGGTCTACGTAGTGAGAGCCCGGATGCGACCTAGGCCACTATAGCGCGCTAGTAACCCCGTTTGTCATGTGTGTCGCCGAGATGGGTTTTAGGTGAAACCTCTAGGTCGGTCTACGTAGCGAGAGCCCGGACCACACCTAGATTACCCTACTACTCCCTTCACTCTAGTTCTTCCTCGACCATTCCATTACCCCTTTGACCCCGACCTAATCCTAGCCCGTTTTCCTTGTTTGTTTTCTCCGTCTCCTTAGCCATAGTCTTAGCCTTCTTCCCCTTCCTATTACTCTAGTTTAGTTTAGCTCGTTGACTTAGTCTCGTTTTTAGGTGACCTTAGTATAGACGCCTCTTACCGTCCCCGTGGATTCGACCCGACTTGCCCTATCTACCCTAGTTAGGATTAGCCGGTTATATTATTGACGGTTGGGACGTGACGAATTCCCTACCATCAGTTACTTTAATGTCTGACCTCTATTACTTTAATTTATACCTGGTGTATAAACATCCTCTGTTAATTGAATCCAGTGTTACTTCAATGCACTTCATCTGTTACTTTAATTCTTGTCATCTGTTACTTTAATCCATATTTCAAGTTCTGATTGTTTCTTTTTCGCCACGTTTATTGGCACTGTTATTATTTTCCAGTAGACGCAAAAGCACATGAATGGTGTAGGGATGTGGGTGAGAGTTTCCTCCATACACGAGTCAGCAAACTTCTATAAAATCTACGCATTGGCTTGTGGATTCGATGTGAGGAGGTACACAAGCAACGAAAAGATGACGCGGTGGCTAGATTAAATCAAAGCTTCTGACGATGACGATGATGAAGAAGAAGAAGAAGAGGACGAGGATGAAGAAGCAGAATTCTAAGTAGGATAGTATATTGTTAGAGTAACATACATTATTCGTTAGAGTAACATACTTAATGAGTTACAGTAACACATATTATGAGTATCAGGTGTGAAACATTGGAATTGTAATGGAGTTGATTCAGTTGAAACTTCTGTACCAATTTATTGATGTAAAATGAGTTAGAATAACACACATTATGCGTTAGAACGAATAACACACATTATGCGTTAAAGTAACATATAATGAGTTACAGTAACACAATTAATGAGTATAATTTGATTACCAATATCAAGTTCTTAGATTAACATGTGTGAAAATTTGGAATTATAATGGAGTTTTATAATTTTTGTTTTGGAGTATCCTTAATAGAAACATACATTTTACAACGTACTGTTTTTGTAAGACACTATTATGTAACGTAGTAGATTTTATGAGTTAAAGTAACACAATTCATGAATTAGAGTAACACATTATATGAGTCAGAATAACATATTGTATGAGTTAGAGTAACATGGCAGTAGCGAAATGATGATTTTTTTTTGGTGAAAATGAAGATGAAACGACACACTTGTTGTGTGATAGAAATATGCAGTTAAAAATTTAATGGGAGAGAGAAGATTTGCATTATGATAATTAAGGAGGAGAGAGAAAAAAATAAAATATTTACCAAGATTTAGTTAGTTATTTCCTTAATTGACAAAACAATCTTAACCATTAATCTATCACTAATTTAAGGGTTGAGATGAGGACTCACGGACTCAATTATGATAAGTGGACTCACTTGATCCTTCCTCTCTCTCTCTATATATATAGGGCCGGGATCCGGTCCAAACCTTAGTTCAGTCCGAACCATCCGAACTACGGAGTATATAATAACAAAAAAAAAAACAGAAAACACGCGCAATTATCTCATCCCTTACTGTTAATCTCATTCTTCCCCAATTCAAAACACACGCACGCTCTTCCCCAATCGATTTCTCAAGCAACTCACCCCTGCGATCAACGCACGCTCTCAACGCAATCAATCAACGCACCAACTCAAGCAATCAATCGATCGTTTGTCGTCCGCGATTTTCTCATCTGCGATTTGTGATTCCTATTTTTGATTTGCAGTTTTTTTTACTCTAATTTTTGATTTTTTTTCACCCTAATTTTACTTATATCTACATCATTCCCCAGGTATTCATCTCATTCGTCACTTTTCGTAGCTGTTGTTCGTGTTGCTGTTGTTATTTTCGATTTTCGGTTTCTCACCAGGTATACCTATATTCAATTTATTTTTCCGAGTAGAAAAATTAGCTTTTGGATGGTCTTATTATTTTTCTGAATTGTGTCAATTATTGTTCTCGATAAGCTTCAATATCTTATCGATTGGAATTCTTGTTTGTGATGTTTGAGGATTAGTAACTTATCAGATCGGGATTAGTTTCACTGCTCATTGACTGATTGAGTTTGTGATTGATTAGTAATGAATCTTTTTATTCTTAGTTTAGGCTGATGATGATCAAGTTGGAAAGATTGCACCTTTCTGATTCTTCATCAAAAAAGATTGTATCTTTGATTGCACCTTTCTGATGCTTATTTGGGAGTGGAGAGTCTCTCACTCTCTTAAATACAATTAATCACTTCATCAACTAACGTTTCTTTCAGTAGCAGTTGAAGTTTATTCAAGGTTTAATCATATAGTATCATACGCTTAGTCAAAATATTAGTAATTAGAAGAGTAATTAATAAGATGGAAAGCTGATTATGCTAGTAATTAGTAAAAGCTCTTTGGTGGATTTTTGGGTATACAACAAAATTTTTCAGTGGGTGCTAATTATGGAATATGGAGCATCATGATCGAACAAAATTTAGGATCGAAACCTGACTCAAATGGGTCGATCCGTTAGGTAATAGATAAATTATATACTACACTTTTTAAGGCTCCACTTACACTTTTTGAAGGCTCCACTTACAGTTTTTGAAGTGTAAGTGGAGCCTAAAAGAAGTGTAAGTTGAGATTATAGAAGTGTAATTGTCTCATTTTCTTGTAGGTTACACTTTTTAAGGCTCCACTTATACTTCTTAAGAAGTGTAAGTGGAGCCTAAAAGAAGTGTAAGTAGAGATTATAGAAGTGTTATTGTCTCATTTTCTTGTAGGTTACACTTTTTAAGGCTCCACTTACACTTTTTGAAGGCACCACTTACACTATTAAAAGCTCCACTTACACTTCTTAATAAGTGTAAGTGGAGATTAAAAGTAGTGTAAGTAGAGACTATAGAAGTGTAATTGTCTCATTTTCTTGTAGGTTGCACTTTTTAAGGTTCCACTTACACTTTTTGAAGGCTCCATTTCACTGAGACTAAAAGTAGTGTAACTAGAGACTATAGAAGTGTGATTGTCTTATTTTCTTGTATGTTACACTTTTAAAGGCTCCACTTACACTTTTAAAGGCTCCACTTACACTTTTAAAGGCTCCACTTACACTTCTTAGAGCCTAAAAGAAGTGTAAGTAGAGATTATAGAAGTGTAATTTTCTCATTTTCTTATAGGTTACACTTTTGAAGGCTCCACTTACACTTTTTTAAGGCTCCGCTTACCCTTCCGTAACAAGAGACTAAAAGTAGTGTAAGTAGAGACTATAGAAGTGTAATTGTCTCATTTTCTTGTAGGTTACACTTTTTAAGGCTCCACTTACACTTTTTGAAGGCTCCACGTACACTTCTTAAGAAGTGTAACAAGAGAGTAAAAGTAGTGTAAGTAGAGACTATAGAAGTGTAATTGTCTCATTTTCTTGTAGATTAAATTTTTTAAGTTTAATTTTGTGATTGCAGATGTACAGGTTCAAGTAACTGAAGAAGATTCAGAAATGGTAGAAGTAGATGCTTGTGAGACACTTTGTTCAACGATTGTTTCAGGTACAATACTTTCATTATTAATTCTTCTTCTTGTTTGTGTCGACTCATATGAAAAGTTCGTTGTTAATTCTTTTTACTTTTTTTTATAGTGACCCCGGAAGAAGTCGTTGCTGAAACTCCAATTCAAATAGTGCCTATTGTTGAGAGGAGCTTAAGCCGTATATTGGGATGAAAATTTCAAACTTATAGACAAAGGCGTAGAATTTTATAATGAATATGCCAAGGTTGGCGGTTTTACTACGAGAATAGATTCATCCAAAGTGGTAGATGAAGTTACTACACACAAGATGCTTGTGTGTAATAAAAGTAGTTGATTAATAAAAAATTATCATTCTAGTTTGCTGATTATGTTTTACGTGTTGTGCCTCCGAGTACACTCATGATTACAACCTCTGGCATTAGGAACCATCGTGGTCTTCGTCACTACTGGGGGCCTGAGAGTCCGTGGTCAGCACACCAAGACTACATGTCGTAGAGGAAAGACTGTTGGTGTCTCAAAGAAGCGTTACTGCTGTTGACTTTACAATCAGATCATTGTAATGACTTATTACTGCTATTTTGGCCAGTTTCTGGCAGTTTGATGGAGTTCTTGTTTATGTATTGGTTCTTGAGGACTTGTATCGTCTCTAAATACATGTTGTTGTATCGTCTCTAAGGAAGTTATGTTATGGAAGACATTGATTATATATGGTGTTATTGATTTTGTTCTGCTGTTGATTTATTCGATATAGCGCCATTGTTGGTTGAGCTTGCTTGATTTTTGTTCATGTTCTGAAACCAAGTCTTCAAATCATCTGCAGCTGCTGATGCAATGACAGTGAGTCCTGAGATCAATTAGATATGCCTAACTTTTGCATTCTTTTCATAAGATTACAATTTCCTGCCATATGAATTCACACTTTTAATGTCAAGTGCTACTGCTGTTAGCTACTTAAAATAAATTGTGACAAGCAAGACAAGAGACAATTGATTCTATTTTCAATTGATTCCACTGCTGTCCGCACTTGAAGTTGGTTCCCTTGGCAACTAGGTACTTATTTGCTGATAATTGATTCTATTTTCATCATGTTATGGAGTAATAATTAGTTTATCATTAATACCATAGTGCTTTTTGGTTTATCAAAAGTTGGGCCACTGAACTTGTAGTAGGACAAAACATTATTCTTAGTAGAAGTACATTAACTACTCGACTATTCTAGAAGACTAACTTGTATCATCTCTAAATATGGTTTACACTTTCTATTTTAATTTGTCTCGTAAGGGTTACATTTTTCTTTACTACTTGAGTAAATCTCCCTTAAGACAGTACTATCCGTCTTAATCATAAAACGGGTCAAGTATATATATCCCTTAAGACAACCCTGGAACTTTGTTAGTTTTAAGGGTCATCAAACCCCCAAAACCCATCGACTTGATATCATTTACTTGACATCCTTGTCTTCAAAAAATGTGGTCCTAAAATCGGAATATCAATACCATCATCAACTTCATCTTCTCTTTTTCTTTTGTTATGTCGAATAGCAAGAACATTCTTCATATCTGGCAAAATTAAGTGTAATTATGAAAAGCATAACGAAAAAGGGTACATATAACTATACGAGACAACCTGGTAATAAATTAAAGAATAATAACAAAGAAACATACTAGAACAAAAACCTATGGCTGAATGCTATAGTAACACGAGATACTAGAACAAAAAACCGAAGGCTGAATGCTATATTTACCCCTGCAGACAAACTACAGAAACATACTAGAACAAAAGCATATGGCTGAATGCTATTGTAACTTTTGCAGACAAACTACAGCAACGTAGGAGATCAAAAAACCGACAGCAGAATGCTATAGTTATCTTTGCAGACAGACGAGAACAAAAACCAGTCTAAATCCACAGCAAATGACTACCAATTTTATTCACAAATTCTCATATTTCGACAGTTAATTTACTGGCAGATTACAACAAGTATTTATTGAATGTAACCAATTGTTGCTGACATTGTATAAGAAAAAATTCGATGATGCTATTCCATAAAATCAGACATTTCAGGGAATCCGAAGAGTTTCATAGATCATCAACATTTACCATTAAAACACCTTCGAGAATACAAAAGTCGGGATTCAAAATTTGTGTAAGTCGGAATCGAAGCATCTGTCGATTCATTAAATCGAGTAAGCTAACCCTAAAACAAAATCGACAACAACCGCAACAGCAATAGATGAAATCGACAACAAAAGCAGCAGAAATAGATGAAATTAAACTAATAGTTGATTTAAATCGAGTAAGCTAACCCTAAATACAAACAGATTCATCAACAGAAATTGAAAAAATGGAGTAGCGCGAAATTGATTTACCTGATAAATTGGGGGTTTTTCAGTGAGGATGAGAGTGTTGAACTTGTATTTGGATGAAATTGGGGAAGAACGAGCGAATTGGGGAAGAACAATTAGGGATGAACCGAATTGGGGATGAAGATGAAGCGGGAAGCGAATTGGGAATGTACAGACGTACAGTTGTTTAACGTGTGTTTTGAAATTGCGTGGTTTTATTTTGGCTTTTTTTTCTTTCTATTATATATATAGTTCGGACGGTTCGGACTGAACTTGTGGTTCGGACCGGATCCTAAATATATATATATATATATATATATATAATGTTACAGATGACATACGATAAAGTTGCATTTTTTCAGAATTGGTATGTAACTATAACATTCATCTCCTTTATCAATTCAAGTGATAAAGTGCAACTTTATCACTCATCTCGTGTAACTTTAAGCACTTTATGTGTAACTTTAACACTGGAACTGATGAATTTATAAGAGTTCTTGTCCTTATGTGATTCTCTCTCTCTCTCTCTCTCTCTATATATATATATATATATATATAATATTGATAAAAGTTCACATTGTTAATGAAAATCAACTCTAACTAATGCATTTTTTTATTGTATGGGTGATCCCTTCTGGTGGTCGACGACAAGTTCGATTTACTCCACTTAGATCAATGAAAAATAGCTTTAGCTTCACCACACTAAGCCAACAACATCGATCTCATTCTGGAGAGAGCTTGATGGAGATGTAGAAAGAGTAAGAATGGCTAACATTCTCTTGCGTAAGAAACAAGTGCATGGAGCCGACAAAGAGATAAGCGTTGTTACCTGATCATACTCTATAGGGTCACAAGGTTCGTATATGATATTTTTTTTTTGAAAATTTAAATATTTCTTAAATAGTTTAGCACTATAGCAATCCACTTTTATTAAACTTGCTTGTCGAAGTACTTGAAGATGAGCACAATGCCATTAAGTACTTAAAATAGTGGATTAGTGGGAATTGATGACGAGAATCTAGACGGATATGGTAACCAAGAAAATTCTGATAAGGAGGATGAACAAGTTAACTTACATAGCCGAGATCTCGAACTACAAGGTATTAATGTAATTCGTCCATAGTTTGTATTTTATAATTGATGGGGGTCGGTAGCCTGCGCCGGGTCGCTTGCAAGGCAGGCCCCAAGGTGGTCCGACCCGAGAACAACAAGGAGCCTGCCCAGCAGGCTGCTAGGATAGATCACTAAAAAGAGCCCCCTAGGGGACAACTTCAGACAACCGGCTGCCCGGCAGGGCAATGCTACCCCCCGAGCAGGACCTTCAGAGCCCCCTGCCTGCCTGTCTCCAGGGGACCCCTCCCCCGGGCAGGGCCAGGGGTAACCAGGGACCCCTCCATCACTTTGCCTAAGGTAAATAGGAATGAGTGGATGTCATAGACCCACGTGTCGTCTTACCATCCATTCATTTCCCTATCTCTCTCTCTCTTGGAGGAAGGTATAAATACTTTCCTTCCTCCCACATTCAAAAGGTTGGATTTTCTCTCTCTAGACTCTTACTCTACAAACGCCACCTAGATCCTCACGAACTAGATTCGTTAAGGCATTCACGGACTAACTTAGGCATCGGAGAGGGTTTCCTCGGACAACCTCCGAGGCCCTGTGCGCTTTGTGTGCAGGGAGCAGGCCCATTCCGCCGGGAAGGTCCGACCAGTGGAGTAAGAAGAAGGAGAGGATCGCAAAGTCATTCAAGCAACATCCGAACACTAAGACCCGAATCCTGAGTTGGGTCAATTGATTCCAATACCGGAACAATTTGGTGCCGTCTGTGGGGAAGAGTACGGTTGTACCCATGAAATTACCCACAAAATCAACCATTCTCAAATACAAAAATCAACCAGTTATAACAAATCATGCCTGAAATCGTTGACGCCAGTTCAGGGGCGGGCCCAACAATGCCACCATCGGCCCCCCTATACGGCGCGCCGTTCCCGGAGAAAATGCCCGCTGCCACAATCCCGGGAGTAGGGCGGGCGGGCCTCCACGGAGCGCCCGGTAAGGACGTCGCTGTCACAGCTGGGCAGGGGGCACATCCGAGGCAGACTCTAAACCTCACCCGCGCTCAGATGACGCAAACGGCGGCCTTCTTCTCGGCAATGCTTAACCAGGAATTTACTCCGGAGGATCTGGTAGGCAGGGTCGCCATGACCCCCAGACAACTTCACTTCGAAAGTGGAGAAGGAACTGGGGGCTCAAAGCGAATCGCCGCCAGAAAAAATCCAAAGGAAGGCGAAGAAAACAGCTCAAGTGTATGCACCGGTGCAGAGGCGCATTACGGCAGGCAACCAGGAGCAGCCTGCTCAGCAGGCGTTCTCCATACACACAACAGAGTCCACCCCTGCCCGTGAAAGAAGGGTTTGTCCCAAGACCTCCAGGACTGGATGAGGCACAGAGAGCCTGCATCTAAGCGCCTGGGAGAAAGACAGGGCGACGTCTTTTCCAGGCTGACGCCTGTGGCAGACTCGCAGCCAGCACCGGGCCTGTCTAAAAGCCTCCAGTCAAGACTTAATCAGGGGCAGCCTATTGGATCAAAGCATCGTTAGGGGGACAATCTTGAGCCCGCTCAGAGGAAGCGCCCACGACACCACTCCCCTGATAGATGGGACGACGAAGCAATTAGCAGGCAACCGCCCCGACACCATTCCCCTAGTAGTCGGAAACCGACCCCTGACAGATGGGGGGGATCACGGTTACCACTCCATAGGGAGCAGGTCGAAGATGGCAGGAAGGCCTACAAAAACCCCTCTTCATCCAGAGGTGCAGGGGTACCCAATCCCAAAAATTAAGATGCCTTCTGTTAAATTCAATGGCACGACCGACCCGGAAGACCACTTAGCTGCGTACGAGAGTCATATGGGCATGTACGATGCCGACGACGCAGTCTGGTGCAAGATCTTTCCAACCACCCTGGTGGGTCTGGCCAAGGGTTGGTTTAGGGACTTGCCGCAGGGTTCAATCTGCTTTTTCATCGAGCTGGCAGAGGCCTTCCTACATCAGTATGCTGGAAACAAGAGACGACGTCTTACCCGATTTGACTTAATGACTCTTAGGCAGAAGAAAGGCGAGACCGTCAGGGAATACCTGAAGAGATTTGACTTATCCTTCCAGCAGGTCAAGGAAATAGATGACCCAACAACAGCGTATGTGCTAACCAACTCCTTGCTCCCGGGGGAGATGAAAAACCAGATGATCAGGGCCCAGCTAGAAACTCTGGCTAAGGCTAGAAAGATTGCATAAGGATTTATGCTGCAGGAAGAGTTCCACAGCCTGCCGGATACCCCCGCAGGCTCTACTAGGCAGCAGGGGGGACCGCAGGGTGGGCGCGGCAGAACCGAGGCAGGGAAACAGAGAGCCGAAGGAGGGGATACCCCCAGAAAAGAACGCACAGCTTACCAGCCCAGATTCGATAGCTACAAGGCCCTCAATAAATCTAGGGCAGAGATTTTTGAATTGGAAAAAGAAACAGCAAGTGGAATCGCCCAAGTAAGCCATGCAGCCCAAAGGGGGACTCCAAGAAGTTTTGCACATTCCATGACTGCGTAGGACACACCACCGAAGAATGCCGCCACCTGAAAGACGAGATCGAGAAGCTCATCAGGAATGGCTGGCTGAGCAACTATGCAGCAAGGAACAAAACCCAGAAGGAAACAGTGGAAAAGCCTTAAGGCTCGGTGTAGAACCGCCTGATAATCCATGTGATATCAGGGGATGCAGAGGGCCAAACAAGCAGGAGAGGCCAGAAGAGGCAGATTCGTGAGCTACGAAATCAGATCTGTTATGCTGAAAGGGCAGGGAGCCCAAAGGGTATGACACTGAGCATCACCTCTGAGGATGCAGGGCGGGTAGTGTACCCCCATAGTGACCCTTTGGTCCTGTCCCTGGAAATCAGCAACCACATCGTAAGGAGATGTATGGTGGACACTGAGGCTTACACGAACCTGCTTTACAGGGACACCTTCGAGAAAATGGGTCTGGAAAAAAGACACCTGAAACCTGCCCCTGGATCACTGTATTGATTCAGCGGGGCATGCGTGCTCCCCTTGGGAATTATAGACTTGCCAGTAACATTCGGGGAAGGGACCTCCGCCAGGAACGTCAGGGCATCGTTCGTTGTAGTAGACGCAAAGTCATCATACAACACCTTAATTGGGAGAGCCACCCTGGACGAAATCGAAGCCACTATATCAATCCGAGCCCTAACAGTAGCCTATATCACAGACTTTGGCATGGAAGGAAAGGTCCATGGAGACCAAGAGTCCGCCAGGCATTGTTATTTTGTAGCTCTGCAGACCCATGAGACTGAGAGGAAAGGGAAAAGAAAAGCTTACAGCTCCCCCAGCAGAGAGGGAGAGATTCCAGCCAGCCAGCAGGCAGCTGACCACCTCGAACCTGGGGGCGAGAGCATGCTGGTGGACCTGGAGCCAGGCAGACAGGTCCTTGTAGGGGCTGACCTGGAGGAATCCTACCGGGCAGAACTCATCAGGGTCCTTAGAGACAATAGGGACGTGTTTGCCTACTCGGCGGATGAAATGCCGGGAGTCGACCCGGCTCACATCGTTCACAGGCTGAACGTGAGCTCGGAGGCTCGCTCTGTGAAGCATAAGAAGAGAAATATGTCTGCAGAAAAGGACCTGGCTATCAAAGGAGAAATAGAAAAACTTTTGAAGGCGGATTTCATAGAAATCTGCGACTACCTTGAATGGTTGGCGAATGTCGTAATGGTTAAGAAGTCGTCAGGTGCATGGAGGATGTGCGTGGATTTCACAAACCTGAACAAAGCATGCCCGAAGGACTGCTACCCCCTTCCAAGAATAGACCAGCTAGTAGACGCCACTAGTGGGTACTCTATGCTGAGTTTTCTGGATGCTTTTTCAGGGTACCATAAGGTGTATCTTTGGCAACTCGACAGGGTAAAGTGTGCCTTCATTACCAGCTCCGGCACTTATATGTATAAAATGATGCCCTTCGGACTGAAGAACGCAGGCGCCACCTACCAAAGGTTAGTCGACAAAGTCTTCGAAGATCAGAAAGGGAGGAATCTAGAGGCTTATGTCGACGACGCTATTGTGAAAAGTAAGGGAGACAGTGAACACCTGGTGGATTTGCAGGAGACTTTCTCATTCCTGTGGGCTTATAAAATGAAGCTCAATCCGAAGAAGTGTACGTTTAGAGTTTGTTCTGGTAAGTTCCTAGGCTTCCTTGTCAGCTTCATAGGGATAGACGCCAACCCCAAAAAGATTCAGGCGGTCTTGGATCTCCGAGAACCCAAAACCATAAGAGACATCCAGCACCTGACGGGCAGGATGGCCGCCCTGGCGCGCTTCATCGCCAGGTCGGCGGATAAATCAACCCCATTCTTCAAAGTCTTAAAAGGAAATAAGCAATTCAAATGGGAGGATGAACAACGAGAAGCCTTTGGACAACAAAAGGAACATTTGAAGAAACTCCCCACCCTGGCAAGACCAGTGGCAGGGGAGAAGCTTTTCCTCTACATCGCTGTAACCAACTCGACAGTGAGCGCGGTCATCTTAAGAGAAGAAGCAGGCTCCCAGCAGCCCATATACTTTGTAAGTCATGCCCTGGGGGCAGCAGAAAGAAACTATCCGGTGGTCGAGAAAGCAGCCTACGCGGTCGTTATCGCAGCCAGAAAACTCAGGCCATACTTTGACGCGCATCCCGTCGTAGTGCTGACCGACCAACCCCTGAAAAAGGTACTGGAGAAGTTCGAGAAGTCTGGGAGGCTGTTAAAATGGGCCATCGAGTTGAGCGGACTAGGAATATCATACTAGTCCAGGACCGCCATCAAAGCACAGGCTTTGGCGGATTTCATGGCCGAGTGTTCCTACTCAGAAGAGGATGACCTCCCTGCAGGAGAATGGGTAGTATACACTAATGGGTCCTCCACGGACAATGGTGCAGGAGCAAGAGTTGTGCTTACTAGCCCCGAGGGAGTGGACTTTGAGCATGCACTCAGGTTCACCTTCCCTGCGTCGAACAATGAGGCCGAGTATGAGGCCGTCCTTGCAGGGATCAAGCTGGCCAGAGCTGCTGGAGCAGAGCGAGTTGTCTTAGCCACAGACTCCCAGCTCATTGCTAACCAGATTAATGGAGAATACGAGGCTAGAGACCAGACAATGGCTGCATACCTTGATAAAGTAAAACTAGAGTTGTCAGGCCTCAAGTCTTATGAAGTCAGGCAGATCCCCCAGTCCCAGAATAACCGGGCAGACGCCCTGTCAAAGCTGGCTAGTTCAAGCCTGTAGGATATAGGGAGGTCGGTCTGGGTGGACGTGGTCCAAGAAAAATCCACCAACACCTGCCAGATGGTTAGCATTATCGAAGAAGCAGAGACGGGGGATTGGATGACTCCTCTTATTCAGTTCAAGAAGTATGGAACCCTGCCATCCGACCCTATGCAGAGAAAAAAGGTGCTATCAAGGGCAACATGGTTTATAATGATTGGAGAAGAACTGTACAAAAAGTCATTCTCCTCGCCCCTTCTCAGGTGTCTGGGGGCAAGGCAGGCTGCAGAGGTTTTGGATGATATCCACTCTGGGATTTGTGGCCACCATGTTGGAGGAAGGTCGCTAGCCCACAAGGCCCTGAGGGCAGGCTACTACTGGCCTACCATGTTGGCCGACGCAAGGGACCTGACCCAAAAGTGCAGGAAATGTCAACTATTCGCCCCTTCAATCCACGCTCCTGCCCAAGAACTCAGGCCAATATTGTCTCCCATCCCCTTCGCCCAGTGGGGAATGGACATATTAGGTCCCTTTGCTGTTGCAACTGGGGGCAGGAAATTTTTAATTGTGGGGATCTATTACTTCATCAAATGGATCGAGGCTGAAACAGTTTCGAATGTCACCGAGCCTACGGTCAGGAAGGTAATCTGGAGGAACATCATCACCAGATTCGGCTTGCCAAAAATGTTGGTGTTTGACCATGGGAGGCAGTTTGATAATGACCCCCTGAGAGTCTGGTTGGAAGGCCACGGCATAACAGTCGCCTATTCCGCCGTCTGCCATCCCCAAACCAACGGGCAGGCTGAAGACGTCAACAAGCAAATACTGAACGGACTTAAGAAAATGGTGGATGAGCTTAAAGGAAGGTGGGCAGTTGAGTTGCCAAGCATCCTCTGGTTCATCAGAACGACAAGAAAAGAGTCTACAGGGCAAACACCCTCCGGCCTGGTGTACAGGGCTGAAGCTTTGTTACCTATCGAAGTGCGAATTCCTACCCTGCGATCTCAGCAATATGACAGGGCTGACAATGAAGCAGCAATTACTGAAGCACTAGACCTAGTCAGCGAGGTCAGGGAGGAAGCCAACATTAACATCGCCGCCTACCAGCAGAGGATGAGAAAGGCGTATAACAGGGGAGTAAATGAAATAAGCTTTCAAGTGGGAGACCTGGTTTTAAGGAAAACACAGGCAGTAGGAAAATCGTGAGAGCATGGAAAACTGAGTGCTAACTGGGAGGGCCCATATGAGGTGACCCAGGTCAAGGGCCCAGGTACCTACAAAATCGCTAATCTGGAAGGCCAAGAGTTAGCCGCCCACTGGAATGCAGACACCTTAAAGAAGTACTATGTCTAAGCACTAGATAAAAATTAAGTAATTTTTTGCTTTCAGAAAAAGTTGGCGGAGGACGATCAGAGTAGAATGTCGTCGGCTCCGACCACACATGTTAAAAGATTGTTTCAAAGAAATGAAAAGGTATCCAGAATTTATACTCGTTGCCTGTTCAAAGTCGCATTTCACACACAAACGAGCAGGGGGCAATAGGGGAAGACCCCCTGTTGCCAGAACCAGGATAATGAACCCCCCAACAAAATCCCCTAGCCCTCCTGCCTGCCTCTGGGCAGGCAGGGGGCAGGCCCCCTGGACTTCGACCAGAAGCCAGGGCCAGGCCGGGCCCCACGCGCCGAATGTACAAGGACTGGGGGCATCCCCCCAACCTTGTATAAAAAACATTAAGTCCTCCTGCCTGCCTCAGGAAGGGGGCAGCCCCCCTAGACTTCGACCATAAGTCAGGGCCAGGCCGGGCCCCATGCGCCGAATAAACAAGGGCTGGGGGCATCCCCCCAACCTTGTATAGAAGAAACATTAAGTCCTCCTGCCTGCCTCTGGGCAGGCAGGGGGCAGGCCCCCTGGACTTCGACCAGAAGTCAGGGCCATGCCGGGCCCCACGCGCCGAATGAACAAGGACTGGGGCATCCCCCAACCTTGTATAAAAAACACTAAGTCCTCCTGCTAGCCTCTGGGCAGGCAGGAGGAAGGCCCCCTAGACTTCAACTGAAAACCAGGGCCAAGTCTAACTTTGAAAGAAAAATAAAACAGATACATACATAAGAAAATAAAAGAGTCTTTACAAGAAGACGATAGAATCCGTAAGCAAGAAAGTTAAAAGTATTACATTAGAATGGCAGCCGGCCACATCAGGGCCCGACGCGCAAAAGGATTAGAAAATCAACAGGGAAGCTAAGGCGCAGTAGGATAAGGACATGAGCCCTCTGAGGACAACTGCCCTGCATATTAGGCACCAGGGGCATCATCCCCAGGCCCTGTAGCTTCTTCAGGTGGCCTAGTTGCCCGTGCCTCATTCTTAACGGCATAAAGGTCCCTGAAGGCATCCTCATTAAGATCTGGAAACATCTCCTTGATAACTTCCATGACAAGTTCCAGAGAGGAATTGGCGCCATCTTCAAAGCCCTTCACCACAGCAGCTTCCGCCTCCTGAATTATGTCCATCTTCTCCTTTTGCCATTCCTCACCCTTCGTCACCAAGTCAGCTTGAGCTTTTTGAAGGTCGGAATTGGCCTGGGACAAGCGCTCCTCTAGGTCACTTGCCTTCCTCTTTGCATGCTCTAACTCCGCCACCGCCTTTTTGGCGTCCTCCAGCTCGACAGCAGCCTGCTTGGCTTTCTTCAACTCCTCTTCCAGGTTGGACATCTCCCTGATAGCTCTTTCGCCCTGGAGTTTCCACTGGGCCGCTTGACCTTTGGCATCCTCCAGATCACCCTCCTGCTTTGCCAGCTGGTTTTTCAAACTGGCAATAAGATGGACATCCCTCTCAACTATGGCCAGGCGGTCAGAAAGAGGGGGAGTAGCAACCAACTCTTCATCACTCATGCGGTTGAGGGCCGCCAGTTCAGCAGAGGCCTGGAAGACCCGGGAGGTGCGCCGAATGTACTGGACCACCTGGTTGGCAGTGGAGGTTACAGATTTGGTAAGATGATCTGCCAGGACAGCACTGGAGTCAGAACGCAGGGCAGAAACGTCCAGACTGTCGCCAGCATTATAATGGAACTCAGTGTTCTCCTCTGCAAAGAGGGTGCCGGGGACGTCTTGAGTAGGACGCTTAGGGTCGGGCGTATCAACCTCTAGATCCACCACATTTGCAGCATTCGCAGGCTCCCTACCCCTCTTCCGAGTCAGCTCCAGAGGGACGCTTTCACCAGTCTCCTCTGAACTAGTAGGCTGCGCCCCCAGGGGAGTGCGATTTCCTGCAGGGGAGCCTCCCTGCCTGCTGGCGGGAGAAGGGGTAGCCTCTGAGGCAGCTGCCGTCTCCACGCCGCGGGGAGAAGGGGCCGCCGGCTTTGCAGGCAGAAGTCTGGGGGGAGGAGGAAGCCTCGCCCTGTTAGCTGGGATGGCCTTCAAGTACTTCATCAAATTCTTCTCACCCTTTTTGAAGTTGGAAGGAAGGGGGGGGGGGACGCTTTTCAACAATAAAGAAATCGTCGTCTAGACCGAGATGCCTCGCCTCCATCCTTGTCCAGGTTCGAGTGGCGAGAGCTGCAAAGTAAAAGAAGAGCCAGTTAGAAGACTATAAGAGGAACAAATGCAAAGTAAGATAAGGCCAGTAATATCTCTTAAACTACCTCTATCAAGACCAGGATTCATGCCCACCCGGGTCAAGTATTTATCAGTGGCAATGAGCTCTGCATTAGGGAGCTAGAAACTAGGGCCACATACACCTGATCTGTCCACATAAGCGACAAATTTCTTCACTAGATCCTCATCTTTTTTGCTCAGTCTCACCTCCAGAGCCTTCCCCCCAACACCAGGGTGGTACTCCTGGCAAGTTTCCATCCTCGTATGAACATGATTCCTGAAATGTCGGGGAATCTTCCAGCCTGTGGCACTATGCACATACAGGAAGTTGTTCTTCCAGTCTCTCAGGCTATCTAAAACCGGCCATACAAGGGTGTACCCCTTCTGCCTCTGGATAGACCAATATCCAGGGGAGCCCTCACTCCCAGAGGCCATCATCTGCAGGCCAACCATATACCTCAGAGCGTCGATTGAAGGCTTGTCGCCATGGAACAGGCAGGTCCACAAATAGGATATCAGCGACCTGACTTCCATGACAGTCAACTGGGCAATGGCCACATTCATCCGCCTAAACGCTTTCTCTAGGAAGGGATGCAGGGGGAAGCGCAATCCAAACTCTAAGCATTTATGATAAACGGCTATACAGCCATCAGGGGGGATTACATACAGTGTCCTTCTCATCAGGGATAACTATCGTGTAACCTTCCCCAAAGTTGTAAAATTCAGCAATGGCCTCGACGACATTTTTCTCTAAAAGCAAATCTCTGCTCTTAGTGTCAGGGTACGTTCTCAGGGGAATCCGATACTTGGCCTTATCTAGGTAATAAGTCCTCCCCCTCTCCCTAGGGACGAGCAGGCCGACAATGGTTACAGGATCAATCTCCCCCGCCTCATCATCAGTGTTGATGACATCAAAGGGGGCAGGTTCAGGGGAGTTGGCGCCCCCATCCAGGTTATCCTCGACCGCTCTAGCACTTGGCCCCCCCCAGAGGAGGAGGCCAAGTCAGTCCCGACCCTATCTCTATTATCCTCCGCCCCTTCAGCAGAGGGTCTAGTAAAATCTAAAAGACGAGCTCGACGGCCGCTCATGGTGGTTGGAGAGAATAAAAACGAAGAACTGAAAGAAAAACGAAGGTGGAAGAGAAGATTCTAACCTAAAACGAAGGCGCAAAGAAATAAGTTCTTCAGTCTGGAATATTTCTAGCAAGAAAGGATTTCGAAAAATAGGGTTGTTTGGATTTGCAAAAATGTAAAAGGGGGAACAGGAGGAGGAGAAGTGCCTTTATAGGCATAGGCAGATAGAGAGTCGCCCATCTCAAAGACCTTCCCAAGAAACCCCCACGTGTCAGATTTTCAAAACCTAACCACTCACCATTTCCCAAGAAGCCTCGAAAAGGCAACAGGGGTCAGAAGAGTTAATCATTGTGTGACGTCATTCGTCCATTCAAAAAAAAAAACAAGCAAACAACAAGAATAAAAGTCCGTCTGATTTTTCCATTAAGAAAGCCCAAAAAGGGCAAGTTACAACCTAGACGAAGTTACAAAAAGAGCCTGAAAATCTGGCTCAACCTGCCTGCATACCATAGGCAGGCTTAGTCATCATCAAAGCCTGGGGAGTAATAATCCCCAGGGCTGTCTTGACCTCCGATGTCGGACCCCCAGTCCCAGCCATCAGAGTCCTTGAAGGGGTCGTCAGGGCCTCCATCTTCGTCCCTGCCAGAAGAGTAGCCCTGGCCTTCGCTATCCCCAGAATCACGACTGCTGACATCCTAGTCCCTGCCATAAGGGACTGCCTGGACATCATCGCAAGAGTCGCAACCCACCTTCCTCAACAGAGGGGAAGAAGGGCCTGACTCCGGAGAGGAGTTCAGCTCGGGGCAGTTGGGGTCAAACTGCTCCGGGTGCAGCCAGAGGAAGCACTCATGGCACCCCCTGTTAAAACAGCCTCCCCCTTGGGAGCAGCGCTTGAGTTTAGAGGCAACCGAAGACGAAGACTTCTTAAGGCGCTTGCCCGCCCTGATAAAGGCTCGCCTGGCGCGAGGATGAGAGCGCCGACTGCGGCGTAGGGCCATAAAAGCCGCCCTAGGGTATCTTAACCTCCAAAACCCCCAAAAACGGAAAGTACCCATACGAACTCCGTAACGAAGAGCTGTTTTCTTAATCCAAGACATCGTTCTTTGAAAAAGAGTGGAGGAAAAGTGAATATGGATTGTCGGAATGGCAGAAGGGGCCAAAATTTATACAAGAGCAAGAGCAATGCATTAATGGCACTCCAACCATCTCGGCAGGAAGTACAGCCAATCATCAAGCAAGCACGCAGTCCAAAAATTCGCTTAACATGAGAAGTAATCATGATTAAAAGACATCCCAACTCTTTGCATGACCAATGCAATTAAGTTTCCTCCCTCGGGAACATGCGATGCATTAAATGCAAAGGTAGAGCTAACAAGTCAACCTCCCACCATCTGAATCAAGAGTTCGCCTGCCAAGGGGAAGCCCTGCTTCCCCCCAGCCAGAGAGGGCCAATTGATGGGGGTCGGTAGCCTACGCCGGGTCGCCTGCAAGGCAGGCCCCGAGGTGGTCCGACCCGAGAACAACAAGGAGCCTGCCCAGCAGGCTGCAAGGATAGATCACTAAAAAGAGCCCCCCAGGGGACAACTTCAGACAACCGGCTGCCCGACAGGGCAATGCTGCCCCCCGAGCAGGACCTTCAGAGCCCCCTGCCTGTCTGTCTCCAGGGGACCCTCCCCCGGGCAGGGCCAGGGTAACCAGGGACCCCTCCATCACTTTGCCTAAGGTAAATAGGAATGAGTGGATGTCATAGACCCACGTGTCATCTTACCATCCATTCATTCCCCTCTCTCTCTCTCTCTTAGAGGAAGGTATAAATACTTTCCTTCCTCCCACATTCAAAAGGTTGTATTTTCTCTCTCTAGACTCTTACTCTAAAAACGCCACCTAGCTCCTCACGAACTAGGTTCGTTAAGGCATTCACGGACTGACTTAGGCATCGGAGAGGGTTTCCTCGGACAACCTCCGAGGCCCTGTGCGCTTTGTGTGCAGGGAGCAGGCCCATTCCGCCGGGAAGGTCCGACCAGTGGAGTAAGAAGAGGAGAGGATCGCAAAGTCATTCAAGCAACATCCGAACACTAAGACCCGAATCCTGAGTCGGGTCAATTGATTCCAATACCGGAACAATAATAATTCTAGACATTTACATGATCATTTTTTTCTAACTTAGGATTATTATTAATATAATTCGATATGTTAAATTCAGTTACCACGAAAGTGAAAAGAAGAGGACCGACCATGATATATGCATCACGTGCACACAAGGAAAGAGGAAGATTGTATATCGATAATTCTTAACCAGTTTGGACAGCCCATTGGTTCTATATATAACCGTTCAAGAGGGCTGAGTATGCGAGTTTTCTCGTTTCTTTGGTACAATAGCTCATGATTACAGTTATGCCCCTTTAATAATTGAAGATTGGAGGAGAGTGCCTAACAAAGAGAAAATTTGGGAATATGTTTTGCTATGTCTTTCTTAGAAGACGTTTTTACTTGCTTCTTTGTTTCATTACGAGTTCTAGATACACAATTGCACAAATATTTTCTTCCTGCAGACGAAGTATATAGTCTCACTCGAAGGTAAGGAGTGGGTGAAGACTATAGGAGTTGCTTGGAGAGTTCACAAAAGTCGCTTAAAAAAAACACTACTCCTTTACAGATGACATGACTAGATGGAAAAACAGGTCTAAGAAGATTTCGAAAGAAGATTTTACGAAATTGCTAGTGAAGTGGAAAAAGAAAACTGAGCAGGTTTTGTTTACGATTTACAACTTACTCTTTGTTTAAGCAAAAAGTATTAAACCTACATTATATAAATAAAATATTTATACATTAAATGTTTATGCAGATGTGTGGGCGTGTAACAAGAACCACCACTTGTCACAGACAAATATGCACACTGTTGGTGCAAAGAGCTTCGCAGTAGTTCGCGATAAAATGGTAATTGATCGTATTAACAACAAATTGTTTGTAGTTTAAATTCATGTCTAATTATTGACTAGTGTAGATCCCCATGCAATTGCATGGTTTTCTAAGTAATATATAAATAATAATAAAAATTAATTAAAGTAATCACTATTCTTTTTTTTTTTGTGATAAACCTTGTATACTTTGTATTATTGTGTTAATATGAGGATACCAAGCCTTAATAGTATAATACATGAATATGTAGAAAAAAAATGACATTTTCAATTAATATAATTAATTGACACTTTTGATCAAAATGAATAAAATTTTTATATAAACTTGTGAATATTTTTTGTTATGTTTTCTATTTTTTATTTATCATAGATATTTTCATTGATTTGAGTTTTATAATTATAAGAAAATTAATTAGTGGTTTGTTTATTTAATTAGTTATTTCCATAATAAAAAAATGCAATTAAAAAGAAAATAGAAGTCGAAAATATACATGTTGAATCTACGTATTGTATTTAATACATTTTCATCGAGTATAATCATTTCAATCCGACTTAATTCATTTGGATTATTCCAAGCCAGTACAGAATACATCATAATGACTCTTATCCTAATTTTCCATGTTTCCTTGGTTTCATTAATATCACTGACAATATTGAAACATCGGGATTGAGAGACAGCCATTTTTTTTGTATAGTATAAATTAAATTAATTGTAAATGATATATTAGACCCCGTGCAATAAGTTATTAATAAAATGTACACAATTGATATTTGAAATGTAGTTCTCCTATTAATATAGAAGATTGAAAGATCACATTTGGGATGACATTTGATTGTTTTAATTGACCTATTATAAAAATTATAGGTTGTGCATAACCACAAAGATTGACTCATTGACTCATTAATATTACTCTTTGTAAACGTTAATAGAATTCTGAATTTATGGCATAATGATATGGAAAATAATGTAGATTGATATATGGCATAATTATATGAATCACAGTTGACATAATTATTAAGATTGATTAGATTAGATTGATACAACATTAATAGAATTCAGAATTTATGTCATAATTATATGAAAAATAATGTAGATTGATATAAGACATAATTATATGGATTATAATTAATGTAGATTATATGGAATTATGTCAAACGTATGAGTTAAGTACATAATTATGTCAAATGTAGATTATATGGAATTACATGGATTCTATAATTATGTCTTATTGGATCACGTTAAGTACATAATTAAGTAGATGAATGATGAATAAGCCCAACTGCCTTAATAACTAAATGATCCAACCAAGATAGGCCCAACCAATAGCCCATGCAAAGTAGTCGGGAAAAACTTAAGATGCGTTATTCTGTCAGTGGAAAAAAATAGTATAGATCTTGCGCAATAATGCACACGGTAAATTTAAAATTTTATAGTTAGTGATTACTTGTAAATATCTAATCGCTAACTTATTAACTTTAAATATTTTTAATCTTTTCAATTTGATTTAAGAAAATAATTTAAATTTTCGAAGATAATCGTGTAATCTCATTTAACGCATTTGTCGGTAAGTGTTTGGCTTGCCAGCAAGTTCGAGAATATATATGTTGTTACAAAGTTAATGATAATATTTTATACGGAGTAATTTAGCTGAGTATTTAATTTAATGTCTTTTTTGTCACGAAATCAATCGACTTGAAACAAAATACACCCCTTCTTCAGATCAATTAGAGATTTTGTTAACAAATTAGAATATACGGAGTACAGTAACGTAATATCAAAATATTATTTGGTGAAAAAGAGTATTTCATTTATATTTTAAAATCAAAATTTGAAAGTATATTATATAATTTTGCATTATCTAGTACGGAGTAGTTGTATATTATATGTCCACACTTGGTTTTATAGTTTTAACACTCATACGAAGTATTTTGTTAGATAAGAAGATTCATATTATAAATGTTTTTTTAAAAGCTCATACATAATTATTTTATTTATTGAAGAATTTTGCTTTACTTTGATTTGAATTTTGATAGTATAATTATAGGAATTTAATAGTGTTAATTTGTTTTATATTGGGGTGATACTGTGATAGTATTTTGGACGGAAAAAATTTCATGAGATGTTGACACCTAAGTACCCACTATTCTCTTAGTAGTAAGAGAATGATTAACAACTTACCGTCATCTTATGATTATGTCATCTTATTTTATATTTGGTATCACAGACAAATAAACATCCAAATAAGGAAGCGCCTTCTTTTGTTCAAATGTTTGAGCAAACTCGTAGAAGGACCGAGGGGAGGCAATATAATATTCATACACTGACACAACCAAAAAAATTGTAAATTAATTGGGAGTTTTTAAAATGTTTACTCAAATATTTTTCACAACAGTTACAATGTCTCAATTTTTAAAAATCTATATTGTAGGAGGATACGAGGAACTATGTCTAGCCATATGATGAAAGTGGCTCTACAACTGCTTATTTATGAGTTATGAGTAAGGGATATGATTGGTCATGTAGGTTATATGGTAGCGTGTCACCAATAAAAAACTGAAAGTAATAAATGAAGATACAACGTCTTATATGGTGCTTGGTAAGATTATGGAGTCGCTTATAGCTGGTTTAATTGAGGACTTAAGAAAAGATATGGATTACGAAATTATTGTTACACAAAATGAGACACAAAGACAGATGGAGGAAGAACATTTAAAAAAGAAGATAAAATTAGAAAATAGTTAAAGATAGCTTGATGTCAAAAGGGAGAACTTCACTGAAGAGATATTTTGCGTAAAATTCGTGGAAACATGCCTTCCGAAATTGCAAAACAACATTTATGTTAGAGGTATGTATTTTTTATCCCTTTGTTCTTTTTAATGTTTAAAATCTAGTGGCACTATGACTGTGGTTATTTATTCTCTTTTTTTGTCACTACCACCTTTTGGGTTATGTATGAACTCGACAACAACGAAAATTTGGATCCACTGAAGACTTGTACATGCTGATGTTTGATTTGTTTTTGTATTCAAACAATGTTTTGAATTTTATTAGCTCTTTTTCATTTTGACATTTTTTCAATAAGATGTAATACGAAACATGAATATTGATTTTTGGATTATTAATGAACTATCTTTCATGTGTATCAATTTATTATTATTATTTTTGGATCAAACATCTTGTATGTGCGAATACTATTTGTAATGATTAATAGCGTGCGGCAAAAAAATAAACAAATGTATATTATACATTTTCATTCAGGAATGTTGCATTAGAATTAGAATAGTGTTGTCTTTCACAATATTGGATATGTTGGATTAGCACCAAAATAATGTTGCCTTTATGTTTCATTTAGACAAAAATATATTGCATAACATTGAAATAAGTGCTACAAAAGTTTGGAGGGAACAAGAAAAAGTGTTGCATATTTATACTTAAAATGTTGCAATAGTTACTCAAGACATGTGTCGCATTAAGTTATCATTGCAACATTTTTAAAAAATATAGCATTTGAATAGAAAATGTTGCAAAAAGTGTTACATTAGACTATTGCAACAGAGTTTTAAGCAACATTTTTGAGGTCATATGCAACATTTTCCCTGCGTTGCAATTGACCTTTATTGTAGTAGTCAGCTAAATTCATAATGTCTTTTTTGGTGAAATGTGAGTAATTCATTCATCAAAAATAGTAATTACATCCCATAATTTGTACATAGACAAATTATATCAAGCATTAGGGATACACAAATCAGGCCTCACAACAAGTGAGCCCCTATTATTGTCTCAATCAACTATATCCAATAATATGTCTGAAGAAATTGTGATCGATCCTCAGCAGGGGTGGTATCCTTTGGTCCTATTCTTATCCTGTCTCTAGAGGCTAGGCTGTAATAGTCTGTGTTGCCAACAAGTGAGATTGTTCAACCATCCCCTCAATTTTGGCCTTGATTCTTTGACACCAAACAGTATAGTAGCACACTGCAAGAAATGCATAACGCAGCTTCTAGTAGAGGTGTGCTGGTCTGTTTGAGAGGATGTAATTCAGGTCCAGTCTACACCCAACCATCATGGCAATAATATCCAATAATTTCATACTGAAATGACATTAAAAGAAGAGGTGATGGGCAATTCAGGAGTGGCCTGTGCAATTTTCCTTAACATTACTCTCATTGTTGAGGATCAACCAAGTACTAAAAGCATGTTTAGGAATAGTCCATTTATTCCAAACAAAAGGGACCCAATTAAGATGGAGGACTAGGAGGGGGAGCCAACTAGATAAACCCTCATTTGATAGTGTAGCCTGTAGGATCTGCATCCAGTCCAGTGGCCTTCAACATATTCATGCTTAAATCTATAATGTTGGAGATTCGAGATTCACAACTTATTAAAGAAGGTTCGTATAGGCAAGAAGATCAATTGCTCCCATAAACAAAGCGATCTACTTATCAATGACGTGATAATATTCCTAGAATCTTCATGTCTATATTTCCTTGATTTTATATCTCTAATACGTTGTTATATTACATACTACGCGATGCTATTACAAACACTTAAACTACCTTTATCGAAATTTAGGGGTTTAATTCCACTTATTGGTATATAAAGAATTATACAATTGAAAATGTAAGTAAGTATACCAAACTCAAAGTTCAGCTGCAGGCTCATGAACAGTACAAGCCGGTGGATTCTGCTTTCCGGTAATAATAGGTTTGACGTTTTTGCACACAGAGACGGCGGGCCGCCTGGGCCCTTATACGTCAAGTCAATGTCAGCCAACACCACCTTTTCACATGGCGTTCCACTACTACCGATAATTTTCACCGCTTCTTTACTAGCTGATGTACCCTTAACATTCTTGAATGAAATGTCGGTGAGCTGAACTTTCGATGGTGTCTGCAAACAATAGACTAGTCTTAGAATTTATTTCATGTAACTGATGCAAAATATAAACTATTTGGAGCATTAACTTTACCTTGGATGGGCAATGGTTGTAAGGGCAATATTCTTGATCAAGTAGGACAGGGTTCTGAACATTCTCGACAGTGATATCCTCAAAATGGAGACCAGTAACAGTTCCCGGCAAAGAGCCAAACCATGTTTTCACACGAACACCGTTATCAGTGTTCTTAATGGTCGCACCCTTGACAGTGACGTTGCTAACAGGCTCTTCACCAGGGTAGCGGCCAAAGCTTCCCGCACTAATTCCGTGACCTGGGCCGCATGTAACCTGTTGTATTAGCACATTTTTGGCACCATCACCAATTGAAAAGCAGTCGTCGCCTGTTTGAACGTGAGCATTAGTTATCTCGACGTCATCTGAACGCCCTACATGAATACCATCCGTGTTAAGGCTAGTTGCAGGGGCAGTCACTGTAATGTCACGCAGTCTGATTCCCGTACACCCAAGAATGGCCATGTGAAACAACTTGTTGTTTAGAGAAGTTATCCCGTTGATCGCTGCATTTTTCAGGAAATTGAACCTAAAGTTCTGCAAGGATCATGAAAATAAGACTATATAAGAGTCTTTACTCGAAATGCCATATTTTAACACTACTAAAAACAGCAAAAATAGCGTCGGATAAGTTGCGTCGGATTGTAAATCCGACGCAACTGGCGTAACTGTGTCGATTTGCGTCGGCTAATCCGATGCAATAACATTGCGTGAGACTAGCCGACGCTATCCGACTCCATGATACAGGCGCCAATAATTTTGGGTTGGCGCCACTATGTGAAAGGTTTTGCGTGGGATTAGCTGACGCAACCAGACGCAAAAACAAAATTTGCGTCGGCTAATCCGATGCAGCCTGCGTCAAAATAAAAAAAATTAGTCAACAGAATTAATAGCTTTGCATCGGATTAGCCGACGCAAATTTTAATATTGCGTCTGATTGCGTCGGCTAATCCGATGCAGGGTGCGTCAAAATTAAAAAAATCTAGTCAACAGAATTAATAGCGTTGCATCGGATTAGCCGACGCAAATTATAATATTGCGTCTGATTGCGTCGGCTACTCCGATGCAGTATGCGTGAAAGTAAAAACAGAATTAATAGCTTTGCATCGGATTAGCCGACGCAATGTTTAATATTGCGTCTAATTGCGTCGGCTAATCCGATGCAGCATGTGTTTAAATAAAAAAAAACCAGAATTAAATGTTTTGCATCGGATTAGCCGACGCAGACTTGAATATTGCGTTGGTCTGCGTCGGTTAATCCCACGCAACGTTTTTAATATAAAAAAAAATATCGAGGTCTGCATCGGAATAGCCGACGCAAACTTGAAACCTGCGTCGGTCTGCGTCGGCTATTCCGATGCAGCACTTGTTAATATAAAAAAAAAAAAAATAACGCGATTTATGTTCAGAACATAAACCCGCTCCCCCAACTCCCCCAAAAAGACGACGACGAAGGCAAACGACGACCACACCGGCGACGCAAAAATCTCCGGCGACCCCCGTCCTACCCAGATCCGGCACCATCACCCTAGTTCGATCCCAAAACAAAATCGAAACCCTAAGTCCCATAAACCCAGATCCGGCGAACCCTAACCCCCCGGCGTACCAGAATCCGGCGAAGGCTGCCCCGACCCCCCGGCGTACTCTAACCCGACCCAGCCCCGAAAAACCCTAACCCGACCCCCAAATCTCAGGTATGTTGCTGTTTACTGTTAGTTCAATTAGGTTAATGTTTTTATTAGTTTAATTTTACGTAATTAGTTCAATTAGTTTACGGTTTAATCGTTAGTTTACGGTTTACTGTTTAATTTTTACTCAATTAGTTAAATTAATTAGATTAATTTTTACTTAATTTTAACTCAATTAGTTTACTAAACTGTTGTTTTGATTAAGTTAGATTAGTAATTAGTATAATAACTATGGTGATTAGATTATATGATGATTATGTATGGTTAATTAGTTAATTAGATTGTAGGGTGATTATGTTAATTAGGTTAGTTAGTTTAGTAATTAGGTTAATTAGGTTAATTAGTACATTAATTAGGTTAATTAGTATGTGAATTAGGTTAATTAGTATGTGAATTAGGTTAGATTTCGTTTTATTGTTAGACGGTAAGTGTAGTATGTTAATTAGGTTAGTTAGTATGTTAATTAGGTATTAGTGATTAATGTATTAGGTTAAAAATTGTGTTATTAGATTAGTAGTAGTAGTATGTACTAGTATAATGAATTAGATTTGTTGAGATAGATGGTTAGTAGTATTAGTAGTAGATTAATTAGTAGTGTTAGTAGTACTACATTAGTAGTGCTAGTAGTAGTATTACTAATCTACTACTAATATTACATTAAAATACTTCATTACTACTACTAATGCTACTACTAATATTACTAATACTAATAACCTACTACTAATACTATGTACTACTAACACTACGTACTACTATTATTACTACTACTACTACTAAACTACTACTACTACTACTACTAATTTACTACTACTACTATTACTACTACTACTAAACTACTACTACTACTAATTTACTACTTCTACTTTTACTACCACTACTTCTACTACTAAACTACTACTACTATTAAACTACTACTACTATTAAACTACTACTACTACTACTAATTTACTACTACTAATTTACTACTTCTACTTTTACTACTACTACTAAACTACTACTACTACTACTACTAATTTCCTATTTCTACTTTTACTACTACTACTACTACTACTACTACTACTATACTACTACTACTACTACTAATTTACTACTACTACTATTACTACTACTACTAAACTACTACTACTACTACTACTACTACTAATTTACTACTACTACTATTATTACTACTACTACTACTACTAATAATTTACTACTACTACTACTACTACTAATTTACTACTACTACTACTATTACTACTACTACTACTACTAATTTACTACTACTACTACTACTACTAATTTACTACTACTACTATTACTACTACTACTAAACTACTACTACTACTACTAATTTACTACTACTACTATTACTACTACTACTACTAATTTACTACTACTACTATTACTACTACTACTAAACTACTACTACTACTAATTTACTACTACTACTACTACTAAACTACTACTACTACTACTACTACTACTACTACTACTACTACTAATTTACTACTTCTACTTTTATTACCACTACTACTACTACTAAACTACTACTACTACTATTAAACTACTACTACTACTACTACTAATTTACTACTTTTACTTTTACTACTACTACTACTAAACTACTACTACTACTACTACTACTACTAATTTCCTATTTCTACTTTTACTACTACTACTACTACTACTACTACTATACTACCACTACTACTACTACTACTAATTTACTACTACTACTACTACTACTACTACTACTACTACTACTACTACTACTACTACTACTACTACTAAACTACTACTACTATTAAACTACTACTACTACTACTACTACTACTACTACTACTACTACTACTAATTTTCTACTAATACTACTACTAATCTTCTACTATGTACTTCTGCTACATAAACAGTACTAAAAAAAGGGAAATTTGTTTTGTTTCCTAAATTTCAGCAGTAGTGGTTGTAGTTATAGTAAGTATTAATGTTTTGGATTACTGTGTCGAGAGATGATTGCTGTTGTTATTTGTTTTCGTTGTGTACTGTGCATGAGCATTGTTTGAAATCTACTCAGACCTACCTAGTGCCCGTTCAAGAGTTACTCATTAGGAGTAATTCTTGGACAGTCCCCGTTTTGGGACTGTTCTTGTGCCTTTCATGTCACTTAGGTGGTAAACATGAAATTGTGTTGTGTTGGTAAGGAAAATTTGGTGACAATTCCTTCAATGTTCTTCGATTGCATATGTGGAGTTTTCATATATTCCACATTGTGCTTTTGGAGAACTGAGGCGAATTGCTGCCGAATTTTTCTCTTATCGACATTACACAATTTCGTGTTTATCAGTGACATGGAACGCACAAGAATGAGTTTAGGTTGGAGTGATAAGGTCCCCGGTGATGAATCGTAAATTGATGGTTGTGAGAGTTCCAACTTATGGTGAAATTCGCAAACTATTCTTCAAATTCCATGTTGTTGACTTCTTTCCCCACGCCATTTTGTTCATGTCTACATACCCTAATCATTCATAGTTCAATCCATATAGAATGAATAGAGTAGAACGGAGTTGGATGTACGAGAGACTGGCCGACAATAAGCGACCGAAAATAGAATTTAGAGACGGTGTGGAGGAGTTCATCAAGTTTTCCTTAGATAATAACCCCCACTACACCAGCGAGCAGCTTAGGTGCCCATGTAGAAAATGTCAAAACCGTGCCTTAAAACATGAAGTAGATGTCAAACAACATCTATACAAGCACGGTTTTGTTGAGAACTACTACGTGTGGACGTATCATGGTGAAAATGAAAGTAGTCGCCTGCAAGAACCTGTTCGCGAAAATCCGTACCGGGACTTCGTAGAGGACGCACTGCGTACGACGGTTGAGGACATTATGGAGGAGGAACGTAACCCAGACAACTTAAGCGACGAAGAAGTACAACATGAACCTAACCCACAAGTCCTTTCCTTTTTCGAAATGCTAAAAAATGCCGAACTCCCAGTTTTCAACGGGTGCGATATGAGTCTGTTGCAAGTCGCTTCAAGGATGCTGACTTTGAAGTGCGAGAGCAACATGGCCTTAAGACATTTAGACGGTTGGATCCAACTGCTAATTGACCTTCTACGAGGCACTAAGGAGAACGTCATGGCAAATAATTTCTACGAGGTTAAAAATTTGTTGAAGGGCCTCCAACTCCCCCATAAAAAGATAGACTCGTGTCCGAATGGATGCATGCTGTTCTGGAAGGGAGATTCGGACCTCGACGCGTGTAGGAAATGTGGATCCGGGAGGTACAAGAGTCGAACAAAAAATACTAGGGGGAAGAGAGTACCAACTAAGGTCTTGACTTACTTCCCAGTTGGTCCGAGGCTGCAAAGACTGTATGCGACAAAGAAAATTGCGGGCGAGATGAGTTGGCACCACAGTAACTCCAAAATCAGAGTTAGTGGTATGATGACACACCCTAGCGATGGTGAAGCTTGGAAGACATTTGATATCAAACATCCCGAGTTCGCGAAAGAGCCGCGCAACGTACGTTTGGGTTTGTGCACAGATGGTTTCTCACCCTACGGGCAGTTCGGCAAGTCGTACTCATGTTGACCGGTTATTTTGACACCGTACAACCTACCGCCGTGGTTATGCAATATGAGACAATTTATGCTCCTGTCACTTATTGTTCCTGGCCCTAAGAACCCGAAAGCCAATATGGACGTGTATCTCCAACCACTTATTGAGGAGTTAAAAAGTTTGTGGGATAATGGGATTTACACGTACGATGTGTCGAGGAAAACTAGTTTCAATTTACGAGCTGCACTAAAGTGGACCATCAACGATTTCCCAGCTTACGGGATGTTGTCTGGTTGGAGTACAACGGGTTACCGTGCTTGTCCTTACTGTCAAGCGAAGGATCAAAAATCCTTTTGGCTTAAAAATAGCGGAAAGGTATCTTGGTTTGACTGTCACAGACAATTTCTACCTTCCGACCATTCATTTAGGCATAACTGTAAGAGTTTCCTGAAGAAACAACCCGATGAAACTAGGATCGCATGTAAACGGTTAACAGGCGATGAGATATGGGTAGATGTGCAGAAGTACCCTACAATAGTACACGCTACCCACCAACAGTTGAAAAAATTGAAGGACAAGACGGAAGGTTGGTGGAAGCAGAGCATATTCTGGGAACTTCCGTACTGGCACACTCTGCTTAGCAGACACAACCTTGATGTTATGCATATCGAGAAGAATTTCTTTGAGCAGATTATCAACACCGTGATGGATGTACCGAACAAGACAGCCTTCGGACCAAAAGGCAAAGCAGATTTCAAGGAACTGTGTCTTGGGCGACCCAAATCGTCGTCCTTTGTTATGGACAAAAATGATAGGAAGGCTTTGTGCGATTGGGTGAGTGGTTTGAAGTTTCCGGATGGTTACGCATCCGACTTATCCCGGTGTGTGGACCAGTCCAAGTTAATTTTGCATGGCATGAAAAGCCACGACTGTCACGTGTTTATGTCGCGCTTGATGCCAGTAGCTTTGAAGCAGCTGCTGCCAATGAACACGTGGAATGCATTGACAGAGATCAGTCAGTTCTTCCGAGATTTGTGTTCCACTATGGTGTCAGTCGAGTCCATGAATCGACTTGAAAACAGTATTCCCGAGATCCTTTGCAAGTTGGAGAAAATATTCCCTCCGTCATTCTTCAACTCGATGGAGCATCTCCCACTTCATTTGCCGTATGAGGCAAGGGTTGGCGGTCCTGTTCAGTACAGGTGGATGTACCCATTCGAAAGGTAACGTCCTCAACTCTCCTTAGTGTGACTTCCCGTGCATTGATTACCAATTAAGTCTTACATGAGAGCTAATATTTTAATTTGCAGAATTCTTAAACCATCTGAAAAAAAATTGGTAACAAAGCACGTGTTGAGGGTTCAATATGCAACGCGTATTTGTTAGAGGAGACATCAAACTTCTGCTCCTTCTACTTCGAAGAGCACGTTGACACAAAAGCCAAAGACCTGGACGTGGGTGCGCATCAGACTGAAGACCATCAAATAGAGGTGGAACCCTTTCAGTCTGATGTTGGAAGTACCACTGGAAAATGTAAGGAGAGGTGGTTGACCGATGTTGAGTACAAGCAGGCACACTCCTACGTTCTGAGAAACTGTGGCCCTGTAATCAGACCGTACGAGGAGTAAGTAACTCACGTACAACATGCCCTCCTCATAATTGGTAGTATGTGTGATTAAGTACAACTGCTGACAATTTCAGGAAATTCGAGGCTTTCATTATGGCAGAACATGCGGGAGTGAAAACATCTGAAGATGTTTGGGTGGCATATGAGTCACTGTTTCCCTCATGGCTACGTACTCAAGTATGTTGAAATGCTATTTGCTTGATCATTATAAATTGTGTATGTGTTTGTTACAAAATTTAATTGCATTGTTTTTCGACGAATTTTATGTTGACAATAGCCTGAAGCGCTGGAGGATCCCATTGTAAGACCTCTAGTCACTGGGCCGTCTTCACGAGTCAGAACTTGGAGGCGATATAAAATTAACGGGTACAAGTTCCGTGCGTTTGTCGAGGGTGTTGATGTTCCAAAACTGACCAAAAGTAACGACGTATGTGTGTTGTCCACCGAAGGGTCAGATTACTATGGAACACTAATCGAGGTGATCGAGCTAGACTACTAAGACAGCCACAAAAACTGCAAGGCCATACTGTTCAAATGTGATTGGATCGATAACTCCCCGCACGGAGTCACTGTTCATGAGAACTACAATCTTGTGGATGTCGACCTGACGAGAAAACTGCGAGGGCACAACCCTTTTGTGTTGGCGTATCAAGTCGATCAAGTCTGCTATGCACCTTACCCAAAGGGAAAAAAGAGTACGAATTGGTCTGCGGTTTTCAAAATCAAGGCAAGATCACAAGTTGATAATCCTATCATCGACGATGACGTCTACCAAGAGAGTGTGGTTGGTAATAATCAGCCGATGTCATCAACTCTGATCGAAGACACTGACGTCAATGAAGAAGAATATGTAGTTGAAGTTGCTGGTGCTGTAGGGGAGGACGACGAGTTTGCCGACTGGATTGTTCCTGAGGGAGAGGGTGATGAGGTAGACGACTTGGTCATCGACGATGAAGATGACGGTGATGAGGTGAATACTGACTGGGACGATGATGATGAAGACGGGGACGAGGGGTTCATTGAACCGCACACCGACGCGGACAGTGACAGTGACAGTGACGATAATTAGCAATTATGTAGTTGTTTGTATCTTATTCGCATAAGTTGTAATTTATTTATTTGTAATTGAAGACTATTTTGGTACTTAATGAAATTCCTGCTTTACCCTAAACGAACTGACTCTACAGTTTAACTTTGCGCAAACATATTTTGTAGACGTGATTATGGCAGGTAGCAGTGAGATGCTGACGGGAGGCAGCAGCCATGGTGACCACATGGAGGAGGACGTGCCTAGGACTCCTGTCATCCTAGGTGTGGACGCTGTCCAGGAAGTCGGGGCGACGGTCTACGTTGCCACGCCTGGGAAATCGTACCTATCACGGCAGAAAGTGAAGGAAGCTAGTTGGTGAGTTTTAGTTGTTGTAACCAGTTCTTTTCTAAATTTTCACTCATTTATTTGCTTCACATTATCATAATTGACTTGTGTAGGTGGGACGACAAGAAGTACTCTGATTATATGCGGGATTCCGTAGTCATGACGTTACACGCTTGGCGCCTACCGTAGCTGGACGGAGGCGCCACCGGAAGCTCGGGAAGCGATGTATATGCACTTCGCGGTAATTACCTCGTCTGTGTTTCTAAGGTTTTCGTTGCACGATTTATACATTCAATTGTCGCTAACGAATCTTTTTTTTTGACAAACAGAGGAGAGTGCGTATAGACCTGGGGTACGACCTCAGGTCGGATTTTGAGACTCGGATTAAGAAGAAGATAACCGACCTATTCCAGCGAGCTGTCCCGAGGGTCGACAAGGCGGACTGGATTCCGCAAGAGAAGTGGGAGATATTGAAGAAGAACGCTGCCGACCCAGCTTTCAAGAAGAAATCGGCGATTAAGTCGTCGAACAGGAGAGGTGGGCAGGTGGACGGGGTGGCGAAACCCACCAGCTGCCTCGGAAGTAGGAGTGCAGCAACAGCCTTCGCGGCGTTGGTAAGTGCTTATAACACAAGTAAAAAGCTTGAGTATAATTCAATATATACTATTGGTAAATAAATGCTGAAAGTTTTAACACTGTTATATGAAGGGCCCAACTGCAACCCCGGTCGAGCTCTTGGAGAAGACGAAGAAGGGGAAAGACGGTAAGTGGATAGACCCTAGAGGACCGGAGATCGTTGTGAGTAGTAGTAATGTTTTTAAAAAATATGCTAGGAATGAAAATTACGACGTGATAGTATGTGTTCTAAAAGTTATAACACTGTTTCATGTTGCTGTTTCAGGAGAACTACCAGAAAGCGGTGGAGGAGGCACGCGCCTCTAATCAGGCACCCAACACGCTGAAGATCTTCCACGATGTGACGGGTGGCTATAACCAGAAGGGACGGTTCTGGGGGATAGGGAATGCGGCAAAACAGCTCTTTCGCCCATGCTTGAACCGAGGTAAGGAGGTATCTGCGGACACGTACCTCCCTACCGCCACCTCGCAGGAACGCACACTGAACGATCGTATGGAAGATAAATTCCAAAGACAAGAAGAGCGCCTGAAGACATTGGAGCAGAGGTGTGAAGAGCAGCAGCAGTTTATTCAGTTCATGAAGGAACGGTTCAACATGGGGACGGAGGGATGCAGTGGAGGACCACGCATGAGTAGGCGCGATGATGACGACAACAACGATGGTCATCCCTTTGGATCAGAGCACATCGAGTCCCTTTCTTAGGTAGTTCAGCTCCCTTATGTTACTTGTTTACACTTTGGTTACATTGTGTGTATATATATTTTACCAACTCCTAGCGCTGGTTGTCTTGTTTACACTCTGGTTGAATTCTGAACCTAACGCTGGTTGTCTTTGTAATATTTTCATTTTCTATAACATTACATTAGTATATGTTTGTGTCGTTTTGTGGAGTTTTGTGGAGTTTTGTGAAGAAGAGAGCTTTGATTGGAGTTATTGATGGATTTTGGTTTAGGATGTGCTGCTGTGGTTTGTTGTAGGAGTGGGTTGTTTATTTGCAGGTTGTTTTATTTCGCGCATATGGGGAGCTGAAAACAAAGAAACGATTTTTTTTGTTAATAGGCTTTGCGTGGGATTAGCCGACGCAAAGTCATAGTTTTTGTTGACTTTGCGTCGGCTAATCCCACGCAAAGCCCCACAGTCAAATGTCAGTCAATGGCTTTGCGTGGGATTAGCCGACGCAAAGTCGACAGAAACTATGACTTTGCGTCGGCTAATCCCACGCAAAGCCCCTCCGTCAAATGACTTTGCGTGGGATTAGCCGACGCAAAGTCGACAGAAACTATGATTTGCGTCGGCTAATCCCACGCAAAGCCCCTCAGTCAAATGGCTTTGCGTGGGATTAGCCGACGCAAAGTCGACAGAAACTATGACGTTGCGTCGGCTAATCCCACGCAAAGCCCATTGACAGGGGCGTTGACCTCCATGTGTTCGTATCGGAGCAGCCGACGCAAATCATATGCGTCGGATTAGTCGATGCAAAAAAAAAATTTGCGTCAAAAAATTACGGCGGTCGTTTGCATCGGCTAATCCGACGCAATATGCATTTTGCGTCGGATATTGCCATTTTGCGTCGGATTTGTCCGACGCAATTCGGGCTCGATTAATGTTGGAGATTCGAGATTCACAACTTATTAAAGAAGGTTCGTATAGGCAAGAAGATCAATTGCTCCCATAAACAAAGCGATCTACTTATCAATGACGTGATAATATTCCTAGAATCTTCATGTCTATATTTCCCTGATTTTATATCTCTAATACATTGTTATATTACATACTACGCGATGCTATTACAAACACTTAAACTACCTTTATCGGAATTTAGGGGTTTAATTCCACTTATTGGTATATAAAGAATTATACAATTGAAAATGTAAGTAAGTATACCAAACTCAAAGTTCAGCTGCAGGCTCATGAACAGTACAAGCCGGTGGATTCTGCTTTCCGGTAATAATAGGTTTGACGTTTTTGCACACAGAGACGGCGGGGCCGCCTGGGCCCTTATACGTCAAGTCAATGTCAGCCAACACCACCTTTTCACATGGCGTTCCACTACTACCGATAATTTTCACCGCTTCTTTACTAGCTGATGTACCCTTAACATTCTTGAATGAAATGTCGGTGAGCTTAACTTTCGATGGTGTCTGCAAACAATAGACTAGTCTTAGAATTTATTTCATGTAACTGATGCAAAATATAAACTATTTGGAGCATTAACTTTACCTTGGATGGGCAATGGTTGTAAGGGCAATATTCTTGATCAAGTAGGACAGGGTTCTGAACATTCTCGACAGTGATATCCTCAAAATGGAGACCAGTAACAGTTCCCGGCAAAGAGCCAAACCATGTTTTCACACGAACACCGTTATCAGTGTTCTTAATGGTTGCACCCTTGACAGTGACGTTGCTAACATGCTCTTCACCAGGGTAGCGGCCAAAGCTTCCCGCACTAATTCCGTGACCTGGGCCGCATGTAACCTGTTGTATTAGCACATTTTTGGCACCATCACCAATTGAAAAGCAGTCGTCGCCTGTTTGAACGTGAGCATTAGTTATCTCGACGTCATCTGAACGCCCTACATGAATACCATCCGTGTTAAGGCTAGTTGCAGGGGCAGTCACTGTAATGTCACGCAGTCTGATTCCCGTACACCCAAGAATGGCCATGTGAAACAACTTGCTGTTTAGAGAAGTTATTCCGTTGATCGCTGCATTTTTCAGGAAATTGAACCTAAAGTTCTGCAAGGATCATGAAAATAAGACTATATAAGAGTCTTTACTCGAAATGCCATATTTTAAGACTAGTATGCTTTTTTGTTGTAAATCATATGGTGTATTCCTAATTTGAGTGGGCTAGACCTCATTGGCGTCAAAATTCCCCATGTGAATTTTAACACTGTCGCATTCTCAATGTATGAAATCGAGACCTATGTTTAAGTTAGGACGACCCTTTACTCATTGATCAAAGTACTCATGGATGTTAAGACAAATTATGTAAGTAAGTTCTTACATAAGGAAGGCTGTCACATTTGCCCGTTTGGGCGCAGTCGTTCTGTTTCCATGCTGTTGCACCTTGGCCATCAAAGACACCGGCACCTTTAGGAGCGGTGATGGTCAAACCGTCTACATGTTCAGCTTTAACCCAAGAGTCTTGGCCTTTGAATTGAGAAGGATCGGCTGGGGCCTTAAAGTTGCCCAAGATTTCTATAGTAACTTTGGACTTGCATGGGCCCGTGAAAGCAACTGATCTAAGACTGTATTCACCTTTTGGTACCAAGACTTTGCTAGGAGTTGTCGATGCACATGCTGCTTTCCAAGCTTCTAATATGCCCTATTAATAGTCATTTCAAAAATTAAATATTAATCTCAATTCTTAGTTTTGGAATGCCTAACCAAACTCATCATTCTCTCATGAGTCACATCATGAATCGAACATGATATATATAAATGGAGTACTAGTTACATTCTAAAACCAAATTTGTGCATACCCAAAGCATTCACATTAGTAATAATCTGGGGTGTAAAATCCAAAACTTATTTTTTAAGTAAAAGTGATCGTGAACCATTTAAATAGGCATGCGAAAAAGGTAAAAAAAAAATACCGAACACGAACCTTTTAAATTAGTGTTATCATTTGGCGTGACCCTTACTATAAGATGATACATCTATTATTTTTGTTTACCTTTGTGGCATCAGCGGGTGTAGCACCATGCTTTGTAATGTCGAAAATAGTTTCGCCAGCGGCCTTGACATGTATTGCTATATCAATCAAATGAAATAGGACTAATAAAAAGGAGCATTTTGTAATTGACGCCATTATCTATTACGTTCAATGTTTTGTTTTTCTAGTTTGTTTTTTTATATATATTTCAATGTTTTAACTTTTATTAATTCTCCATGTACTTAAATACCTTCAACTCGTTTATTTTTAGGACAATTTCTAAACTTGCAATTATTAATCCTATTTTTATGCATCGTTTATTAGATCGATGTTGGTAGTTAATACTTTACATCTTTAGATGTGTGGATGATATAGGAGGGGATGAAACATGAAACAAGGAGCACATGTGGATGTAAAACAAGGTCAAACAATCGAATTGGTAAAAAAAAAGTGACAGTATGGCGATAAATGGATAAAAAAATGCATCGCTTGTACCAAATTAGTAGAACAAAAGTTGCACGTGAGTAACGATTTGGTAAAATAAAAGAATCTCGACAAAAAATTAATAGGAAAAACAATAAAAATTCATATCATGTTATCTTTTATTCTGAGTTTTATTTGTGTCCTATACACAGAGGCTGGTGTTTTTTCTCTGATCACTAAATAGTAAAGTGTCTCGGTTTGTGTACAACTAGACCTTGTAAACTAACTGACTCGTACTCAACCCGACGCGTAAACTAAAAATTCATAACCTCAATTGACTCAACATAGCTTGTCAAGACCCGGACATTTGTTTACAACATACAAATAAATGCAGCTACAAAGTCGATAATAACATTCTATTGAGATATTGTCTCGATATTATTGCCCCATTTCGTGAATATATGTGAGGAGTATTTTAATAAAATGGGGCAATAATTTACGAACGGGGAGGGGGGGGATAGTATTTTTTGCCAGTTTAGTTTTGTGTCGCTTATTCTTAAACACTTGTACCACCATGCGATATGGTTGGTAAAATAAGTTTAGGTACCTACAAAACTCTCCCTCAAGCCAGCAGGCATGTATACGGAAAATCTTAACAGCCATCAAGACGACCGTGAACTATCATTATCATCATTACCACTACTAGAACCAGATGCTCGGTCACCATAAGTTGCAACTAGTATAAGCATCCGCAAAAGAACTAGAACCACCAGAAGTCGACGTGGGGTTATATATACCAGAACATGGTCCACATCCTTCGTGTTTTCTGTGACCTGCTGGTGGTCCAACCCTAAGATTGGAAGCCTGGATAGTGTCGTTTAAGTATAATTAATACATACGACCTAGTAAGACCGAAAGCCTCTAGGACTCATTATATGGTTAGCATTATTTCGAAAGGAAAATGCATTAGAACCTAGTGATCCCAACATCGGATTACTAGGCCATTCTAATTCGACATAATCATCCTACTAAGTTACATTTGAATCTATCCCTTAGATTTTCCTTTATCATTATTCACGTTATTATTCATTATTAGCTATTTAGCTTTTCTCGTTAGTTAAATATTTACTAACCCCGATTAATAGACACAAAAAAAGTTAGAACTCTACCAAACATAGCCGCACAACATCTCCCATCTCATAATGTTTGATAACCCTTCTTTACCGGTAGCCACCTAGCAAGTAGAATTTATAAATTTATCTTTGAATTAAGCTCGTGAGAAAGCATATCGTAACAATGAGCTGACACACGCATGTGACATGCATGATATAAGATGTCATGGATTTTAGCGATCTAAAACTACAATTCATTTGATTTGGACAGTTAACATTAAAAATTTAGAGGTATTACTTCTTAAGTTGACCAAGATTGGTTGGGTTAGTGAAATCATTCTCGTCTAGATCGGTAATTCTAACTCCACCTTGGAATAGGATATTAGGGGGCTATGCTTTTCGGTCTAAAATTTATTTGTGGATCAACAGTTAACAATGCTCTTACTATCGTGAGGACTAGGTTGCTTTCTGTGACGTTGTTGGGCTCACGCGCTTGTTACGTGCCCTTCGTATCGTCTTTTGGTAGACTTTTGAATTATTCAAGGCATAGATATGTCTTTCATCCAGTAGGACTAACGAATCATAATGTGCTTTAACCTAGTCAGCTTTGGTCACTTTGGTTCCAAGCAAGATTCGACTAGATGGTACCTTAAGATTTACTGGTTGAAAAGCTTCCATACCGTTTGCCAGGTAGTATAGGATTTAATTGATGGTCGTTCGAATGAATGGTAGATATCCCCACAAACCGAAAGGTATTTTGTGGACATGACATAGGTCCACCCCGACGCGGCCACACGCGGCTTTAAGGAGGCGATTGAATCTCATGTGAGATGGATCGAATTGAAATTTAAATCGAAGTGGAGTCGCCACCGAACTTTGTGGGAGTTCGGGCCCGTTCGAACTCACTCTATATCTTAGTGGGCCGTGTATAAAATACGGCCCATTCCGATCTCAGAGTTTATTGGGTTCGTCCCTTTGCATTTTGATACCGATACCGACGTTATCGGATACCGTGTATTGAATGACTCTCGTGCGCCAACGGTTTCGGACATCCGGAAACCGAGGTTCTGAGTAAGGGGTGAGGGTACGTGATGGGAAGTTCACAAAGAACACCCAACCCCGCCCGCACATTAGCGGCCTCTACTAAGATATCGTTTAATTTTGAAATACGCGCGTTAGTAATTCGATGAATGATATGCAAACAGTATTTTCGACTAAACATGTGAATTATGTTTGATCTACGTCGTTTAATGCATCTTTGAATCTATGTCGAAGTTGTATTTAGCATGCGAGCTCCGTTTTAGTATAATAAAACAAACGACGAAAATAAGATACAAAGACAAAGAACAAACGAGTTAAATATGATGCGATGAACGGTTTTGAAAAGATGAATCACGTGATAGACTTGACACGTGTTGACCGAAGTCGTTAAAAATATTTTATCGTGACTGGAAAGATGCTAAAAAGACTCGCAGTTTTGTAATATCAGTGTCCACTCGGTCGAGTCATTGAGGGACTCGATCGAGTGGTCTCAAAAAATAGTTTCTGCCTCGGTTTTGGGATGCCACTCGATCGAGTGGGCTAGGCACTTGATCGAGTGCCCCTTGTACGGACTACTGTCCGATTTTGATTTTGTTCTCGAAATTGTTTTTGGAAAATCGACAAATTTGTTAAGCCGGGTAAAAATATAATATGATTTTTACTCGACTTAAATTTGCGATACTCGTCATATTCGACACTTGATTATGGAATCAATATCGAATACCCGGAGGGACTTTTGAAAAAGATGTTTTGCAAATTGTTTGAAAACCGAACTAAAACAATGTAGATTCTCTCCGCGTCGAAATCGTCGTATTTCGTTTTAGGATTATGTGACGATTATTTTAGCATCAACGAGATTAATTTAATTCTTGTGGATACGATATTCTACTATAGAGTCGGTATCATATTTTAAGAATGACCATTTTTACATAAGAAAAGATAGTTGCGATAATGTTGATATTAGAACGAAAAGGAATAAAGAAAAAAAATGTGACGATGACTCGAGGACGATGGACCAACGACGCAGAAAAAAAAAAAAGAGAGAAGAGAGAAAAAGAGAAGAAGGGGTTTGAATCTACACCCTCAACCTACATGCTTTGTGTTCTTGGAAAGGGGCTCGTCTGGATGTGGCTTAGGCACGGGAGCGTCGAGATAATGCGGGTGAGTTATGGTGGTTTAGGCGTGTAAGGTTGCTGGGTTAGAGGTGTCCGGATCTTCGGGGTAGAGACGGCGTATTCTCGGGTATGGGATTACGTCGGGTTGTATGTGTTTGATGCATGGTGTATCGGTGTGAATGAATGTATGTTGTATGTTGTATGTTGTAGATGTGTGTGTATTGTGTTGTGCAAGGGGGTTTATTTATAGAAGAGCTTCCCGACCCTGACTAGGAGAGGTAGCTTTGCTTGGGTGAGAAGAAACACCATTTTGGATAGAAAAAGCACGCAATTTGAGTGGAAACATGATTCCGTCCTTTGATGGAAGAGAATCCTCTTCCGGCTGGAAAAGAGGTCACTCGATCGAGTGGTGCATGTCACTCGATCGAGTGCCCGGTCTAATGTTGGTTTTTTGCGTGTTTGTGACCCAACTCAACCGAGTGGGCTTATCTACTCGATCGAGTGGGTCTAGCTCGGGGAGGCTCCTTTTAGAGATCAAACTCTATCTCGGACGAATTTGTTTATTATTTTTTGTAGCTGATTTTTGTAGTTTTTGACTTCAAATTGGA
The DNA here is from genome assembly GCA_958450325.1 of Agrostemma githago. NCBI lineage: Eukaryota > Viridiplantae > Streptophyta > Magnoliopsida > Caryophyllales > Caryophyllaceae > Agrostemma > Agrostemma githago. The sequence continues at coordinate 8,757,533 of OY288256.1, read as the reverse complement.
TTTCCGATGCGACGCAGCAGATATTTCCGCCTCGGAAACGTCCTTGACCGGGGTTTGACTCGGTCGCTAAAAGACGGTTTTGCCCTTGGTGTCGGTTTTGACCCAAATTAGTCTCATTTGACTGGAAATGACCCACTGGGCCTGAATTTGAGGTTGGTTTTGGGAGATTTGTACTCCGTAAAAAGCCCAAGCCAAATACTAACAATTTTGAGCCTGTATTCGAGTATGTTAAAGCATGTTCGCGTCCGATCATCATCCGGTGTTCTTTGGAAACTGCCATAGACACCTAACGTCCAAATGTGGGTATCTACAGAGCCCCCACTCTGACTGAGGCTTGGACAGGGCGAAAGTCAGAGTAGCTACCAGATCAAGTAAGGCCTGGTAGACTTCCGATCGGGTCGTTTATAGTCCATTAGACTCGCGTAAAGGGCTCGCCAGCCATAAGATAGAGATCATACCTGAGTTGACGATGATAGCTCCGTGGGGAATTGGACTTGTCGTATAAGTCCCAGGTGCGCCCGTAAATGGGCCCATCCCATGCTGATTTAAGAGAAAATGCCGCCTTGGGCTTCTGTTGGGGAAATATGTGAGCTGCATGGCCCTGCTTGAGTCGTTCCTGTGCCTAGCCACGTAAATGTAATATTTAGGTAAAATGACTCGCGCTGGGGAATAAAATTTTTGAAAAATTTGGGAATTTTGACTTTGAAAAGGAATAAAAAATGCTCGGGATGACTAATTGAGGAATCTTAGATGGGGCTTGTGTGCTAAATCCCCTAGGATTAGGAATCCTAAAGGGGGGAGGAAAGTCCGGGTTTGATGTTATAAATACCCATCTCCTGCACCTAGTTTTCTCAGAACTCCCATAATTGCCTTCTTCCTAAAGAGAACAAACCCGCGAATCCTTATTCTTCTCAAGAAATCTATCCATGGGAATCGAACGCTTGATCGGAATGCTGCAAGATTGGTCCCGATGTTTTAGGGACACGGATAGAGTAGCTCTGAACCAGACCGGTATTAGTCAGTTATTCACGACCCGCCAGATGCAAGTAGATCATCACTTCCTCGATGCTTGTTTGTCCTACTGGGACAATACTTATCACGTTTTTGCTTTTCCTCGGGGCGAGATCTGCCCTATACCCGAGGAAATCGCTGCTGTGGGAGGATGGAACTTTATTCTCCGTCCAGCTATTCCGTTTTCAGTTCACGATCCTAGGAGGAAGCTACGGGAATTTTTAGGACTTTCCCACAATGAAGTGTCTCGAATGGCCGAAGACGATACCATCTCTTTGATTGACTTAGCCGAGAAATTTATGAACCCGCATGACGTCCAGGTTAGATCAATTCACAGCCGTAGGGCTTTCTCCTTTTGTATGCTCCATGTTTATGCTTTCGAGGGTCATATGGACTTTTTGTCATGCATGGGTCACGTCCGACTCTTTACGGTGGTTGATCTGATGGAGACGGAGCACAGTCCGGCTTGGCTGATTACAGGAGAAATTATCCAGGGTTTGGATAATCGTAAGAGGGATTCGTCGGTTCGTCTGACCGGGAGTACCCGTCTTCTGCAAGTATATTGCTTCAGATTTTTTTTTTGATTTTTTTTTTGATTTTTCAATTTTCCGATCTTTTTTTGCGATTTTCTACTACAGTGGGCACTCGATCGGGTCATCCCGGCACTCGATGGAGTGCCTTCATAAAAAACCTTCTGCCCGGTTTCAGGGGTGTCACTCGATCGAGTGACCCCTAAGCACTCGATCGAGTGCCCCTGGGCGGACATCAATATTGCCTCGATAATCACATTTTTTTGCTTTGTTTTTTCAGCTTTGGTTATTTGAGAGGTTATCGATCGTGGGCCCCCCTCTTGATGTGAGCCGATATCGCCCTAATCAAGTGATGACGAGGAGACGGAGCATTGACTTTTCTCGCCATAACACTCAGAAATATTGGGACGAAGTGTTGTCTTTCCATGGTGGCCCGTTGATCCGGTGGACGGTGCCGTGGTGGCCCATTTATGTTCGGATCGGCTTGGAATCTAGAGATAGGGCGCGATATCAGGTGATCCTATCCTTTAGTCAGACAATTCATCTTTACCCCGATCGCATACTTAGGCAATATGGTCGGACCTAGAGAATCCCGGAAATCGAAGCGGTTGTGAGTGAATCTACCCAGCTGACGGACGTGATGTGCGACACCTAGATGCAGCGGTGGTACACTCGGGCAACTTGGTCTGTTCCCAAGGCTCTTCATTCGATTTGGGTATCAGATTCTTATGTGAAATGGACGAAGGCGGATTCTACCAAAGGTCGAGCTGCCCTGAAGGTTGACGAGGCTTTTGACCTGCTGCGATGAGAACAGGCTAAAGACAACCGAGGCTTCTTTTACGAGGGCGAGACTCCGGCTACATTGGTTCGACTGATATCAGGTCAGAAAGGGAAGACTAAGACTCAAGCTAAAGGGTCCAGTACTAAAAGTGCACGGGGGAAGGTGAGCCCCCAGACGGACTTGGAAAGGAGACTTGGCCCAAAACTGGCAGTTAAGGACCGACTTGGTCCTCGAGACAGACTATCTGAGCACGTGCGGGCTCGACTTGGACCAGTGACGATGGCAGAGAACCCGCTGTCGAAGAAACGAGTTCGAGCAAAGGAGATTCCTCTGGTGATTCGGGAACGCTCGCCCCCTCCATGGTTGGTAAAATAAGTTTAGGTACCTACAAAACTCTCCCTCAAGCCAGCAGGCATGTATACGGAAAATCTTAACAGCCATCAAGACGACCGTGAACTATCATTATCATCATTACCACTACTAGAACCAGATGCTCGGTCACCATAAGTTGCAACTAGTATAAGCATCCGCAAAAGAACTAGAACCACCAGAAGTCGACGTGGGGTTATATATACCAGAACATGGTCCACATCCTTCGTGTTTTCTGTGACCTGCTGGTGGTCCAACCCTAAGATTGGAAGCCTGGATAGTGTCGTTTAAGTATAATTAATACATACGACCTAGTAAGACCGAAAGCCTCTAGGACTCATTATATGGTTAGCATTATTTCGAAAGGAAAATGCATTAGAACCTAGTGATCCCAACATCGGATTACTAGGCCATTCTAATTCGACATAATCATCCTACTAAGTTACATTTGAATCTATCCCTTAGATTTTCCTTTATCATTATTCACGTTATTATTCATTATTAGCTATTTAGCTTTTCTCGTTAGTTAAATATTTACTAACCCCGATTAATAGACACAGAAAAAGTTAGAACTCTACCAAACATAGCCGCACAACATCTCCCATCTCATAATGTTTGATAACCCTTCTTTACCGGTAGCCACCCAGCAAGTAGAATTTATAAATTTATCTTTGAATTAAGCTCGTGAGAAAGCATATCGTAACAATGAGCTGACACACGCATGTGACATGCATGATATAAGATGTCATGGATTTTAGCGATCTAAAACTACAATTCATTTGATTTGGACAGTTAACATTAAGAATTTAGAGGTAGTACTTATTAAGTTGATCAAGATTGGTTGGGTTAGTGAAATCATTCTCGTCTAGATCGCTAATTCTAACTCCACCTTGGAATAGGATATTAGGGGGCTATTCTTTTCGGTCTAAAATTTATCTGTGGATCAACAGCTAACAATGCTCTTACTATCGTGAGGACTAGGTTGCTTTCTGTGACGTTGTTGGGCTCACGCGCTTGTTACGTGCCCTTCGTATCGTCTTTTGGTAAACTTTTGAATTATTCAAGGCATAGATATGTCTTTCATCCAGTAGGACTAACGAATCATAATGTGCTTTAACCTAGTCAGCTTTGGTCACTTTGGTTCCAAGCAAGATTCGACTAGATGATACCTTAAGATTTATTGGTCGAACAGCTTCCATACCGTTTGCCAGGTAGTATAGGATTTAATTGATGGTCGTTCGAATGAATGGTAGATATCCCCACAAACCGAAAGGTATTTTGTGGACATGACATAGGTCCACCCCGACGCGGCCACACGCGGCTTTAAGGAGGCGATTGAATCTCATGTGAGATGGATCGAATTGAAATTTAGAGTCGCCACCGAACATTGTGGGAGTTCGGGCCCGTGCGAACTCACTCTATATCTTAGTGGGCCGTGTATAAAATACGGCCCATTCCGATCTCAGAGTTTATTGGGTTCGTCCCTTTGCATTTTGATACCGATACCGACGTTATCGGATACTGTGTATTGAATGACTCTCGTGCGCCAACGGTTTCGGACATCCGGAAACCGAGGTTCTGAGTAAGGGGTGAGGGTACGTGATGGGAAGTTCACAAAGAACACCCAACCCCGCCCGCACATTAGCGGCCTCTACTAAGATATCGTTTAATTTTGAAATACGCGCGTTAGTAATTCGATGAATGATATGCAAACAGTATTTTCGACTAAACATGTGAATTATGTTTGATCTACGTCGTTTAATGCATCTTTGAATCTATGTCGAAGTTGTATTTAGCATGCGAGCTCCGTTTTAGTATAATAAAACAAACGACGAAAATAAGATACAAAGACAAAGAACAAACGAGTTAAATATGATGCGATGAACGGTTTTGAAAAGATGAATCACGTGATAGACTTGACACGTGTTGACCGAAGTCGTTAAAAATATTTTATCGTGACTGGAAAGATGCTAAAAAGACTCGCAGTTTTGTAATATCAGTGTCCACTCGGTCGAGTCATTGAGGGACTCGATCGAGTGGTCTCAAAAAATAGTTTCTGCCTCGGTTTTGGGATGCCACTCGATCGAGTGGGCTAGGCACTTGATCGAGTGCCCCTTGTACGGACTACTGTCCGATTTTGATTTTGTTCTCGAAATTGTTTTTGGAAAATCGACAAATTTGTTAAGCCGGGTAAAAATATAATATGATTTTTACTCGACTTAAATTTGCGATACTCGTCATATTCGACACTTGATTATGGAATCAATATCGAATACCCGGAGGGACTTTTGAAAAAGATGTTTTGCAAATTGTTTGAAAACCGAACTAAAACAATGTAGATTCTCTCCGCGTCCAAATCGTCGTATTTCGTTTTAGGATTATGTGACGATTATTTTAGCATCAACGAGATTAATTTAATTCTTGTGGATACGATATTCTACTATAGAGTTGGTATCATATTTTAAGAATGACCATTTTTACATAAGAAAAGATAGTTGCGATAATGTTGATATTAGAACGAAAAGGAATAAAGAAAAAAAATGTGACGATGACTCGAGGACGATGGACCATCGACGCAGAAAAAAACAAAAGAGAGAAGAGAGAAAAAGAGAAGAGGGGGTTTGAATCTACACCCTCAACCTACATGCTTTGTGTTCTTGGAAAGGGGCTCGTCTGGATGTGGCTTAGGCACGGGAGCGTCGAGATAATGCGGGTGAGTTATGGTGGTTTAGGCGTGTAAGGTTGCTGGGTTAGAGGTGTCCGGATCTTCGGGGTGGAGACGGCGTATTCTCGGGTATGGGATTACGTCGGGTTGTATATGTGTTTGATGCATGGTGTATCGGTGTGAATGAATGTATGTTGTATGTTGTATGTTGTAGATGTGTGTGTATTGTGTTGTGCAAGGGGGTTTATTTATAGAAGAGCTTCCCGACCCTGACTAGGAGAGGTAGCTTTGCTTGGGTGAGAAGAAACACCGTTTTGGATAGAAAAAGCACGCAATTTGAGTGGAAACATGATTCCGTCCTTTGATGGAAGAGAATCCTCTTCCGGCTGGAAAAGAGGTCACTCGATCGAGTGGTGCATGTCACTCGATCGAGTGCCCGGTCTAATGTTGGTTTTTTGCGTGTTTGTGACCCAACTCAACCGAGTGGGCTTATCTACTCGATCGAGTGGGTCTAGCTCGGGTAGGAGGCTCCTTTTAGAGATCAAACTCTATCTCGGACGAATTTGTTTATTATTTTTTGTAGCTGTTTTTTGTAGTTTTTGACTTCAAATTGGATTTCCGATGCGACGCAGCAGATATTTCCGCCTCGGAAACGTCCTTGACCGGGGTTTGACTCGGTCGCTAAAAGACGGTTTTGCCCTTGGTGTCGGTTTTGACCCAAATTAGTCTCATTTGACTGGAAATGACCAACTGGGCCTGAATTTGAGGTTGGTTTTGGGAGATTTGTACTCCGTAAAAAGCCCAAGCCAAATACTAACAATTTTGAGCCTGTATTCGAGTATGTTAAAGCATGTTCGCGTCCAATCATCATCCGGTGTTCTTTGGAAACTGCCATAGACACCTAACGTCCAAATGTGGGTATCTACAGAGCCCCCACTCTGACTGAGGCTTGGACAGGGCAAAAGTCAGAGTAGCTACCAGATCAAGTAAGGCCTGGTAGACTTCCGATCGGGTCGTTTATAGTCCATTAGACTCGCGTAAAGGGCTCGCCAGCCATAAGATAGAGATCATACCTGAGTTGACGATGATAGCTCCGTGGGGAATTGGACTTGTCGTATAAGTCCCAGGTGCGCCCGTAAATGGGCCCATCCCATGCTGATTTAAGAGAAAATGCCGCCTTGGGCTTCTGCTGGGGAAATATGTGAGCTGCATGGCCCTGCTTGAGTCGTTCCTGTGCCTAGCCACGTAAATGTAATATTTAGGTAAAATGACTCGCGCTGGGGAATAAAATTTTTGAAAAATTTGGGAATTTTGACTTTGAAAAGGAATAAAAAATGCTCGGGATGACTAATTGAGGAATCTTAGATGGGGCTTGTGTGCTAAATCCCCTAGGATTAGGAATCCTAAAGGGGGGGAGGAAAGTCCGGGTTTGATGTTATAAATACCCATCTCCTGCACCTAGTTTTCTCAGAACTCCCACAATTCCCTTCTTCCTAAAGAGAACAAACCCGCGAATCCTTATTCTTCTCAAGAAATCTATCCATGGGAATCGAACGCTTGATCGGAATGCTGCAAGATTGGTCCCGATGTTTTAGGGACACGGATAGAGTAGCTCTGAACCAGACCGGTATTAGTCAGTTATTCACGACCCGCCAGATGCAAGTAGATCGTCACTTCCTCGATGCTTGTTTGTCCTACTGGGACAATACTTATCACGTTTTTGCTTTTCCTCGGGGCGAGATCTGCCCTATACCCGAGGAAATCGCTGCTGTGGGAGGATGGAACTTTATTCTCCGTCCAGCTATTCCGTTTTCAGTTCACGATCCTAGGAGGAAGCTACGGGAATTTTTAGGACTTTCCCACAATGAAGTGTCTCGAATGGCCGAAGACGATACCATCTCTTTGATTGACTTAGCCGAGAAATTTATGAACCCGCATGACGTCCAGGTTAGATCAATTCAAAGCCGTAGGGCTTTCTCCTTTTGTATGCTCCATGTTTATGCTTTCGAGGGTCATATGGACTTTTTGTCATGCATGGGTCACGTCCGACTCTTTACGGTGGTTGATCTGATGGAGACGGAGCACAGTCCGGCTTGGCTGATTACAGGAGAAATTATCCAGGGTTTGGATAATCGTAAGAGGGATTCGTCGGTTCGTCTGACCGGGAGTACCCGTCTTCTGCAAGTATATTGCTTCCGATTTTTTTTTTGATTTTTTTTTTGATTTTTCAATTTTCCGATCTTTTTTCGCGATTTTCTACTACAGTGGGCACTCGATCGGGTCATCCCGGCACTCGATGGAGTGCCTTCATAAAAAACCTTCTGCCCGGTTTCAGGGGTGTCACTCGATCGAGTGACCCCTAAGCACTCGATCGAGTGCCCCTGGGCGGACATCAATATTGCCTCGATAATCACATTTTTTTGCTTTGTTTTTTCAGCTTTGGTTATTTGAGAGGTTATCGATCGTGGGCCCCCCTCTTGATGTGAGCCGATATCGCCCTAATCAAGTGATGACGAGGAGACGGAGCATTGACTTTTCTCGCCATAACACTCAGAAATATTGGGACGAAGTGTTGTCTTTCCATGGTGGCCCGTTGATCCGGTGGACGGTGCCGTGGTGGCCCATTTATGTTCGGATCGGCTTGGAATCTAGAGATAGGGCGCGATATCAGGTGATCCTATCCTTTAGTCAGACAATTCATCTTTACCCCGATCGCATACTTAGGCAATATGGTCGGACCTAGAGAATCCCGGAAATCGAAGCGGTTGTGAGTGAATCTACCCAGCTGACGGACGTGATGTGCGACACCTAGATGCAGCGGTGGTACACTCGGGCAACTTGGTCTGTTCCCAAGGCTCTTCATTCGATTTGGGTATCAGATTCTTATGTGAAATGGACGAAGGCGGATTCTACCAAAGGTCGAGCTGCCCTGAAGGTTGACGAGGCTTTTGACCTGCTGCGATGAGAACAGGCTAAAGACAACCGAGGCTTCTTTTACGAGGGCGAGACTCCGGCTACATTGGTTCGACTGATATCAGGTCAGAAAGGGAAGACTAAGACTCAAGCTAAAGGGTCCAGTACTAAAAGTGCACGGGGGAAGGTGAGCCCCCAAACGGACTTGGAAAGGAGACTTGGCCCAAAACTGGCAGTTAAGGACCGACTTGGTCCTCGAGACAGACTATCTGAGCACGTGCGGGCTCGACTTGGACCAGTGACGATGGCAGAGGACCCGCTGTCGAAGAAACGGGTTCGAGCAAAGGAGATTCCTCTGGTGATTCGGGAACGCTCGCCCCCTCCATGGCGACATCGGGCTCCACGTGATCCTAAGGACAAGGGAAAGGGGGAAATGCCCTAAACGCTAGTCTCCTTAGTTTTATTATTTAAATAATACTATTATTTTGTGGTGTGCTTTTTTTTTTGTTTTTTTTGTGATGCATTTTTTTTTAAATTCCCGAGTTTATCGGGTTTTTAATAAAAGACTTATTAGTGAATACCGTTCCCGTCTTTTCGCTATTGCAGTGGTTGTACCCTTTTGAGGGGTTGCCTACGTATCCACATTTAGTGGAATCAAACCAAACGTAGTTCAAACTTAGATTTTTTGCAATTTTTGAAACACACCAAGACTATTAGTTCGAGATGTGCGACAGTAGGATAAGTAATCCTAACTTATTGACTTGCTTATAAAAAAGGCAAATTTTTATAAACTTTTTGCAAATGACATTGAGATAAGGTTTAGGGGTAGTAGCGCTTCAACTGGTCCAAGTTGGTTGGGTTGACGAATTCATTTCCATCCAAATCTGTCAGCATCACCGCTCCTCCTGATAGGACTTTCTTTACCAGATACGGCCCAACCAATTTGGTTATTTTCCTCTTGGGTCGACCGGGAGTAATGCACAGACTGATTTTAGAACCAGATCCCCTTCTTTGATATTTCTGGGCCTAACTCTTTTGTTGAAAGCCCGTTGTATCCTCTTTTGGTATATCTGAATATTATTGAGGGCCCGGGACCGTCGTTCGTCAAAAAGAACTAACGAGTCATATCGGGCTTGGACCCAATATGCTTCCGGCACTTGGCTTTCAAGTAAAATCCGGAGGGATGCCATTTCTAGCTCGACCGGTTGGACCGCTTCGATTCCGTATGTAAAGTAATATGGAGTTGCTCCAGTCCCGGTGCGGATTGACGTTCGATACCTCCATAAAGCGAAAGGTATCTTGTCGGGCCAGTCCCGATAATTATCGGCCATCTTTTTAAGTATGGTGACAATTATTTTGTTAGCAGCCTCTACCGCTCCATTTGTTTGGGGATGGTAAGGCGAAGATGTATGCCTTTGGATTTTATATTTTGCTACCAAAGTAGCGGTTTCAGCTTGGAAATGGGTCCCGTGATCACTGATGAATTCATGCGGGATCCTGTATCGACATATAATCTTGTTTTGGATAAGTTTGGCAACATGCTTGGCGTTCGAAATCCGGTAGGACTCGGCTTCAACCCATTTGGTGAAATAGTCGATAGCCACCAAGATGAAACAGTGACCTCCCATCCCGGAAGGGTTCACCTTTCCAATCATATCAATATCCCATGTTGAAAACGGCCATGGTGATGTCATGGTGTATAGTAGGGATGACGGCATATGTTGCACGTTGGCAAAAATCTGACAGTTATGGCAATGTTTGACATATAACTAACAGTCGGTTTCCATACTATTCCAATAGTATCCTAGCCTCATGATCTTTCGGGCTAGCATATGGGCATTCATATGCGGGCCATTTTCACCATCGTGTACTTCGGCCATGACTCTCTCGGCCTGTATCTTGTCGACACATAGGAGTAGAGCCCCCTGTGCCGTCTTCTTGTATAACTGTCCATCGTCCGTGCGAATGAATTGGGTGGCCAATCTCCGCAGGGTTTTCTTGGCCCGGTTTTCAGTTCCCGTTGGATATTCTCCCGTCGTCAGGTAGGTTAGAACAGCCTGGTACCAAGGTTCCGAATCAGTTATTTCGATATCTTGGATGGTGTGGATATATGCCAGCTCGGACCGTCTTTTGATGCAAATCGACATGCTGGTTAGATGTTCCAGGATGTTTAGTAAAGACGCTAATTGGAAAGTTCATCTGCAAACTGGTTTTCTTCCCGGGGTAGATAAATGTATTCTACCTTTTGGAATTGTTTGTCGAAAACCCTTACCCGCGCTTGGTAAGCCACGAGATTGGCGTTCCGAGTTTTCCATTTTTGGAGAGGCTGATTGATGACTAGAGATGAGTCACCATGGCCCTGGAGGTTCGTTACTCCTAAATCAGCGGCGGCTTGCAACCCATGAATGCATGCTTCATATTCGGCTGTGTTGTTAGTCACGTCGAAATCCAGTTTAATGGATAACGGTGTGTGCTCTCCTTTTGGCGAGATTAACAGAATCCCGACTCCGAATCCCCGAAAATTGGACGCCCCATCAAAATACAAATCCCACGTTTCTGTGTCGGTATGGAATATGTCTTCATCTGGAAAGGTCCAAGTATCAGTGTGTCCTTTAGATACCGGACTATCGGCAAGGAATTCTGCTACTACCCGACCCTTGATGGCTTTTAATGGTATGAACTTGTGGTCGAACTTTGCTAGCGTCAAAGTCCATATAGATATCCTACCGTTAAGGATGGGCTTTTCGAACAGGTACTTGATAGGATCCATTTTGGATAAAACATGTACCTCGTGGCTAAGCATGTAGTGTCGGAGCTTTTTTGTGGCCCAAATAAAGCTAGGCACGTCTTTTCGAGCATTGTGTACTTACACTCGTACTCCAGAAACTTCTTACTGATGTAGTAAATAGCCCGTTCTTCTGAATCGAATGTCTGAGCCAGCATAGCCCCCATGGCTGTCTCGGTCGTTGTTAGGTATAACGACAAAGGCAAGCCGGGTTGAGGTGGCATTAATACCGGCGGTGCAGACAGAATCTCCATGATTTTATCGAAAGCTGTTTGACATTTGTCGTCCCACAGTGTTCGTTCTCCTATCTTCTGTTTCTTGAAAATGGGTTCGCATACCATGGTTAGCTTTGAAATGAATCGGCTGATGTACTGGACTTACCCGAGAAACCCCCTTATCTCTTTTTTGGTTTTAGGTGGATGCATCTCGGTGATGGCTCTGATTTTAGTTGGATCGACCTCGATGCCGCGTTGGCTAACGATATGGCCAAGTAATTTGCCCGACGTTACCTCGAAACTGCACTTTTGAGGGTTTAGCCTCATATTGTACTTACGTAATCGGGTGAAGAATTTCCTTAGGGCCGCTATGTGCCTGCTTCGATCTTTGGACTTGACGATCATGTCGTCCACGTAGACTTCCACTTCTTTATGCATCATATCGTGTAATAAAGTTGTGGCGGTTCGTTGATAGGTGGCCCCGGCGTTGATGAGACCAAATGGCATAACGGTGTAATAGTAAGTCCCCCAAGGTGTGATGAAGGTGGTCTTACTCATGTCTTCTTCTGCCATCTTGACCTGATTGTATCTGGCGTACCCGTCCATGAATGATAGAAGGGCATGATCGGCCGTGTTATCCACCAGTATGTCGATGTGTGGTAACGGAAAGTCGTCTTTTGGGCTGGCCTTATGAAGGTCTCGGAAGTCTACACATATCTGCACCTTACCGTCTTTTTTAGGTACCGGCACGATGTTTACAACCCAGTCTAGATATTCAGACACTTGTATAAAGCCTGCTTTGAATTGCTTGTCGACTTCTTCTTTGACTTTGAGAGACCATTCGGGCCTCATTCTTCGGAGCTTCTGTTTTACCGGCTTACACCCGTCTTTAATGGGTATACGCTGTTCAGCTATTTCCCGATCTATTTCCCGATCTATTCCTTGTAGGACCATGCAAAGACGTCTTTGAATTCTTGGAGGAGATCCGCGAATTGTTTCCTCTCCTCAGGATCTAAGGACAAACTCAACTTAAGCATCTGGGGCTCTAAGGTGGTTCCCACGTTAATGGATTCGGTTTCTTCAATTACCGGATCTCGGGATTCCCTCTGTTCGAGTTGCTCGATCAGATGCGGAGGCAAAGGTACCTGTTCGTCGGGTTACTCAATGTCATTGCATACAAAATTTTTGAAATTGAAAGAATTTTGGAAATAAGACAAGTCGTAAGCAGAACAGTTATCATTATTATTGGTAGTAAACATTAAAAATAGCTCAAAGAGAGCGGTCATTTGATCGTTGGTCATTGGCGGGATAGGGAGTGCTCTCGGGACAGATTCCGAGACTCCGATAGGTGTGACTAAAGGAAGAGGGGTTGCAGACTCAATTCTAATATTGGACCCTCTAGACTTGGACTCAGACTGCGACTCAGAATCTGACTCTGACTCGGACTCAGACTCAGTATCCGGCATGTCTCCTTCGTCGCTGGTCAGCTTGTAGACTCGACCCTGACTGTCGGTCCTATTTATAGTCTTTCTCCAAGCCCGTTTTCCGGTGTGAGCACCGACTTCAGAGATCAGGTTGGTTGGATCGAACCTAATGCTACGGAGGATCAGGTTCAATAAATCTTCCTTGGGGGTTGGGACGGCCTTGTCTTCCCCGAATAGAAGCCATAGCACGGGCTCGGCATTGTCAACGCCCTCCTTTGTCTCGGCCTGGACTAGGGCAAAGGTGTCATCTGGGATGAAATTGCATTCCCGAGCCAATTTGGTCTCAGGATAAGTTATGGTGGGTTGATAGATGCCCACTTGAATAGCCCCGAATACTGGAGTAACAAAGTAATCGGTCAGTCTGGGAAATGTGGTACCCTTGATGATGTTGCAAGTTTTCTCAATTCCTGCTCGAACCACATTTCCCGGGGTTACAGCATACCCTAGGCCGAAACGTGATTCTTCATTGTTTAGGACCTCAATGATCTTTCCAGCTGGAAGATATGGCCTCGAAGTAGCCCCTGGTAGGTAGCCCAAGTTCTGTAGCATCAGGTCGATGCTAGTGGTGAAATAGGGCTTGAAGAGATACTGCTCTTCGATCATTCCCACGAAATCGAATCCTCGTGGGTTGGCTTGGCCTGCCGAGTTGCAGCTTGCCACGGTTATAGGAGTGGCTTCGAGAGTGACGACACCGTCTTGTAGAGACATCTTGACTTTCCTGTAGAGGGTGGAGGATACGGCTTTGACCGCGTGAATCCATGGTCTCCCGAGTAGCAGATGAAAGATGAGGTGACATCATTCACTTGGAATTCTAGTTCCTTTTCAATCGGGCCCGTTATGATTGTTAGTTTAACGGCCCCAGAAACCGATTTCGGGCTTCCGTCAAAAGCCTGGATAGTTTGCGTTGTTGGGAGATAGTCTGCCTCGGTGATGCCGAGGGCCTTAGTAGTCCTTAAGGGAAGAACGTTTACAGCGGACTCGTCGTCAATTAGGGTCATCGAAAGATATTTGCCTCGGCAGATCACCGTGACGTAAAAGGGCCAAGTTGTGGGTGGCCCCGAATGGTGGTAAGTCTGACTCGGAGAAGGTGATGAGTGGGCCTTTTTCTTTGGATTTGCCCTTGAGATGGGGCATGATGGTGGCTACCATTTCTGTTGGGGTAACCAGCGAGTCGACCTTGATTTGATCGAGAGCCTTAGTAAGCGCCTTCCGATGTACTTGAGAACTAACCAAAAGCTGCCATATGGTGAGATCAACCCGAGCCCTCTTCAGTTGTTTGACTAGAGCCGTGTCAGTGCTTGGCTCTTCAAGGGTAGGTTCCGTCCTGGCGAGTTCAGTGATGGCTTCCGAGGTAGAACGACCGGTGGTGACAAGGTGATTGTTGGCCAAGGCTTTGAATTTAGCCTTCCGGACTTCTTTAGAGGTGATAGGGACTGCTTCCTCTTTAGGTAAGTAAACGTCGTCTTCATCGTCGAACCTAATCCCGTTGACTTGCGGGATGAAAGGGGAGATGAGATGAGAACAGTCGATTACATCCCCGGTAAAGATGGCATGAGCGCTGAACGGGTTTTCTCTGTTGCTGGGCTTGTCGCCGGGCAATGGTATTTTCCCGCTTTCGATTAGGTGCTGGATGAGATGCTTCAGTTTCCAGCATTTTTCAGTATCGTGCCCATTACCTCGGTGATATTGGCAATAGGCCTGGATGTTGTAGCTTTTGGATCGTTTCTCGACTGGGACTTCCGGAGTTGGGTCTATCGGCTGGATCAGACCTTTAGAAGATAGCCTTTGTAAGGCGTATGTATAGGTGGTCCCTATATCAATGAATACCCGATTTGGAGTATTCTTTTTGGATGAGGCATCTACTAGATTGACCTCGTTAAAGATGCTGCGGGTCGCAGCTATAGTTGCGGGCTTGCTAGCGGACGAGCTGGCCCCTTGATATCCCTTGGTAGAGGCCTTAGTAAGGCTCTCTAACCTTAAGTCGTCTTCAATTCTCGTACCCATTTCGGTTAAGGTAGCGAAACTGGGTATGACGGCGTACCGGATATGGACCCAGTAAGAGGGGAGGAGATTCTTCACAAAGGCCTCCACTGGCACCTTTTCGTTGGGCTTATCGACCAAATTCACGCTTTCGGCCCTCCACCGTTGAAGGTATTTGGTGAAACCTTCTTTGGGCTCTTGGGCCATGACTTCCAGAGTAGGCATCGTAGTCTGGATCTCGGTATTGTCCACGTAATTCCGAGAGAATTCCGTTGCGACGTCGTCCCAAGTCTTGTATTTCTTGGAGTTGAGCCTGTAGTACCAGGCTTTCGGATGCTTCTCGAGGGAAGAAGCGAACAGGTGTTTGAACATGGTGGACTTCACTCCTTTGACCGCCATGAATTCCTTGAAGGCCCGGATGTGTAGTACCGGGTCTTCGGTCCCGTCGAACATTGGTAGGCCCGTCAAGTTGAGGTTAGCGGGCAGTTCGTCAGTCAAGGGTGAATAGGCCCGAGCATTCTCGGTGTGGATGGTGTTGTTGGTCGACAAATGGACGTGTTCCTCCAGCATTCGGACCGCGCTGACGAGTTCAGCTAGGGGTCCGGTGGTCTCGACCCCACCACCAGGAGATCCTTGTTCCACAGCGCTTACACGAGTAACAATGGCTATCTGGTCCTCCCTCATTTTCGTGATCTGGGTCTCCAACTTGGCCAATGAGGCAGTCAGTTCGTCCAAGGTTGCTTGCATTTTCTGTCGCCTGGTTTCGGGTGGCCTGTCTGTAAGAACACCGCGTAATCAGTAACTAACCCAGATTCTGGAACAAAAGTACATCCCGAGCAAGGGAAAGGAAGACTGGAAAGAAAACGACTCGGAAGAGACTTCTAAACGGGTGACTTGTGACAGGTGGGCCTCCGTTAGGATTTGGCGTGTGGGCCGAATCCCGTTCAAAGGAAGATCCACGTGAGATGTTCCCCAGACTTTGGACTCGATTGTGTAAACGGACCCCCCTTTGTAGGAGTATGTCCTACATAGGCGGGCCATGCCTTAGTCAAATAAGGCGACTGGGATAGGGAGGAAACGCGAGATGTAAGATCGACGGAGTTTCGACGCCAGAGACTTTCGACGACTCGTGACAAGACCCGACACTGCTAAATACGGGAGTCCTAAGAAGAGGAAAGTTTTGAAAAGGAGTTTGGAAAATTCGAGAAAACGGTGGATGGTCTGATTTTCGAAAAAATCGGAAAAGTGCTATCGGGCCAAGGTTTTGAAGGTTTGAAAATAATTTAGAATTTGAAATGGGCAGTATACCGGCTAGAAGTAGGCTATTTTGAGTAAAATCACAAGTCCTAAATTCGGTATGCTTCCCGGGTTTTGAAATCGAATATTTTGTGAAAATGACTCAATTTTGAAAAGAAAAAAAAACGGTTTTTGAAAACGACTTTAGAAACCAAGTAGCATATAGTCACGTAAGAATTATAACGATACTATGTATGCTCTACACTAAGTCTCGCTTAGTCTAGATGGGTCTATACCAGTGCACATAGCCTTTCCGAGAAACGGGACGGACTTCCTAAGTCGAGTTGAGCTTAGAACATGCCGCGAAACCCATACGAATTAGCTATGAACACCTTTTGACATATCCAATTTCGACTACATCAATAGTATAGTGGGACATCGGTCACCAGTACCGGCCCGGGAAAAGATGAGGTTATGCATGAACCGTAAAACTAAAACGCGTATTGTACTAGTCAAACGATTTCTATTCGAGTCTCACCCTGAGGACGCCGATGGTAAGTCACGCATCATTTATCGCCAGCGGAGTCGCCAAATTGTGGACATGACATAGGTCCACCCCGACGCGGCCACGCGCGGGTTTGGGGAGGCGAATGAATCTCATGTGAGATGGATCGAATTGAAATTTAAATCGAAGTGGAGTCGCCACCGAACTTTGTGGGAGTTCGGGCCCGTTCGAACCCACTCTATATCTTAGTGGGCCGTGTACAAAATACGGCACATTCCGATCTCAGAGTTTATCGGGTTCGTCCCTTTGCATTTTGACACCGATACCGACGTTATCGGATACCGTGTATTGAATGACTCTCGTGCGCCAACGGTTTCGGACCCCCGGAAACCAAGGTTCTGAGTAAGGGGTGAGGGTACATGTTGGGAAGTTCACAAAGAACACCCAACCCCGCCCGCACATTAGCGGCCTTTATTAAGAAATCGTTTGATTTTGAAATACGCTCGTTAGTAATTCGATGAATGATATGCAAACAGTATTTTCGACTAAACATGTGAATTATGTTTAATCTACGTCGTTTAATGCATCTTCGAATCTATGTCGAAGTTGTATTTAGCATGCGAGGTTCGTTTTAGTATAATAAAACAAGCGACGAAAATAAGATACAAAGACAAAAAACAAACGAGTTAGTAACGGTTTGCAAATTGAATAGACGATGTAAATATGATGCGATGCATGTATTTGGAAAGATGAATCACCTGATAGACTTGACACGTGTTGACCGAAGTCGTTAAAAATATTTTATCGTGACTCGAAAGATGCTAAAAAGACTCGCTGTTTTGTAATATCAGGGGCCACTCGGTCGAGTCATTGAGGGAGTCGATCGAGTGGTCTCGAAAAATAGTTTCTGCCTCGGTTTTGGGGTGCCACTCGATCGAGTGGGCTAGACACTCAATCGAGTGCCCCCTGTACGGACTGCTGTCTGGTTTTGATTTTGTTCTCGAAATTGTTTTTGAAAAATCGACAATTTTGTAAAGCCGGGTAAAAATATAATACGATTTTTACTCGACTTAAATTTGCGATACTCGTCATATTCGACACTTGATTATGGAATCAATATCGAATACCCGGAGCGACTTTTGAAAAAGATGTTTTGCAAAGTGTTTGAAAACCGAACTAAAACAATGTAGATTCTCTCCGCGTCGAAATCGTCGTATTTCGTTTTAGGATTATGTGACGATTATTTTAGCATCAACGAGATTAATTTAATTCTTGTGGATACGATATTCGACTATAGAGTCAGTATCATATTTTAAGAATGACCGTTTTTACATAAGAAAAGATAGTTGCGATAATGTTGATATTAGAACGAAAAGGAATAAAGAAAAAAAATGTGACGATGACTCGAGGACGATGGACCAACGACGCAGAAAAAAACAAAAGAGAGAAGAGAGAAAAAGAGAAGACGGGGTTTGAATTTACACCGTCAACCTACATGCTTTGTGTTCTCGGAACGGGGCTCGTCTGGATGTTGCTTAGGCACAGGTGCGTCGAGATAATGTGGGTGAGTTGTGGTGGTTTAGGCGTGTAAGGTTGTCGGGTTAGAGGTGGCCGGATCTTCGGGGTAGAGACGACGTATTCTCGGGTATGGGATTACGTCGGGTTGTATATGTGTTTGATGCGTTGTGTATCGCTGTGAATGAATGTATGTTGTAGATGTGTGTATTGTGTTGTTCAAGGGGGTCTATTTATAGGAGAGCTTCCCGACCCTGACTAGGAGAGGTAGTTTTGCTTGGGTGAGAAGAAACACCGTTTTGGATAGAAAAAGCACGCAATTTGAGTGGAAACAGGATTCCGTCCTTTGATGGAAGAGAATCCTCTTCCGGTTGGAAAAACAAGTCACTCGATCGAGTACCCGGTCTAATGTCGGTTTTTTGCATTTTTGTGAGTCAACTCGACCGAGTGGGCCTATCCACTCGATCGAGTGGGTCTAGCTCGGGTAGGAGGCTCCTTTTAGAGATCAAACTCTATCTCGGACGTATTTATTTATTATTTTTTGTAGCTGATTTTTGTAGCCCAAGCCAAATACTAACAATTTTGAGCCTATATTCGAGTATGTTAAAGCGTGTTCGCGTCCGATCATCATCGGGTGTTCTTTGGAAACTACCATAGACACCTAACGTCTAAATGTGAGTGTCTACATATTTTATCGTGCCACTCTTTATACGGAGTAATTGTCAGTCATCTTTCAAAGTATGATGACAATTTTTGTTGATTGCCTTGACTTCCCCGTTAGTTTATCGTCGGTATGGCGGAGGTGTGCCTTTGAACTTTGTATTTGGTAAGGAGTGGTTCGTAAATGTGTCTTGTGATCAATGATGAGCACATGGAGTGTTCCGTAGCGGTATATGATTTTATTTGGATGAGCTGGGCTACTTGTTTTGACGTTAGAACCGATAAGACTCGGCTGCTACCCACTTGGTTAAGTAATCGATAGAAACTACATACTAAATTTAAATAATGTCCTCTCGAACCTGAAGGATTGAGCTTTCCTATTATAATCTATATCTGATGTCAAGAATGGCCACGAAGATGTCATAGTGTACAGGAATGACGTCAAAACATGTTGTAAAGTTTCAAATATCTTAAATTGATGGCAATGTTTGACTTAATGACGATAATCTATTTCCATGTTATTCCTGGAGTAATCTACACGCATGATTTTTCGAACTAGCACAAGTGCATTCATGTACATCTCAAATTCACTGTCGTGTACCTCAGGCATTAATTTATCAGTATTGATATCATTGCTTCATAGGAGTACAACCCCATGTGTCGTCTTATTGTAGATCAGAGTTGTCCATCGTTTGTCTTGACGAAATAACTAGCTAACATGAAAAGAGCTCTTTTGATACATTTTTTCGGATTAATTAGTAGAATATTGTCATGTTTCTTTGAGTTTTAGGATGGTTTAATTCCATGGTTCAAGATTGATTATCTCAAATTCTTCGATAGCACAGATATAAGCTGCTTCTGAGCGTCTTTCAACACAAATTGGCATTAACAACACAAGATTAAGGATGTTAAGTAGTGACGCAAGCTAAGATAAAGCGTCAGCGAATTAATTCTGCTCTCTAGGTACGTATATATACTCAACACTTGTGAAGCATTTCTCAAAATTCTATCACCTGTGTTGTGTAAGGTTCCAGACTAGCACTTCGCGTTGTCTATTCTTTGAGGGCTTGATTAATGACTAGAGATGGGTCACCATGCACTCAAACTCATTAGACATTGAGGTTGATTACATTTTGTAAACTCACTATACAAGCTTCATATTCTGCGGCGTTATTGGTGACATCGAAATTGAGTATGATACAGACGGGTGTATGTTCACCTTGAGCTAAAATTAGAAGAACATCCACCCCTTAGCCTTTGAAGTTAAATGAACAATTGTAGCTAGTTGAGGTTTCATAGTTCGTTCCCGACTTTAAACACTTCTTTGTCTGAGTAGTACCAAGTGTCAATAACTTGAGGATTGTCCGATCCAGTAGATTATTAGCGAGAAAATCAGCTATAATTCGACCTTTGACCATGGCTTTCAAAGTTATAAATCTTACATCAAATTTCGCGAGCATCGACATTCATCAACATGATATTATTCGACCCTTTATGATTGAATATCCTACCCATGAACACCACCGTAGTTTCCGTTCACCATTAAGAATGCTCAAACAGATTTGCAGAGGTTCTGATATCATGTTAGGTTTATAATTTATTGAAGTTTGTAATTTCTTGATCATATTATTAATTCTTAATAGCTATTCATAAATGACACTCTTAACTCTGACAAAAGGTGACAATAAATTTTTTAATGAACAAGTAAAAAATAGGCTAAAAATTTCCCGTATTTCACAATTATTTATTTGATTAATTTTAGTGCATCTTGAAAAGAAAAACGAGTTTTCTAACATGTGCCCCGGCGGCACACGTTAATGAACCAGGTAAGGAAATATTTATATGGATAATTATTTATGTATGGTAAATGTGATTTTATATTTCATTTTCTCATGATGTATTTATGTAATATCTTTCCATATTTTTCTCCTTAACGTGTACCCCTGGACACATGCATGTTAGAGAAATTATACCGAAAAAATTGCTAGATTTATACTTATGGTACGTTCGGATGTGAAATTTGTTCTTATAATATTTCAAAATTAATTGATTAGTGAATAGTTTATTTTACTACTAAAATACTTCATATTCATTTAGTGACAAGTTCATTAATTAGTGAGTTGACTTATTGGGTAATCTCTAGGTCGTGTAAAGTGTATTTATAGGCCATAACTATATTTTTATTAATTAATTAAGTAAGTTTATAATGAATGACTTCTTCCTTTTCGCTTGACCAAATTCTCACTTACCAATTTCCTACTTTTAAGGTTTTAGTCATACTTAAATAATCTATCTATATACTATATTAAACATCAATCAAACCACTCTCCATCCGAGTTTTCTCGTTTCTTTGGTACAATAGCTCATAATTACAGTTATGCCCCTTTAATAATTGAAGATTGGTGGAGAGTGTCTAACAAAGAGAAAATTTGGGAATATGTTTTGATGTGTCTTTCTTAGAAACCTTTTTTACTTGCTTCCGAGTTCAAGATATACAACTACACAATTATTTTCTTCCTGCAGACCAATTATATAGTCTCACTCGAAGGTAAGGAGTGGGCGATGAAGACTATAGGAGCTGCTTGGAGAGTTCACAAAAGTCACTTAAAATACAGTACTCCTTTACAGATGACATGACTAGATGGAAAAACAGGTCTAAGACGATTCCGGAAGAAGATTTTACGAAATTGCTAGTGAAGTGGAAAAAGAAAAATGAGCAGGTTTTGTTTACGATTTACAACTTACTCTTTGTTTAAGCGAAAAGTATTAAACCAACATTATATAAATAAAATATTTATACATTAAATGTATATGCAGAAGTGGTGGGCGTGTAACAAGAACCACCACTTATCACAGACGAATATTCACACTGTTGGTGCAAAGAGCTTCGCAGTAGTTCGCGATAAAATGGTATTTGATCGTATTAACAACAAATTGTTTGTAGTTTAAATTCAGGTCTAATTATTGACTAGTGTAGATCCCATGCAATTCCATGGTTTTCTAAGTAACATATAAATAATAAAGAAATTAATTAAAGTAATCACTATTCTTTTTTTTTTGGTTATAAACCTTGTATACTTTGTATTATTGTGTTAATATGAGGATACCGAGCCTTAATAGTATAATACATGAATATGTGGAAAAAGAAAATGACATTTTTAATTAATATAATTAATTGACACTTTTGATCAAAATGAATAAAATTTTTATATAAATTTGTGAATTTTTTTTATGTTTTCTATTTTTTATTTATCATAGATATTTTCATTAATTTGAGTTTTATAATTATAAGAAAATTAATTGGTGGTTTATTTATTTAATTAGTTGTTTCCATAATTAAAAAATGCAACAAAAAAGAAAATAGAAGTCAAAAATACATATACATGTTGAATCTACGTGTTGTATTTAATACATTTTCATCGAGTATAATCATTTCAATCCGATTTAATTCATTTGGATTATTCCAAGCCAGTACGGAATACATCATAATGACTCTTACCCTGATTCTACATGTTTCCTTGGTGTCATTAATATCACTAACAATATTGAAACATCGGGTTTGAGAGGCAGCCATTTTTTTGGTATAGTTAAATGAAATTAACTGTAAATGATATATTAGACCCCGTGCAATAAGTTATTAATAAAATGTACACAATTGATATTTGAAATGTAGTTCTCCTATTAATATAGAAGATTGAAAGATCACATTTGGGATGACATTTGATTCTTTTAATTGACCTATTATAAAAATTATAGGCTGTGCATAACCACAAAGATTGACTCATTGACTCATTAATATTACTCTTTGTAAACGTTAATAGGATTCTGAATTTATGACATAATGATATGGAAAATAATGTAGATTGATATATGGCATAATTATATGAATCAAAATTGACATAATTATTAAGATTGATTAGATTAGATTGATACAACAT
Source organism: Agrostemma githago (assembly GCA_958450325.1). Taxonomy (NCBI): domain Eukaryota; kingdom Viridiplantae; phylum Streptophyta; class Magnoliopsida; order Caryophyllales; family Caryophyllaceae; genus Agrostemma; species Agrostemma githago. The sequence goes on along the minus strand of OY288256.1, from coordinate 8,734,946 downwards.
TAATAGAATTCAGAATTTATGTCATAATTATATGAAAAATAATGTAGATTGATATAAGACATAATTATATGGATTATAATTAATGTAGATTATATGGAATTATGTCGAACGGATGAGTTAAGTACATAATTATGTCAAATGTAGATTAATGTAGATTATATTGAATTACATAGATTCTATAATTATGTCTTATTGGATCACGTTAAGTACATAATTAAGTAGATGAATGATGAATAAGCCCAACTGCCTTAATAACTAAATGATCCAACCAAGATAGGCCCAACCAATAGCCCATGCAAAGTAGTCGGAAAAAACTTAAGATGTGTTATTCTGTCAGTGGAAAAAAATAGTATAGATCTTGCGCAATAATGCACACGGTAAATTTAAAATTTTATAGTTAGTGATTACTTGTAAATATCTAATCGCTAACTTATTAACTTCAAAATATTTTTAATCTTTTCAATTTGATTCAAGAAAATAATTTAAATTTTCGAAGATAATCGTGTAATCTCATTTAACGCATTTGTCGGTAAGTGTTTGGCTTGCCGGCAAGTTCGAGAATATATATGCTGTTTGTGGACATGACATAGGTCCACCCCGACGCGGCCACGCGCGGGTTTGTGTAGGCGAATGAATCTCCATATGAGAAGGATCGAATTGAAATTTAGATCTATGTGGAGTCGCCACCGAATTTTATGGTTATTCGGAACCGTTCGAGCCCACTCTATGTCGTAGTGGGCCGTATACAAAATACGGCCCATTTTCGATGTCAGAGTTTATCGGGCTCGTCCCTTTGCATATCGATACAGATGCCGACTTGAGCGGTTAATCGTATATTGAATTACTCTCGTGCGCCAACGGTTTCGGGCATCCGGAAACCGAGGTTCTGAGTAAGGGGTAAGGGTACGTGTTGGGAAGCCCACAAAGGACACCCAACCCCGCCCGCACTTTAGCGGCCTCTACTAAGAACTCGAATGACTTTCTAATACGCGTGCTAGTAAAACAGGAAAATGATATGCAAATATTTATTTTCCCTAAACATGCGAATGGAATTGAAAGAGTTTCTAAGTCAATTTAATGCAACTAAAATTAACGTCAAAGTTGTATTTTAGCATGCGGGTTCATTTAGTATAATAAACGAATAATGATTAAATTGACAAAAGAAATAACAAACGCGTTAGTAAACGATGCAATGATATAACGAATAATAACGGTTTGCGCAAACGATGAATCGAATTGAATGATGTAAACGAGATGTAAATATGAGATGCATGGTTTGAAAAGATAGTATACACGTGATTAATTAACCACGTGTTGACCCAAATCGTAAAATACTATCGAGTTTGAAAAATAGAATAATGTACGACTTGCGTTGAGTCGTTATGAGGCTACTCGATCGAGTGGTCGATGGACTCGATCGAGTAAGCCTGTAAAAAGCGATTCTGTTTTGCATCATGGACCGTACTCGGCCGAGTTATTGACCAACTCGGTCGAGTACATGGCCACTCGACCGAGTCACTGTGAGACTCGATCGAGTGGTGGTCGTGATTAGCATTCTGACTTGATTTTGAGGTGCCACTCGACCGAGTGGGCTAGGCACTCGGTCGAGTGCCCTCTGTACGAATTAAGATTCGTTTGTAAAATCGTGTTTTATGTCGAAAATCGTTTTAAATTGATTATTGAGATGTGATTAAATTTTCTCCGCGTTAATAATGTCATAATTCTAAAGAATTGTTTTGACAATTATTTAGCATCAACGAAAATTGCCCTAAGTTGATTTAATGCGATTTAGAAAGATTGACTCTTTGATTAAATAATAAAAGAACTTGACTCCCTCGACTTCTCCGACATCGATAAATCCCTAGAGATTGTGATGTCGGATCCGTGTCAACGGGTTTCGACCCTTATTAAAATTGATTTTAGAAAATTTGATGAATGCAATATTAAAGATGATAACAACGAGAAATAATGACGAATTCTTGTTTAAGTTGACTCATCTCAATAATCAAATAATCGGGGTACCGGGATAAGCGACCGTCAACGCTGTGTGCAGTACACTTGTATGTTCGTGTTTTCTTATCCCGATATCCTTCTTACTCGACAAAAATCAATGAGTATTTTAATATTTTGATTCTAACGATATTACCGATTTTATGGTTTCTTACCTTTCTCCTTCTCCTCTCTCGGCGAGCTCGACACGGATGCTGTTTCTCTACTCCAGGGGATTCGGAAATTTGCTTTATCTCAGGATGCTGGAGCGCGTGCCGTAGTTCATATTTTCACTAGAATTAGCTTTGTAATCGCTAAGGGAGTGGGGGCCCAGATAGTATCTCGGCTTCCCTCTAACTTCTTGTAATTTGTTCTGGTGTTTAATGCAAGTTCCGTTAAAAAATAAATAAAAATAATAATAATAATAAACGTAATAATGATAATAAAAATAATAATAGGCGTAATAATAATAATAATAAACGTAATAATAATAATAATAATAATAATAATAAAAATAATAATAATAAACATAGTAATAATAATAATAATAATAATAATAATAAGCGTAATAATAACAATAATAATAATAATAATAATAATAATAATAATAATAATAAGCGTAATAATAATAATAATAATAATAATAATAATAATAATAATAATAATAAAAATAAAAATAATAATAAACGTAATAATAATAATAAACGAAAAAAAAACGGAAAAGAGAGGAAGATGACAACGCAAAGAAAAAGGAGGAAAAGAAAGAGGTTTGTCACCCTCAACTTACATGTTTTTGTCTCGGACTAAGGCTCGTAAATGCGGCTATGACACGAGAGTCTTCGAGGTATATGAAGGCTAAGTTGTGGTGGCTCGGGTTGGATTCCTAAAACTAGGTTTAGGGTTTGCTTAATGTCGATTTGCTAGGGTTTTGCTTAGGGTTCATCTAGGGTTTGTAGAAGACGTAGTGTAGGGTTGCTCTAGGGTTTTTTCTAGATGTGTAAGATTAGAGTTTGTAAGAGGTGTAAAAGTTGTGTAAAAGTGTGCATGGAGGTTGTTTATATAGGCTAGGCTAGGGCATCGATTTAGGGCTACCCGACCGAGTAGGAGGCCAACTCGGTCGAGTGGCCCGTTATGTCAGCCGCCGGCCTCAAAGTCGGCCCACTCGATCGAGTGGATAGGTTACTCGATCGAGTGGCCTAGATGGGTCGCACGGGTCTTGTTTTGGACCTTGACCTTGATTGCTTGATGGGTTTTGTGTTTGACTTGGACTTTTGATGGTTGTATGGCTGTTTTTGTGTGTCTCGGAAACGACTTTGACCGGGGTTGACCCAATCGCAAAAAGTCGGTTTTATTTCCGGTGTCGGTTTTGGCCCAAATTAGTCTTGTTTGACTCGGAATGATCCACTGGGCCTGGATTTGAGGTCCGTTTGGTGAGATTTGTACTCCGTAAGTGTGTTAGCCAATGATTAATGGATTTGAGACCGTATCCGAGCGCATAGAAACACGTTAGCGTCCGATCATCATCGGGTGTTTTTTGGAAACTGCCATAGACACCTGGCGGTCAAACTGCGGGTATCTACAGAGCCCCCACTCTGACTGAGGCTTGGACAAGGCGAAAGTCAGAGTAGCTACCAAGCCCGTTAAGACCTGGTAGACTTCCGGTCGGGTCGTTTATAGTCCGTTAGACTCGCGTGAAGGGCTCGCCAGCCGCAAGACAGAAATCATACCTGAGCTTGATGATTGTACTCCGTGGGGAATTTGGGCTTGTCGCGTAAGACCTGGGTGTGCCTGTGTGTTGGCCCATCCCGTGCTATCCCGAAAAATGTTGATGGGGAGATTTATTGACTTGCATGTCTTTGCTTGAGTCGTACCTGTATAAGTCACATAAAAATGTATGCAACACGTAGGTAGTAAAATGACTCGTGCTGGGGAAAATGATTTTTGAAGTTTTTGAAATTTTGAATTTGAAATCTTGAAAGCAATCACGAGCTAGGTTTTCAAAATGGAAAGGGATATAAAAGAAATTCGCAGTTTAAATAGACTGATGAAATCTGACCTTGTCGAAAAAGATCTTTTTTTTCAAATGGCTAAATTTTGCAAATTTCAAAGTGGAATCTGAAGAGAGGGACCTACCGACAGACTCGACTCTGGGTACGACAGGACGAGTTGACTGACACGGACTGGACTCTCTAAGGATTGGACCGTGACTCGGTAGGGTATTGGGCTGCCTAACAAAACTCTTAAGTCGCGCTATCCCGTAGCCTAGGCGAGTGGCAACACGGTCGCACATCGAAATGTGATAGATATGCTATGGGGAGATTGCAGTAGCCTGTAATGAGACTGTTTTAGTCTGGTGTCCTTTTGGATTTCCTATTTTAGGATACATTTCTAAAGTGGGTATTGCCTCGAGTCCTGACAGATTCTTGTCTTCGACTGAGCCGAGTACTAGGACACACTACAGAAAGGAGGCTAGATTTTTTGTTGAATTTATCTGGATTTTGTGAGTGGATGGAGAACTTCTGCCTAGGAGGAGCCCCCGGGACAACAAAGCTAGCTGTTGAGAACATGATGGTGTCGTGACCGGAATAATGGCGCTTTTTGAATGTGTGTCAATGTGAGTGGTTGTGCCTCTGTTGAAAGGCTGCCTACGTATTCACGTGTAGTGAAATCAAACCATGCCGTAGTTCAGTGTCAGAAGATGTATTATGGTGTCTATTCTAATAGGACTTTGTGTGTAACTAGCCATAATGACGGTGTAGGCTAGGTGCATTCCTAGTGATGTCTTGATCAAAGGGCTTGAATGGTTAGGATATCAATCCTGTGACTGTGAGCGTTCTCCGGGGTAGCCCCCAGAGGTGGTGTGAACTATTTGGGCATGTTCTATGCCGACTGCAAGTTGAGTTCCCGTGTTTGGGGTTGGTAATTGGTCTGGATGTGAAAAATTGGGATGGGATTTTAACGAGTTTTGCTCTCGGGGAATTTAACGAGTTTTTCTCTCGGGAATTTTTACGAGTTTTGCTCTCGGGGATTTTTACGAGTTTTGCTCTCGAGGATTTTTACGAGTTTTGCTCTCGGGAGTTGATATATTTGGGGATGTGGTGCTAGGAAGTAAATGGTCTTGATAACTCGAAATCTGGAGCTCGGTTCTGTGGAGCTAAGGCTTCGAGAGCCGGTTTGATAATGAAGTAAATGGCCTTGATGACTCGAAATCTGGAGCTCGGTTCTGTGGAGCTAAGGCTTCGAGAGCCGGTTTGATAATGCGGGATCTGGTTTTGATGTCTGGCCCTAATTGTTAGGGGTATGCTATGGAGCTTGAATCCTCAAAATTCCGGGCTGTTTCTGGCCTGGGTCTCGGGAAGGTCTTGAGGGTTGTAATGCGGGAAGGCTGAGTGTGGTGTTAGCTGACCAGCTTGATTGCTACTCCCCTATTGGATGGCATGGATAATTTTGAATTTGACCATACCACGGTCAAAGGATCTTCACTTGAGTTGATCGTTGACCACGGTCATGGGTATTTGATTTTTTTGATTGACCTCTCAGCCGCGGTCATGTGTTTTGATAATTTTGACCGTACCCTGGTCGTGGGGCTTTCACTAGAATTGACCGTTGACCACGGTCATGGGTATTCTGAATTTTTTGATGATGGCCTGCTTTTTTTGTTTTGGCCTTTTGCTTTTTTTTTTCATGGACTTTCGATTTTTTTTTTTGTGTCCAGTTTTTTTTGATGGCCTTCTTTTTGGTTTGGCCCTTTTTTTTCTTTTTTTTTTGACTTTTGATTGACCTCTCAGCCCCGGTCATGGGTTTTTGGATTTTGGTTGACCTCTCAGCCCCGGTCATGGATTTTTTGAATGTTGGTTGACCTCTCAGCCCCGGTCATGGGTTTTTTTATTTTGTTGACCTCTCAGCCCCGGTAATGGGTTTTTTTGATTTTGGTCAGACTAACACCAAAGGTAGGGATCGGTTGATCTTATCGGATGGGTGTTTGTTGTGGGAAATGGGCTTGCCTCCCGTCTTAGACCCAAACTAGAAGACTACCCAGATTTGTCATAGGATTCGATATGCTCCTGCTAAGGGTAGTTATGTGGCTTTTCTATACCAGACATGGAATGGGTAAAAGGAAAACACGGGCTCGGTTTCCTGCAGTCATTATAGATGTGCCTATAATAGTCACGTGCACATGCTCACAGTGTATGATGGTGTTCATCATGTTCTCGGAAACACATAAGGAAAGTATATATGAGAAAGAATATTGAAAGCTGATTTTATTGAATTTTGAAAAAAGAGGACAAAATACAACTGACTCTGACTCTGACTTTGACTTTGACTTCGACTTCGAAGGGAATAGTACATCCTAGACTCGGACTCAGACTCGGACTCAAATCAGATCCGGACTCTCGGATGATGTTGTCGTTAGTCGTCGGCTTTTAAGGACTCGAGTTGATGTCCAGTATAGCCTTTAGTAGAAACTTCACCCAGATCTTCATTGTGTCGAAGATCGTCTTCAATCCTAATGCCCATTTCGGTAAGTACGGCAAAGTTTGAAATGTCGGCATACCTAAGATGGACGCGGTAGGAAGGTAGGAGGTTGTTGATGAAGGCCTCCACTAGTGTCTTCTCGTTGGGCTTGTTTACCAACTTTACACTCTCGGCCCTCCATCTTTGAAGATATTTAGTGAACCCTTCTTTGGGCTCTTGGGCCATGACTTCCAGAGTACGCATTGTAGTCTGGATCTCGATATTATCAGCGTAGTTCCGAGCGAACTCCGTTGCCACGTCATCCCAAGTCGGGTATTTCTTGGAATCGAGCCTGTAGTACCAGGCTTTGGGGTGCTTCTCGAGGGAGGAAGGGAATAAGTGCTTAAACATGGTGGACTTTACCCCTTTTACCGCCATGAAGTCTTTGAAAGCTCGGATGTGGTGGACCGGGTCTTCGGTACCCTCAAACATAGGAATTCCCGTTAAGTTGAGGTTAGCAGGTAGCTCGTCATTCAAAGGTGAATAAGTACGAGCATTTTCGGTGTGGATCGAGTTGTTCGTCGATAAGTGGACTTGCTCTTCGAGCCTACGAACAACACTGATCAACTCGGATATGGGCCCAGTGGGCTCAGCTCCTTCAACTGGGACCGTTTTCTCCACGGTGCTTAGGCGGGTGGATAAAGTAGCTTGGTTGGCCTGGATGGCAGCCAGTTGGGTCTCGATCTTGGTCAGAGCATTTTTCAATTCGTCCATCTTGCGTTGGCGTCTGGTTTTGGGTGGCCTGTCTGTAAGAACACCGCGTAATCAGAAAAGTTGCTTCGGAACTCCAACTCACCAAGGCATAGGAAATAGCGCAGGAGGAGAGACGACTCCAGTTTGACTCGGGTTAGACTCCCCTAAGACAAATGTGTAGGGTGCGATTCTCGGAGTGACTGTGATTAGTCATTCCGTCGGAGAATAGCCCCCAAGTGAGACTAAGGACTCAGATGGTGTGGCATCTAAGTGACTCGAAAGTGGGTTATGTGAGACACGTGTAAGACATGACCCTTAGAGCAATCTTGATTGATTGCCATGTTAAGGGGTAGTCCCCAAGTGGGATTGAAGATTTTGTTAAGACTCGAGTGTGGGACGAGTGACCCTTAGACGTAAGGACCGTGAACCTTTTGTTATAGGGCTATGCCTTGTAAAAGGTTGACTCGGAAAAGACACCTAGACGGGTGACTTGTGAAATGCGGGCCTCCCTTAGAGTTCGGCATGTGGGCCGAGTCTTGTTCGAAGGAAGGTCCACGCGAGACATCCCCAGACTTTTAGACTCGATTGTGTAGACGGGCCCTCCTTTGTAGGAGTATGTCCTACGTAGGTGGGCCTTGCCTTAGTCTCATAAGGTGGACTGGGATAGGGAAGAAACTCGTGATGTAAGATCGACGGAGTTTCGACACTAAAGACCTTGACAACTTAAGACTCGACCCGACACTACTAAATATGGGAAGTCCTAAGGAGAAGAAAGTTTTGAAAATTGATGATTTTTGAAAAAGGACCGAGTGGACTCGGTGAATGGCCCAAATTTCCGAAAAAAAGGACGAAAAGTCATTGGGCCACGGGTTTTGAAAGTTCGAGTTTTGATTTGGGCAGCATACCGGCTAGAAAATAGGCTATTTTGAGTAAAATCATAAGTCTTAAATTCGGTATGTGTCCCGGGTTTTGAAATTGAATAGTTTGAAAAGATGCAATCTTTGAAAAAGATGGTTTTTGAAAACGACTCGGAAACCAAGTAGCACGTAGTCACACAAGCATTATAACGACGCCATGTATGCTCTATACTAAGTCTCGGTCATTCTATAGAGGGTCTATACCAGTGTACATAGTCTAGACATTGATCGGGACGGACTTCCTAAGTCGAGTTGATCTTAGAACATGCCGCGAAACCCACTCGAATCGACTATGGACACCTTTCGACATATCCATATTGGAGTACATCGACGGTATAGTGGGACGTCGGTCGCGAGTACCGGCCCGGGAGAATATGGGTTATGCATGAACCGTAGAACTAACACGCGTATTGTATTTGTCAAACGATTTCTATTCGAGTCTCACCCTGAGGATGCCGATGGTAAGTCACGCATCAGTTAATCCCCAGCGGAGTCGCCAAATTGTGGACATGACATAGGTCCACCCCGACGCGGCCACGCGCGGGTTTGGGTAGGCGAATGAATCTCCATATGAGAAGGATCGAATTGAAATTTAGATCTATGTGGAGTCGCCACCGAATTTTATGGTTATTCGGAACCGTTCGAGCCCACTCTATGTCGTAGTGGGCCGTATACAAAATACGGCCCATTTCCGATGTCAGAGTTTATCGGGCTCGTCCCTTTGCATATCGATACAGATGCCGACTTGAGCGGTTAATAGTATATTGAATGACTCTCGTGCGCCAACGGTTTCGGGCATCCGGAAACCGAGGTTCTGAGTAAGGGGTGAGGGTACGTGTTGGGAAGCCCACAAAGAACACCCAACCCCGCCCGCACTTTAGCGGCCTCTACTAAGAACTCGAATGACTTTCTAATATGCGTGCTAGTAAAACGGGAAAATGATATGCAAAGATTTATTTTCCCTAAACATGCGAATGGAATTGAAAGGGTTTCTAAGTCAATTTAATGCAACTAAAATTAACGTCAAAGTTGTATTTTAGCATGCGGGTTCATTTAGTATAATAAACGAATAATGATTAAATTGACAAAAGAAATAACAAACGCGTTAGTAAACGATGCAATGATATAACGAATAATAACGGTTTGCGCAAACGATGAATCGAATTGAATGATGTAAACGAGATGTAAATATGAGATGCATGGTTTGAAAAGATAGAATACACGTGATTAATTAACCACGTGTTGACCCAAATCGTAAAATACTATCGAGTTTGAAAAATAGAATAATGTACGACTTGCGTTTTAGTCGTTATGAGGCTACTCGATCGAGTGGTCGATGGACTCGATCGAGTAAGCCTGTAAAAAGCGATTCTGTTTTGCATCATGGACCGTACTCGGCCGAGTTATTGACCAACTCGGTCGAGTACATGGCCACTCGACCGAGTCACTGTGAGACTCGATCGAGTGGTGGTCGTGATTAGCATTCTGACTTGATTTTGAGGTGCCACTCGACCGAGTGGGCTAGGCACTCGGTCGAGTGCCCTCTGTACGAATTAAGATTCGTTTGTAAAATCGTGTTTTATGTCGAAAATCGTTTTAAATTGATTATTGAGATGTGATTAAATTTTCTCCGCGTTAATAATGTCATAATTCTAAAGAATTGTTTTGACAATTTTTTAGCATCAACGAAAATTGCCCTAAGTTGATTTAATGCGATTTAGAAAGATTGACTCTTTGATTAAATAATAAAAGAACTTGACTCCCTCGACTTCTCCGACATCGATAAATCCCTAGAGATTGTGAAGTCGGATCCGTGTCAACGGGTTTCGACCCTTATTAAAATTGATTTTAGAAAATTTGATGAATGCAATATTAAAGATGATAACAACGAGAAATAATGACGAATTCTTGTTTATGTTGACTCATCTCAATAATCAAATAATCGGGGTACCGGGATAAGCGACCGTCAACGCTGTGTGCAGTACACTTGTATGTTCGTGTTTTCTTATCCCGATATCCTTCTTACTCGACACAAATCAATGAGTATTTTAATTTTTTGATACTAACGATATTACCGATATTATGATGCAATAATGATAACGAGATAAATAATAATAATAATCGTAATAATAATAATAATAATAATAATATTAAACGTAATAATGATAATAAAAATAATAATAGGCGTAATAATAATAATAATAAACGTAATAATAATAATAATAATAATAATAATAATAAGCGTAATAATAATAATAATAATAATAATAATAATAATAATAATAATAATAATAAACGAAATAATAATAATAATAATAATAAGCGTAATAATAACAATAATAATAATAATAATAATAAGCGTAATAATAATAATAATAATAATAATAATAATAATAATAATAATAATAATAATAATAATAATAATAATAATAATAAACGTAATAATAATAATAAACGAAAAAAAAACGGAAAAGAGAGGAAGATGACAACGCAAAGAAAAAGGAGGAAAAGAAAGAGGTTTGTCACCATCAACTTACATGTTTTTGCCTCGGACTAAGGCTCGTAAACGCGGCTATGACACGAGAGTCTTCGAGGTATATGAAGGCTAAGTTGTGGTGGCTCGGGTTGGATTCCTAAAACTAGGTTTAGGGTTTGCTTAATGTCGATTTGCTAGGGTTTTGCTTAGGGTTCGTCTAGGGTTTGTAGAAGACGTAGTGTAGGGTTGCTCTAGGGTTTTTTCTAGATGTGTAAGATTAGGGTTTGTGAGAGGTGTAAAAGTTGTGTAAAAGTGTGCATGGAGGTTGTTTATATAGGCTAGGCTAGGGCATCGATTTAGGGCTACTCGACCGAGTAGGAGGCCAACTCGGTAGAGTGGCCCGTTATGTCAGCCGCCGTGCTCAAAGTCGGCCCACTCGATCGAGTGGATAGGTTACTCGATCGAGTGGCCTAGATGGGTCGCACGGGTCTTGTTTTGGACCTTGACCTTGATTGCTTGATGGGTTTTGTGTTTGACTTGGACTTTTGATGGTTGTATGGCTGTTTTTGTGTGTCTCGGAAACGACTTTGACCGGGGTTGACCCAATCGCAAAAAGTTGGTTTTATTTCCGGTGTCGGTTTTGGCCCAAATTAGTCTTGTTTGACTCGGAATGATCCACTGGGCCTGGATTTGAGGTCCGTTTGGTGAGATTTGTACTCCGTAAGTGTGTTAGCCAACGATTAATGGATTTGAGCCCGTATCCGAGCGCATAGAAACACGTTAGCGTCCGATCATCATCGGGTATTTTTTGGAAACTGCCATAGACACCTGGCGGTCAAAATGCGGGTGTCTACACTATTACAAAGTTAATGCTAATATTTTATACGGAGTAATTTAGTTGATTATTTAATTTAATGTCTTTTTTGTCACGAAATCAATCGACTTGAAACAAAATACACCCCTTATTCAGATCAATTAGAAATGTTGTTAACAAATTAGAATATACGAAGTACAGTAACGTAATATCAAAGTATTATTTGGTGAAAAAGAGTATTTTATTTATATTTTAAAATCAAAATTTGAAAGTATATTATATAATTTTGCATTATCAAGTACGGAGTAGTTGTATATTATATGTCTACACCTTGTTTTGATAGTTTTAACACTCATACAAAATATTTTGTTAGATAAGAAGATTCATATTATAAATGTTTTTTTAAAAGCTCATCTATAATTATTTTATTTATTGAAGAATTTTGCTTTACTTTGATTTGAATTTTGATAGTATAATTATAGGAATTTAATAGTGTTAATTTGTTTTATATTGGGGTGATACTGTAATAGTATTTTGGACAGAAAAAATTTAATGAGATGTTGACACTAAGTACCCACTATTCTCTTAGTAGTAAGATGATGATTAACAAGTTACTGACATCTTATGATTATGTTATCTTATTTTTTATTTGGTATCACAGATAAATAAACATCCAAATAAGAAAGTGCCTTCTTTTGTTCAAATGTTTGAGCAAACTCGTAGAAGGACCGAGGGGAGGCAATATAATGATTCATACAATGACACAACCAAAATAATTGTAAGTTAATTGAGAGTTTTTAAAATGTTTACTCATATATTTTTCACAACGGTTACAATATCTCAATTTTTTAAAGGGTTATTTAACAACAATAATATCAATTATAGAGCGACTTCCCAAAATAATATCAATCTCAATAAATCCGAGAATAGTACATATTATTGGAGTAGTTAAACAAGAGTAGTATAAGTGAATTTATAACCTGCTACATCAGGTCACCTAATTAATATTTAACCTGCTACTTATCCTCCATCCCCTTCCTTAGACACGGATAACGGGTGAACTGTGTCGGGTTAGCTTTGGGTCAGGTCACTTTCGGGTTATAATAATCGGGTTGACTTCGGGTCGGCTCGGATAATTTCGGGTTCGGTCATTCTCAGGCTTGCTATTTTCAACCTTTTTAGGGATATCGACTAGTTTTCTATAATAATAGTCGGGTCAGTTTCGGGTTAGCTCGGGTCAAAATCATGCTTCGGTTCGGGTGTCGGGTCGGTTTCGGTTTGGCTTATTCGGGTCGGGTCAGTTTTCTCAAGTCTACTCCTCCTTACTCTTCTCCTTCATCCTCTCTCTCCATTACCCTTCATCCTTCTTCCGTTTTTTTCTACAAGTTTCGTTTAGATTAACGTGTTGATTTTGGTGTAGGATTGTGTTGTTAGTCAGATTTGGTGAGGTTGAAGGAAGAGGAAGACCGAAGACGTTAATGACGTTTAATGCCTCGTATACTGAGGAAGTGAAAAAGAGTGAACATTAAACATATTAAAGGCGAAAAAGCAAGGTGAACGAGTTCTATCGTTAACTGGTCATCTATACTACTCTGATTTAAGTACTCCAAAAATATGTATTATTCTCATATTTATTAAAATGGGAATTATTTTCGGAAGATGCTCTATAGTTGATATTATTGCCGTTAAATAAAATTAAAGGTGAAAAAGGAAGGCGGAAGGGTTCTACAGGTAACCGGTCACCCATACTACTCTCGTTTAACTACTTCAATAATACGTATTATTCTCAGATTTATTAAAATTGATATTATTTTGGGAAGACGCCTTATAGTTGGTATTATTGTTGTTAAATAACCCTTTTTAAAAATCTTTATTGTAGGAGGATATGAGGAACTATGTCTAGCCAGATGATGGAAGTGGCTCTACAAATGCTTATTTATGAGTTATGGGTAAGAGATATGATTGGTCTTGTAGGTTATATGGTAGGGTGTCACCAATAAAAAATTGAAAGTAATAAATGGAGACACAACGTCTTATGTGGTGCCTGGAAAGATTATGTAGTCGCTTATAACTGGTTTAATTGAGGACTTAAGAAAAGATATGGATTCTGAAATTATTGTTACACAAAATGAGACACAAAGACAGATGGAGGAAGAACATTTAAAAAAGAAGACAAAATTAGAAAATAGTTAAAGATAGCTTGATGTTGAAAGGGAGAACTTGACTGAAGAGATATTTTGCGTAAAATTCTTGGAAACAAACCTCCAGAAATTGCAAAACAAAATTTATGTTAGAGGTATGTATTTTTCATCCCTTCGTTTTTTTTAATGTTTAAAATCTAGTGGCACTATGACTGTGGTTATTTACTCTTTTTTTTGTCACATACCACCTTTTGGGTTATGTGTGAACTCGACAACAACGAAAATTTGGATCCACTGAAGACTTGTACATGCTGATGTTTTATTTGTTTTTGTATTCAAACAGTGTTTTGAATTTTATTAGCTCTTTTTCATTTTGACATTTTTTCAATAAGATGTATTACGAAACATGAATATTGATTTTTGGATTATAAATGAACTATCTTTCTTGTGGATCAATTTATTACTATTTTTGGATCAAACGTCTTGTATGTGCGAATACTATTTGTAATGATTAATAGCGCGCGGCAAAAAAATAAACAAATGTATATTATACATTTTCATTCAGGAATGTTGCATTAGAATTAGAATAGTGTTGCCTTTCACAATATTGGATATGTTGGATTAGCACCAAAATAATGTTGCCTTTATTTTTCATTTAGACAAAAATATATTGCATAACATTGAAATAAGTGCTACAAAATTTTGGAGGGAACAAGAAAAAGTGTTGCATATTTATACTTAAAGTGTTGCAATAGTTACTCAAGACATGTGTCGCATTAAGGTATCATTGCAACATTTTTAAAAGATATTGCATTTGAGTAGAAAATGTTGCAAAACGTGTTACATTAGACTATTGCAACAGAGTTTTAAGCAACACGGTTAAAAATATTGCATAAACCATAAAGCAACATTTTTGAGGTCATATGCAACGTTTTCCCTTGCGTTGCAATTGACCTTTATTGTAGTAGTCAGCTAAATCCATAATGTCTTTTTTGGTGAAATGTGAGTAATTCATTCATCAAAAATAGTAATTACATCCCATAATTTGTACATAGACAAATTATATCAAGCATTAGGAATACACAAATCAGGCCTCACAACAAGTGAGCCTCTATTATCGTCTCAATCAACTATATCCAATAATATGTCTGAAGAAATTGTGATCCTCAGCAGTGGTGGTATCCTTTGGTCCTATTCTTATCCTGTCTCTAGAGGCCAGGCTGTAATAGTCTGTGTTGCCAATAAGTGAGATTGTTCAACCATCTCCTCAATTTTGGCCTTGATTCTTTGACACCAAACAGTATAGTAGCACACTGCAAGAACTGCATAACGCAGCTTCTAGTAGAGGTGTGCTGGTCTGTTTGAGAGGATGTAATTCAGGTCCAGTCTACACACAACCATCATGGCAATAATATCCAATAATTTCATACTGAAATGACATTAAAAGAAGAGGTGATGGGCAATTCAGGAGTGGCTTGTGCAATTTTTCCTTAACATTACTCTCATTGTTGAGGATCAACCAAGTACTAAAAGCATGTTTAGGAATAGTCCATTTATTCCAAACAAAAGGGACCCAATTAAGATGGAGGACTAGGAGGGGGAGCCAACTAGATAAACCCTCATTTGATAGTGTAGCCTGTAGGATCTGCATCCAGTCCAGTGGCCTTCAACATATTCATGCTTAAATCTATAATGTTGGAGATTCGAGATTCACAACTTATTAAAGAAGGTTCGTATAGGCAAGAAGATCAATTGCTCCCATAAACAAAGCGATCTACTTATCAATGACGTGATAATATTCCTAGAATCTTCATGTCTATATTTCCCTGATTTTATATCTCTGATACATTGTTATATTACATACTACGCGATGCTATTACAAACACTTAAACTACCTTTATCGGAATTTAGGGGTTTAATTCCACTTATTGGTATATAAAGAATTATACAATTGAAAATGTAAGTAAGTATACCAAACTCAAAGTTCAGCTGCAGGCTCATGAACAGTACAAGCCGGTGGATTCTGCTTTCCGGTAATAATAGGTTTGACGTTTTTGCACACAGAGACGGCGGGGCCGCCTGGGCCCTTATACGTCAAGTCAATGTCAGCCAACACCACCTTTTCACATGGCGTTCCACTACTGCCGATAATTTTCACCGCTTCTTTACTAGCTGATGTACCCTTAACATTCTTGAATGAAATGTCGGTGAGCTTAACTTTCGATGGTGTCTGCAAACAATAGACTAGTCTTAGAATTTATTTCATGTAACTGATGCAAAATATAAACTATTTGGAGCCTTAACTTTACCTTGGATGGGCAATGGTTGTAAGGGCAATATTCTTGATCAAGTAGGACAGGGTTCTGAACATTCTCGACAGTGATATCCTCAAAATGGAGACCGGTAACAGTTCCCGGCAAAGAGCCAAACCATGTTTTCACACGAACACCGTTATCAGTGTTCTTAATGGTTGCACCCTTGACAGTGACATTGCTAACAGGCTCTTCACCAGGGTAGCGACCAAAGCTTCCCGCACTAATTCCGTGACCTGGGCCGCATGTAACCTGTTGTATTAGCACATTTTTGGCACCATCACCAATTGAAAAACAGTCGTCGCCTGTTTGAACGTGGGCATTAGTTATCTCGACGTCATCTGAACGCCCTACATGAATACCATCCGTGTTAAGGCTAGTTGCAGGGGCAGTCACTGTAATGTCACGCAGTCTGATTCCCGTACACCCAAGAATGGCCATGTGAAACAACTTGCTGTTTAGAGAAGTTATCCCGTTGATCGCTGCATTTTTCAGGAAATTGAACCTAAAGTTCTGCAAGGATCATGAAAATAAGACTATATAAGAGTCTTTACTCGAAATGCCATATTTTAAGACTAGTATGCTTTTTTGTTGTAAATCATATGGTGTATTCCTAATTTGAGTGGGCTAGACCTCATTGACGTCAAAATTCCCCATGTGAATTTTAACACTGTCGCATTCTCAATGTATGAAATCGAGACCTATGTTTAAGTTAGGAAGACCCTTTACTCGTTGATCAAATTACTCATGGATGTTAAGACAAATTATGTAAGTAAGTTCTTAGTTTCTTACATAAGGAAGGCTGTCACATTTGCCAGTTTGGGCGCAGTCGTTCTGTTTCCATGCTGTTGCACCTTGGCCATCAAAGACACCGGCACCTTTAAGAGCGGTGATGGTCAAACCGTCTACATGTTCCGCTTTAACCCAAGAGTCTTGGCCTTTGAATTGAGAAGGATCGGCTGGGGCCTTAAAGTTGCCCAAGATTTCTATAGTAACTTTGGACTTGCATGGGCCCGTGAAAGCAACTGATCTAAGACTGTATTCAGCTTTTGGTACCAAGACTTTGCTAGGAGTTGTCGATGCACATGCTGCTTTCCAAGCTTCTAATATGCCCTATTAATAGTGATTTCAAAAATTAAATATTAATCTCAATTCTTAGTTTTGGAATGCCTAACTAAACTCATCATTCTCCCATGAGTCACATCATGAACCGAACATGATATATATAAATGGAGTACTAGTTACATTCTAAAACCAAATTTGTGCATACCCAAAGCATTCACATTAGTAATAATCTGGGGTGTAAAATCCAAAAATTATTTTTTAAGTAAAAGTGATCGTGAACCTTTTAAATAGGCAAGTGAAAAAGGTAAAAAAAAAATACCGAACATGAACCTTTTAAATTGGTGTTATCATTTGGCGTGACCCTTACTATAAGATGATATATCTATTATTTTTGTTTACCTTTGTGGCATCAGCGGGTGTAGCACCATGCTTTGTAATGTCGAAAACAGTTTCGCCAGCGGCCTTGACATGTATTGCTATATCAATAAAATGAAATAGGACTAACAAAAATGAGCATTTTGTAATTGACGCCATTATCTATTTCGTTCAATGTTTTGTTTTTGTAGTGTTTTCTTATATATTTCAATGTTTTAACTTTTATTAATTCTCCATGTACTTAAATACCTTCAACTCGTTTATTTTTAGGACAATTTCTAAACTTGCAATTATTAATCCTATTTTTATGCATCGTTTATTAGATTGATGTTGGTAGTTAATATTTTACATCTCCAGATGTGTGGAAGATATAGGAGGGGTAGAAACATGAAACAAGGAGCACATGTGGATGTAAAACAAGGTCAAACAATCGAATTGGTAAAAAAAAAAGTGATAGTATGGCGATAAATGGATAAAAAAGAGCATCGCTTGTACCAAATTAATAGAACAAAAGTTGCACGTGAGTAACGATTTAGTAAAATAAAAGAATCTCGACAAAAATTTAATAGGAAAAAAAATAAAAATTTATATCATGTTTTCTTTTATTCTGAGTTTTATCTGTGTCCTATACACAGAGGCTGGTGTTTTTTCTCTGATCACTAAATAGTAAAGTGTCTCGGTTTGTGTACAACTAGACCTCATAAACTAACTGACTCGTACTCAACCCGACGCGTAAACTAAAGATTCGTAACCTGAATTGACTCAACATAGCTCGTCAAGACCCGGACATTTGTTTACAACATACAAATAAATGCAGCTACAAAGTCGATAATAACATTCTATTGAGATATTGTCTCGATATTATTGCCCCATTTCGTGAATATATGTGAGGAGTATTTTAATAAAATGGGGCAATAATTTATGAACGGGGGGGGGGGGGGGGGAATTGTATTTTTTTTTGTCAGTTTAGTTTTGTGTCGCTTATTCTTAAACACTTGTACCACCATGTGATATGGTTGGTAAAATAAGTTTAGGTACCTACAAAACTCTCCCTCAAGCCAGCAGGCATGTACACGGAAAATCTTAACAGCCACCAAGACGACCGTGAACTATCATTATCATCATTACCACCACTAGAACCAGATTCTCCGTCACCATAAGTCGCAACTAGTATAAGCGTCCGCAAAAGAACTAGAACCACCAGAAGTCGACGTGGGGTTATATATACCAGAACATGGTCCACATCCTTCGTGGTTTCTGTGACCTGCTGGTGGTCCAGCCCTAAGACTGGAAGCCTGGATAGTGTCGTTTAAGTATAATTAATACATATGACCTAGTAAGACCGAAAGCCTCTAGGACTCTTTATATGGTTAGCATTATTTCAAAAGGAAAATGCATTAGAACCTAGTGATCCCAACATCGGATCACTAGGCCTTTCTAATTCGACATAATCATCCTACTAAGCTACATTTGAATCTATCCCTTAGATTTACCTTTATCATTATTCACCTTATTATTCATTATTAGCTATTTAGCTTTTCTCGTTAGTTAAATATTTACTAACCCCGATTAATAGACACAAAAAAAGTTAGAACTCTACCAAACATATCCGCACAACATCTCCCATCTCATAATGTTTGATAACCCTTCTTTACCGGTAGCCACCCGCAAGTAGAATTTATAAATTTATCTTTGATTTAAGCTCATGAAAAAGCATATCGTAACAATGAGCTGACACACGCATGTGACATGCATGATATAAGATGTCATGGATTTTAGCGATCTAAAACTACAATTCATTTGATTTGGACAGTTAACATTAAGAATTCAGAGGTAGTACTTATTAAGTTGATCAAGATTGGTTGGGTTAGTGAAATCATTCTCGTCTAGATCGCTAATTCTAACTCCACCTTGGAATAGGATATTAGGGGGCTATTCTTTTCGGTCTAAAATTTATCTGTGGATCAACAGCTAACAATGCTCTTACTATCGTGAGGACTAGGTTGCTTTCTGTGACGTTGTTGGGCTCACGCGCTTGTTACGTGCCCTTCGTATCGTCTTTTGGTAAACTTTTGAATTATTCAAGGCATAGATATGTCTTTCATCCAGTAGGACTAACGAATCATAATGTGCTTTAACCTAGTCAGCTTTGGTCACTTTGGTTCCAAGCAAGATTCGACTAGATGATACCTTAAGATTTATTGGTCGAACAGCTTCCATACCGTTTGCCAGGTAGTATAGGATTTAATTGATGGTCGTTCGAATGAATGGTAGATATCCCCACAAAAAGAAAGGTATTTTATCGTGCCACTCTTTATACGGAGTAATTGTCAGTCATCTTTCAAAGTATGATGACAATTTTTGTTGATTGCCTTGACTTCCCTGTTAGTTTATCGTCGGTATGGCGGAGGTGTGCCTTTGAACTTTGTATTTGGTAAGGAGTGGTTCGTAAATATGTCTTGTGATCAATGATGAGCACATGTTGTGTTCCGTAGCGGTATATGATTTTATTTGGATGAGCTGGGCTCCTTGTTTTTGACGTTAGTGTTGATATGACTCGGCTGCTACCCACTTGGTTAAGTAATCGATAGCAACTACATACTAAATTGAAATAATGTCCTCCCGAACCTGAAATATTGAGCTTTCTTATTATAATCTATATCTAATGTCAAGAATGGCCACGAAGATGTCATAGTGTACAGGAGTGACGTCAAAACATGCTGTAAAGTTTCAAATATCTGAAACTGATGGCAATGTTTGACTTAATGACGATAATCTATTTCCATTTTATTCCTGAAGTAATCTACACGCATGATTTTTCGAACTAGCACAAGTGCATTCATGTACATCTCAAATTCACTGTCGTGTACCTCAGGCATTAATTTATCAATATTGATATCATTGCTGGATAGGAGTACAACCCCATGTGTCGTCTTATTGTAGATCAGAGTTGTCCATCGTTTGTCTTGACGAAATAACTATCTAACATGAAAAGAGCTCTTTTGGTACATTTTTTCGGATTACTTAGTAGAATATTGTCATGTTTCTTTGAGTTTTAGGATGGTTTAATACCATGGTTCAAGATTGATTATCTCAAATTCTTCGATAGCACAGATATAAGCTGCTTCTGAGCGTCTTTCAACACAAATTGGCATTAACAACACAAGATTAAGGATGTTAAGTAGTGACGCGAGCTAAGATAAAGTGTCAGTGAATTAATTCTCCTCCCTAGGTAGGTATACATACTCGACACTTGTGAAGCATTTCTCAAAATTCTATCACCTGTGTTGTGTAAGGTTCCAGACTAGCACTTCGCGTTGTCTATTCTTTGAGGGCTTGATTAATGACCAGAGATGGGTCACCATGCACTCAAACTCATTAGACATTGAGGTTGATTACATTTTGTAAACTCACTATACAAGCTTCATATTCTGCGGCGTTATTGGTGACATCGAAATTGAGTATGATACAGACGGGTGTATGTTCACCATGAGCTAATATTAGGAGAACGTCCACCCCTTAGCCTTTGAAGTTAAATGAACAATTTTAGCTAGTTGAGGTTTCATAGTTCGTTCCCGAATTTAAACACTTCTTCGTCTGAGAAGTACCAAGTGTTAATAACTTGGGGATTGTCCGATCCACTAGATTATTAGCGAGAAAATCAGCGATAATTCGACCTTTGACCATGGCTTTCAAAGTTATAAATCTTACGTCAAATTTCGCGACCATCGACATTCATCAACATGATATTATCCGACCCTTTATGATTGAATATCCTACCCATGAACACCACCGTAGTTTCCGTTCACCATTAAGAATGCTCAAACAGA
Source organism: Agrostemma githago (assembly GCA_958450325.1). Classification (NCBI taxonomy): domain Eukaryota; kingdom Viridiplantae; phylum Streptophyta; class Magnoliopsida; order Caryophyllales; family Caryophyllaceae; genus Agrostemma; species Agrostemma githago. The sequence goes on along the minus strand of OY288256.1, from coordinate 8,713,819 downwards.
TTTGCAGAGGTTCTGATATCATGTTAGGTTTATAATGTTATTGAAGTTTGTAATTTCTTGATCATATTATTAATTCTTAATAGCTATTGATAAATGACACTCTTAACTCTGACAAAAGTTGACAATAAATTTTTTAATGAACAAGTAAAAAATAGGCTAAAAATTTCCCTTAATTCACAATTGTTTCTTTGATTAATTTTAGTGCATCTTGAAAAAAAAAACGAGTTTTCTAACATGTGCCCCAGCGGCACACGTTAATGAGCCAGGTAAGAAAATATTTATATGGATAATTATTTATGTATGGTAAATGTGAGTTTATATTTCATTTTCTCATGATATATTCATGTAATATCTTTCCATATTTGGCTCCTTAACGTGTATCCCTGGACACATGTTAGAAAAATTATACCGAAAAATTTGCTAGATTTATACTTATGGTATGTTCGGATGTGAAAATTGTTCTTATAATATTTCAAAATTAATTGATTAGTGAATAGTTTATTTTACTACTAAAATACTTCATATTCATTAATTAGTGAGTTGACTTATTGGGTAATCTCTAGGTTGTGTAAAGTGTATTTATAGATCATAACTATATTTTTATTAATTAATTAAGTTTATGATGAATGACTTCTTCCTTTTCGCTTGACCAAATTCTCACTTACCAATTTCCTACTTTTAAGGTTTTAGTCATACTTAAATAATCTATCTATATACTATATTAAACATCAATCAAACCACTCTCCATCCGAGTTTTCTCGTTTCTTTGGTACAATAGCTCATGATTACAGTTATGCCCCTTTAATAATTGAAGATTGGCGGAGAGTGTCTAACAAAGAGAAAATTTGGGAATATGTTTTGCTATGTCTTTCTTAGAAACCTTTTTTACTTGCTTCTTTGTTTCATTACGAGTTCTAGATACACAACTGCACAATTATTTTCTTCCTGCAGACGAAGTATATAGTCTCACTCGAAGGTAAGGAGTGGGTGATGAAGACTATAGGAGATGCTTGGAGAGTTCACAAAAGTCACTTAAAAAACACTACTCCTTTTCAGATGACATGACCAGATGGAAAAACAGGACTAAGACGATTCCGGAAGAAGATTTTACGAAATTACTAGCGAAGTGGAAAAAGAAAAATGAGCAGGTTTTGTTTACGATTTACAACTTACTCTTTGTTTAAGCGAAAAGTATTAAACCAACATTATATAAATAAAATATTTATACATTAAATGTATATGCTGATGTGGTGGGCATGTAGCAAGAACCACCACTTATCACAGACGAATATGCACACTATTGGTGCCAAGAGCTTCGCAGTAGTTCGCGATAAAATGGTAATTGATCGTATTAAAACCAAATTGTTTGTAGCTTAAATTCATGTCTAATTATAGACTAGTGTAGATCCCATGCAATTGCATGATTTTCTAAGTAAAATATAAATAATAAAAAAAATTAATTAAAATAATCACTATTTTTTTTGGTGATAAACCTTGTATACTTTGTATTATCGTGTTAATATGAGGATATCAAGCCTTAATTGTATAATACATGAATATATAAAATTGACGCAAAACATGAAAGCAATATCGAAACTCACCATTGTTGTACTCCACGAATTGCTTATCAACTGTTGATGAAAATGTCGCCATCATTGAATCCATAGTAACGGGTTGTCGTTCACAGATTTGAATGAATGAATGAACGTGATATTGGAAGCATTTTTTTTGGTTTGATGAACGTGGTAACGTGAATGAATGAATGAGTAAATGAATGTAATGTTATTGTTTCCTAAAATTATGGGAGTTATTTTAGGATGGTGTATCTCTTTTTTTTTAATGCAATTATTAGGATTAATCTTGTTCATCCATTCTCATCCAATTCAATGGATGGGATGAGAACTTATGGACTCATATATAGAGAAGGACTCATAAGAGCCTTAATGTGTGTGTGTGGGGGGGGGGGGGGGTGTGTGTGTGTATGTGTGTAGAGGTAGGTTCTCATAAGGTCAACAACTCTTATAAGTTCATAAGTTCCAGTGTTAAAGTTATACAAAAAGTGCTTAAAGTTACACCAGATGAGTCTTAAACTTACACTTTATCACTTCAACTGATAAATGTGTTGAATGTTACAATTACATATCAACTTTGAACTAATGTAACTTTATCGTATGTTATCTGTAACTTTAATATAGACATACTTGCATAAGGTCACCATGTGTCAGTAAGTCTATATTAAAGTTAAAGATGACATACGATAAAGTTGCATTTGTTTAAAGTTGATATGTAACTATAACATTCAGATCTTTTATCACTTCAAGTGATAAAGTGGAACTTTATCACTCATCTCGTGTAACTATAATCACTTTTTGTGTAACTTTAACACTGGAACTTATGACCTTAAAATAGTTGTTGCCCTTATTTGAACCTACCTCTCTCTCTCTCTCTCTCTCTCTCTCTCTCTCTCTAAAAATCCTTTCTTCTTCCAACTTTTCGGTCTTCCCATTCATTCCCTGTGGGGCCCTCTTCTCCTAACTCTTTCCAAAAAGTTCACGTCCGTCTTTATCTCTAAAAATGGGGATTAAATCCCGAGTTATTGCGAACTAAAAAAACAATGAAATTATGGAAGTAAATATTCTTGCATTTATTGCAAATATTTTGTTGCGAATGAACAAGATATCTATAAATTTTTAATTTGCTTTGATCTAATCCGAACTAATTCTATCATTTCTGTATATTACGAATTTTACGAATATAGCACTAAAATAGATCTTGTCTCCGCAAATAGGTTTTTTAAGAAAGAAATTGATTTATGGATGGAATCAAATATGCGATTAATATTATATTCGATTTTTACTTGGGGAGGAATTCCCAGATAAAAATTTAAGGCGGGAACGCAAAAAATTCACCGATGAACTGATCGTATTAACCAACCAAAATTAGCTCTCTCTCTCTCTCTCTCTCTCTCTCTCTCTCTCTCTCTCTATATATATATATATATATATATATATATATATATATATATATATATATATATATATATATATACACACACACACACACACACTAAAAAACTCATTATATACGTTATTAAACTCACTATATATATATACACACACACTTAAGAACTCAATATATACAATAAAATAATTGTTATATACACTAAAATAGTTATTATGTACACCAATTAATCAACAATGGAACATACATCAAAATAATTGTTATATATACTGAAAAACTCATTATATACGCTATTAAACTCACTGCATATATACACTTAAGAACTAAATACATACAGTAAAATAATTGTTATATACACCCAGATAATTAATATGTACATCAGTTAATCAACAATGGAACATACATCAAAATAACTGTTATATACACTAAAAAACTCATTATATACTCTACTCCCTCCTCACCACTAAGATTTGCCCACTTTCTTTAAAAGAAAACTCCACTAAGATTTTCCTACTTTAAAAGTTTTCTTATTCATCCATTATACGAGTACTCTCTTTCTATTGGTTACTTTTTGTGATTTGACATCTTGAACCCCACCCAACAATTACCACCTTTCATTACCCATTTCTTAATCCATGTGCCATTTATAAATGGGAACATCATTGTGATGGGGAGGGAGTATTAAACTCAGTACATATATATACACTCAAGAACATAATATATACAGTAAAATAATTGTTATATACACCCAAATAGTTACCATGTACACCAATTAATCAAAAATGGAAAATACATCCAAATAACTTTTATATACACTAAAAACTCATTATATACGATATTAAACTCACTACATATATATATATATATATATATATATATATATATATATATATATATATATATATATATATATATATATATATATATATATATATACTCCCTCCCATCCAAACAATCCTTGACATGAGATTTTTCATCAAAATTAAGAAAAGTGGTAAAAGTAAGGGTATTATTGGTAAATCAAATGGTGTTATGGGTCCACCAAACTTAAAGTAAGGAAAAAAGTAGTGGCATTTTGTGTAAATAGAGGAAGGATATGAGGACGATAAGGTAAAGTCTTTTGCCAAAAAGATAATGTAAAGAATTGATTGGATTGTCTATTTATAGTAAGTGTAAAGAATTGAATGGATGGGAGGGAGTATATATATATACACTTAAGAACTCAATATATATACATTAAAATAAATGTTATATATACACTCAATATTTTTCGGAATTTTTTTTTTTTTTTTTGGAAAAAAAATCCGAAAAAAAAAATTAAAAAAAGTTTCCGATTTTTTTTTCCAAAAAATATTGATTTTTTTTTCCCGGGGAAATTTTTTTTATGTATGAGTTTTTGTTTTAATCTTAGTCTTTAATTTGATTTTAATCTAATGGTTGATATTGTGCCTCAATGGGTGCGGCGAGTTGAGCTGCCTCAAAGGATCTTATATATATATATATATATATATATATATATATATATATATATATGTATATATATATATATATATATATATATATATATATATTAAAGTTACAGATGACATATGCTAAAGTTGCATTTTTTTTTTCAGAATTGATATGTAACTATAACATTCAGGTCTTTTATCAGTTCAAGTGATGTGGACATGACATAGGTCCACCCCGATGCAGCCACGCGCGGGTTTGGGGAGGCGAATGAATCTCCATATGAGAATGGATCGAATTGAAATTTATATTGGAATGGAGTCGCCACCGAACTTTGTGGAAGTTCGGGCCCGTTCGAACCCACTCTATGTCGTAGTGGGCCATGCACAAAGTATGGCCCATTTCCGATGTCAGAGTTTATTGGGCTCGTCCCTTTACATTTGATACCGATACCGACATTATCGGATATCGTGTATTGAATGACTCTCGTGCGCCAACGGTTTCGGGCATCTGGAAACCGAGGTTCTGAGTAAGGGGTGAGGGTAAGTGTTGGGAAGTTCACAAAGAACACCCAACCCCGCCCGCACATTGGCGGCCTCTACTAAGATATCGAATGACTTTCTAATACGCGCGTTAGTAGTTCGGTTAAATGATATGCAAACGTTGTTTTCCCTAAGCATGTGAGAAATTGAACGGGTTTCTAGGTTGATTTAATGCAACTAATTCTAACGTCAAAGTTAAATTTAGCATGTGGGTTCATTTTAGTACAATAAAATAAACAAAATAAATTGACAAGAAAAATAACAAACTTGTTAGTAACGGTATAACGATAATAACGGTTTGCGAATAATATAATATGGAAAGACGTAAATAAGATGATGAATGGTTTTGAAAAGTGATGCTTCACGTGATAGATTAGACACGTGTTGACCTAAGTCATGAAAAGGTACTATCGAGAGTAGAAAGTCGATGTGGGACTCACGGTATTTGTCGTGATAAGGCCACTCGATCTAGTCATGTGAGGACTCGACCGAGTGATCCTCGAAAGAAGCTTCTGTCCCGTATTTTAGACCCTACTCGATCGAGTTATTGGCGAACTCGACCGAGTACGCTGCCATTCGACCGAGTCATTGCGAGACTCGACCGAGTGGAGGTCGAAAAACCTTTCTGTCTCGTTTTTTGGGGTGCCACTCGACCAAGTGTGCTAGGCACTCGATCGAGTGCCCCCTGTACGAACTAGGATTCGTTTGCAATTTATTATTGATAGCGAGATTGCTTTTCGATTTTGGTAAATCGTTGATTCTGCCGAATCGGGCATAAATATTATATAATTTATGCTCGATTCGGATTTTGATAAATCCTTAATTTGTTGAATCGGGTATAAATATTATGGGATTTATACTCGATTCTAATTTCGATACTCGTCATATCCCATATTCGATTATTGAATCGATATGGAATATTAGAGCGAAACTTAAAAAAAAGGTTGCTATAAGTTCTTTTTAAATTAACCAAAACGATATAAATTCCCTCCGCGTTTATAGTGTCGTATTAATTCTTATCGAAATAGAGAACATCTATTTTAGCATCAACGGAAATCGTGTTAGTTAAATTATTTGACTAAATCGTTTAGATTCGACATCCAACTATTGAGTTGGTATCGAATCTAATAGATTGACACTTTGCGATTATTAAAACGGACTTGACTTGAATAGAAATACGTGAATTAAAAAAAAGGTTTTAGAAATCGATGTATGCAATGTTGATGATGACGTGACAAAAAATAAAAAAACGATTTTATTGAGGTTGACACGCTTCAACAATCAAACAGTCGGGGTGTCGGGATAAGCGACCGACCGCATCGGGTGAAACACCATTGCATTCGTGTTTTCTTATTCCGTCATCCCTCATATTCGACACGAATTAGCGCGATTTTAATGTTTTATACTAGTAATTATTAACGATATTATGTGTACGACAATGAAAATAAAAAACGAAAAAAAGACGACGACTAGGACGACGAACGACGCGAAGAAGAGAAGGAGAAAAGAAGAATGGGATTTGGCAGCCTCAACCTACATGTTTCTTATTCTCGGACGGGACTCGTTAACTGTGGCTTGCACGTGAGTATTGAGATGTAAGCTAAGTTGTGGTGATTAGGGTTTTGGATTCCTAGATGCTAGGGTTAGGGTTTGAGTTGTATAGGATTGGGGATTGATTAGGGCTGAATTAGGGTTGTAGAAGATGTCTAATTTTGCTTGGAAGGGGATGCTTATATAGGCATTGGCTATGCACCCCGTCTAGGGTTACTCGACCAAGTAACTGGCTAACTCGGTCGAGTGGCCCAGTGCGACTGCAGTCGGGCTTGCTCAAGGGCCCATTCGATCGAGTGGAGCTGACACTCGATCGAGTGGGTCAGCTGTAGCGCACAGGTCCGGTTTTTTGGACTGTGGTTTGGATATTTTGTGGGTTTTGTATTTGGACTGGACTTATGACATTTGAATGGCTGTTTTTTATGTCTCGGAACGGCTTTGACCGGGGTTTGACCCAATCGCTAAAAGTCGGTTTTATTTCCGGTGTCGGTTTTGACCTAAATTAGTCTTGTTTGATTGGAAACAACCCACTGGGCCTGAATTTGAGGTTGGTTTTGTGAGATTTGTACTCCGTAAGTGCTTAAGCCCAGCAACTAATGGTTTCGAGCCCATATCCGAGCGCGTAGAAACACGTTTGTGTCCGATCATCATCGGGTGTTTTTTGGAAACTGCAATAGACACCTAGCAGTCAAAATGTGGGTGTCTACAGAGCCTGCACTCTGACTGAGGCTTGAACAAGGCGAAAGTCAGAGTAGCTACCAAGCCAATTAAGTCCTGGTAGACTTCCGGTCGGGCCGTTTATAGTCCATTAGACTTGCGTGAAGGGCTCGCCAGCCATAAGATAGAAGTCATACCTTAGCTGATGATAATACCTCCGTGGGGAATTCGGACTTGTCGCGTAAGTCCCGGGTGCGCCTACGTGGGCTCATCCCGTGAAAAATGCCGCCTTGGACTTTCCGCTGGGGAGATATGTGAATTGCGCGGTCTTTGAATTGTACCTGTATAAGTTACATAAGATGTGCATGCAACAAGTAGGTGAAACAAAATATGACTCGCACCGGGGAAAATGATTTTTTTATTTTTGTATTTTTGGAAATTTTGAATTTTTTGAAAATTTTGACTCCAAAGAAATTTAGGAAAGTTCGGGATGACTATCTCCGTGCTAGTATTGAGACTAGGCCTGTTGAGATTAGGAAATTTTTGTGTAGAAGAGATATGGAAAATTGGTTGTAGGGTTGATGCTATATATAGCCCTCCCTTGCATTAATTTTTCTTCACAACTCCCATCATAATTGCCTTCTTCCTAAAAAGAAAACTCTTTACTTCTTTCAAGAATTTTAGCCATGGGGATCGAGAGATTGACCGCGATGCTGCAGGAATGGTCCCGACGCTTTGGGGACACGGATAGGGTGGCTTTGAACCAGACGGGTATTACTCAGCTGTATACATTCCATCAGATGTAGGTTGATCGCTACTTTCTTGATGCTTGTTTGTCCTACTGGGACGACATATATCATTTCTTTGCTTTTCCTCGAGGAGAAATCTGCCCTTTACCCGAGGAGATTGCTGTTGTGGGAGGATGGAACCCGATACTTCCTCCTGCCATACCGTATTCGGTCTATGACCCAAGGAGGAAGTTTCGAGAATTTTTAGGACTTTCCCATAATGAAGTATCTCGCATGATGGAGGATGGCAATATTTCTTTGATCGACTTGGCGGAGAAATTTATGAATCCTCATGATATCCGGGTCAGGCCGGTTCACAACCGTAGGGCCTTCTCCTTTTGTATGCTTTCGAAGGTCACATGGATTTATTGTCATGTATGGGTAATGCCCGTTTTTTAACCGTGGTTGAGCTGATGGAGACGGAGCACAGTCCGGCTTGGCTTATCACGAGAGAAATTATCCAAGGTCTAGATAATCGTAAGAGGGATTCGTCGGCACGTCTAACCGGAAGCACGCGTTTATTGCAGGTATATTACCTTGAATTTTCCCGATTTCTCGATTTTTTTTCTTGCGATTTTTCTGCTGCAGTGGGCACTCGATCGAGTCACCCTGGCACTCGATCGAGTGCCCTCGTAAAAACCTTCTGTTTCGTTTTCAGAGGTACCACTCGATCGAGTGACCCCTAGGCACTCGATCGAGTGACCTTAGGCGGACGCCTATTTTGTTTCGGGAACTCATATTTTTCCTTCCTTTTTCAGATTTGGCTATACGAGAGGTTATCAGTGATAGATCCTCCCCTTGACTAGAGCAATTACCGTCATAATCAGGTGATGACCAGGAGACGGGCCATTGATTTTTCTCGCCAGATTACTCAGAAGTATTTGGATGAAGTGCTATCCTTTCACAGCGGTCCGTTGATTCGATGGGTAGTGCCGTGGTGGCCCATCTATGTTTGGACAGGTTTGGACCCGAGGGATAAGGCTCGTTATCAAGTAATTTTGTCTTTCAAGCAGACGATCCATCTTTATCCCGACCGCATACTAAGGCAGTATGGTTGGACCCAACGAATCCCGGAGGTTGAAACAGTTATGAGTGATCCTACCCAACTAACTGATGTGATGTGCGATACTTGGATGCAAAGATGGTACACCCGGCATACTTGGCCAATTCCCAAATCTCGTCACTCAATCTGGGTTTCAGACTCCTATGGAGGTGATGCCAAAGCCCGAGCTGCTCTGAAGGTTGATGAAGCTTTTGACCTGCTGCGAAGGGAGCAAGTTAAAGACAATAGGGGCTTCTTCGACGAAGGAGACACTCCGGCTACTCTGGTCCGTCTAATGTCAGGTCAGAGAAAGAAAACTATGACTCTAGCTGAAGGGTCTAGTGCTAGAGATGCACGGGGGAAAGTGGGCCCCCAGACTGACTTGGAAAGGAGACTTGGCCCAAGACTAGCAGTGCAGGACTGACTTGGCCCGCGAGACAGGCTACTCGAACATGTACGGGCTCGACTTGGACCAGTGACAGTGGCAGAAGACCCGTTGTCGGAGAAACGGGTTCGAGCTAAGGAGGTTCCTCTCGTGATTAGGGAACGCTCACCCCCGCCCCGGCGACCTCGGGCTCCACGCGACCCAAAGGACAAAGGGAAGGGCAAGATGCACGAATATTAGTCTCCTTTGATTTATTATTTAAATATTATTACTATTTTTGCAGTGTGATTTTTTTGTGTGTGCTGTTTTTGGCGCTATTTTTTTTTTCGTGTGTGTGGTGTAATTTTGGATTTTCCGAGTTTAACGGTTCCCAATAAAAGACATATTAGTGAATATCGTTCCCGTCTTTTCGTTGTTTCAGTGGTTGTACCCTTTTGAGGGGTTGCCTACGTATCCACAATTAGCGGAATCAAACCAAACGTAGTTCAAAATATGATTTTTTGCAATTTTCGAAATACATCAAGACTATTAGTTCGAGATGTGCGACAGTAGAATAGTTAATTCTAACTTATTGACTTGCTTATAATTTTTAAAAAAATTATAAAAGACAAATTTTTATAAATTTTTGCAAATGACATTGAGATAGGGTTTATGGGTAGTATCGCTTCAACTGGTCCAAGTTGGTCGGGTTGACAAAGTCGTTCCCGTCCAGGTCTGTCAGCATCACCGCCCCTCCTAATAGGACTTTCTTTACTAAGTACGGCCCAGCGCAATTGGGTTTGAATTTTCCTCTTGGGTCAACTGGTAGTAAAGCACGAACCGATTTTAAGACCAAATTCCCTTCTTTGAAGTTTCTGGGCCTAACTCTTTTGTTGAAAGCCCGTTGGATCCTCTTTTGATATATCTGGATATTGTTGAGGGCCCGGGACCGCCGTTCGTCTAAAAGTACTAGCGAATCATATCGGGCTTGTACCCAATCTACTTCCGGCACTTGGCTCTCGAGTAAAATCCTGAGGGATGACACTTCTAACTCGACCGGTTGGACCGCTTTCATTCCATACGTCAAATAATATGGAGTTGCTCCGGTCGCGGTGCGAATTGAAGTTCGATACCCCCATAGGGCGAAAGGTATTTTGTCGGGCCAATCTCGGTAATTCTCAGCCATCTTCTTAAGTATGGTGACAATTATTTTATTAGCCGCCTCTACCGCTCCATTTGTTTGGGGACGGTAGGGTGAAGATGTATGCCTCTGAATTTTATATTTTGCTAGCAAAGCAGCGGCTTCAGCTTTAAAGTGGGTCCCGTGATCACTGATAAGCTCGTGTGGGATCCCGTATCGGCATATGATCTTATTCTGGATAAATTTGGCCACATGCTTGGCGTTCAAGATGCGATATGACTCGGCTTCGACCCATTTGGTGAAATAGTCGATAGCTACTAAAATGAAGCAATGACCTCCCGTCTCGGAAGGGTGCATCTTTCCAATTATGTCAATACCCCATGTCGAAAATGGCCATGGTGATGTCATGGTATATAATAGGGAAGATGGCATATGTTGCACGTTGGCAAAGATCTGACAGTTATGACAGTGCTTGACATATAACTGACAGTCCGTTTCCATGGTGTTCCAATAATATCCGAGCCTCATGACTTTCCGGGCTAACATATGGGCATTCATATGTGGGCCATTTTCACCATCGTGTACTTCGGCCATAACCTTTTTGGCCTGTATTTTATCGATACACAGTAGGAGAGCCCCATGTGCCGTCTTTTTGTATAACTGCCCGTCGTCCGTACGAACAAATTGGGTCGCCAATCTTCGCAAGGCCTTCTTGGTCCGGTTCTCAGTTTCTGGGGGATACTCTCCCGTTGTCAAGTAGGTCAGGACGGCTTGATACCAAGGTTCTGGGTCAGCTATCTCGATATCTTGGATGGCGTGGATATAGGCCGGCTCGGACCGTCTTTCAACGCAGATTGGCATGCTAGTTAGATGCTCCGGGATATTTAGCAGGGACGCTAATTTGGAAAGTGCATCTGCAAACTGATTTTCTTCCCGAGGTAGATAGATATATTCCACCTTCTAGAATTGTTTCTCTAGAACCCGTACTCGTGCTTGGTAAGCCACGAGATTGGCGTTCCGAGTTTTCCATTTTTGAAGCGCTTGATTGATGACCAGTGATGAGTCACCGTGGACACGGAGATTCGTTCACTACAAGAAAAGTCTAGGTTAGCAACCGATATTTTCCGACCGCACAAAAAAACAGTCGGTAATTAGACATACCGACCGAAAACAATCGGTAACTGATACATTCGGTCGGTAAATTACCGTCTGATTTACCGATCGGTAAATAAGAAAATCGATCGGTATCGGACTGTTTTACCGACCGCATTTCGAATTTACCGACCGATTTGTCGGTCGGTGGCGTTTTTAACATAAATCTCCTCAGGTTCATTTATTACTCACTTTCCAGTTAAAAACAAAAAAAAACCCCGAGAGCCCCCGAACCCGACCGCCTATACCCCCACTCCCCTTCGCCGGAGGCCACCGCCGGAGCGTCGCCGGAGATTCTCCCCGCACCGCCGCCGTTCCACCCCTTTGCCGGATTATCTTCCCCATCCTCCCCAAAATCCCCAATTTCAACCTAGGTATGAATTTTAACTCAATTTTTTTGTTTGATTTTGTTTATATTTGGTTTATTATTGTTGTTAATCCAAGTGTTTGATGAATTTAGGGTTAAATTTAGATAAAAATTGTTTAATTTAGGTTAGTGTAGAAACTAGGGTTAAATTAGATTTAAGGTGAAACTTGTTTGTTAGATTAGGTTAGTGTAATTAGCTTAATGTATTTTAGACTAGTGTATTTAGGTTAGTGTAATTTAGATGAAACTTGTTTGTTAGATTAAGGTTAAATTAGATTTAGGGTGAAATTGAAATTTAGTTTAATTAAGGGTTAAATTAGATGAAAAATTGTTTAGTATAGTTTAGTTAGATTAGTATAGCTCTCCCTATAGTACTTTAGATGAAAAATTGGTTCAATTAGTATAGCTCTCCCTATAGTACTTTCCCTTTGGAAAATTCTTAACTGGATTACCCAATTAGTATTCTTGATTGGATTACCCAATTAGTATTTTTGATTGGAAAATTGTTTAGTATAATTAGTCTTAAGAATATATTCAATGTTGATTGGATTACCCAATTAGTATTCTTGTTTGGTTTGTAAGGTTGATTGGTAAGGCTAAGGTTAAATTAATCCACCAATAATTCTTGAAATTTGTAAGGTTGATTGGTTTTAGGTTAGAGTTGTTTGAGATCATGGTTTGCATTAGGAAATGTATGGCATTTGGATGTATATGAAATTTGAGGAATGCATGGTCATAATATATACTTCCACCGTTCTATTTGATCTCCTCTCATCTCGCCTGCCTTTATTATTCTTCCCCTTTTTTATCTTCGTAGTTTAATATAGTTTAGTTGTTGCTCCGTAATTAAAAGTCTTGGGGACAATTCCTTGTTATAACATTAAAATATGCATATTCATGTTACTCTCAAATGTATACACAAATGGCCATCATCCCTTACCATAGACACTTCAACTACTGTTTATTCTCAACTTAACAAATAATAACAATGTAGGGACTAACATTCTTTAGCCTAATATAGTTGTAGCTTAGTATAGTTTAGTGTTCTAGAATAATAGTGAAATATTCTAAGTTTAGTTCTACTTGGACCATTCCATTCAAAGTGTTTAGGCATGAACCTCTTATTTGTCAAATGTTTTTAGGCCAACTAGATACAATATGGTGTAATATGACTCGATCAAATTCAATAAAGAATACTAATAATTTGAGTTTATATATTAAACTAAGGTTAGATGTGAAAACTTAATTAAATAATGAAGGGGTACGAATGAGATGGGATCATGGGAGTTCAAATTGTCTAATTAGAGTAAACGTATCAACCCCTACTCTAATTATATTCGATTATTGTTTTATAACATAACGAGAGTAAACTCATGGTTATTTCTGTGTTATGTACTCCATTATTATATGTTACCTATATAAGCTTTCGTTCCTCTTATAGAAAATCTTATAATGACGAATAACGAAAGAAAATGGATGTACGAAAGGGTAGACGATAGAAAAAAAGTTAAGTATGAGTTTATACTTGGGGTGGATAATTTTATTCTATATGCTAAGGAACAAGAAGAATACAAGACACATCAGATTCTTAGATGTCCATGTGTGAAGTGCCAAATTTTGAAGTACTTGAATGAGTTACGGTGAAAGAGCATCTCATTAGCAAAGGGTTTACGCCTGGTTACACTAATTGGGTATGCCATGGAGAACCCTTTTCTTTTATTAGTAATCCTACTACTTCAACAGACAATAATGCTTTCATCCACCAACCTTATCGGGAGATGGTAGTAGATGGATTTGGAGACATAATGTTCGGCCGTATTGAGGATTCTCCTTTGGGTGAAGAAGAAAGCCCCCACCCTGATCTGAAAGAATTTTTTGAAATGTTAGAGGCCGCCGAGAAACCTCTGTATCGTGGATGTGAGTCGTCATTGTAGAAGTAGCTTCTAGGATGATTAACATTAAATGTGAGGATAACCTACCGGAAAGAAGTTTAGATAAGAATGCTGCTTTGATTGAGGATATCGTTCCACGAGATAATCTGATGACTCGCACATTTTATGACACTAAAAAGCTGCTTAGGGGCCTTCAAAGGCCCCATCATAGGATCCATTCATGTTAGTACGGATGCATGCTATTTTGGAAAGAAGATTCCATGCTTGACAAATGTAAAAAGTGTGGAAAAGATAGGTACAAGAAGAAAACTTTTAGTGGGGCAGATATACCTTTCAAAGTCCTAACCTATCTCCCTGTAGCACCAAGGTTGCAACGTTTATATGCAACCAAGAACATTGCAAAAGAAATGAGATGGCATATTGAAAATCCACGTTTACCAGGGGCCATGGCTCATCCAAGTGACAGTGAGGCTTGGAAGCATCTAGATTATATGTTTCCGGAGTTTGCTAGTGAGCCTCGTAATGTTAGACTTGGACTCTGCACAGATGGTTTTATACCATACGGTCAATTTGGTAAGTCGTACTCATGTTGACCGGTGATTCTCACTCCTTATAATCTACCCCCTGGATTATGCATGAAAAAACAATTTATGTTTCTATCTTTGATCGTTCCCGGGCCAAAAAATCCTAAGAAAAACTTGGACATATACATGCAACCTCTTATTGATGAATTGAAAGAGTTGTGGGACACGGGAGTGCTCACCTATGATGTGTCCAGGAAACAAAATTTTCGGCTGAAAGCATGTATCCTATGGACCATCAACGATTTTCCAGCTTTTGGGATGCTCTCTGGGTGGGCTACTGCTGGCAAACTTGCATGTCCACATTGTATGAAAGACACCAAGACGTTTTGGCTTCCACATGGAGGTAAAATGTGTTGGTTCGATTGTCACAGACAATTCTTACCCCTACATCATGCATTCCGTTACAACAAAACTGCCTTTAGGAAGGGTAAGTGCGAGAATGATGAACCACCTCCGCCATTGTCAGGATGTGAAATCTGGGAGACGATATCAGACTACCCGACGATCATTGATGGTACTGATCATGAACTCAAAGAACTTAAAGAGATGAAGACAGGGTGGTTCAAAAAGAGCTTGTTATGGGACCTACCTTATTGGAAGCATTTGTTGATTCGACACAATTTGGATGTCATGCATATTGAAAAAAACTTTTTTGAGCAATTAATTCATACAGTACTGGATAATAAAAATAAAACCGCTGAAACCCATAACACAAGGAAGGACTTGCCCAAATTATGTAGTAGTGGTCACCTACACCTCAAGGACGGCCGCAAACCAAAAGCTCCCTACACTCTTGACAAACTGCAAAAAAAGATACTATGTGAGTGGATATGCAATTTGAGGTTTCCAGATGGATACGCATCAGATTTAGGTCACTGCGTCGACCTACACAGTCTCACACTTCATGGTATGAAGAGCCACGATTGCCATGTGTTCATGGAACGGCTATTACCCGTTGCTTTGAAACACTTGCTGCCAACTAATGTGTGGAATTCAATTACCGAGATCAGCTAATTTTTTCGTGATTTGTGTGTCTCAAGCCTTACAACCCAAAATGTAGAGCGGCCGGAGAACGATATTGCGTAGATCCTCTGCAAACTTGAGAAAGTGTTTCCACCATCGTTCTTCAATTCATTGGAGCACTTACCAATACATTTGCCTTATGAAGATAGGGTTGGTGGCCCAGTACAATATAGGTGGATGTACCCTTTTGAGAGGTATAATTGTGAAAATACTCAACTTATTAATGTTTCTTAATCATTATATCATTATAATTGTGAAAATACTCAACACTATATCAAAATGTAGGTTTCTTAATCATTTGGAAAAAAAAGTGGGTAATAAAGCACGTGTGGAAGGTTCAATTTGCAATGCTTTCTTAACTGAAGAAATATCAAATTTCTGTTCTCTATACTTTGAAGACCACGTAGATACAAAGGCTAAGGATTTGGATGTGGGCACGGGAGATGAAAATGATTCATCTTTACCCGAGCTCTTTCAACAACACAAAGGTAGAGCACTTGCTAAACCAAAGCAGAGATACTTGGACGAACAAGAGTTCGTTCGTGCCCATCTTTACTCATTATCAAATTATGAACTACTACGAGAATATGAACGGTACGTAAATAGTAACAACTTACTTATTTTAAAATTAAGAGATGTAGATGTCACGACTAAACTGGATAATTACAGCTTATTTGAACAGTTCATTATGGAGCAACATCCACGAGCTAAAATGGATGAAGTTTGGACTACATATGAGAAGTTGTTTCCAAATTGGTTTAAAGGATATGTAAGTCTCAGTATTGACATATTAGAATGAAATAAACTTTGAGCACGTCACAAATGCACTAACACTCTACTACGCAATTAGGTAACTGAGATGAATGTCAAAGATGATGTGATTCAAGCCTTAGCATTTGGTCCTTCTAAAGAAGTAAACACTTGGCAAAGATATATGATTAATGGGTTTAATTTCCACACACAGAAATATGGGAAAAACAGAGCTACCACGAATTACGGGGTTTGCGTAAGTAATGTTGAAGGAAACGATTACTACGGCACTTTAGAGGAAATTATTGAGTTGAGGTATTGTGGGGAGAAGAGAATTTGTAATGCAATCGTGTTAAAGTGTTCATAGATGGATAATTCCACAAACGGTACAAGTGTTCATGGCCTTTATAAACTAGTAGAAGTTAATAGTAGGAGGAAATATGGTAAATATGATCCTTTTGTACTTGCCCATCAAGCTAGTCAAGTTTATTAAGCTCCATACCCAAACCCAAAAAAGGATAGAGATCATTGGTGGGCTGTTTTTACGGGCCGGGCAAAGTCACAATTTAATGCACCAGTGGATCTCACAGTATTTCAAGAAGATGTGAGTAGTACTTCATTATTATCTAGTCTTGTCGACGATGACGTCTTAGAAAGTTTTAGTGAAGGGGAGGACATGGAAGATATGAATGAGATGGGTGATGACGTGGTTGTCGAAGATGATAACATTGATGAGGAGGAGGAATTTGAAGATGAGTTTGAGGAGGAGGAGGAGGAGGAGGAGGAAGAGGAGGAGGAAGAAGAAGAAGAAGCAGAAGAAGAAGAAGAAGAAGAAGAAGACGATGATGATGACGACGATGATTGCTAACTTGTATTTGTTTAGTCAATGAAATAGTTGTCGATCAACACTCATGGATAAATGCAGTTATTTGTATATGTTTGTTTGGCTTTAGGCAAGGTGATATTATTTGTTAAATGTTTTCTTGGATTGCATTTGGTAAGTGTTATTTGCATATGTTTGTTTGTTTGTTTTGTCATTCAACAGATCATATCTGAAAGATGGTTGGACGTGGACGTGGACGCGGACGTGGACCACCGGTGGAGGTCGACAAGCACGAGGAGGAGCAGGAACAACAACAACAACAACAACAACAACAACATAATAATAATCTGCTGATAATTGCGATAGAATCACATGATAATCTGCTCATAATTGCGATAGAATCCAAAGGGAGATGGTATTGCTTATTCTATCATTATCGAAGTAGATGTAGTATATAATATATTTTTATACAAAAATATAATTTGTTGCATTTGTGTTGATTAAGGTTTGATGACTCCGCTGTAGTAAGAAGAGTAACAAAGTCATTCAAGGGTTTCTACCATGAACCTCATATGAACTACCGGGAGACCCCGAAGACGATCAAAGATAAATGGTTCAGCAATTTTAGGGCATACATTCACTTTATTTTATATGAGTATATTGCTACCTATATATATATATATATAGTTACATACACTTTTAATTGTTATTTGAATTTTTTCTTAATATGTAATTATTAAATTATGATCGGTCACAATGTCAAGGCTACTGCTCATGGAAGCCCGAGGATGAAGAGCAAGTTAGAGAGAATTACGACGTCGAAGCACGAAAACGGTTAAAGGACACCGTCAACGACATCTGTGCACTACAGAATGGCAAGAACAAGGCTTGCCCGGGGTGGATGGTGCCTCAGGTGTACAAGGACTTATTGGAGAGACGGAAGACAAAGGCTTTTCTGAAGAAATCGAAGACAGCGGCGGCGAATAAAGCTTGTGCTCAGCCTGACCCTACACACCACGGGGGGTCGATCAAGGCAACTAAACATGCTTCCAGGCTGGTAATGACAAAATATATTAAAATGTTCCATAATGTTTTTATTAATATTTTTTTGAAGATGATAGTAATAATTTATCCAAGTTTATGCATAGTAAGTTTTAATTTGTCTTTTTAGATGGAGCAACTGGGTGGTAGGAGGCCCAGTGCGGCCGAGCTCGCACAAGCCATACACAGCAAGGACGTCGACGGTAAAAGAGTTTTTACTAGTCAGAAGGCAAAGGCAACATTTGTAAGTATTAATTTAGTTAATTATAGAGATTATATTAAAATTCCTTATTAAATTAGTTATAATTTGTTCCTAAACATTACCGTTTTGAAGAGGACCGTTTGCTAATAGGACCGTTTTGAAGAGGACCGTTTGCTAATAGGACCGTTTTGAAGAGCTCAAGAAGAAGAACGAGGAGGAGGGGAAAGAAAAACCGGACGACGAAGTTTGGTTTGTGATGCGTGTCGTTTCCGCAGTCAAAATTAAATTTATAAACACTACTAACTCTACACTAGATAGGGTAAGTAGAGGTCGATCCCACAGAGACTGACGTTATTATCTTAGGAAATTTATTATTTAATAGTATATATATATAGAAAGGGGGGGTTTGTTAGGTGAAAAATAATAATTCATATATATCCAACATTTTAATGGAATATTAGTAATAGATTAGTATTACTACTAGTAGTAGATTAGTATTACTACTACTAAAACTACTAATTAATCTACTACTAATACTAGTACCCATCTACCTCAACAAATCTAATTCATTATTATACTACTACATCCTACTACTACTACTACTAATCTAATAACACAATTTCTAACCTAATACAATAATCACTAATACCTAATTAACATACTAACTAACCTAATTCGCATACTACAATTACCGTCTAACAATAAAACGAAATTAAATCTAATTCACATAATAATTAACTTAATTCTCATAATAATTAACCTAATGAATATACTAATTAACATACTAACCCTAATGAGTATACTAATTAATATACTAACATAATCAGGTAATTAATCTACTTAACCTAATTTAGGTACTAACATAATCACCAAATTAACTAATTAACCTAATTAACTACTAATTAACATAATCACCAAATTAACTAATTAATCTAATTAACATGTTAATATAAACATAATTAAACTAATTACTCTAATTAACTACCAATCAATCTAATTACCTAACAATGAACTTAATCAAACCAATAATCAAACCAATTAATCAAACCCTAATTATCAATTAATTAAACCAATTAACAATGAAATACCAATTAATCAAACCCTAATTATAATACCTGAAGATTGGGGGTCGGGTTTGGGTTTTCGACTTCGCCGGGTTTAGGGTTCTGGGTCGCCGGGTACTGGGTCGCCGGGGTTCTGGGTCGCCGGGTTTTGGTCGTCGCGCGTGAGGGTCGCCGGTTTTTGGTCGTCGCCGGCAGTGTAGAATGGGGGTCGTCGGTTTAAGGTTTTGATTTGGGGGTCTAATTAGAGAGGGAGATAGGGGTCGTCGCCGGATCTGGGTAGGATGGGGTCGCCGGAGGTGCGCGTGTCGCCGGAGGTGTGCGTTGGGGGTCGCCGGAGTTTCGTCGGGTTTCGCCTTCGATTTAGAGAGGGAGATGGGGGTTCGGGTTTGGGTTCTGTTATGTTCTCGCGTTAATTTTTTTTTTATATTAAAACATGTGCGTCGGATTAGTCGACGCAAACCGACGAAGATTTCAAGTTTGCGTCGGCTAATCCGATGCAGACCGTATTTTTTATTTTTTTTTAAAAGGTTGCGTGGGATTAGCCGATGCAATCAGACGCACTATTCAACATTGCGTCGGCTAATCCGATACAACGCTATTACTTCTGTTGACCAATTTTTTTATTTTGACGCACTGTGCATCGGATTAGCCGACGCAAGCAGACGCAATATTCAACTTTGCGTCGGCTAATCCGATGCAACGCTATTAATTCTATTGACCAAATTTTTTTAATTTTGACGCACTGTGCATCGGATTAGCCGACGCAATCAGACGCAATTTTCAAGTTTGTGTCGGCTAATCCGATGCAACGCTATTAATTCTGTTGACTAGATTTTTTTAATTTTGACGCACCCTGCATCGGATTAGCCGACGCAATCAGACGCAATATTAAAATTTGCGTCGGCTAATCCGATGCAAAGCTATTAATTCTGTTGACTAATTTTCCTAATTTTGACGCACGCTGCATCGGATTAGCCGACGCAAATTTTATTTTTTCTTCCGATTGCGTCGGCTAATCCCACGCAAATCCTTTCACATAGTGGCGCCAACCCAAAGTTATTGGCGCCTCTATCATGGAGTCGGATAGCGTCGGCTAGTCCCACGCAATGTTATTGCATCAGATTAGCCGACGCAAATCGACACAGTTACGTCAGTTGCGTCGGATTTATAATCCGACGCAACTTATCCGACGCTATTTCCGCTGTTTTTAGTAGTGATCAAAGTACTAATTAAACGTTAAAACAATAACGTAATCTCATAACTCATTGACAATAATCAATACATTACATGTTCGAATAACTGAAAGATTAAACTAAATAACTAATTAAGCGATAAATAATAAATAAGATAGATAGATACAACCGTTAGATAAATTAGGAGTTGAATTGATCGCGTCCCGCATTACAATCCGGTTGAATTTGTACCGACCTTGGCCATGAAGGCCAAGGCCTTCGCCCTATTCCTATATGTGTGTTTTTTTTGCTCCTTCTTCCCTTCCTCCTCTACATTAAAGCCCTAATGCTTCATTTATAGTGTTGGTTTGGTGTTGGTGAATTTATTTCTTTCCTTAATTAAATTTATCTTGGTCTCACAATTCCACATCTTCTTCTTTCCTTTTTTCACCGGATTTTCTTTTCTTATTTTTCCATAATGAGCTGATAGTTTCAAGCTTGATTTCGACCCATTAGATGATGACATTTGATTTTGGTCTCTTCAACAAAGTTGTTCATCTAGAATTTAGCTTTCCATCGCATCTTGAATCGTATTTTCCGAAATTGTATGAGTGAGATATTGTCGTCTTAAGACAGACCTGCAAACATACATACGATTTTTGGAAGTCTTTTCCATGTATATATATTAAATAATTAAAATATATTTTAAATACCCAATTTAGCACCAAAAATAATATAAGACCAATAATATATCAAAAATTACCAAAGTTATAACGTTTTAGCTCAAATAATACAAAGACGACATAGAAAATATAATATTGAAGAGGTAAAAATATGCATAAATATCGATTTATCAGTTTGAAGCGGCTGAGGGTTTCAAGAAGGGCCACGTATACGGAGTGGGAACCGCCAGCCCATTGTACTTCTCCCCCCCACCACAGAATAAGGAGAATGCTTTGTGCTCTTATCATCCCGGTATTCTTGTACAACAAGAAAAACGGGCAGAAGAATTTCAAAACAAAATTTTGGAAGCTTTAGAGAAAGAGAAAGATGAGAACAGGCGATTTAGAGAAGAGACCCGGGAGCTCATGAAACAACAACAGCAGCTCATGTCAACGCTTAACACGGTATTACAAACTCAGAACTGTAATCCGTTTAACTTTACTAACTTCCGTAATCCGAATGATGATAATTCGGGAGGTGGTGGAGTTGGGTAGCTGGGGTCGGTTTTCAAGTGTAGCTTGAACCTCTAATTGATTACTCTTTCAAGTTGTGTAAACTTTGATTACTCTTTCAAGTTGTTTAGACTCTTTAGACTTTAATTAGTACTCTCTTAAGTAGTTAAACATTTTAGAAAGTTATGTCCATGATATCGAATGGTTTTATGTGAATGAATTGTGGAGATGTTGGATTCTGAATGAATTGGATGAAGTTAATGAATGAAGGTTGAAGTGAATGATGTTGTAGTTTGAATGAGTTGGAAGAGTTGAATGGTATGATGACAGCAAATTGGAGTTTGTTGTCTAAAGAGTTGTAGTTTGTGAGTGATGCAGGTTGAAGTGAATGATGTTGTAGTTTGTATGTTGTAGTTTGAATGCAGGTTTGCATGTCGCAAATTGGAGGACAACAAAACAACTAGACCCAACGACCTTCTTCACTTTACCAACCGCCCTCAGTTATTTACCGACCGACGTGATGTCATTACCGACCGCCCTAAGTAACTGAGATATTGTCAAACGACGGTCGGTAAATATTACCGACCGACAGAGACGGTCGTTAAAAAACATAGATACCGGCCGCATTAACGACCGACTTCAGTTTTTCCCGACAAAATATTTTACAGGAGGTTGTGATCTTGGTTTGGTCGGCAAGACTTACCGACCGAAAATTTCAGTCGGTAAATCCATTCACCGACCGCAAAATAAGAATGCCGACCGACAGGTCGGTCGGTATACCTGCATTTACCGACCGTTGGGATCAGTCGGTAATTATGATTGCCGACCGAATTTCTTCTTTACCGACCGCACATCGGTCTGTGATTCACCGACTGGGATTTTCGGTCGGTGATTTAGTGTTTCCGACCATAGTTTTCGACTATAGACTTTCGGTCGGAAATCTTTTAATTGCGGTCGGTAATTGTGTTTACCGACCGATTTCTTATCTTCCCGACCGATTTTATCGGTTGCTAAATGCTGTCTTCCTTGTAGTGGTTACTCCTAAATCAGCGGCGGCTTGCAACCCGTGAATGCATGCTTCATATTCGGCTGCGTTATTAGTCACGTCAAAGTCCAGTTTAATGGATAATGGGGTATGTTCCCCTTGTGGAGAGGTTAATAGAAATCCGACTCCGAATCCTTGGAAATTGGACGCCCCATCAAAATACAAATCCCATGTTTCGGTGTCGGTATGGAATATGTCTTCGTCAGGAAAGGCCCAAGTATCGGTGTGTCCCTCCTCAGATATCGGACTTCTGCCACTACCCGGCCCTTGATGGCTTTTAATGGTACAAATTTGAGGTCAAACTCTGCGAGCATCAAAGTCCATCTGGACATTCGACCGTTATGGATGGGCTTCTCGAACAAGTAATTGATAGGATTCATTTTGGATAAAACATGTACTTCGTGGCTAAGCATGTAGTGTCGGAGCTTTTTAGTGGCCCAAACCAGAGCTAGGCATGTCTTTTCGAGCATTGTGTACTTGCACTCGTATTCTAGGAACTTCTTACTGATGTAGTAAATAGCCCGTTCTTCTGAATCGACTGTCTGGGCCAGCATAGCCCCCATGGCTGTCTCGGTCGTTGTTAGGTATAACGACAAAGGTAGGCCGGGTTGAGGTGGCATTAATAGCGTCGGAGCAGACAGGATCTCCTTGATTTTATAAAAAGCTATTTGACATTTGTCGTCCCACAGTACCCGTTCTCCTATCTTCAGTTTTTTTGAAAATGGGCTCGCATACCATGGTTAGCTTTGAGATGAACCGGCTGATGTATTGGACTTTCCCGAGGAACCCCCTTATTTCTTTTTCAGTTTTGGGTAGCTGCATCTCAGTGATGGCCTTGATTTTAGCTGGGTCGACCTCGATGCCGCGTTGGCTAACGATAAGGCCCAGTAATTTGCCCGATGTTACCCCGAAACTGCACTTTTGAGGGTTCAGCCTCATATTGTACTT
The DNA here is from genome assembly GCA_958450325.1 of Agrostemma githago. Lineage (NCBI taxonomy): Eukaryota > Viridiplantae > Streptophyta > Magnoliopsida > Caryophyllales > Caryophyllaceae > Agrostemma > Agrostemma githago. The sequence continues at coordinate 8,690,086 of OY288256.1, read as the reverse complement.
ACGCAGTCTGGTGAAGAATCTTCTTAGGGCGGAGATGTGCCCGCTTCGGTCTTTGGACTTGACGATCATGTCGTCCACATAAACCTCCACTTCCTTATGCATCATATCGTGTAATAAGGTGGTGGCGGTCCGTTGATAAGTGGCCCCGGCGTTGATAAGCCCAAATGGCATAACGGTGTAACAGTAAGTACCACAAGGTGTAAGTGGTCTTACTCATATCCTCTTCTGCCATTTTGATCTGATTGTATCTGGCATACCCGTCCATGATTGATAGAAGGGCATGATCGGCCGTGTTATCCACCAGTATGTCAATGTGTGGTAACGGAAAATCGTCTTTTGGGCTAGCCTTATTGAGGTCCCGAAGGTCCACACATACCCGCACCTTGCCGTCCTTCTTTGGTACTGGCACGATGTTCGCGACCCAGTCTGGATATTCAGACACTTGTATAAAACCCGCTTTGAATTGTTTGTCTATTTCTTCTTTGACTTTGAGAGACCATTCGGGCTTCATTCTTCGGAGTTTTTGTTTTACCGGTTTACACCCATCTTTGATGGGTATATGGTGTTCAGCTATTTCCCGATCTATCCCCGGCATGTCCTTGTAGGACCATGTGAAGACGTCTTTGAACTCTTGGAGGAGGTCTGTGAATTGTTTTCTCTCCTCGGGATCTAACGATAGGCCCAACGTAAGCATCTGGGGTTCTAAAGTGGTTCCCACGTTGATGGACTCGGTTTCTTCAATTACCGGATCTCGGGATTCCCTTTGTTCGAGCTGCTCCATCAGATGCAGAGGAAGGGGTACCTGTTCGTCGGGTTTCTCAATGTCATTGCATATAAAAATTTTGAAATTTGAAGAATTTTGGAAATAAGACGAGTCGTAAGCAGAACGATTTTCGTTATTATTATTAATAGTAAATTTTGAGAATAGCTCGAATAGAGCGGCCATCTGATCGTTGGTCAGTGGCGGGATAGGGAGTGCTCTCGGGACAGACCCCGAGACTCCAGTGGCTAAGGGGAGAGGGGTTACAGATTGGACTCTAGCACCAGACCCTTTAGACTTGGACTAAGACTCCGACTCTGACTCTGACTCAGACTCGGACTCGGACTCAGTATCTGGCATGTCTCCCTCGCCGGTGGTCAGCTTGTAGATCCGTCCTTGGCTGTTGGTCCACTTGATGGCCTTCTTTCAGGCCCTTTTCCCGATGTCTGACCCAACTTCGGAGATCAGCTTCGTTGGGTCGAATCGGTTGCTGCGGAGGATCAGGTTGACCAGATCATCTTTAGGAGCGGGGACGACCTTGTCCTCCCCGAATAGGAGCCCTAGCACGGGCTCGGAGTTGTTCTCACCTTCCCTTGACTCAGTTTGAACAAGGGTGAATATATCATCGGGGATGAAATTGCATTCCTGAGCCGTTTTGGTCTCGGGATATGTGATAGTAGGTTGGTAAAGGCCCACTTGGATTGCCCCAAATACTGGAGTGACAAACCTGATTATATTTGCCCGATCCGCATTTTCCGGGCTCAAAGTATACCCTAAACCGAATCGAGACCCTACGTTGTTTAGGACCTCGATAACCTTCCCAGCCGGGAGATGTGGCCTCGAAGTGGCTCCCGGTAGGTAACCCAAGTTTTGTAGCATCGTGTTGATGCTAGTAGTGAAGTAAGGCCTGAAGAGATATCCCTCCTCAATCATTCCCACGAAGTCGAATCCCCATGGTTCGGCCCGACTCGTGGCGTTGCAGCTAGCCACGGTCATGGGGGTTGCCTCCAGTGTGATGACACCGTCTTGAAGTGGCATCTTGACTTTTCTGCGGAGGGTAGAGGACACGGCCTTGACTGCGTGGATCCAAGGCCTTCCTAGTAGTAGGTTGAAGGACGAGGTGACATCAATCACCTGAAACTCCAATTCTTTCTCGATTGGGCCCGTTATTATTGTCAATTTAACGGCTCCGGCGACTGGTTTTGGGCTCCCGTCGAAAGCCTGGATAGTCTGTGCCGTCGGGAGATAGTCGGCCTCGGTGATGCCGAGAGCCTTAGCGGTCCTTAGGGGAAAGACATTCACGGCAGATCCGCCATCAATCAGGGTCATTGGGAGGTACTTCCCCCGGCAAATGACCGTGATGTATAGGGCCAGGTTATGGGCGGCCCCAAACGGTGGTAGATCGGATTCAGAGAAGGTTATCAGTGGGCCTTCTTATTTGGATTTGCCCTTGAGATAGGGCATGATAGTGGCTACCATTTCAGTGGGGGTAACCTGTGAGTCGACCTTGATTTGATCGAGGGCCTTAGTCAGTGCCTCTCGATGTTCTTGTGAGCTAACTAGTAACTGCCATATAGTTAAATCAGCACGAACCCTCTTTAATTGTTGGACCAAGGCCGTGTCGTTGCTTGGTTCCTTGAGAGTGGATTCCGTCCTGGCAGGTTCAGGGACGGTTGTTGGAGTAGAGCGCCCGGCGGTGGCGAGGTGGTTAGTGGCTAAGGCTTTGGACTTAGCTTTTCGGACCTCTTCACTAGTGATGAGGACAGTTTCCCCTTTTGCTAAGTAGACGTCGTCCTCATCATCGAACCATATCCCGTTAATTTGTGGGATATAGGGGGAAATGAGGTGTGAACAGTCGATTACCTCCCCAGTGAATATAGCATGGGCACTGAACGGGTTTTCTTTGTTGCTCGGCTTGTCCCCGGGCAACGGTATTTTCCCGCTTTCAATCAGATCTTGGATCAGATGTTTCAGCTTCCAGCATTTTTCCGTATCATGCCCATTACCTCGATGATATTGGAAGTAGGCTTGGGCATTGTAGCTTCTGGGTCTTTTCTCCACGGGAACTTCTGGAGTTGGGCCTATCGGTTGGATTAGGCCCTTTGACGATAGCCTTTGTAAGGCGTAGGTATAGGCAGTCCCTATATCCGTGAATACCCGATTTGGAGTATTCTTTTTGGATGAGGTATCCAGCATATTGACCTCATCGAAAATGTTGCGGGTTGCAGCTGCAGGTGTGGGCTTGCTCAAAGATGAACTAGCCCCTTGATATCCCTGGGTAGAGGCCTTAGTCAGGCTCTCTAACCGTAAATCATCCTCAATCCTCGTACCCATTTCAGTTAGGGCGGCAAAACTGGGGATGATGGCATACCGGAGATGGACCCGGTAGGATGGGAGGAGATTCTTGACAAAGGCCTCCACTAACACTTTCTCGCTGGGCTTATCAACCAGCTTCACACTTTCGGCCCGCCATCTTTTGGAGACATTTGGTGAACCCTTCTTTGGGCTCTTGGGCCATCACTTCAAGAGTACGCATTGTAGTCTGGATCTCGGTATTATCAGCGTAATTCCGAGCAAATTAAGTAGCCACATCGTCCCAAGTCTTGTACTTCTTGGAATCGAGCCTGTAGTACTAGGCCTTGGGGTGCTTCTCGAGGGAGGAAGATAATAAGTTCTTAAACATGGTGGATTTCACCCCTTTGACTGCCATAAATTCTTTGAAAGCCCGGATGTGGTGGACCGGGTCTTCATTACCCTCAAACATCGGAATTCCCGTGAGGTTGAGGTTGGCCGGTAGCTCGTCATTCAAAGGCGAATAGGAACGAGCATTTTTAGTGTGGATCGAGTTGTTTGTCGACAGGTGGACCTGTTCTTCAAGCTTGCGAACAGCGCCGATTAACTCAGCTATGGGCCCAGTGGGCTCAGATCCAGTAGGAGTCTCTTTCTCCACGGCACTCAGACGGGTGGCCAGAGTGGTCTGGTCAGTCCGGATGACCGTCAGTTGCGTTTCCATCTTGGCCAGTGCGGCGGTCAGTTGATCCAAAGTCGCCTGCATTTTCCGTTGTCTGGTTTCGGGTGGCCTGTCTGTAAGAACACCGCGTAATCAGAAACTAGCCCAAATCCCGGAATAGAAGGTACATCCCGAACAAGACTGAAAAGGAAATGACTCGGAAAAGACACCTAGACGGGTGACCTGTGAAAGGTGGGCTTTCCTTAGGATTCGACGGGTGGGCCGAGTCCTGTTCGAAGAAAGGTCCACGTGAGACATCCCCAGGCTTTGGACTCAAATGTGTAGACGGGCCCTCCTTTGTAGGAGTATGTCCTATGTAGGTGGGCCTTGCCTTAGTCTAATAAGGCAGACTGGGATAGGGAAGAAACTCGTGATGTAAGATCGACAAAGTTTCGACGATAAAGACCTCGACGACTTATGACACGACCCGACACATGCTAAATACGGGAGGTCCTTAGAAGAGGAAGGTTTTGAAAAGGATTTTTTTTTTTGAAAAAAATCCGAAAGAACGGTGGAGGGGCCCGATTTTTCGAAAAAATCAGAAATCATATCGGGCCACGGTTTTGAAAGTTCAAAAATATTTTCGAGTTTCGAAATGGGCAGAATACCGGCTAGAAATAAGCTATTTTGAGTAAAATCATAAGTCCTAAATTCGGTATACGTCCCGGGTTTTGAAATTGGATAGTTTGAAAAAGATGCGATTTTTGAAAAAGACGGTTTTTAAAAACGACACGGAAACCAAGTAGCATATAGTCACGCAAGCATTATAACGACGCCATGTATGCTTTACACTAAGTCTCGGTCGGTCTATAAAGGGTCTATACCAGTGCCCATAGCCTAGACGTGAATCGGGACGGACTCTCTAAGTCGAGTTGAGCTTAGAACATGCCGCGAAACCCATACAAATCTGCTATGGACACCTTTCACATATCCATATTGGAGTACATCACGGTATAGTGGGACGTCGGTCGCGAGTACCGGCCCGGGAAAATATAGGGTTATGCATGAACCGTAAAACTAAAACGCGTATTGTACTAGTCAAACAATATCTATTCGAGTCTCACCCTAAGGATGCCGATGGTAAGTCACGCAATAGTTAATCCCCAGCGGAGTCGCCAAATTGTGGACATGACATAGGTCCACCCCGACGCAGCCACGCGCGGGTTTGGGGAGGCGAATGAATCTCCATATGAGAATGGATCGAATTGAAATTTAAATCGAAGTGGAGTCGCCACCGAACTTTGTGGGAGTTCGGGCCTGTTCGAACCCACTCTATGTCGTAGTGGGCCATGCACAAAGTATGGCCCATTTCCGATGTCAGAGTTTATTGGGCTCATCCCTTTGCATTTGATACCGATACCGACATTATCGGATATCGTGTATTGAATGACTCTCGTGCGCCAACGGTTTCGGGCATCCGGAAACTGAGGTTCTGAGTAAGGGGTGAGGGTACGTGTTGGGAAGTTCACAAAGAACACCCAACCCCGCCTGCACATTAGCGGCCTCTACTAAGATATCGAATGACTTTCTAATACGCGCGTTAGTAGTTCGGTTAAATGATATGAAAACGTTGTTTTCCCTAAGCATCTGAGAAATTGAACGAGTTTCTAGGTCGATTTAATGCAACTAATTCTAACGTCAAAGTTAAATTTAGCATGTGGGTTCAGTTTAGTACAATAAAATAAACAAAATAAATTGACAAGAAAAATAACAAACTTGTTAGTAACGGTATAACGATAATAACGGTTTGCGAATAATATAATATGGAAAGACGTAAATAAGATGATGAATGGTTTTGAAAAGTGATGCTTTACGTGATAGATTATACACGTGTTGACCTAAGTCATAAAAAGGTACTATCGAGAGTAGAAAGGCGATGTGGGACTCACGGTATTTGTCGTGATAAGGCCACTCGATCGAGTCATGTGAGGACTCGACCGAGTGGTCCACGAAAGAAGCTTATGTCCCGTATTTTAGACCTTAATCGATCGAGTTATTGGCGAACTCGACCGAGTACGCTGCCATTCGACCGAGTCATTGCGAGACTCGACCGAGTGGAGGTCGAAAAACCTTTCTGTCTCGTTTTTTGGGGTGCCACTCGACCAAGTGTGCTAGGCACTCGATCGAGTGCCCCCTGTACGAACTAGGATTCGTTTGCAATTTATTATTGATAGCGAGATTGCTTTTCGATTTTGGTAAATCGTTGATTCTGCCGAATCGGGCATAAATATTATATAATTTATGCTCGATTCGGATTTTGATAAATCGTTAATTTGTTGAATTGGGTATAAATATTATGGGATTTATTCTCGATTCTAATTTGGATACTCGTCATATCCCATATTCGATTATTGAATCGATATGGAATATTAGAGCGAAACTTAAAAAAAAGGTTGCTATAAGTCCTTTTTAAATTAACCAAAATGATATAAATTCCCTCCGCGTTTATAGTGTCGTATTAATTCTTATCGAATTAGAGGACATCTATTTTAGCGTCAACGGAAATCGTGTTAGTTAAATTATTTGACTAAATCGTTTAGATTCGACATCCAACTATTGAGTTGGTATCGAATCTAATAGATTGACACTTTGCGATTATTAAAACGGACTTGACTTGAATAGAAATACGTGAATTAAAAAAAATGGTTTTAGAAATCGATGTATGCAATGTTGATGATGACGTGACGAAAAATAAAAAAACGATTTTATTGAGGTTGACACGCTTTAACAATCAAACAGTCGGGGTGTCGGGATAAGCGACCGGCCGCATCGGGTGAAACACCCTTGCATTCGTGTTTTCTTATTCCGTCATCCCTCATATTCGACACAAATTAGCGCGTATTTTAATGTTTTATACTAGTAATTATTAACGATATTATGCGTACGACAATGAAAATAAAAAACGAAAAAAAGACGACGACTAGGACGACGAACGACGTGAAGAAGAGAAGGAGAAAAGAAGAATGGGATTTGGCACCCTCAACCCACATGTTTCTTGTTCTCGGACGGGACTCGTTAACTGTGGCTTGCACGTGCATATCGAGATGTAAGCTAAGTTGTGGTGATTAGGGTTTTGGATTTCTAGATGCTAGGGTTAGGGTTTGAGTTGATTAAGGCTGAATTAGGGTTGTAGAAGATGTCTAATTTTGCATGCAAGGGGATGCTTATATAGGCATTGGCTATGCACCCCGTCTAGGGTTACTTGACCGAGTAACTGGCTAACTCGGTCGAGTGGCCCAGTGCGACTACAGTCAGGCTTGCTCAAGGGCCCACTCGATCGAGTGGGCCAGCTAGAGCGCACAGGTCCGGTTTTTTGGACTGTGGTTTGGATATTTTGTGGGTTTTGTATTTGGACTGGACTTATGACATTTGAATGGCTGTTTTTTATATCTCGAAACGGCTTTGACCGAGGTTTGACCCAATCGCTAAATGTCGGTTTTATTTCCGGTGTCGGTTTTGACCTAAATTAGTCTTGTTTGATTGGAAACGACCCACTGGGCCTGAATTTGAGGTTGGTTTTGTGAGATTTGTACTCTGTAAGTGCTTAAGCCAGCAACTAATGGTTTCGAGCCCATATCCGATCGCGTAGAAACACGTTTGCGTCCGATCATCATCGGGTGTTTTTTGGAAACTGCTATAGACACCTGACAGTCAAAATGTGGGTATCTACAAGTCATAAAGTGCAACTTTATCACTCATCTCGTGTAACTTTAAGCACTTTTTGTGTAACTTTAACACTCGAACATATGAACTTATAAGAGTTCTTGTCCTTATGTGATCCTCTCTCTCTCTCTCTCTCTCTCTCTCTCTCTCTCTCTCTCTCTCTCTCTCTATATATATATATATATATATATATATATATATATATATATATAATATTGATAAAAGTTCACATTGTTAATGAAAAACAACTCTAACTAATGCATTTTTTTTTATTGTATAGGTGATCCACTCTGGTGGTCGACGACAAGTTCGATTTACTCCACTTAGATCAATGAAAAATAGCTCTAGCCTCACCACACTAAGCCAACAACGTCGATCTCATTCTGAGAGAGAGCTTGATGGAGATGCAGAAAGAGTAAGAATGGCTAACATTCTCTTGCGTAAGAAACAACCACATGGAGCCAACAAAGAGATAAGCGTTGTTATCAGATCATACTCTACAAGGTCACAAGGTTCGTATATGATATTTTTTTTTTGAAAATTTAAATATTTCTCAAATAGTTTAGCACTATAGTAATCCACTTTTATTAAACTTGCTTGTCGAAGTACTTGAAGATGAGCACAATGCCATTGAGTACTTAAAATAGTGGATTAGTGGGAATTGATGACGAGAATCCAGACGGATATGGTAACCAAGAAAATTCTGATAAGGAGGATGAACAAGTTAACTTACATAGCCGAGATCTCGAACTACAAGGTATTAGTGTAATTTGTCCATAGTTTATATTTTATAATAATTCTAGACATTTACATGATCATGTTTTTCTAACTTAGGATTATTATTAATATAACTCGATTTGTGAAATTCAGTTACCACGAAAGTGAAAAGAAGAGGACCGACCATGATATATGCATCACGTGCACACAAGTAAAGTGGAAGATTGTATATCGATAATTCTTAACCAGTTTGGACAGCCCATTGGTTCTATATATAACCGTTCAAGAGGACTGGGTATGCGAGTTTTCTTGTTTCTTTGGTACAATAGCTCATGATTACAGTTATGCCCCTTTAATAATTGAAGATTGGAGGAGAGTGCCAAATTTAATAAAGAGAAAATTTGGGAATATGTTTTTCTATGTCTTTCTTAGAAACCTTTTTTACTTGCTTCTTTATTTCATTACGAGTTCTAGATACACAACTGCACAATTATTTTCTTCCTGCAGACGAAGTATATAGTTTCACTCGAAAGTAAGGAGTGGGTGATGAAGACTATAGGAGCTGCTTGGAGAGTTCACAAAAGTCGCTTAAACAAAACACTACTCCTTTACAGATGACATGACTAGATGGAAAAACAGGTCTAAGACGATTCCGGAAGAAGATTTTACGAAATTGCTAGCAAAGTGGAAAAAAAAACTGAGCAGGTTTTGTTTACGATTTACAACTTCCTCTTTGTTTAAGCGAAAAGTATTAAACCTACATTATATAAATAAAATATTTATACATTAAATGTATATGGAGATGTGATGGGCGTGTACCAAGAACCACCACTCATCACAGACAAATATGCACACTGTTGGTGCAAACTTCGTAGTAGTTCGCGATAAAATGGTAATTGATCGTATTAACAACAAATTATTTGTAGTTTAAATTCATGTCTGATTATTGACTAGTGTAGATCCCATGCAATTGCATGGTTTTCTAAGTAATATATAAATAATAAAAAAATTAATTAAAGTAATCACTATTCTTTTTTTTGGTGATAAACCTTGTATACTTTGTATTATCGTGTTAATATGAGGATATCAAGCCTTAATAATATAATACATGAATATGTAGAAAAAGAAAATGACATTTTCAATTAATATAATTAATTGACACTTTTGATCAAAATGAATAAATATTTTATATAAACTTGTGAATATTATGTTTTCTATTTTTTATTTATCATAGATATTTTCATTGATTTGAGTTTTATAATTATAAGAAAATTAATTGGTGGTTTGTTTATTTAATTAGTTGTTTCCATAATTAAAAAATGCAACTAAAAAGAAAATAGAAGTCGAAAATATACGTGTTGAATCTACGTGTTGTATTTAATACATTTCCATCGGGTATAATCATTTCTCATTTGGATTATTCCAAGCCAGTACGAAATACATCATAATGACTCTTACCCTGATTCTCCATGTTTCCTTGGTGTCATTAATATCACTGATAATATTGAAACATCGGGAATGAGAGGCAGCATTTTTTTGGTATAGTATAAATTAAATTAACTGTAAATGATATATTAGAACCCGTTCAGTAAGTTATTAATAAAATGTACACAATTGATATTTGAAATGTAGTTCTCCTATTAATATAGAAGATTGAAAGATAACATTTGGGATGACATTTGGTTCTTTTAATTGACCTATTATAGAAATTATAGGTTGTGCATAACCACAAAGATTGACTCATTGACTCATTAATATTACTCTTTGTAAACGTTAATAGAATTCTGAATTTATGACATAATGATATGGAAAAACAATGTAGATTGATATATGGCATAATTATATGAATCACAGTTGACAAAATTATTAAGATTGATTAGATTAGATTGATACAACATTAATAGAATTCAGAATTTATGTCATAATTATATGAAAAATAATGTAGATTGATATATGACATAATTATATTAATTATAATTAATGTAGATTATATGGAATTATGTCAAACGTATGAGTTAAGTACATAATTATGTCAAATGTAGATTAATTCAGATTATATGGAATTACATGGATTCTATAATTATGTCTTATTGAATCACGTTAAGTACATAATTAATTAGATGAATGATGAATAAGCCCAACTGCCTTAATAACTAAATGATCCAACCAAGATAGACCCAACCAATAGCCCATGCAAAGTAGTCGGGAAAAACTTAAGATTGTTATTCTATTAGTGGAAAAAAATAGTATAGATTTTGCGCAATAATGCACGGTAAATTTAAAATTTTATAGTTAGTGATTACTTGTAAATATCTAATCGCTAACTTATTAACTTTAAATATTTTCAATCTTTACAATTTGATTCAAGAAAATAATTTAAATTTTTGAAGATAATCGTGTAGTCTCATTTAACGCATTTGTCGGTAAGTGCTTGACTTGCCAGCAAGTTCAAGAATATATATGTCGTTACAAAGTTAATGATAATATTTTATACAGAGTAATTTAGCTGATTATTTAATTTAATGTCTTTTTTGTCAGGAAATCAATCAACTTGAAACAAAATACACCTAAGTACCCACTATTCTCTTAGTAGTAAGATGATGATTAACAAGTTACTGCCATCTTATGATTATGTTATCTTTTTTTTTATTTGGTATCACAAACAAATAAACATCCAAATAAGGAAGCACATTCTTTTGTTCAAATGTTTGAGCAAACTCGTAGAAGGACTGAGGGGAGGCAATATAATGATTCATACACTAACACAGCCAAAAAAATTGTAAGTTAATTGAGAGTTTTTTAAATGTTTACTCAAATATTTTTCACAATAATTACAATGTCTCAATTTTTTAAAATCTTTATTGTAGGAGGATATGAGGAACTATGTCTAGCCAGATGATGGAAGTGGCTCTACAAATGCTTATTTATGAGTTATGGGTAAGAGATATGATTGGTCTTGTAGGTTATATGGTAGGGTGTCACCAATAAAAAACTGAAAGTAATAAATGGAGACACAACGTCTTATGTGGTGCCTGGAAAGATTATGTAGTCGCTTATATAGCTGGTTTAATTGAGGACTTAAGAAAAGATATGGATTACAAATAATTTGTCAACGATCTTTGAGGCCAATAGAAGGTAAGCTTTCTCAAGTTCTGAATCAAACGAAGGATCCCCTCAACAAAAGCTTCAAAAACATAGCAATACGAGGTCATGCCGAATTGTCAGATCATGTCTTGAGATCCTTAGTTTATAAAAGAAATTACTTTCTTTGGTTTTATTGGATTTGATTGCAATTATAGGTATACGTAGTAACTGCCGTTTGGCGTTCTATTAATGAATTATTCTTCTCGCTCAAAAAAAAAGATATGGATTATAAAATTATTGTTACACAAAATGAGACACAAAGAAAGATGGAGGAAGAACATTTAAAAAAGAAGACAAAATTAGAAAATAGTTAAGATAGCTTGTCGAAAGGGAGAACTTCACTGAAGAGATATTTTGCGTAAAATTCTTGGAAACATACCTCCAGAAATTGCAAAACAACATTTATGTTAGAGGTATGTATTTTTTATCCCTTTGATCTTTTTAAAGTTTAAAATCTAGTGGCACTATGACTGTGGTTATTTATTCTCTTTTTTTTGTCACATACCACCTTTTGGGTTATGTATGAACTCGACAACAACGAAAATTTGGATCCACTGAAGACTTGTACATGCTGATGTTTTATTTGTTTTTGTATTCAAATAGTATTTTGAATTTTATTAGCTCTTTTTCATTTTGACATTTTTTCAATAAGATGTAATACAAAACATGAATATTGATTTTTGGATTATTAATGAACTATCTTTCTTGTGGATCAATTTATTATTATTTTTGGATCAAACGTTTTGTATGTCAGAATACTATTTGTAATGAATAATAGCGCGCGACAAAAAAATAAACAAATGTATATTATACATTTTCATTCAGCAATGTTGCATTAGAATTAGAATAGTGTTGTCTTTCACAATATTGGATATGTTGGATTAGCAACAAAATAATGTTGCCTTTATGTTTCATTTAGACAAAAATATATTGCATAACATTGAAATAAGTGCTACAAAAGTTTGGAGGGAACAAGAAAAAGTGTTGCATATTTATACTTAAAGTGTTGCAATAGTTACTCAAGACATGTGTCGCATTAAGTTATCATTGCAACATTTTTAAAAAATATAGCATTTGAATAGAAAATGTTGCAAAAAGTGTTACATTAGAATATTGCAACAGAGTTTTAAGCAACACGGTTAAAAATGTTGGATAAACCATAAGCAACATTTTTGAGGTCATATGCAACGTTTTCTCTGCGTTGCAATTGACCTTTATTGTAGTAGTCAGCTAAATCCATAATGTCTTTTTTTGTGAAATGTGAGTAATTCATTCATCAAAAATAGTAATTACATCCCATAATTTGTACATAGACAAATTATATCAAGCATTAGGGATACACAAATCAGGCCTCACAACAAGTGAGCCCCTATTATCGTCTCAATCAACTATATCCAATAATATGTCTGAAGAAATTGTGATCGATCCTCAGCAGGGGTGGTATCCTTTGGTCCTATTCTTATCCTGTCTCTAAAGGCCAGGCTGTAATCGTCTGTGTTGCCAACAAGTGAGATTGTTCAACCGAGATTGTTCAACCATCCCTCAATTCTGGCCTTGATTGTTTCTTTGACACCAAACAGTATAGTAGCACACTGCAAGAACTGCATAACGCAGCTTCTAGTAAAGGTGTGCTGGTCTGTTTGAGAGGATGTAATTCAGGTCCAGTCTACACCCAACCATCATGGCAATAATATCCAATAATTTCATACTGAAATGACATTAAAAGAAGAGGTGATGGGCAATTCAGGAGTGGCCGGTGCAATTTTTCCTTAACATTACTCTCATTGTTGAGGATCAACCAAGTACTAAAAGCACGTTTAGGAATAGTCCATTTATTCCAAACAAAAGGGACCCAATTAAGATGGAGGACTAGGAGGGGGAGCCAACTAGATAAACCCTCATTTGATAGTGTAGCCTGTAGGATCTGCATCCAGTCCAGTGGCCTTCAACATATTCATGCTTAAATCTATAATGTTGGAGATTCGAGATTCACAACTTATTAAAGAAGGTTCGTATAGACAAGAAGATAAATTACTCCCATAAACAAAGCGATCTACTTATCAATGACGTGATAATATTCCTAGAATCTTCATGTCTATATTTCCCTGATTTTATATCTCGAATACATTGTTACATTACATACTACGCGATGCTATTACAAACACTTAAACTACCTTTATCGGAATTTAGGGGTTTAATTCCACTTATTGGTATATAAAGAATTATACAATTGAAAATGTAAGTAAGTATACCAAACTCAAAGTTCAGCTGCAGGCTCATGAATAGTACAAGCCGGTGGATTCTGCTTTCCGGAAATAATAGGTTTGACGTTTTTGCACACAGAGACGGCGGGGCCGCCTGGGCCCTTATACGTCAAGTCAATGTCAGCCAACACCACCTTTTCACATGGCGTTCCACTACTACCGATAATTTTCACCGCTTCTTTACTAGCTGATGTACCCTTAACATTCTTGAATGAAATGTCGGTGAGCTTAACTTTCGATGGTGTCTGCAAACAATAGACTAGTCTTAGAATTTATTTCATGTAACTGATGCAAAATATAAAATATTTGGAGCATTAACTTTACCTTGGATGGGCAATGGTTGTAAGGGCAATATTCTTGATCAAGTAGGACAGGGTTCTGAACATTCTCGACAGTGATATCCTCAAAATGGAGACCAGTAACAATTCCCGGCAAAGAGCCAAACCATGTTTTCACACGAACACCGTTATCAGTGTTCTTAATGGTTGCACCCTTGACAGTAACGTTGCTAACAGGCTCTTCACCAGGGTAGCGACCAAAGCTTCCCGCACTAATTCCGTGACCTGGGCCGCATGTAACCTGTTGTATTAGCACATTTTTGGCACCATCACCAATTGAAAAGCAGTCATCGCCTGTTTGAACGTGGGCATTAGTTATCTCGACGTCATCTGAACGCCCTACATGAATACCATCCGTGTTAAGGCTAGTTGCAGGGGCTGTCACTGTAATGTCGCGCAGTCTGATTCCCGTACACCCAAGAATGGCCATGTGAAACAACTTGCTGTTTAGAGAAGTTATCCCGTTGATCGCTGCATTTTTCAGGAAATTGAACCTAAAGTTCTGCAAGGATCATGAAAATAAAACTATATAAGAGTCTTTACTCGAAATGCCATATTTTAAGACTAGTATGCTTTTTTGTTGTAAATCATATGGTGTATTCTTAATTTGAGTGGGCTAGACCTCATTGACGTCAAAATTTCCCATGTGAATTTTAACACTGTCGCATTCTCAATGTATGAAATCGAGACCTATGTTTAAGTTAGGACGACCCTTTACTCGTTGATCAAAGTACTCATGGATGTTAAGACAAATTATGTAAGTAAGTTCTTACATAAGGAAGGCTGTCACATTTGCCAGTTTGGGCGCAGTCGTTCTGTTTCCATGCTGTTGCACCTTGGCCATCAAAGACACCGACACCTTTAGGAGCGGTGATGGTCAAACCGTCTACATGTTCCGCTTTAACCCAAGAGTCTTGGCCTTTGAATTGAGAAGGATCGGCTGGGGCCTTAAAGTTGCCCAAGATTTCTATAGTAACTTTGGACTTGCATGGGCCCGTGAAAGCAACTGATCTAAGACTGTATTCACCTTTTGGTACCAAGACTTTGCTAGGAGTTGTCGATGCACATGCTGCTTTCCAAGCTTCTAATATGCCCTATTAATAGTGATTTCAAAAATTAAATATTAATCTCAATTCTTAGTTTTGGAATTCCTAACTAAACTCATCATTCTCCCATGAGTCACATCATGAACCGAACATGATATATATAAATGGAGTACTAGTTACATTCTAAACCCGAATTTGTGCATACCCAAAGCATTCACGTTAGTAATAATCTGGAGTGTAATATCCAAAACTTATTTTTTAAGTAAAAGTGATCGTGAACCTTTTAAATAGGCAAGTGAAAAAGGTAAAAGAAAAATTACCGAACATGAACCTTTTAAATTGGTGTTATCATTTGGCGTGACCCTTACTATAAGATGATACATCTATTATTTTTGTTTACCTTTGTGGCATCAGCGGGTGTAGCACCATGCTTTGTAATGTCGAAAACAGTTTCGCCAGCGGCCTTGACATGTATTGCTATATCAATCAAATGAAATAGGACTAACAAAAATGAGCATTTTGTAATTGACGCCATTATCTATTTCGTTCAATGTTTTGTTTTTGTTGTTTTTTCTTATATATTTCAATGTTTTAACTTTTATTAATTCTCCATGTACTTAAATACCTTCAACTCGTTTATTTTTAGGACAATTTCTAAACTTGCAATTATTAATCCTATTTTTATGCATCGTTTATTAGATCGATGTTGGTAGTTAATACTTTACATCTCCAGATGTGTGGATGATATAGGAGGGGATGAAACATGAACCAAGGAGCAGATGTGGATGTAAAACAAGAACTGTTATAACGGAAGAGAAAGACAAACAAATAAGAACGTAAAATCGAGAGACAGACAGATTTACGTGGTTCACTAACAACCTGTTAGCTACGTCCACGGGCAGAAGGAGGGGATAGTTTTATTAACTTTGAGGAGAGGTTACAGATTTCAGACTTATATCATAATTCTTAGGGTAAGGGTATGAGAGTTTATATACTACTCTCAACCTAAACAGAAACCCTAAACAGATTAGGAAACCCTATACAATAGGAAAACCTAGGTCAGATACTCAGATATTGATTAGGAAACTCTAATCAACCAGATATTAATTAGGAAACTTTCCTAATTAAACAGATTCAGATCGGAAACCAATTCAAGATCCAAAAGAACAATTGCAAGACACTTATTTCCTAACAAGAACAAACAACCGAATTGGTAAAAAAAAAGTGACAGTAAGGCGATAAATGGATAAAAAAATGCATCGCTTGTACCAAATTAGTAGAACAAAAGTTGCACGTGAGTAACGATTTGGTAAAATAAAAGAATCTCAACAAAAATTCAATAGGAAAAACAATAAAAATTCATATCATGTTATGTTTTATTCTGAGTTTTATCAGTGTCCTGTACACAGAGGCTTGTGTTTTTTCTCTGATCTCTAAATAGTAAAGTGTCTCGGTTTGTTTACAACTAGACCTCGTAAACTAATTGATTCGTACTCAACCCGGCGCGTAAACTAAAGATTCATAACCTGAATTGACTCGACATAGGTCGTCAAGACCCGGACATTTGTATACAACGTACAAATAAATGCAGCTACAAAGTCGATAATAACATTCTATTGAGATATTGTCTCGATATTATTGCCCCATTTCGTGAATATATGTGAGGAGTATTTTAATAAAATGGGGCAATAATTTATGAACGGGGGGGAATAGTATTTTTTGTCAATTTATTTTTGTGTCGCTTATTCTTAAACACTTGTACCACCATGCGATATGGTTGGTAAAATAAGTTTAGGTACCTACAAAACTCTCCCTCAAGCCAGTAGGCCTGTACACGGAAAATCTTAACAGCCACCAAGACGACCGTGAACTATCATTACCATCATTACCACCACTAGAACTAGATGCTCCGTCACCATAAGTTGCAACTAGTATAAGCGTCCGCAAAAGAACTAGAACCACCAGAAGTCGACGTGGGGTTATATATACCAGAACATGGTCCACATCCTTCGTGGTTTTTGTGACCTGTTGGTGGTCCAACCCTAAGATCGAAAGCCTGCATAGTGTCGTTTAAGCATAATTAATACATACAACCTAGTAAGACCGAAAGCCTCTAGGACTCATTATATGGTTAGCATTATTTTGAAAGGAAAATGCTTTAGAACCTAGTGATCCCAACATCGGATCACCAGGCCATTCTAATTCGACATAATCATCCTACTAAGATACATGTGAATCTATCCCTTAGATTTTCCTTTATCATTATTTACCTTATTATTCATTATTAGCTATTTAGCTTTTCTCATTAGTTAAATATTTACTAACATCGATTAATAGACACAAAAAAAGTTAGAACTCTACCAAACATAGACGCACAACATCTCCCATCTCATAATGTTTGATAACCCTTCTTTATCGGTAGCCACCCAGCAAGTAGAATTTATAAATTTATCTTTGATTTAAGCTCGCTAGAAAGCATATCATAACAATGAGCTGACACACACATGTGACATGCATGATATAAGATGTCATGGATTTTAACGATCTAAAACTACAATTCATTTTATTTGGACAGATAACATTAATAATTTAGAGGTAGTACTTCTTAAGTTGATCAAGATTGGTTGGGTTAGTGAAATCATTCTCGTCTAGATCGCTAATTCTAACTCCACCTTGGAATAGGATATTAGGGGGCTATTCTTTTCGGTCTAAAATTTATTTGTGGATCAACTGCTAACAATGCTCTTACTATCGTGAGGACTAGGTTGCTTTCTGTGACGTTGTTGGGCTCACTCGCTTGTTACGTGCCTTTCGTATCGTCTTTTGGTAGTCTTTTGAATTATTCAAGGCATAGATATGTCTTTCATCCAGTAGGACTAATGAATCATAATGTGCTTTAACCTAGTCAGCTTTTGTCACTTTGGTTCCAGGCAATCAACAGATTTAATTGAACAGCTTTTGTCACTTTTGTCACTTCTGTCATAGATATGGTACTTTAAGATTTACTAGTTGAACAGCTTCCTTACCGTTTGCTAGGTAGTATAGGATTTAATTGATGGTCGTTCGAATGAATGTTAGATATCCCCACAAAACGAAAGGTATTTTTTCGTGCCACTCTTGACTCTTTATAAGAAGTAATTGTCAGTCATCTTTCGAAGTATGATGACAATTTTTATTGATTGCCTTGACTTCCCCGTTAGTTTATCGTCGGTATGGCGGAGGTGTGCCTTTGAACTTTGTATTTGGTAAAGAGTGGTTTGTAAATGTGTCTTGTGATCAATGATGAGCACATGGAGTGTTCCGTAGCGGTATATGATTTTATTTGGATGAGCGGGGCTACTTGTTTTGACGTTAGGAACCGATAAGACTCGGCTGCTACCCACTTGGTTAAGTAATCGATAGCAACTACATACTAAATTGAAATAATGTCCTCCCAAACCTGAAAGATTGAGCTTTCCTATTATAATCTATATCCAATGTCAAAAATGGCCACAAAGATGTCATAGTGTACAGGAGTGACGTCAAAACATGTTGTAAAGTTTCAAATATCTGAAACTGATGGCAATGTTTGACTTAATGACGATAATATATTTCCATGTTATTCCTTGAGTAATCTACACGCATGATTTTTCGAACTAGCACAAGTGCATTCATGTACATCTCAAATTCACTGTCGTGTACCTCAGGCATTAATTTATCAGTATTGATATCATTGCTGCATAGGAGTACAACCCCATGTGTCGTCTTATTGTAGATCAGAGTTGTCCATCGTTTGCCTTGACGAAATAACTAGCTAACATGAAAAGAGCTCGTTTGGTACATTTTTTCAGATTAATTAGTAGAATATTGTCATGTTTCTTTGAGTTTTAGGATGGTTTAATACCATGGTTCAAGATTGATTATCTCAAATTCTTCGATAGCACAAACATAAGTTGCTTCTAAGCGTCTTTCAACACAAATTGGCATTAACAACACAAGATTAAGGATGTTAAGTAGTGACGCGAGCTAAGATGAAGCGTCAGCGAATTAATTCTCCTCCCTAGGTAGGTATATATACTCAACTTATGAAGCATTTCTCAAAATTCTATCACCTGTGTTGTGTAAGGTTCCAGACTAGCACTTCGCGTTATCTATTCTTTGAGGGCTTGATTAATGACCAGAGATGGGTTACCATGCACTCAAACTCATTAGACATTGAGGTTGATTACATTTTGTAAACTCACTATACAAGCTTCATATTCTGCGGCGTTATTGGTGACATCGAAATTGAGTATGATACAGACGGGTGTATGTTCACCTTGAGCTAAAATTAGGAGAACGTCCACCCCTTAGCCTTTGAACTTAAATGAACAATTATAGCTAGTTGAGGTTTCATAATTCGTTCCCGACTTTAAACACTTCTACGTCTGAGAAGTACCAAGTGTCAATAACTTGAGGATTGTCCGATCCACTAGATTATTTGCGAGAAAATCAACGATAATTCGACCTTTGACCATGGCTTTAAAAGTTATAAATCTTCCGTCAAATTTCGCGAGCATCAACATTCATCAACATGATATTATTCGACCCTTTATGATTAAATATCCTACCCATGAACACTACCGTAGTTTCCGTTCACCATTAAGAATGCTCAAACAGATTTGCAAAGTTCTGATATCATGTTAGGTTTATAATGTTATTGAAGTTTATAATTTCTTGATCATATTATTAATTCTTAATAGCTATTGACAAATGACACTCTTAACTCTGACAAAAGGTGACTAATTTTTTAATGAACAAGTAAAAAATAGGCTAAAAATTTCCCTTAATTCACAATTGTTTCTTTGATTAATTTTAGTGCATCTTGAAAAGAAAAACGAGTTTTCTAACATGTGCCCCAGCAGCACACGTTAATGAGCCAGGTAAGGAAATATTTATATGGATAAATATTTATGTATGGTAAATGTGAGTTTATATTTCATTTTCTCATGATATATTCATGTAATATCTTTCCATATTTGGCTCCTTAACGTGTACCCCTAGACACATGTTAGAAAAATTATACCGAAAAAATTGCTAGATTTATACTTATGGTAAGTTCGGATGTGAAAATTATTCTTATAATATTTCAAAATTAGTTGATTAGTGAATAGTTTATTTTATTACTAAAATACTTCATATTCATTTAGTGAGAAGTTCGTTAATTAGTGAGTTGACTTATTGGGTAATCTCTAGGTCGTGTAAAGTGTATTTATAGGCCATAACTATATTTTTATTAATTAATTAAGTAAGTTTATAATGAATGACTTCTTCCTTTTCGCTTGACCAAATTCTCACTTACCAATTTCCTACTTTTAAGGTTTTAGTCATACTTAAATAATCTATATACTATATTAAACATCAAACAAACTACTCTCCATCCGAGTTTTCTCGTTTCTTTGGTACAATAGCTCATGATTACAGTTATGCCCCTCTAATAATTGAAGATTGGAGGAGAGTGCCTAACAAAGAGAAAATTTGGGAATATGTTTTGCTACGTCTTTCTTAGAAACCTTTTTTACTTAGCTTGCTTCTTTGTTTCATTACGAGTTCTAGATACACAACTGCACAATTATTTTCTTCCTGCAGGCGAAGTATATAGTCTCACTTGAAGGTAAGGAGTGGGTGATGAAGACTATAGGAGCTGCTTGGAGAGTTCACAAAAGTCACTTAAAAAAACACTACTCCTTTACAGATGACATGACTAGATAGAAAAACAGGTCCAAGACGATTCCGGAAGAAGATTTTTTACGAAATTGCTAGCGAAGTGTAAAAAGAAAAATGAGCAGGTTTTGTTTACGATTTACAACTTACTCTTTGTTTAAGCGAAAAGTATTAAACCAACATTATGTAAATAAAATATTTATACATTAAATGTATATGCAGATGTGGTGGGCGTATAACAAGAACCACCACTTATATCACAGACGAATATGCACACTGTTGGTGCAAAAAGCTTCGCAGTAGTTCGCGATAAAATGGTAATTGATCGTATTAACAACAAATTGTTTGTAATTTAAATTCATGTCTAATTATTGACTAGTGTACATGCCATGCAGTTGCATGGTTTTCTAAGTAATATATAAATAATAAAAAAATTAATTAAAGTAATCACTATTCTTTTTTTTGGTGATAAACCTTGTATACTTTGTATTATCGTGTTAATATGAGGATACCAAGCCTTAATAGTATAATACATGAATATGTAGAAAAAGAAAATGACATTTTCAATTAATATAATTAATTGACACTTTTGATCAAAATGAATAAATATTTTATATAAACTTGTGAATATTTTTTGTTATGTTTTCTATTTTTTATTTATCATAGATATTTTCATTGATTTGTGTTTTATAATTATAAGAAAATTAATTGGTGGTTTGTTTATTTAATTAGTTGTTTCCATAATTAAAAAATGCAATTAAAAAGAAAATAGAAGTCGAAAATATAAGTGTTGAATCTACGTGTTGTATTTAATACATTTTCATCGAGTATAATCATTTCAATCCGACTTAATTCATTTGGATGATTCCAAGCCAGTACGGAATACATTATAATGACTCTTACCCTGATTCTCCATGTTTCCTTGGTGTCATTAATATCACTGACAATATTGAAACATCGGGATTGAGAGGCATCCATTTTTTTTGGTATAGTATAAATTAAATTAAACTAGTATAATACCCGTGATAAAATCACGGGGTTGAGCGGCATTTTGGTCTTAGGTTTCATGTGTATGATAGTATTAAGGAGATATGATAGTTTTAATTACGAAATAAAGTTGCGAATGATGAAACACGTCCGGATATGGTAATCAAACAATAACGTCAATAGTTCAGATGACATTATTTGGAAAAGTAAAGTAAGTAAAAAAAAAAGAAATATGTGAAGTAATGATTTAGATAACCGAAATGCATGGAAGATTGATATTCGTTAATGATGTTTTTCTGGTAGACTAATGTTATGAGTAAATAATATCAAACATTAAATATAATAAATAATATGGTTCAATATAATACGATTTAGATATGACGGACAAATTGCATTCAACGAATTTATCGAAGCTATAAGTTAGTATATAATTCTTGCCAATATTGTAAATGAAAATAAACCCCATTATATCGTTTTGAGTACTATCGATGTGTAACACATGCACCGATGATAACTTACACAAAATCATGGTTATATATTTCAAATCAGGTACTTACTGCATTACGATATGCTTCGTGTATCGAACATACGGTTGATAAAGGATACGAATAAGTGACGGGAGTTCAACAAATAAGAGTTGGCAATTCATTAGGTCATAGCATTGGAAAACATCAAAGATTCTAGATTAGATTGTTGCTTGTATAGGTAAGCATCACATATCTAGTAGTGAGTTGATGTTGCTGTTGTTAATATTTTAAGATGAATTGCAGATGTATTCGATATCAAGTATCTAAAGGAGCATATTTGTTTGAAAAACGAAAAATTAGGGACAATTTGCCTTCCATTTCTGAAAAAGCGAGCAAAATGGGAGTAGTGTACGTAAGGTTATGAATCAGTAGACTATAGAAACGCTGTGTGATGAACTATCAAACGACATTAGGAATTGTGCTGCCTCGATGACCACCCGATATGATAAATCGGGAATTGTCCGACTAACCTACAAACGACATTAGGAATTGTGCTGCCTCGATGACAACCTGATATGATAAATCGGGAATTATCGTCCGAGCAGATAATAAATAGCAAAACAATAAGACTAAACTTCGAGTGATGATTTTCCCGTACAAACTTACGCTCAATGTTCGATTACTGTATGCGGATCAGATTGAAGTATGGACTTCATGCAAAAGTGAAGTGAATTAAGGGGAATATCTTGGCATGTGGCAAATGAGAAGCATTGGAAAGACAGTTATTCCCGATTAGATAGTTGCTTGAAATGGTATGCATCACATGCTACCTAATTGAGTAAGATTTGAAGCTACAATCAAACTCACATAAGCTTACATCATCAGCTTAGGCATGCATCATGTAAAGTGATCTATTTTCCCACGACATTTGGCAGAATAGAGGGTAGTATGCATGCCAAATTGCCCTCCTTATTGCTATAAATAGGCTGCTAAGTAAGGAGGTTAAAATCATAATTAAAATCCAAACTAAATATAAGCAAACATATAAAACAATGGCAGAAGAGTACGTTCATACACCAACTGTTGTTATGCATAATATGCCATATTCCATACAAAAACCGAATAGAGTGATAGGGAGAAGCTTTACCTGTGTGAGGGATGAGTTGCGAAGGCTTGGATATCGTATAAGGCAAATCCGCCACGTTTGGAACAACCCCAACTTATTGAGGGCAGTGGTACTGGAATTCGAAAACGGTGACGACTGTTATAGGCAGGCGTTCAAATTACAGAAGTGTTTCGAGAGAGTAGGCAAGGGGAGGGCTGATTATGAGAAGGAGCTTCACACAAAAGCTGGTCCGCACCTGTGGGTGGCAAAGGAAGAAGATCTGGACTTGATGATGAAGAACGTGGACGTGATTGCTGTGCCGGATCAGGAGAAGTATGATGGCTACAGTGATGCCGATAAAGATACTACGTCTGTGTACGCATGCATCATGGTTCTGCTCATGAATCATTGCCCCGGATTTTACAGCAACAATTGAATTGTGCCTCGGTCTTTGCAATATAAGTGGTAATGTTACTATCGGAATGTGTCAAGTTTAAGTAGTACTGTGTGTAGGTTAATGAATATTGACGGAAGTAAGTATATATAATGTCGGTGGTTTGTTGATCTGTGGTCGGTGGTTGTGGTTGACGGTGTCATCTAGCAGGTTAATGTTATTGTTAGCGGGTGTAGTTGACAGTCTTATTGTGAACTGTTGTAATGCTTGTCGGAACTGCAGTTTCCTGTAGTATGTAATGCTACAATGTCGGTACTACAAATATAGTTTCGACCCTAGGTCAGTACTGTCGAATAGGGAATAGTCTATGGGTTCCGAAGTATGAATGTCTAGTAGTCTATGTAAATTAATCATCCGCATTTTCAATGTAATATAATCGGGTGATTACTCACTGTTTTCTACGCTGCTCTCCGTTACCATCCAACGTTCGTATTCAAAATCTGACAAAGCAAAATTGCATCAATGGAGCTAATGAACTTTGTCCAAGTATGACCTAAGTACTGAGTTGATATTAACAAATTTGTTGGTGTTACTATTGTTTGCAACACTTATAATAGATATGTATGTACGTGTGCGCGTGACGTTAATGTCGCATTATACGAAAATATCGTAACCATAATAACGAAAGAGTATGTGTAAATAGACGTCAAAGTACATGTGACACCAAATCGGTAAAGTGCAGGAAATAAACGTTGGTTGATTTATTATTCGACAAAAATGCAAACTGCATTAGTAATTAACAAAGTTTTGTTAGCTAACTTACATGGCAAAATACCTCCTTGTATACGACATTTGTTGTCGTAGGAGTGACAACGTCTAATGCAGTTGCGTCTGATGGAACCAATATTTTCAGCCCACGTCTGCTCGTTACCCTCGATATAGCAACATAAAGCTGGCCGTGTGTGAAAACCGGCCTAGGTAAATACAGCCCAACGTGTCTCAGTGATTGACCTTGGCTCTTATTAATAGTCATTGCATAGCACACTGTAATAGGGAACTGCCGCCTGAAGAATTTAACGGGGAACTTTGTCTCGTCCGATGGGTCGAGACTGATTCTTGGAATGAAGACCTTGAGACCCTTTGTTGTTCCAGATATAACCTCAGCTGCAATTACTCTATCTCCCAAATCCGTCACCACCAACCTAGTCCCATTGCATAGTCCATTAGCCTGGTCTATGTTCCTCAACAACATAACAATGCATCCGACCTTCAGTGTCAATCTATGATTAGGAAGTCCGGAGCAGTGAATTGTGTTAAGAAACTCTGTGGAGTAGAGCTCACGTATTACAACGGATGTCTCGTTATGGCTGATTTCGTCAGAGCTAAGGTACGTTTTCTCATCACCCTCAATCAGAGAAAGAATGTGGTTATTGACTTCTTCAACGACGTCGTTGGTTGGTGCTAGAATAGCTCTTGAATGGAAGTACTCAGTGTCCTTCTGGTTGCGATGGAGCTCGGGATAAACTGACTGAACAATTGCGGATATTGGATCCCCTTCATCTTCAATTGTAATGTCATCTGGGAGCTTCACTTCCGCTATTCCGTCATTAGGTCCACCAGCAATGTCATCCCCAACATTCAGGATCCACTCTGAGAAGTCACGCAACTCAAAGTTCTCCTTCTCAGTTAGCCCTGACTCTAGTCGCATGTTGCGGGACAATCTGAGAATCTGAGGCATCGAAAAGGATAAGTTACTGTCACAAAGAGACTGACAGCATATACATTAATGTTTGCATATTTAAAGGGATGGTCAATTTACATGACAATTATATAATGTGCGAATTTGAGCGGTGGTAAGGACTGCGTAAAAATATGCAAATGAAATATGTCGTTGATAGACGAAATGGAACGTGTACCTTGCAATATCTCCACAAAGGAGATGAGCATATAGATGCACGTACAATGTCCTGACGGCTTCCTTTCGGTACGACGGGAAGAATTTGCCTAAAGTCACCACCTAGAACGACGACTTTACCACCGAAAGGTTGATCAATGTCACCATCCGGTGCGAATCTTGCAATATCGCGCAAACTCCGATCCAACGCCTCAAAACAATAACGATTAACCATGGGCGCCTCATCCCATATAATGAGCTTAGCTCGCAGAATGAGTTCAGCAAGGTCTGTACCTGGCTTAATTCCGGGACACGTCGAATTCTCTTCAACGTTAATTGGTATGCTGAATCTAGAATGAGCTGTCCGACCACCCGGCATTAGTATTGCAGCAATCCCGCTTGAAGCAACGGGAAGAACAATTTCGCCCTTCCTTCGGAGTGCAGCACACAACGTTCTCCATATGTAAGTCTTGCCAGTACCCCCGTAACCGTACAGGAAGAACATTCCTCCGTCTGAACGTTGCACTGCGCCCATTATTTCGTCGTACACATGCCTCTGTTCATCGGTGAGGGACTTCATACAATTGTCATGTATTGTAGCCTGCTCGTCTCTATTGTATGACAGTTCGTCTGAAATTAGTCTGTTTCTGTGGACTGATGCTAACTCGAAGTCCGGGAAGGGCATATTCTCAAACTTCCGTAAACTACTTCCGTTACGTTGCAACGCGCTCTCTATTTCTGCTAAAGCATAATTCTGTAACTCTTCGCTGCTCATTTGCAGATCTAGTGTTTCAAACATGTAACGATAAATAATATAAGGTTGGTGGACAGCAATTCATCTTCTACGCAAATTATGTTAAATTAGATAGGGGCAGAAAATATTACCGTATCTACGCACTGAGTCCGCCTCAAGTGTAATATATCTTCACTCAAAAAATGCCAAGTCTTCTCCCAAACATAATCTGGTTTAATCAAAGATCCGGAAAAAAGAAGAGTTGCAAACAAATTTCGAAGAAAATAACCCGATCCCCAATAGCTTGCCTCCTCTATAGCGTCGATGTATTCCTTGTCATCGCCGAGAAGACCACGGGCATAGCAAGCGTCCTTGAAAGTAGGGTGAATGACGTCGTCAACGGTTCTGATGTCTTGGTAAGAAGCAGCACCTTTCACAAAGTTGAGGAGTGTCCTCATATAATATCTCTCACCACCCGTAGGAGACATATGGAACATCCTGCCCAAACTGAATCCTTGTTTTCTAGGGGCCCACTGCTTGTCCTTGGCGTGCCAAACAAACCTGTTCGGGAACTCTGAGTACGTAAGGTCACGACCAGCAGGGTGTTCTTTATTGTAGTCAAGCCAAGCCGTGAATTTCGTGTGTGCACCACCCGATCGAGCCATGACTTCCTCTAAAGGGTCGTCATCATTGAAAACGACATTCTGCTCGTTAGGCAGATGGTAGTCGAGTCGCATAACTGGAGGAGTTCTATAATGAATATCGAAAGCAAATATCCTCCAAACAGCCTCGCACGGAGATATGTAACGGCAGTCGTAGTATTCTTTGATCTGATCAACTTCGCCGGTTTTCCCTCTAACTGATGCACCCACGGTCACCCTATCATAACCCTTGTTTATATATTTTAAAAGGTAGTTGATAGACCTACCTTGATTACACCATTCGACGTTAATGTGTGCACGGTAACGCGTCATTAAGTCAGGATTGTATGGAACAACAAATCCGTTGTGAATCGGGACGCCACCCTTAACCACAGTAACACCATTGTCTGGCCTCTTGTAGATTGGATAACCATCGCCATCGATAGTGGTGCGGTCACTGAATGGCCTCGGGAACCTCTTGGTGCATACTCCATCCTTCATACAAACTGCGTTAGGATTTGCAGCACCACATGGACCATGTATCATCAACTCAGAAACTGCGTTGAATAGGACAGGGTTCTCATCTTTATCCGGTAATTCAGCACTGATGATGCCGTCTACATCCTCTGCGACAGGGAACTTATCCTCACGGTGTAGAAATAACAATATATGAGCGTGAGGAAGACCACGCTTCTGAAATTCAACGGTGTAGACAACTGTGACAAACATAGATACGTAAAATGCTCGTAAGTGTGACATGTGTTACCATATAGCATGAAAAAAGATTATGGTTCAATACAACATTGTTAGCACAAGCTAGCATTCAGGTGACTTGTAATAAAGACCGTCTTATTGTTTATAGTTCGGTACTTATTGTATGGCATATAAAACAAACTTCTCATTGGGACTTGTTAGAAAAAATGCTAGTAAGAACATAAATATGAGATTGTGGCGTTACCTGCCCTTGTTCTACCGAATATTAGTCCGTCTTTGCAGTCCTTGATCAATTGCTCGAGTTTCATTTTAAAGACTCTGCTAAGGATATCAGGCTTGTGTTCGCTACGTAATCCCTTCGACTTCACAAATCTGGTGATTTCTGGCCACTTGGGATTACAGGTGAATGTGATAAATAAATCCGGGTAACCACACCACCTACATATGGCCATGGTATCCTGATAAGTCTCCCTCTTATACCCTTTTCCCCCGAGAAAACTTGACGGAACAATATAACGTGCGCCAGACGACCCAGGTTCTGTAACGCCGCTTTCGACGGACGCGGCAAGACATTTGTAATTCTCTGATCTCAATTTAGGCTGATTAAGCCTAAAAAATAGGAGTATTTGAGCTTCGACCATAGTGTAACCGTCGACGCAGAACTGCTGGAATAGATTGGCTGCGTTTAATATGGTCGGTGGCTCAACGTCAGCAGGCCTATCCATGATACGAAATGCAAACCATTCTCTGAGTGTAAGTTTATTCCTTCCGGTCTCTGGATTTTTAGATGCAGATATCGACTGTTCACTGTGGGCAATTCCTAGTCGTGGACCGTCCTCGCCTCGTGGGAAAAGAAAAGGGTACTGAAGTGAAAGGTAAGATGGATGAAGCTCCGAAATTCGTTGCAATTTGCAAGATCTCTCCTCGACGATGATATCTCGACTGTCTATCGTGTCCTCAATGTCACCGAAAATCAGAGCAGCAACTTCAGAAACGGAAGGCAAATTATACATCCTGCCGTCTACGTTCCTGCCACTGATAAGTCTTAGCCTGACCTCGTCCTCAGTTTCAACATTTTTAAGACGATCCCTTGCCATCCTGAAACACTTCACTAAGGGGTTGAATTCATCGAGCATCCTTTTTAGTTCAGCCATAAGCTGTGAATCCCAATTGTTCTTCTTATAAGAACTACATGTTAAACAATTTGATCAGTTAGCTCACCGTCCCTGTGGATTCGATACCTGACTTACCCTAGCTACCCAGTTAGTAGAGTTAGGTTCTTGTTTGATTGTGGAGATCCGCGACAAATCTCTACATCACTGACAGTAACAATTGGACGAATGACATAGTGAGCAACGGTGGTTATATACGTTTATTTAGTAACGTGAAATAAGACCCACTGAATTAGGTATGAAACGTACATTGAATATTCCACCGTTATATACGGGAAGAGTGAAAATGGAATAGAAAAATGAAATTGCGAAAAGAACATAAATTTGTATACATTTCACGTAGACGATAATTAAACGTATCGGTAATTTAGACCGCGAAATTATTAAAAAAAACTTAGATTATCGAGACGATATATAGAAACAAATAGGAATCGAGGGAACATAATTGTATAAAAATACAACCGTAATACAAAGAATACGAAAATTAATAAAGTATTTCTATCCTCGAAAGTGAATAGTAACAAAAATTATGTAAAAACGACAACGAATTATACGTGAAGTGTATATAGAAGGTACGATATAAAAGCAGAATATAGGAGGAGAAGTGTGCAACAATTTTCGTGCAAAATGACTTGTAAAATAATCTATGATTGATGTACGAAAACGGACAAAAATGACATACCGAAATGTATGACCAAACAAAAACGTAAATGAAAACGAAAAATCCGAAAGAACATACCAAAAAAACGAAATAAAAACAGAAAACGAAAAAATATCGGAAAATAAAAACGTGACATATCGGAAAAATATGAACAAAATGAATAATAATTAACTTCTGGAATGTCCACGTCAAAGTGGAAGGAAGTAGCGTTGTATGTGGTTTGGAGCCTCCACATTCCTGTGTATATAATGACGTGACAAAGGTTACTGTCGCTCAACAAACGGGGATAACAAAATTATGCAAAAATCGAATTTATGAAAGGAAGTAATATAGTACGTAAAACTCACGCTCATATTTCTTGACCTCAACGCACTTGATAACAATGATCTTGGATTGTCCCGGATTAGGCATGCTGCTAATCAATTGGGGAAGAGTGTCACTATGCGGTGCCCAAATAGTACAGGAAACCTGACAGCAGCTAAGTGACACAGGCGACGTAATTATGCAGTCAGGGGCTATGCTAATGTTACGGCCAAATGAAGAGCAAAACATGGAGAAAAACAATTCACGGTAGGGACACGGAGAATACTACACGAAGTATGTGACAAAAAATAGGGCGTGGAAGAAGGCACATATAAAGTGAAGGACAGAAACGTACTTGATATCCTCGAGCTTGATGTTGCGATATTCGAAACCATTCTTAGTGTGACTAACCGGACCGATCTCGAAAAGCTTCCCGACTAAATCTGTGAATATTATAAGCAGGTTATCTCCAAGAAAAAGTGTATGACACAAAAGAATACGTGTGAAGAAATAATTATTTACATTATTCTGAAAATTTAAACTGGTTATGCAAATGAATAGGAATGTACCGATGTAGTGAGTAGTGGACACACGACCGTTGATGATGTCCTCGAAATCAGCAAATCGAAATCCATAGAGAGGTATGGAAAGATTTCCATCGTAAGGAACGACTTTGCTCGAGTACTCGAAGTGGAGGCGAATGTTGCTCGGAGTAGCCCTATCGTAGCCGGTACTCGAACTGATAGTGAGGTTACGGATAATGTATACACCTCCAATAGCAAGCGTGTCAGCGTTGGTGTATTTGCTCAGAATCTGCTTACGGACAGTGCCCTGAATGATTTCATTCTGCAAAACCGTTAAGCACGAAGTAACATGTGTAAGACAACGCAACCAATTGATTTGACATAGACGCGGAGGTTTTTAATACACAACATGTCAACGATGAAAAAAAAAAGTAATAAAAACTAAAAACGTAATACGTAATACGTAATTGGATAGATATAAAAAAAACTATTAATACATAGGGAAGAAGTGTAAATTACATGAGTTTATATACCACCAAAATTCGATGGTAACACGAATTTGTTAAAACAAATTCATTATACATAATGTACATATGGTGTACTTGTCGACGACGACGACAAAAAAAAAAAAAAAAAAAAAAAAAAAAAAAACATATAAGGGAATACAACAATATACAAATTTGTTCAAAAAATTAATATGAAAACAAAATATACAATAAAAAGTATACATAATACGAAAGATTTACGTAAAAAAAAGAGTAGACGTAATACCTCAGAATCAATCATGAGAACTTCGATAGAATCGACCTTGTTTCGTTCCTTCAATACCGGTCGGGTCCAACGGTAGACGACCCTCACGACCATTTCTTTGAGCCGCTTGCCTTGCTCCAATTTTGATATGTTCGTCATATCGGTAGTCGACATATTGTGGGAAGTGATGGATTGTTATGCGATGAAAGATATATGAATAGTTATAATAAGAAAACTGTGATGAAGAACGATATGGGAAACGATATATATAACGTGTACGTAGGTTGTGTAGTTGGGCTTATATCTTTGACAGATATAAGGGGAGAATATTGAGGGATATTCGTTAGTGAATATCTCTAGAGTTATAACTGTATTGCATGTATAGTGTTTTACTTCGAATGGAATAGCTCGAGTTATGTAATCTATGAGTGGCTAAGCGAATAATGAATATGTATCATATGGGGGACGGATACGTAATGACCATAAGATTCTAGTAACAATAATATACTAAATATATATACCAAATATATAGTAAATATATATTAATATACTTAAACCACAATATATATGCTAATAACCATAACATACTAAATACATACCCTATCAAAAAAATATACTAAATATCGGACCTGCCTAAATATCCGTGATTAGATGCAATATCCGTGATTATATTAGCTATAATTAGATAATACACTAATTATTAAATATCTGTAATCTGTAATATAATAATTATTATCCTACGTTAGTTACAATAATATAGTACATATCTAAGAATGGATACGTAATAATCATAAGATTATAATAACCATAATAAGATAATAAATATATATACCAAATATATACTAAATATATATTAAATTATACTAAAAATATATACTAATAACCATAATATATACTAATAACCATATTAATATATTAAATACATACTAACAAATAAATTTTCTATATATCCGTGATTCTATACCATAAGTTTATCCTTTACATAATAATATATGTAATATATTTAACATATATAACCAAACGAAATATCCGTGATTATAACCATAAGATTCGCGATCCGGATTTGCAACCATAAGATTTTATATATCCGGAGATTTGCAACCATATTTAACATATACACGAATTATTAAATATCAGTAATATAATAATTATTAGCTATATCCGTGATTATATTATACTATATTTAGATAAGACAATAATATCATAAATATCATATAATATCAATACATATTAGCTACTTCAATATACTACCATGCGCTTATTTTTTTTATACGAATAATATGTATACTTTATGTAATTAAATATTATAGTTTATGATTACCATACAAATATTTAATTAAAGTGCATGTAATTATATGATATTGTTCCAAAATTATATATTTGATGGGTCACATTAAAGTTTATGTCACTAAATAAATGTACATATGTTTGAAAATATGTGGTTATATGTATAATGTATAAAATTATATAATGTAAATGGAACTAAAAATTAAATAGATAAAGTACATATTAAATATTAATATTAAATATGATAAATACGAAATACCAAGAAATTTAAAAAAAGACCGACAATATACGGGAAGGGAATATACTGTATACGAAATGTATAAGAGTAAAGATGATGTATACTGTATACGAAATGTATTTAGTATTTATATACGAAAAATATACACTTGAGGGAATGACTGTTTTGCCCCTGAATTAAAGAAGAGATGGAGAGTGCATTAAGTGATTGGACGATTTTGTCCAATTTACGTGAGAGCTCAGAGGGCTGTTTTGTGCGATTCTAGCAGTGCCACGTAAGCTGTGCTGGTGCCTTCTTTAAGGTAATTAAGATGTAAATGATATATTAGACCCAGTGCAATAAATTATTAATAAAATGTACACAATTGATATTTGAAATGTAGTTCTCCTATTAATATAGAAGATTGAAAGATCGCATTTGGGATCACATTTGATTATTTTAATTGACCTATTA
Organism: Agrostemma githago; assembly: GCA_958450325.1. Classification (NCBI taxonomy): domain Eukaryota; kingdom Viridiplantae; phylum Streptophyta; class Magnoliopsida; order Caryophyllales; family Caryophyllaceae; genus Agrostemma; species Agrostemma githago. Next base: position 8,657,139 of record OY288256.1, on the reverse strand, counting down.
TAGAAATTATAGGTTGTGTATAACCACAAAGATTGACTCATTGACTCATTAATATTACTCTTTGTAAACGTTAATAGAATTTTGAATTTATGACATAATGATATGGAAAATAATGTAGATTGATATATGACATAATTATATGAATCACAGTTGACATAATTATTAAGATTGATTAGATTATAATGATACAACATTAATAGAATTCCGAATTTAGGTCATAATTATAAGAAAAATAATGTAGATTTATAAATGACATAATTATATGGATTATAATTAATGTAGATTATATGAAATTATGTCAAACATATGAGTTAAGTACATAATTATGTCAAATGTAGATTAATGTATATTAAATGGAATTACATGGATTCTATAATTATGTATTATTGGATCACGTTAAGTACATAATTAAGTAGATGAGTGATGAATAAGATCAACTGCCTTAATAACTAAATGATCCGACTAAGATAGACCCAACCAATAGCCCATGCAAAGTAGTCGGGGAAAACTTAAGATTTTTTATTCTGTTAGTAGAAAAAAATAGTATAGATCTTGCGCAGTAATTTAAAATTTTATAGTTAATGATTACTTGTAAATATCTAATTGCTAACTTATTAACTTTAAATATTTTCAATCTTTGCATTTTGATTCAAGAAAATAATTTAAATTTTCGAAGATAATCGTGTAATCTCATTTAACGCATTTGTCGGTAAATGCTTGACTTGCAAGCAAGTTCAAGAATATATATGTTGTTACAAAGCTAATGATAATATTTTATACGGAGTAATTTAGCTGATTATTTAATTTAATATCTTTTTTGTCACAAAATCAATCAACTTGAAACAAAATACACCCCTTATTCAGATCAATTAGAGATTTTGTTAACAAATTAGAATATACGGAGTACAGTAACGTAATATCAAAATATTATTTGGTGAAAAAGAGTATTTTATTTATATTTTGAAAACAAAATTTGAAAGTATATTATATAATTTTGCATTATCAAGTATGGAGTAGTTGTATATTATATGTCTACACTTGGTTTTGATAGTTTTAACACTCATACAAATGTTGTATATTATATGTTATAATTGTATATCAAGTACAGTTGTATATCAAGATATTAATTTTTTTTTTTTAAAGTGAATTGAGAATTTCATTAACATGAGCACAATATTTATACAGGTTAGAAACCTAATACAGTTAAGGAAAGAGTAAATCTAGTATCTAACTAGAATCCTAGGAATAGGAAAGTTACAGTATTTGGCAATAATACAAAGATTACAAAATATAGTAGATTACAAAGACTAGAAGATATTCCTAAATAATATCTTTAACTAATATCTTCAATATATTGTGCTCATGTTAATGAAATTCTCAATTCACTTTCAATAACTTTTCTACATGGTATCAGAGCAAAACGATTCCATCTAGAAAATCGTCTTCAACCTCCTTTCTCCCTTCTTCACGTCGCTCACATCAAAACCGCACAAAAAATTCTTCCCGCAACATGGCCGGTTCATCATCGATCCTTGCCAACCCTCACGAGCCCAATGTCCCTCTTATTGCGGTGAACTTAGCCAATGTTACGGCACTCACCCCAGCAACTTATCGGAATTGGTCACGTCAAATTGAAGACCTACTTTTTGGCTTTGATTTATTCAAATATCTTGACGGAACTCATACATGTCCTGAAGCTACAATCACGGATGCTGTCACTAAAGTCACATCCCCAAATCCGGCTTACCTAACATGGAACCGTCAAGACCGTCTTCTCAGTGCTGCTCTTCGTGGAACTGTATCTGAAAGTATCGCTCCGTTCTTACATAATTCCAAGAACTCTAGCGAAATCTGGGCTAATCTGAAGTCCACCTATGCTAATCCTTCTCGTGGTCATATCCTTCAAATCAAGGATCGCTTCGATTCCATCTCAAAGAGTGGACACTCGGCCACAGAATATATGCAGCTGATTCGCTCATGTGTAGATGAATTAGCCAACCTAGGAAAACCCATGGATGACAAAGATATCATCGCAAAGGTCATCAATGGACTCGACTATGAAAACTATCGCTCTCTTGTTGATGCCATCAAACATCGGGACACCCTCATATCCTTCGACGCCCTACATGAACGCCTTATCCAATATGACCTCTCACTCAAACACACCCAAAACTCCACCACCTCCCCTCTCCCGGCCTCCGCCCTAGCCGCCTACAATCGCCCTAACAATCGTCCTAACACACGCCCCAACCAATCCAATCAACCCGGTCTCCTCCCGACTCCCCACACTGGTACCAATACAATCCCTTTCAAGGGTAAATGTCAATGGTGCCATGTTCCTGCTCACTACCTCGGCACTTGTGCCATATTTCGCAATCTCTATCCCAATATCACCGTCCCACCAAGACCCGCCCCTCCCGCGAACCAAGCCCGCCGTCCTAACCCGCAAGCCAATACCGTCACTCTCCCCGACTCTTACCCTCCAAATTGGATCATTGACAGTGGCGCATCTCATCACATAACTCACGATCTCAACAACCTTGCCCTCCACACACCTTACGATGGAAACGACGATCTATTGATTGGCGATGGCTCTCCTCTTACCATAAATAATATTGGTTCCTTTTCTATAAAATCTCCTTCTTCTCATCTCATTAAATTCAATCATGTTTTACATGCTCCAAAAATTTCCAAAAATATTATTTCTGTCTCACAATTTTGTCTTGACAACAATGCTGTTGCTAAATTTTCTTCTAAATCTTGTGTTTTGCAGGACCGACTAACGGGACAGGTGCTGCTAACGGGACAGCTTAAATCCGGCTTATATATATGGACTCCGTCACGTGACCCGATCTCCTCTCCCATCTCGGCCTACACCACCATCATCTCTCCGGATCCGTGGCATCACAAACTTGGTCATCCATCCTTATCTATACTTAGTTCTATTACTAATTTAGCTAAAATAAAAACTACACCGGCCTTGTCCAACCCGTGTAATGCTTGCAATATTAATAAAAGTCATAAACTTCCTTTTTCCACTTCTTCTCTATCCTCCTCTCACCCTCTAGAATTAGTTTTCTCGGATGTATGGACATCTCCTCTTTACTCCGTTGATAATTTTAAATATTATGTCGTTTTTGTAGATCACTTTACTAGATACACTTGGTTATATCCCTTAAAACGTAAATCTGACACATTCTCAGTTTTTAATCGTTTTCGTGCCTTAGTCGAAAAAAAAATTTATCGACCCATAGTTCAAATCTTTTCCGACAACGGGGGTGAATATTTAAAACTCACCCCCTCCGTCAACTCCGATGGTATAACCCATCTCACCTCCCCTCCCCACACCCCGAACACAATGGTATCTCTGAGAGACGTCATCGTCATATTGTCGAAACTGGTCTCTCTCTCCTCACCCATGCTAAAATACCTACCACATATTGGTCGTATGCTTTTGTCACAGCGGTCTACTTAATAAATCGCATGCCCACACCCGTCCTTCACAATGACTCTCCTTTTCTTAGGTTGTTTGGTACTATTCGAAATTATAATAAACTTCGTAGTTTTGGTTGTCTTTGTTATCCTTGGTTACGTCCTTATGCGTCTCACAAACTTGACCCACGTTCTAAACCATGTATCTTTGTTGGTTATTCCTCCACTCAAAGTGCTTATTACTGTTTAGAGCCCGTGTCAAATAAAATATATACTTCTCGACGTGTTAAATTTTGTGAGTCGGTCTTTCCCTTCCCTTCCCTCCTACCCGCCGCCTCTTCCCCAGTCACCCCATCTCAATGGCTATCGGACCCACTTTTCATGATAGTCCCCACCCCAAGTCAGCCTGACCCGGTCCCGAATCAGCCCGACCCGGTTCCGCATCCCGACCCGGTTCCGCATCCCGACCCGGTCCCGAATCCTGACCCGGTCCCGAATCAGCCCGACCCGACTACCCCCCTGCGTGTCTACACGCACAGGACCCGCCCTCCCCGGACCCCTCCCGTTGTCCCACCCTCCCCTCCGTCTTCCGCTGCCTCTTCACCCTCTTCCGCTGCTTCTTCCTCGCCTTCTCCCTCCTCGGTCTCCTCGCCCGAGTCTTCCCCTTCCTCGGTTCCCTATACAGATTCACTCACACCTACCCCTCCTCCCTCGAACCGTCCTGTGACTCGTGCTATGCACAATATTAGAGTCCCTAACCCTAAGTATGCCTCTCTAGCCTCCGTCGTGTCTCCTTCTCTCCCTCCTACTACGGTCAAGTCTGCCCTAGTTGACCCAAATTGGCACTCAGCCATGGTAGATGAATACCAAGCCTTAGTTAAAAATAACACATGGGAACTTGTTCCTCCTAACCCCTCCTACAATGTAATTGGTTGCAAATGGGTTTTTCGTATTAAATATAATCCCGACAACTCAATTAAAAAATATAAAGCACGATTAGTTGCTAAAGGTTTTCTTCAACGTCCCGGAGTAGATTACTCTGAAACTTTTAGTCCTGTTGTTAAGCCGGTAACAGTTCGTCTCGTCTTAGCACTTGCTCTCTCCCGTGGTTGGTCTCTGCGACAACTTGATATCAACAATGCTTTTCTTCAACGTACTCTTACTGAAACTATTTTTATGTCTCAACCTCCTGGTTTTATTAATGCAAATTCTCCCTCTTTTGTTTGCAAATTATCTAAAGCTATTTATGGTCTCAAACAAGCTCCTAGGGCTTGGTACAATGAACTCAAATCTTTTTTACTTTCTTATGGTTTTAAACAATCAATTTCTGATCCCTCTCTTTTTATTCACAAAGTTATGACTAATCCTATTTTTCTTCTTGTTTATGTTGATGACATTATTGTCACCGGTCCACCGACGAAGGAACTTCAATCCTTCTTCAATTCTTTTTCTCGTCGTTTTTCTCTTAAAGATCTTGGTTTTCCATCGTATTTTCTTGGTGTTGAGGTTACCCCTACTAAAACAGGCTTAGCTCTCACACAAACTAAATATACCTATGACATTCTCTCCCGTTACAACATGCTTGACTGTAAACCTACCCCCACTCCCATCGTCGCCTACCCGCCACTCAAGGCTACTACGGGTAAACCCATTCCCAATCCCACCGACTACCGCGCTATTGTTGGTAGCCTCTTATATCTTTCCCTCACTCGTCCCGATATCGCTTTTGGTGTCAACAAGCTTGCACAGTTTTTGCAGGATCCTCAAGAGTCTCATTGGTTAGCCTTGAAGCGAATGCTTCGTTACCTAAAAGGCACTCTAACGGTTGGTATTAATTTATTTCGCGATACTCCTCTTTCTCTTCATGCTTTTTGTGATGCAGATTGGGCAAGTGATGGCAACAAATATATTTCTACTACCGGATTTATTATCTACCTTGGCCGGAACCCAATTGCTTGGTCTTCTTGGAAACAACGAGCACTAGCGCTATCTACTACGGAAGCTGAATTTCGGGCAGTGGCTTCAACCACAACCGAACTGATTTGGCTCCGCTCTCTTCTCTCCGAACTTTGCTTCACCATTAAGTCTCCTCCAATAATCTACTGTGATAATCTTGGTGCTACTCATTATGCAGCAAATCCAGTTTTTCACTCACGAATGAAACATGTAGCTCTTGCGTTCTATTTTGTTCGAGAACATGTTCAAAATGGGACACTACGTGTTCAACACATATCCACTAACGACGAACTTGCAGATGCGCTAACCAAACCTCTTCCTAAGGCACGGTTTTACTCGTTATTACTCAAGCTCGGCCTTTCCTTTGGAACGTCCGACTTGCGGGAGCGTATTGAAGATATTAGTTAAAGATATTATTTAGGAATATCTTCTAGTCTTTGTAATCTACTATATTTTGTAATCTTTGTATTATTGCCAAATACTGTAACTTTCCTATTCCTAGGATTCTAGTTAGATACTAGATTTACTCTTTCCTTAACTGTATTAGGTTTCTAGCCTGTATAAATATTGTGCTCATGTTAATGAAATTCTCAATTCACTTTCAATAACTTTTCTACATATTATATGTCTACACTCATAACACGAAGTATTTTGTTAGATAAGAATATTCATATTATAAATGTTTTTTTAAAAGCTCATACATAATTATTTTATTTTTTGAAGAATTTTGCTTTACTTTGATTTGAATTTTGATAGTATAATTATAGGAATTTAATAGTGTTAATTTATTTTATATTGGGGTGATACTGTAATAGTATTTTTGATGGAAAAAATTTAATGAGATGTTGACACCTAAGTACCCACTATTCTCTTAGCAGTAAGATGATGATTAACAAGTTACTGCCATCTTATTTTTTATTTGGTGTCACAGACAAATAAACATCCAAATAAGGAAGCGCCTTCTTTTGCTCAAATGTTTGAGCAAACTCGTAGAAGGATCGAGGGGAGGCAATATAATGATTCATACACTGACACAGCCAAAAAAATTGTAAGTTAACTGAGAGTTTTTAAAATGTTTACTCAAATATTTTTCACAATAGTTACAATGTCTCAATTTTTTAAAATCTTTATTGTAGGATAATATGAGGAACTATGTCTAGCCAGATGATGGAAGTGGCTCTACAAATGCTTATTTATGAGTTATGGGTAAGGGATATGATTGGTCTTGTAGGTTATACGGTAGGGTGTCACCAATAAAAAACTGAAAGTAATAAATGGAGACACAACGTCTTATATGGTGCATGGAAAGATTATGTAGTCGCTTATAGCTGGTTTAATTGAGGACTTAAGAATAGATATGAATTCTGAAATTATTGTCACACAAAATGAGACACAAAGATAGATGGAGGAAGAACATTTAAAAAAGAAGACAAAATTAGAAAATAGTTAAAGATAGCTTGATGTCGAAAGGGAAAACTTGACTGAAGAGATATTTTGCGTAAAATTATTGGAAACATACCTCCAGAAATTGTAAAACAACATTTATGTTAGAGGTATGTATTTTTTATCCCTTTGTTTTTTTTAATGTTTAAAATCTAGTGGCACTATGACTGTGGTTATGTATGAACTCGACAACAACGAAAATTTGGATCCAGTGAAGACTTGTACATGGTGATGTTTTATTTGTTTTTGTATTCAAACAGTGTTTTGAATTTTATTAGCCCTTTTTCATTTTGACATTTTTTCAATAAGATGTAATACGAAACATGAATATTGATTTTTGGATTATTAATGAACTATCTTTCTTGTGGATCAATTTATTATTATTTTTGGATTAAACGTTTTGTATGTCCGAATACTATTTGTAATAAATAATAGCGCGCGGCAAAAAAATAAACAAATGTATATTATACATTTTCATTCAGGAATGTTGCATTAGAATTAGAATAGTGTTGTCTTCCACAATATTGAATATGTTGGATTAGCAACAAAATAATGTTGCCTTTATGTTTCATTTAGACAAAAATAAGTGCTACAAAAGTTTGGAGGGAACAAGAAAAAGTGTTGCATATTTATACTTAAAGTGTTGCAATAGTTACTCAAGACATGTGTCGCATTAAGTTATCATTGCAACATTTTTAAAAAATATTGCATTTGAGTAGAAAATGTTGCAAAAAGTGTTACATTAAACTATTGCAACAGAGTTTTAAGCAACACGGTTAAAAATGTTGGATAAACCATAAAGCAACATTTTTGAGGTCATATGCAACGTTTTCCCTGCGTTGCAATTGACCTTTATTGTAGTAGTCAGCTAAATCCATAATGTCTTTTTTTGTGAAATGTGAGTAATTCATTCATCAAAAATAGTAATTACATCCCATAATTTGTACATAGACAAATTATATCAAGCATTAGGGATACACAAATCAGGCCTCACAACAAGTGAGCCTCTATTATCGTCTCAATCAACTATATCCAATAATATGTCTGAAGAAATTGTGATCGATCCTCAGCAGGGGTGGTATCCTTTGGTCCTATTCTTATCCTGTCTCTAAAGGCCAGGCTGTAATCGTCTGTGTTGCCAACAAGTGAGATTGTTCAACCGAGATTGTTCAACCATCCCTCAATTCTGGCCTTGATTGTTTCTTTGACACCAAACAGTATAGTAGCACACTACAAGAACTGCATAACACAGCTTCTAGTAGAGGTGTGTTGTTCTGTTTGAGAGGATGTAATTCAGGTCCAGTCTACACCCAACCATCATGGCAATAATATCCAATAATTTCATACTGAAATGACATTAAAAGAAGAGTTGATGGGCAATTCAGGAGTGGCCTGTGCAATTTTTCCTTAACATTACTCTCATTGTTGAGGATCAACCAAGTACTAAAAGCATGTTTAGGAATAGTCCATTTATTCCAAACAAAAGGGACCCAATTAAGATGGAGGACTAGGAGGGGGAGCCAACTAGATAAACCCTCATTTGATAGTGTAGCCTATAGGATCTGCATCCAGTCCAGTGGCCTTCAACATATTCATGCTTAAATCTATAATGTTGGAGATTCGAGATTCACAACTTATTAAAGAAGGTTCGTATAGGCAAGAAGATAAATTACTCCCATAAACAAAGCGATCTACTTATCAATGACGTGATAATATTCCTAGAATCTTCATGTCTATATTTCCCTGATTTTATATCTCTAATACATTGTTATATTACATACTACGCGATGCTATTACAAACACTTAAACTACCTTTATCGAAATTTAGGGGTTTAATTCCACTTATTGGTATATAAAGAATTATACAATTGAAAATGTAAGTAAGTATACCAAACTCAAAGTTCAGCTGCAGGCTCATGAACAGTACAAGCCGGTGGATTCTGCTTTCCGGTAATAATAGGTTTGACATTTTTGCACACAGAGACGGCGGGGCCGCCTGGGCCCTTATACGTCAAGTCAATGTCAGCCAACACCACCTTTTCACATGGCGTTCCACTACTACCGATAATTTTCACCGCTTCTTTACTAGCTGATGTACCCTTAACATTCTTGAATGAAATGTCGGTGAGCTTAACTTTCGATGGTGTCTGCAAACAATAGACTAGTCTTAGAATTTATTTCATGTAACTGATGCAAAATATAAACTATTTGGAGCATTAACTTTACCTTGGATGGGCAATGGTTGTAAGGGCAATATTCTTGATCAAGTAGGACAGGGTTCTGAACATTCTCGACAGTGATATCCTCAAAATGGAGACCAGTAACAGTTCCCGGCAAAGAGCCAAACCATGTTTTCACACGAACACCGTTATCAGTGTTCTTAATGGTTGCACCCTTGACAGTGACGTTGCTAACAGGCTCTTCACCAGGGTAGCGACCAAAGCTTCCCGCACTAATTCCGTGACCTGGGCCGCATGTAACCTGTTGTATTAGCACATTTTTGGCACCATCACCAATTGAAAAGCAGTCGTCGCCTGTTTGAACGTGGGCATTAGTTATCTCGACGTCATCTGAACGCCCTACATGAATACCATCCGTGTTAAGGCTAGTTGCAGGGGCTGTCACTGTAATGTCGCGCAGTCTGATTCCCGTACACCCAAGAATGGCCATGTGAAACAACTTGCTGTTTAGAGAAGTTATCCCGTTGATCGCTGCATTTTTCAGGAAATTGAACCTAAAGTTCTGCAAGGATCATGAAAATAAAACTATATAAGAGTCTTTACTCGAAATGCCATATTTTAAGACTAGTATGCTTTTTTGTTGTAAATCATATGGTGTATTCCTAATTTGAGTGGGCTAGACCTCATTGACGTCTAAATTTCCCATGTGAATTTTAACACTGTCGCATTCTCAATGTATGAAATCGAGACCTATGTTTAAGTTAGGACGACCCTTTACTCGTTGATCAAAGTACTCATGGATGTTAAGACAAATTATGTAAGTAAGTTCTTACATAAGGAAGGCTGTCACATTTGCCAGTTTGGGCGCAGTCGTTCTGTTTCCATGCTGTTGCACCTTGGCCATCAAAGACACCGGCACCTTTAGGAGCGGTGATGGTCAAACCGTCTACATGTTCCGCTTTAACCCAAGAGTCTTGGCCTTTGAATTGAGAAGGATCGGCTGGGGCCTTAAAGTTGCCCAAGATTTCTATAGTAACTTTGGACTTGCATGGGCCCGTGAAAGCAACTGATCTAAGACTGTATTCACCTTTTGGTACCAAGACTTTGCTAGGAGTTGTCGATGCACATGCTGCTTTCCAAGCTTCTAATATGCCCTATTAATAGTGATTTCAAAAATTAAATATTAATCTCAATTCTTAGTTTTGGAATTCCTAACTAAACTCATCATTCTCCCATGAGTCACATCATGAACCGAACATGATATATATAAATGGAGTACTAGTTACATTCTAAACCCGAATTTGTGCATACCCAAAGCATTCACATTAGTAATAATCTGGAGTGTAATATCCAAAACTTATTTTTTAAGTAAAAGTGATCGTGAACCTTTTAAATAGGCAAGTGAAAAAGGTAAAAAAAAAAAAATTACCGAACATGAACCTTTTAAATTGGTGTTATCATTTGGCGTGACCCTTACTATAAGATGATACATCTATTATTTTTGTTTACCTTTGTGGCATCAGCGGGTGTAGCACCATGCTTTGTAATGTCGAAAACAGTTTCGCCAGCGGCCTTGACATGTATTGCTATATCAATCAAATGAAATAGGACTAACAAAAATGAGCATTTTGTAATTGACGCCATTATCTATTTCGTTCAATGTTTTGTTTTTGTAGTTTTTTCTTATATATTTCAATGTTTTAACTTTTATTAATTCTCCATGTACTTAAATACCTTCAACTCGTTTATTTTTAGGACAATTTCTAAACTTGCAATTATTAATCCTATTTTTATGCATCGTTTATTAGATCGATGTTGGTAGTTAATACTTTACATCTCCAGATGTGTGGATGATATAGGAGGGGATGAAACATGAAACAAGGAGCAGATGTGGATGTAAAACAAGAACAAACAACCGAATTGGTAAAAAAAAAGTGACAGTAAGGCGATAAATGGATAAAAAAATGCATCGCTTGTACCAAATTAGTAGAACAAAAGTTGCACGTGAGTAACGATTTGGTAAAATAAAAGAATCTCAACAAAAATTCAATAGGAAAAACAATAAAAATTCATATCATGTTATCTTTTATTCTGAGTTTTATCTGTGTCCTGTACACGGAGTCTTGTGTTTTTTCTCTGATCTCTAAATAGTAAAGTGTCTCGGTTTGTTTACAACTAGACCTCGTAAACTAATTGATTCGTACTCAACCCGACGCGTAAACTAAAGATTCGTAACCTGAATTGACTCGACATAGGTCGTCAAGACACGAACATTTGTTTACAACGTACAAATAAATGCAGCTACAAAGTCGATAATAACATTATTCTATTGAGATATTGTCTCGATATTATTGCTTCATTTCGTGAATATATGTGAGGAGTATTTTAATAAAATGGGGCAATAATTTATGAACGGGGGGAACAGTATTTTTTGTCAATTTAGTTTTGTGTCGCTTATTCTTAAACACTTGTACCACCATGCGATACGGTTGGTAAACTAATGTTGAACCTTGGGGATTAGACTTCATATGTTTTGTTTATATCGAGTTTTATATGTTTCAAAGTAACGTGATCATTATGAAAGGTCATGATGTTTAGTACAGGAATGAAAGGAGCAAAATCTCAAGAAGGCACTCGGATAAAAGCTCAAGGGGGAAGGACGGCGGCATAGGATCCTAAATGTAAAGAGAATAAAGCAATTATATGACAAGGATAATGTAACCTTGAATAAGGTTACATTAATCTCCTTCGTAAATAACTTTACACGAGCAGCCAAGACTTAAGATCAGAATTTTCTCGAAAAAATCTCGTCGGTCCCATCTTGTGAGATATTCTAAGAAGAAGATAATGTTTAAGAATAAATTATCTATCAAGAAAATTAAAGTTTTCAAAATAAATGATTCTCAAAATATCTTGATCCTTAAAAGATATTAGAAAATCATTAACAAAGGAAACTTGAATATATTATCTTAATTGATTGATAATTCCACCTACCATATCGTCTTATTATGAGAAACCTTATCAATTTAGGTGATCTTATTACCTTTGTTATGAAGGATATTTTCACCTATAAATAGCTCTCTCTTCCTCACTAGTATGATACGACTTGCTCACACATTTTCATATTGCAAAAATCAAATCACATTTCTTTCAAAAGTTTTTGCAATAAATTTCGTTTTAAGTCTTGGCTAAATAAAATCGTGTTGAATTGCTTACGCTTAGAAGTCATATAGTTTCATTATTCTCTCTAGACAATTGAAGTGTATTCATAGCTAGAGAAATCTTGTAAACTTGAGTAGTAAAGTCATACGGGTCGAGTAGTGGTTTACTCAATCGAACGACATACATCGTTCACACCTTGAACGCTTCACATCGTTCAAACACCGAGGACTTCACATCTCTCACACCGAAGGCTTAACATCCTTCATCGTCGTGGGCTTAACATCCCACAAAACCGAGTGCTTAACATCACTCACACCATCACAATTAGAGTTAATTGTGATAGTCTCTATTTGTGTGGTAATCCGGAGAAGGTACTCTTATAAATAAGGGTTATTTAACAACAATAATACCAACTATAGGTCGTCTTCCCAAAATAATATCAATTTTAATAAATCAGAGAATAATACGTATTATTGAAGTAGTTAAACGAGAGTAGTATGGGTGACCAGTTACCTGTAGAACCCTTCCACCTTCCTTTTTCATCTTTAATTTTATTTAACGACAATAATATCAACTATAGAGCGTTCCGAAAATAAATTCAATTTTAATAAATCTGAGAATAATACATATTTTTGGAGTAGTTAAATCAGAGTAGTATAGATGACCAGTTAACAATAGAACTCGTTCACCTTACTTTTTCGCCTTTAATTTGTTTAATGTTCACTCTTTTTCACTTACTCAGTATACGAGGTATTAAACTTCATTAACGTCTTCGGTCTTCCTCTTCCTTCAACCTCACCAAATCTGACTAACAACACAATCCTACACCAAAATCAACACGTTAATCTAAACGAAACTTATAGAAAAAAAACGGAAGAAGGATGAAGGGTAATGGAGAGAGATGATGAAGAAGAAGAGTAAGGAGGAGTAAACTTGAGAAAACTGACCGACCCGAATAAGCCAAACTGAAACTGACCCGACATCCGAACCGAAGCATGATTTTGACCCGAATAAGCTAACCTGAAACTGGCCCGACTATTATTATAGAAAACTAGTCGATATCCCTAAAAAGGTTGAAAACAGCAAACCCGAGAATGACCCGAACCCGAAATTATCCGACCCGACCCGAAGTCAACCCAGTTATTATAACCCGAAAGTGACCTGACCGGAAGCTGACCCGACATAGTTCACCCGTTATCCGTGTCTAAGGACGAGGATGGAGGATAAGTAGCAGGTTAAATATTAATTAGGTGACCTGATGTAGCAGGTTATAAAGTCACTTATATTACTCTTGTTTAACTACTCCAATAATACGTATTGTTCTCGGATTTATTGAAATTGGTATAATTTTGGGAAAATGCCCTACAGTTGATATTATTTTTGTTAAATAACCCTATAAATAAAGACACTGGTGGACGTAGGCTTTTCAATTGGGGCGAACCACGTTAAAACTGCTCGTGTTATTTACTTTACGCATTTATTTCGTTTTGCTATTTTTTATACTAATACTCTTTAGTAGAAAGTATAGTAGCAAACTTTTTGTAACTTCCTTTTATTAGCCACACAACTAACGTAATATTACACTACATCTTCCATAATAAGATCTTAGTTTAATATATCGTTTAAAATTTTAAAAATACGTAAATACTCTATTCACCCCCCCCCCTGTAGAGTATTTTCTAGGATCGCTAGACTCTACAAATAAGTTTAGGTACCTACAAAACTCTCCCGCAAGCCAGCAGGCATGTACACGGAAAATCTTAACAGCCACCAAGACAACCGTGAACTATCATTATCATCATTACCACCACTAAAACCAGATCCTCCGTCACCATAAGGCGCAACTAGTATAAGCGTCCGCAAAAGAACTAGAACCACCAGAAGTCGACGTGGGGTTATATATACCAGAACATGGTCCACATCCTTCGTGGTTTTTGTGACCTGCTGGTGGTCCAACCCTAAGATCGAAAGCCTGGATAGTGTCGTTTAAGTATAATTAATACATACGACATAGTAAGACCGAAAGCCTCTAGGACTCATTATATGGTTAGCATTATTTCGAAAGGAAAATGCATTAGAACCTAGTGATCCCAACATCGGATCACCAAGCCATTTCTAATTCGACATAATCATCCTACTAAGCTACATTTGAATCTATCCCTTAGATTTTCCCTTATCATTATTTACCTTATTATTCATTATTAGTTATTTAGCTTTTCTCGTTAGTTAAATATTTACTAACCCCGATTAATAGACACAAAAAAAGTTAGAACTCTACTAAACATAGCCGCACAACATCTCCCATCTCATAATGTTTGATAACCCTTCTTTACCGGTAGCCACCCAGCAAGTAGAATTTATAAATTTATCTTTGATTCAAGCTCGCGAGAAAGCATATCGTAACAATGACCTGACACACGCATGTGACATGCATGATATAAGATGTCATGGATTTTAGTGATCTAAAACTACAATTCATTTAATTTGGAAAGTTAACATTAAGAATTTAGAGGTAGTACTTCTTAAGCTGATCAAGATTGGTTGGGTTAGTGAAACCATTCTCGTCTAGATCGCTAATTCTAACTCCACCTTGGAATAGGATATTAGGGGGCTATTCTTTTCGGTCTAAAATTTATTTGTGGATCAACAGCTAACAATGCTCTTACTATCGTGAGGACTAGGTTGCTTTCTGTGACGTTGTTGGGCTCACGCGCTGTTATGTGCCCTTCGTGTCATCTTTTGGTAAACTTTTGAATTATTCAAGGCATAGATATGTCTTTCATCCAGTAGGACTAACGAATCATAATGTGCTTTAACCTAGTCCGCTTTGGTCACTTTGGTTCCAAGCAAGATTCGACAAGATGGTACCTTAAGATTTACTGGTCGAACAGCTTCAATACCGTTCGAATGATGAGAACATGGAGTGTTCCGAATAGGATTTAATTAAGTATAGGATTTAATTGATGGTCGTTCGAATGAATGTTAGATATCCCCACAAAACGAAAGGTATTTTATCGTGCCACTCTTTATACTAAGTAATTGTCAGTCATCTTTCAAAGTATGATGACAATTTTTGTTGATTGCCTTGACTTCCCCGTCAGTTTATCGTTGGTATGGCGGAAGTGTGCCTTTGAACTGTGTATTTGGTAAGGAGTGGTTCGTAAATGTGTCTTGTGATTAATGATGAGCACATGGAGTGTTCCGTAGCGGTATATGATTTTATTTGGATGAGCTGGGCTACTTGTTTTGACGTTAGGAACTGATAAGACTCGGCTATGCTACCCACTTGGTTAAGTAATCGATAGCAACTACATACTAAATTGAAATAATGTCCTCCCGAACCTGAAGGATTGAGCTTTCCTATTATAATCTATATCCAATGTCAAGAATGGCCACGAAGATGTCATAGTGTACAGGAGGGACGTCAAAACATGTTGTAAAGTTTCAATATCTTAAACTGATGGCAATGTTTGACTTAATGACGATAATCTATTTCCATGTTATTCCTAGAGTAATCTACACGCATGATTTTTCGAACTAGCACAAGTGCATTCTTGTACATCTCAAATTCACTGTCGTGTACCTCAGGCATTAATTTATCAGTATTGATATCATTGATGCATAGGAGTACAACCCCATGTGTCATCTTATTGTAGATCAGAGTTGTCCATCGTTTGTCTTGACGAAATAACTAGCTAACATGAAAAGAGCTCTTTTGGTACATTTTTTCGGATTAATTAGTACAATATTGTCATGTTACTTTGAGTTTTAGGATGGTTTAATACCATGGTTCAAGATTGATTATCTCAAATTCTTCGATAGCACAGATATAAGCTGCTTCTGAGCGTCTTTCAACACAAATTGGCATTAACAACAAAAGATTAAGGATGTTAAGTAGTGACGCAAGCTAAGATAAAGCGTTGGCGAATTAATTTTCTTCCCTAGGCAGGTATATATACTCGACACTTGTGAAGCATTTCTCTAAATTCTATCACCTGTGTTGTGTAAGGTTCTAGACTAGCACTTCGCGTTGTCTATTCTTTGAGGGCTTGATTAATGACCAGAGATGGGTTACCATGCACTCAAACTCATTAGACATTGAGGTTGATTACATTTTGTAAACTCACTATACAAGCTTCATATTCTGCGGCGTTATTGGTGACATTGAAATTGAGAATGATACAGACGGGTGTATGTTCACCTTGAGCTAAAATTAGGAGAACGTCCACCCCTTAGCCTTTGAAGTTAAATGAACAATTGTAGCTAGTTGAGGTTTCATAGTTCGTTCCCGACTTTAAACACTTTTTCGTCTGAGAAGTACCAAGTGTCAAAACATGAGGATTTTCCGATCCACTAGATTATTAGCGAGAAAATCAGCAATAATTCGACCTTTGACCATGGCTTTCAAAGTTATAAATCTTACGTCAAATTTCGCGAGCAACGACATTCATCAACATGATATTATTCGACCCTTTATGATTGAATATCCTACCGATGAACACCACCGTAGTTTCCGTTCACCATTAAGAACGCTCAAACAGATGTAGAGGTTCTGACATCATGTTAGGTTTATAATGTTATTGAAGTTTGTAATTTCTCTATCATATTATTAATTCGTAATAGCTATTGATAAATGACACTCTTAACTCTGACAAAAGGAGACAATAAATTTTTTAATGAACAAGTAAAAAATAGGCTAAAATTTCCATTAATTCACAATTGTTTCTTTGATTAATTTTAGTGCATCTTGAAAAGAAAAACGAGTTTTCTAACATGTGCCCCAGCGGCACACGTTAATGAGCTAGGTAAGGAAATATTTATATGGATGATTATTTATGTATGGTAAATGTGAGTTTATATTTCATTTTCTCATGATATATTCATGTGATATCTTTCCATATTTGACTCCTTAACGTGTACCCCTGGACACATGTTAGAAAAATTAAACCGAAAAAATTACTAGATTTATACTCATGGTACGTTCGGATGTGAAAATTGTTTTTATAATATTTCAAAATTAGTTGATTAGTGAATAGTTTATTTTATTACTAAAATATTCGTATTCATTTAGTGAGAAGTTCATTAATTAGTGAGTTGACTTATTGGGTAATCTCTAGGTCGTGTAAAGTGTATTTATAGGCCATAACTATATTTTTATTAATTAAGTAAGTAAGTTTATAATGAATGACTTCTTCCTTTTCGCTTGACCAAATTCTCACTTACCAATTTCTTACTTTTAAGGTTTTAGTCTCATACTTAAATAATCTATATACTATATTAAACATCACACAAACCACTCTCCATCCTTTGTCTACCCTATGTTCACTTCTAACTAAGTCATGCGTCATGATTTGATTGGATAAAAATGGTAAAGCAACCGACAAAGCTATTGATTTGAAAGGAAGGAGGAATTTTCTGATTAGTGGCAACGTCAATTATTTTCCATTAATTAGATAGAATCCAAAGGTAAGAAAAGGTTCCCTCTAGGGTTTTGTCTTGGGAGGGTTTGTGGTCCCTAGAATCGCCTAGGTTTCTTTTTCCTGCGGTGGTAGGGATTTGAAACATTCTTCTTGGATCTAGTACCAATTTTTGTTCAAATCTATATTACAAATTCTCTTGGGATCAACACAATGAGTCTCTCGAACATACCCCGAAGCCTTGATCTAAATGAGATCGAGACGGAGGGCAACGAGGAGGCCCCTGACGGTGGAGAGGAAGAGGCGGTTGCGTGGGCAGTGGGGGAAGATGAAGTGCTGGCGGTGGTCCAGTCGTTGTGCGTGGTAGGGCGGTTGTGGACAGATCGGCGGGTCAATCTAAAAGCAGTTATTCACATGATGTGTATGGCATGGAGAACTAGGGCATCGGTTACGGGGGAAGTTATCGACAAGCATAGGAAGATTTTTACCTTCATATTTGAAGATGAAACTGATAAAGTACGTGTCCTTAAAGAGCATCCTTGGCATTTTGAGAGGCATGTGTTTGTCCTTGCTGGACTCGATGTAGACGCCATCCCGACTGAGGTACCTCTTTTCTTCTCGCCTATTTGGGCTCGTATCAATGACCTTCCTATTCTGGGACGTGGGAATGTGGAAAATATGATTAACATCGGAAATGCTCTTCACTCTTTTGTTGCAGTGGATGAGTCGGTCAACCCTGATATAAATCATTCTATGCGTATTAGGGTGGTTCTTGATGTTAGGAAGCCCCTGAGAGATTCGATTGTTATGAAGATGAAAGGGGTTAAAACATGGAAGACTAGGATGGCTTATGAGAACCTACCTCTTTTCTGCTATGTTTGTGGTCATTTCGGACATGGCGAAAAGGATTGTCGAGATAGGGTTGGTTTGGTGGGAGAGAGAAGCAAGTTTGGTGACTGGTTGAGAGCATCCCCGTGGCAAATTGCTAGAGGTGTCTCCGACCAATCACTCTCCAGAGCAAACTGTGCTCGGAAGCTTTTTGAGGATAGTGTCGAGGAGCGTAGAGAGGAGGTGAAAGAACTATATAAAATGGTGGAGTTACTACGTTCGATGTCTTTGGGGGAGAAGAGTCAAACTAGCCATAGGCGTGGGACGAGTGAGATGAGTGCTGAGAGTAGTAATGCACAAAGTCACACGTCGGAGGTGGAGCAATCGGGAAATATGGTGTTCGACGGTGAGCCTCGTCAAAACCTTATTGTCGAACAGGGGGCGAGGGCTCGAAAACGTGATAGGGTGTTCAAAGTTGTCCGTATATCGAAGAAGGGGGATAATGTGACTACGAATACAGCGAACAATGTCCGTAACAAAGGCAGAAAGCGTGATCGTGGGGGAGAAGCTGATGACGAGTTGACAGATCGGATGGTGGTGAAAAGGTTGAATATGTGCAGCGTGTTGGAAAGGTTGACGAGTCCTACTCCGAAAGTAGCGGAGGCTGTTTTTGAGGAGCCCCGCGAAGAACAATGCAAATTCTAAGTCGGAACTGTCAGGGGCTAGGCAATACCCTGACGGTTAATGCCCTCCAAGATCGATGTTGGAGGGAGGACCCGAACATCGTTTTCATTATGGAAACGATGTTGCAGGCGAGTGAATTAGAGAAGGTTAAATTTAAGTGTGGGTTTAATAATGGCATCTGTGTAAATAGTAATGGGAGGTCGAGGAGATTACGCTTATGGTGGCGGAATGTTGAGGTCGATCTTGTGACATATGACGGTCGTCATGTGTGTGTCAGGGGCCGTGATGAGGAGACGGGTGGTTGTTGGGAGGCCATTGGGATCTATGGATGGGCGAGGGCCTCGGAAAAACACAAAACTTGGAGTCTCCTTAAGAGGTTTTGTCGTGACAAGAGTTATCCAAGGGTCGTCTTTGGTGATTTTAACGAGATCATGAGCTGAAATGAGAAAGGGGGGGTGCTGTTCTTGGTGACAGAGAGATGAATGCTTTTAGGGACGTGTTATGTGAATATAGTCTTAATGACCTGGGATTTGAAGTAAATCTGTTCACATGGCAGAGGGGGTGAAGTGTTGGGAATGTGATTCGTGAGAGCCTTGATCGCGCCGTTTATGGTCTCGTGGCGACATAACTACCCAAACTCGAAAGTATGGCACCTACCAATTTATGCCTCGGACCATGCCCTTATTGTGATTGATACGACGGGATGTAGGGGATGGATGGGACAGAGGCGTCGGTTTTGTTTTGAAGCTCTTTGGTTGATGGATCCGGGCTGTCAAGACGTAGTTAGACGTGCTTGGAATGATGGGGGAAGTGTTCGTATCGAGAATAAGGTGAAGACCTGTACCCGGGAGCTGGGCTGGTGGACTAAGAGGACTTTTGGTGATATAAAGAAGCAGATTCAGGAGAAGGAACGTGATCTTGAACAATGGCAGAAGTGTGCCCCGTCTGCGGATATGTTAGCGGTCTGCGCACAGCTTGTTCAGGAACTTAATGCCCTCTATCATCAGCAAGAATCTTACTGGTACGCCCGGGCTCGGAAAAATAAACTATGGGATGGCGATAAAAACACGAAATATTTCCACTATAAAGCCAACCAAAGACGAAAGCCGAACGACATAAAGGGTTTGGAAGATGAGCAAGGGACCGGCAGACAGACAAAGGGTCATTTTTTGGCATTACTACTGCTTACTTTGTTGAATTATTTCAGTCCCAAGGTGTATGTGAAGTGAATGATCTGCTGGAGGCTGTGGATTCCCGAGTTTCTGATGAGATGAGGCGTTCTCTCATTCGACCAGTGGAGGATGAGGAGGTAAGACAGGCCCTCTATGACATGCACCCCAATAAGGCCCCGGGTCCAGACGGTATGCATGCGCTTTTCTACCAAAAACATTGGGATATTGTGGGTCCGGATATTTTTAGCTTTATTCGTAATTGGTGGACGGAGGAAGGTACCCTGGAGTCTCTAAATGAGACGTCGGTTGTGCTTATTCCTAAGACAACGACGCCTCAAAAGTTGACGGAGTATAGGCCGATAAGCTTGTGTAACGTAATCTACAAGATTATATCCAAAACTCTGGCGAATAGACTTAAACCGCTTATGAATGATATTATTACTGAAGAACATAGCGCTTTCACTCCAGGTCGCCTTATTACGGACAACGCACTCATTGGTTACGAAGTCTTTCATGCAATGAAGAGAGAAGCAGAGGGGCGGTCAGGTAATATTGCCCTCAAACTTGATATGAGTAAAGCATACGATCGAGTTGAGTGGAATTTCTTGGAGGCGATGATGGGAGCCATGGGTTTCCCGGACTTGTGGATACGTCGAGTTATGAGTTGCATTTCATCGGTGACTCATACTTTTGTGATTAATTGAGTGTTATCGCGGCAAGTTTTTCCGTCTTGATGGTTACGTCAGGGAGACCCAATTTCCCTGTATTTGTTTCTTCTATGTGTGGACGTGTTCTGTTACCTGATTGGACGTGCAATTCGGACAAAATAGATCCATGGTGTGTGGATATATATGTAGGGATGCTCCGATTATTTCTGACCTTTTTTTTGCTGATGATAGTATCTTGTTTGCTAGAGCGACCCTGGAAGAATGCTCGAGAATAGCTAATCTAATTAGCCAATATAAAGGAGCATCGGGACAGAAAATCAACCATACCAAAACTGAGGTCGTTTTTAGCAAAAATGTGTCGGGGCCAATTAGGGAAGCGGTGGGAAATATTATGGGTGTTCGGGAGGTGGCTAGACATGAGCGATACCTCGGTCTTCCAACTATGTTAGGGCGTTCGAAGAAGGCTATTTTCATGGGGTAGAAAGATAGAGTGTGGAAAACAATTCACGATTGGAAAGAAAAATTATTGTCCAAACCCGGGAAGGGAGTCTGTATCAAATCAATGACGCAGGCCATTCCGACCTATATGATGAGTCTCTTCTCTATCCCGGAAAGTGTCCTTACGGAGCTGCGAGAACAATGGCCGGGTTCTGGTAGGGTTCAACGGAGTCGGGGAAAAAACTTCATTGGTGGTCGTGGGAGAGACTTTGTCGTTCTAAGGGGCAGGGTGGCTTGAGGTTTAGGGATATGAGGTTCTTTAACCACGTTATGCTGGCGAAGCAGATCTAGCGATTGCATACAAACCAGGAGTCTCTGGCTGCTCGTGTTATGAAGGCTAGATACTACAAACACTCTTTGGTGTTGGAGGCTATGAGGGGATACGACCCGAGTTTTTGTTGGAGGAGCATTTAGGGAGCTAACCGCTTTTGCTTGATGGTCTCAAGTGGTGGATCGAGAATGGGGCTAGTGTTAATATATGGTGTGATGCCTGGCTCCCGGGTCAAACCTCGGGTTATGTTCCAACTCCTAACCTGAAGGCTGATGTAGATATGACAGTTGCGGACCTGATTGATCACGACCTAAGGGAATGGAAAATAGATAAATTGAGAGAGGTGCTGGTGGAGAAGGACGTGAAAGCAGCCCTTGAAATCCCGCTTTCTATGACTGAAACTCCAGATGCTCTGTTCTGGTGGCCGACTAAAGATGGTATTTTCTCGGTTCGATCCGCTTATCAGCTAGGGGCACGTGATTCTACAGGTCAGAGCTCGGGTGCTCTACAGGCCCAGCACTACACGATGTGGAAACAGATTTGGAACCTTCAAATTCCCCCTAAGCTCGCGCATTTTACATGGAGAGCTTGTTCAGAGACCATTGTTGTCCGACAGCGGCTCCATCATAGGCATTGTATTGATTCCCCAATGTGTGGTCTTTGTGGTGGAGTAGAGGAGACTACAGTTCACGCTTTGATGAGCTGCAATGCGACGAGGTGGGTCTGGTTTGGGACTGAGTTTGACGCTCGAGGTGGGTCTTGAGCAGCTTGACGCTCGAAGTGGGTTCGTCGAGGTGCTATAGAGGGCTATGGAGAGGCTTGATGCTAATGCTAAGGTTCATTTCCTTACGAAGGCATGGTCGGTGTGGTCAATCCGCAACTCCATGACTTTCAATGAAGCCCCGAAACCACCTATGGTCATTTTACAAGGTTTGGAAATACTGGTCCGTGACTATTCCATGTACCAAACTGCCGTCACGACATTGGCGGAACCAAACAGAGGAGTCGGAAGTGGGGTATGGCAAAGGCCTGAACATGGGGTTAATAAAGTCAATGTAGATGCGGCCATTGCGACTAATTCTAAGGTGAGCCTGGGATTTGTTATCAGGGACGAAGAGGGTCAACTTCTACGGATTGGAAGCAAGCAGATTCGGGCGGGTTGGACGCCGGAGATCTCGGAGGCCAAAGTTGTGTGCTTCGGGCTTAATGAAGCGTTAAAGAGGGGTTACCATGACATCGTTCTCGAAAGCGACTCGTATAATGTGATTCAATGTGTCCTGCGGTGGGTGAACTGGCGTAGTCCAATTGGTGTTTGTTTCTGTGATATATCTAGGCTGCTTGGCTGTTTTTCCTCTACTCGATGTGTGCATACTAAACGGAGCGGGAATACTATTGCTCACTGTTTGGCTAGACTTTGTACTTCAGTGGGTAACGAGATTGTAATGGACGCTAATTTTCCGTCAACTGTCATGGAGTTGGCGGAGGTTGATTTAATATAATAGGCTCCGTTTGGTTTCAAGAAAAAAATATAGAAACCAAAGGAAAACAATCAAGTTTGGTCTTCAATGCTTAATTAATTTAGCTCCCACCTCCCATCCTCTTCATCTTCCTCCCCTATAATCCTACAATAATGGATACTTGCTTTTGTCATTATACCACCCAAGTGTACAACCAAACCGAGCTGATTCCCGTCACCAGCCGCAAGCGGACTCGATTCTTGTCGCCACCAACCTTAACTCGATATGTGACCATTTTGGGTAAATATTCGCCCGGTTCTTGGTTCATTGGGTTGATGATTGCGTGGAACCGCAGGATTAAATATGTATGTTCGATATTGATTGATTTGCTAAATGATGTTGAGGATTCTATTATCTTTAGTTTTTTGGGGTGCTGTAGTTAGAATTATTGGTTTTTTATTTTTTCGATTGAATTTGCGCTATTGTGTCAGTTAATTCCTTATTTTCGAGCTGTGGCAAGAATTATCTTATTGATTTGATTGGTGAATTGTCTGATATAACTGTAGTTGGCCCAATTGGATCATATATGTTGAGATAATTAGCGGTGGCTGAATCGAATCACTTGAGATGCGAGAACTTATGCTGAATGTTTTCTTTTTGGTTTACTTCTGTGAACTTATGCTGCTTGAATTAAACTCATTTACTGAAAATTTCATACTTTGACGAACAATATGTGAGAATCGGATCATTTCGATAGGTAACTAGAGTTGGTATCTGTTAGCTTAGTTGATGGGGGTGTATGTATGCATTTGAACTGTTTTATCACGCCAATTTATATGCATTTTGGGATCATTTGTTTCTCATCTATTTTTGGCGTAAATTTAAATTGTTTCCATCAATTACCAAATTTTTTAGATTCATATTGCAGGCGTATTATAGCTCCGTCTGCAAATTTCTGCAGCGTAAATGCCCAATTCCCACCCTATTATCGTTGAGAAATTAAATAGACTTATCCGAAGATGTATACGCATCGAGACAAGAATCCAAACAACATCTACCCACCAACGTATCATTTAATACTTCTACCACATCAACGATACGCGGGAGTAATAAGCCTACGAAGCTACAATGCCAGTGTCAGCCACCTTAGGAGGCGCTTGATTGTTTCGCGAAGAAGAAGTAGAACTCCTGCTTCGGAAGCCAAACCCCTGCCTACCCAATGCACAAGTACAATCTATGATGGTCTACACCGATGAACCACGAAACCAATGGCGCGAATAACAACTGCAATTGCAGACTTTGGTTACCTGAAAGTCCAAATATCAAATAACAGCACAGAGCACGAGGATATGGCGAGTAACATCGAACAAGGATAGCCCCCCACTGTTAATAGACATGGTGCTATTAGACAAAGAGGTGCGGTCACAACCCTTTAATTGAACAAATTTTGATTCAATGTCTATTTTTAACGATGCTAACAAATTACTGAAAAGTGTGCGGTCTATTTTTCAATGTTTCAAACCTTTACAAGTGCGCTTACAATCCTTATAGGTTATAAAGTCCGACCCTTTAAATTGAAAGATCAAAGACTCACCAAAGAACAACACTTAATTATTTAATTATATGCTACTTGCACCAACCATTACAATGATTATCTTAAGATTAAGTTGTGTATTCATGTGATTCTAGCCAGGGAAATCATATACCGTACATGTGTGGACATCTGCATTTTGCTTGCTCGTATCTGTAGCAGTCTCCAACAAAACACCCGATGATGATCGGATGCTAACATGCATCAATACTCCCGAATATGGACTCGAAATCAATAGTATCCGATGTGGGCACTTAGCGGAGTGCAAATCTCTCAAAGCTGACCTCGAATCCAGACTCAGTTAGTCATATTCAATAAAATAAAGCTACTTTGAGCCATCGGGGGTAAAACCATCTTTTGTCGACCGAGTCAAACCCGGTCAAAGCCGAAAACCCGAAACAAGCCAAATTCAAAATAACGTCCAAATACATGAATCAATCAAGGTCAAAACGCATCAAATCATACCTCAAATAGACACGGATATCAATCCGTATTTTGAGCAACTTACGATATCCGTGATTTCAACCGCTTGCATCCAGGTGCCCCTGAACTGAGCCGCCTCAGGTGGGGCGCCTCAATACCAAGGCGCAAGCCTCCGCGCGCCCGAATTTCGAAATCAGAACACTTCGCAAAACTCTATAAATACACCCTTACGTCCATTGTTTTAAGGGTCGGAATTTCATTTTCCGAAAACTCAACTTCAAAAACTGAGAGCTTTCTTCTCCCTCATATACACCTTAACTCTTCCTACATAAATCGAACCGCTCCTCGTGTCTACGACGATACTCTGCAAGCCCGTACTTCAAAACATTTGACATGTAGGTTGAGGGTGTTCAAACCCCATTTCTAATCCTTACACTCGTTTACTTATCGTACTCTAACATTACTAACATTTTGTTTATCGTACCCTAACATTTAATTTCTTGCCGCTAACATTTTACTTTTCCATTCCTAACATCTAACTACTAACATTCGACTTTAAAATACTCGCTTTTTACCATATCGAATACAAAGGATGATGAGAAAAGGAAACACGGACACAAGAGTACCGCACTCGCATCGACAGTCCCTTATCACGCTACCCCACGTAATTGATTTTTTAGGGCGAGTCAACCCCCTAAAATGCTTTTATAATTCTGTCACGTTAATACCGCATATATTATTATAGAACTATTTTTAAAAACGCGATTCGAGCAAACGTCCGATGACACTAAATCGAGCTTTGTAGGCTTTAAAGGCCAAACTACGATGCCGAAATGCAAAGGACCTAATGTTTGCAATGATGAAACGATCCCTCCAATCGAACGCATGGCAGTTTGGATCTCAGTGTCATTCCGAGAAAGCTTGGCGGAAACATTGTCTCAAGTTGGGTATTTCTTGGCATCAAGTCTATAAAGCCACGATGCTTCTTTTTTATTTTGGTCAAACTAACGCCAAAGGTAGGGATTGGTTAGTTTTATTGGAGGGGTGTTTATTGTAGGAAATGAGCTTGCCTCCCGTCTTGAACCCAAACTAGAAGACTTCCTAGGTTTGTCATAGGATTCGATACCGTTCATGCTAATGGTAGTTATGTGGCCTTCTATACCAGACATGGAATAGGTAAAAGGAAAACACGGGCTCGATTTCCTGCAGTCATTATAGATGTGCCTATAATAGTCATGTGTGTGTGCTCATAGTGTATGATGGTGTTCATCACGTTCTCGGAAACACACAGGGAAACATATGTGAGAGATCGAAAAAGCTGCTTCTGTTGAATTAGAGAAGAGGACATAATACAACTGACTCTGACTTTGATTTGGAAATGAGGATGTAGGGTATCCTAGACTCGGACTCAAACTTAGACTCGAAACAAATTCGAAAACTTTCAGATGTCTAGGTTGGTTGTTTCGTTTTTGGTAAGGTCCTTGATTGGAGAGAATGACAGGTGCCATGACTCGCCTAAAGCTCGGTTTAATGCCAACGAAAGAGGGGAAAACAAACTAGGCGTGGCCCGGGGTGATGGGACGATAAAGACTCTTGAGTTTGGATACTCAAACGTTGACCTAGAGAAGGTAACGACCTTGGCTTGGACTCGACCATGAGACTTGAGCTGCATGAGGGTGAGTTCGAAAATGGGGCGACCATGTTTGACCACATCGCGTGCTCGGACCAACCGTGGCGCGACCTAAACCTTTAGGAGACTCGAGTGTTTGTAGCATAGGTACGACTCAAAGAAAGCATCATAAGGACGCCGGTGTAGGATGAACGTAGGGTACCCCTTAGGGTGACCGTGGTCGACTACTCGGTTGGAGGATAGCCCCCAAGTGAGACTGAGGACTCTAATAGGACTCGGATGGTGTGGCATCTAAGTGACATACGTGAGACAACACGTGTAGGATATGACCCTAGAGCAGCCGTGATTGATCGCTCTGTTGAAGGGTAGCCCCCGAGAAGGATCAAAGGGCTTGTTAAGCCTTGTCGAACGAGTGACCCTTAGATGTAAGGATCACAAACCTTTGGCTACAGGGATATGCCTTGTAAAAGGTTGACTCGGCCTCGAGAAAAGGAAGTCGGGGTAAGGGAAGAAACTTACGATGTGAGATCGACGGAGCTTCGACACTAGAGACCCTTGACTTGACTTGAATAAGGATGACCCTGGGATTAGGGTAGACCCTTAAGTTAAAGGATTATTGAATTGGGATGACTCGACTAACGGATTGAAATACGGGTGAGATTATCTCAGGAAAGGTTGTGGGGACTGTCCTATCGGAAGGAAAGATCGTGTGGGACTTTCTAGTTAGGACTCGAGTGTTTAGACGAACCTTCCATTTACAAGTGTACCACTCGTGTTGGTTGGTTATGTCTTTAGAATAAGACGGACTAGGATGGGGAAGAAACCTGTGATGTAGGATCGACGAAGTTTTGACGCTATAGACCTTCAACGAACTAGGTGAGACCAGACACACGGAATACGGTAGGCTCTAGAATCGGAAATGTTTTAACGCTATAGACCTTCGACTTGACTATGAAAAGACCTGACACACAGATTACAGTAGGTCCTATAATAAGGAAGGTTTTCGAAGAGGATTAGATTTTGAAAATTGAGAGGACGGTCCTGTCTTTCGAAATTGACAGTATGCCGACAGGTCTGGGCATTTGAAATATTGGAAAGGTTGTGAATAATTACACATTTTGAATACTGGGAGACGATCTCGTATTTTGAAATTGGCAGCATGCCGACAGGATCGGGTTTTCGAAATATTGGAAGTGTTGCGAATAATTTTGCATTTTGAAAATTGGGAGATGATCTCATCTTTTGAAATTGGCAGCATGCCGACAGGACCGGGTTTTTGAAAAGTTGGAATGGTTGCGAATAATTTCACTTTTTGAAAATTCGGAGACGATCCCGTCTTTTGAAATTGACAGCGTGCCGACAGGTCTGATTTTTTGAAAAGTTGAATATATGGAATTTCAAAATTTTGAATCGAATGGGGATTGAAAATTCGAGTATTGAAATGGACAGCATGCCGGCTAGAAAATAGGTT
The DNA here is from genome assembly GCA_958450325.1 of Agrostemma githago. Classification (NCBI taxonomy): domain Eukaryota; kingdom Viridiplantae; phylum Streptophyta; class Magnoliopsida; order Caryophyllales; family Caryophyllaceae; genus Agrostemma; species Agrostemma githago. The sequence continues at coordinate 8,628,856 of OY288256.1, read as the reverse complement.
GTTTTGAGTCAGAACCTAAGGCTAAATTTTGGCAACATTCCTAGTTTTTGGAAATTGGATATTTTGAAAAGATGTACTTTGAAATGACGGTTTTAGAAAATGACACGGAAACCAAGTAGTAAATAGTGTTGCGAATAATTTCGCATTTTGAAAATTGGGAGATGATCTCATCTTTTGAAATTGGCAGCATGCCGACAGGACCGGGTTTTTGAAAAGTTGGAATGGTTGCGAATAATTTCACATTTTGAAAATTCGGAGACGATCCCGTCTTTTGAAATTGACAGCGTGCCGACAGGTCTGATTTTTTGAAAAGTTGAATATATGGAATTTCAAAATTTTGAATCGAATGGGGATTGAAAATTCGAGTATTGAAATGGACAGCATGCCGGCTAGAAAATAGGTTGTTTTGAGTCAGAACCTAAGGCTAAATTTTGGCAACATTCCTAGTTTTTGGAAATTGGATATTTTGAAAAGATGTACTTTGAAATGACGGTTTTTGAAAATGACACGGAAACCAAGTAGTAAATAGTGTTGCGAATAATTTCGCATTTTGAAAATTGGGAGATGATCTCATCTTTTGAAATTGGCAGCATGCCGACAGGACCGGGTTTTTGAAAAGTTGGAATGGTTGCGAATAATTTCACATTTTGAAAATTCGGAGACGATCCCGTCTTTTGAAATTGACAGCGTGCCGACAGGTCTGATTTTTTGAAAAGTTGAATATATGGAATTTCAAAATTTTGAATCGAATGGGGATTGAAAATTCGAGTATTGAAATGGACAGCATGCCGGCTAGAAATAGGTTGTTTTGAGTCAGAACCTAAGGCTAAATTTTGGCAACATTCCTAGTTTTTGGAAATTGGATATTTTGAAAAGATGTACTTTGAAATGACGGTTTTTGAAAATGACACGGAAACCAAGTAGTAAATAGTGTTGCGAATAATTTCGCATTTTGAAAATTGGGAGATGATCTCATCTTTTGAAATTGGCAGCATGCCGACAGGACCGGGTTTTTAAAAAGTTGGAATGGTTGCGAATAATTTCACATTTTGAAAATTCGGAGACGATCCCGTCTTTCGAAATTGACAGCGTGCCGACAGGTCTGATTTTTGAAAAGTTGAATATATGGAATTTCAAAATTTTGAATCGAATGGGGATTGAAAATTCGAGTATTGAAATGGACAACATGCCGGCTAGAAAATAGGTTGTTTTGAGTCAGAACCTAAGGCTAAATTTTGGCAACATTCCTAGTTTTTGGAAATTGGATATTTTGAAAAGATGTACTTTGAAATGACGGTTTTTGAAAATGACACGAAAGCCAAGTAGTAAATAGTATTGCGAATAATTTCGCATTTTGAAAATTGGGAGATGATCTCATCTTTTGAAATTGGCAGCATGCCGACAGGACCGGGTTTTTGAAAAGTTGGAATGGTTGCGAATAATTTCACATTTTGAAAATTCGGAGACGATCCCGTCTTTTGAAATTGACAGCGTGCCGACAGGTCTGATTTTTTGAAAAGTTGAATATATGGAATTTCAAAATTTTGAATCGAATGGGGATTGAAAATTCGAGTATTGAAATGGACAGCATGCCGGCTAGAAAATAGGTTGTTTTGAGTCAGAACCTAAGGCTAAATTTTGGCAACATTCCTAGTTTTTGGAAATTGGATATTTTGAAAAGATGTACTTTGAAATGACGGTTTTTGAAAATGACACGGAAACCAAGTAGTAAATAGTGTTGCGAATAATTTCGCATTTTGAAAATTGGGAGATGATCTCGTCTTTTGAAATTGGCAGCATGCCGACAGGACCGGGTTTTTGAAAAGTTGGAATGGTTGCGAATAATTTCACATTTTGAAAATTCGGAGACGATCCCGTCTTTTGAAATTGACAGCGTGCCGACAGGTCTGATTTTTTGAAAAGTTGAATATATGGAATTTCAAAATTTTGAATCGAATGGGGATTGAAAATTCGAGTATTGAAATGGACAGCATGCCGGCTAGAAAATAGGTTGTTTTGAGTCAGAACCTAAGGCTAAATTTTGGCAACATTCCTAGTTTTTGGAAATTGGATATTTTGAAAAGATGTACTTTGAAATGACGGTTTTTGAAAATGACACGGAAACCAAGTAGTAAATAGTGTTGCGAATAATTTCGCATTTTGAAAATTGGGAGATGATCTCATCTTTTGAAATTGGCAGCATGCCGACAGGACCGGGTTTTTGAAAAGTTGGAATGGTTGCGAATAATTTCACATTTTGAAAATTCGGAGACGATCCCGTCTTTTGAAATTGACAGCGTGCCGACAGGTCTGATTTTTTGAAAAGTTGAATATATGGAATTTCAAAATTTTGAATCGAATGGGGATTGAAAATTCGAGTATTGAAATGGACAGCATGCCGGCTAGAAAATAGGTTGTTTTGACTCAGAACCTAAGGCTAAATTTTGGCAACATTCCTAGTTTTTGGAAATTGGATATTTTGAAAAGATGTACTTTGAAATGACGGTTTTTGAAAATGACACGGAAACCAAGTAGTAAATAGTGTTGCGAATAATTTCGCATTTTGAAAATTGGGAGATGATCTCGTCTTTTGAAATTGGCAGCATGCCGACAGGACCGGGTTTTTGAAAAGTTGGAATGGTTGCGAATAATTTCACATTTTGAAAATTCGGAGACGATCCCGTCTTTTGAAATTGACAGCGTGCCGGCAGGTCTGATTTTTTGAAAAGTTGAATATATGGAATTTCAAAATTTTGAATCGAATGGGGATTGAAAATTCGAGTATTGAAATGGACAGCATGCCGGCTAGAAAATAGGTTGTTTTGAGTCAGAACCTAAGGCTAAATTTTGGCAACATTCCTAGTTTTTGGAAATTGGATATTTTGAAAAGATGTACTTTGAAATGACGGTTTTTGAAAATGACACGGAAACCAAGTAGTAAATAGTGTTGCGAATAATTTCGCATTTTGAAAATTGGGAGATGATCTCGTCTTTTAAAATTGGCAGCATGCCGACAGGACCGGGTTTTTGAAAAGTTGGAATGGTTGCGAATAATTTCACATTTTGAAAATTCGGAGACGATCCCGTCTTTTGAAATTGACAGCGTGCCGACAGGTCTGATTTTTTGAAAAGTTGAATATATGGAATTTCAAAATTTTGAATCGAATGGGGATTGAAAATTCGAGTATTGAAATGGACAGCATGCCGGCTAGAAAATAGGTTGTTTTGAGTCAGAACCTAAGGCTAAATTTTGGCAACATTCCTAGTTTTTGGAAATTGGATATTTTGAAAAGATGTACTTTGAAATGACGGTTTTTGAAAATGACACGGAAACCAAGTAGTAAATAGTGTTGCGAATAATTTCGCATTTTGAAAATTGGGAGATGATCTCATCTTTTGAAATTGGCAGCATGCCGACAGGACCGGGTTTTTGAAAAGTTGGAATGGTTGCGAATAATTTCACATTTTGAAAATTCGGAGACGATCCCGTCTTTTGAAATTGACAGCGTGCTGACATGTCTGATTTTTTGAAAAGTTGAATATATGGAATTTCAAAATTTTGAATCGAATGGGGATTGAAAATTCGAGTATTGAAATGGACAGCATGCCGGCTAGAAAATAGGTTGTTTTGAGTCAGAACCTAAGGCTAAATTTTGGCAACATTCCTAGTTTTTGGAAATTGGATATTTTGAAAAGATGTACTTTGAAATGACGGTTTTTGAAAATGACACGGAAACCAAGTAGTAAATAGTGTTGCGAATAATTTCGCATTTTGAAAATTGGGAGATGATCTCGTCTTTTGAAATTGGCAGCATGCCGACAGGACCGGGTTTTTGAAAAGTTGGAATGGTTGCGAATAATTTCACATTTTGAAAATTCGGAGACGATCCCGTCTTTTGAAATTGACAGCGTGCCGGCAGGTCTGATTTTTTGAAAAGTTGAATATATGGAATTTCAAAATTTTGAATCGAATGGGGATTGAAAATTCGAGTATTGAAATGGACAGCATGCCGGCTAGAAAATAGGTTGTTTTGAGTCAGAACCTAAGGCTAAATTTTGGCAACATTCCTAGTTTTTGGAAATTGGATATTTTGAAAAGATGTACTTTGAAATGACGGTTTTTGAAAATGACACGGAAACCAAGTAGTAAATAGTGTTGCGAATAATTTCGCATTTTGAAAATTGGGAGATGATCTCATCTTTTGAAATTGGCAGCATGCCGACAGGACCGGGTTTTTGAAAAGTTGGAATGGTTGCGAATAATTTCACATTTTGAAAATTCGGAGACGATCCCGTCTTTTGAAATTGACAGCGTGCCGACATGTCTGATTTTTTGAAAAGTTGAATATATGGAATTTCAAAATTTTGAATCGAATGGGGATTGAAAATTCGAGTATTGAAATGGACAGCATGCCGGCTAGAAAATAGGTTGTTTTGACTCAGAATCTAAGACTAAATTCTGGCAACATTCCTAGTTTTTGGAAATTGGATATTTTGAAAAGATGTACTTTGAAATGACGGTTTTTGAAAATGACACGGAAACCAAGTAGTAAATAGTGTTGCGTAGTAAATAGTGTTGCGAATAATTTCGCATTTTGAAAATTGGGAGATGATCTCGTCTTTTGAAATTGGCAGCATGCCGACAGGACTTTTGAAAAGTTGGAATGGTTGCGAATAATTTCACATTTTGAAAATTCGGAGACGATCCCGTCTTTTGAAATTGACAGCGTGCCGACAGGTCTGATTTTTTGAAAAGTTGAATATATGGAATTTCAAAATTTTGAATCGAATGGGGATTGAAAATTCGAGTATTGAAATGGACAGCATGCCGGCTAGAAAATAGGTTGTTTTGAGTCAGAACCTAAGGCTAAATTTTGGCAACATTCCTAGTTTTTGGAAATTGGATATTTTGAAAAGATGTACTTTGAAATGACGGTTTTTGAAAATGACACGGAAACCAAGTAGTAAATAGTGTTGCGAATAATTTCGCATTTTGAAAATTGGGAGATGATCTCGTCTTTTGAAATTGGCAGCATGCCGACAGGACCGGGTTTTTGAAAAGTTGGAATGGTTGCGAATAATTTCACATTTTGAAAATTCGGAGACGATCCCGTCTTTTGAAATTGACAGCGTGCCGACAGGTCTGATTTTTTGAAAAGTTGAATATATGGAATTTCAAAATTTTGAATCGAATGGGGATTGAAAATTCGAGTATTGAAATGGACAGCATGCCGGCTAGAAAATAGGTTGTTTTGAGTCAGAACCTAAGGCTAAATTTTGGCAACATTCCTAGTTTTTGGAAATTGGATATTTTGAAAAGATGTACTTTGAAATGACGGTTTTTGAAAATGACACGGAAACCAAGTAGTAAATAGTGTTGCGAATAATTTCGCATTTTGAAAATTGGGAGATGATCTCATCTTTTGAAATTGACAGCATGCCGACAGGGCCGGGTTTTTGAAAAGTTGGAATGGTTGCGAATAATTTCACATTTTTAAAATTCGGAGACGATCCCGTCTTTTGAAATTGACAGCGTGCCGACAGGTCTGATTTTTTGAAAAGTTGAATATATGAAATTTCAAAATTTTGAATCGAATGGGGATTGAAAATTCGAGTATTGAAATGGACAGCATGCCGGCTAGAAAATAGGTTGTTTTGACTCAGAACCTAAGGCTAAATTTTGGCAACATTCCTAGTTTTTGGAAATTGGATATTTTGAAAAGATGTACTTTGAAATGACGGTTTTAGAAAATGACACGGAAACCAAGTAGTAAATAGTGTTGCGAATAATTTCGCATTTTGAAAATTGGGAGATGATCTCATCTTTTGAAATTGGCAGCATGCCGACAGGACCGGGTTTTTGAAAAGTTGGAATGGTTGCGAATAATTTCACATTTTGAAAATTCGGAGACGATCCCGTCTTTTGAAATTGACAGCGTGCCGACAGGTCTGATTTTTTGAAAAGTTGAATATATGGAATTTCAAAATTTTGAATCGAATGGGGATTGAAAATTCGAGTATTGAAATGGACAGCATGCCGGCTAGAAAATAGGTTGTTTTGAGTCAGAACCTAAGGCTAAATTTTGGCAACATTCCTAGTTTTGGGAAATTGGATATTTTGAAAAGATGTACTTTGAAATGACGGTTTTTGAAAATGACACGGAAACCAAGTAGTAAATAGTGTTGCGAATAATTTCGCATTTTGAAAATTGGGAGATGATCTCATCTTTTGAAATTGACAGCATGCCGACAGGGCCGGGTTTTTGAAAAGTTGGAATGGTTGCGAATAATTTCACATTTTTAAAATTCGGAGACGATCCCGTCTTTTGAAATTGACAGCGTGCCGACAGGTCTGATTTTTTGAAAAGTTGAATATATGAAATTTCAAAATTTTGAATCGAATGGGGATTGAAAATTCGAGTATTGAAATGGACAGCATGCCGGCTAGAAAATAGGTTGTTTTGAGTCAGAACCTAAGGCTAAATTTTGGCAACATTCCTAGTTTTTGGAAATTGGATATTTTGAAAAGATGTACTTTGAAATGACGGTTTTAGAAAATGACACGGAAACCAAGTAGTAAATAGTGTTGCGAATAATTTCGCATTTTGAAAATTGGGAGATGATCTCATCTTTTGAAATTGGCAGCATGCCGACAGGACCGGGTTTTTGAAAAGTTGGAATGGTTGCGAATAATTTCACATTTTGAAAATTCGGAGACGATCCCGTCTTTTGAAATTGACAGCGTGCCGACAGGTCTGATTTTTTGAAAAGTTGAATATATGGAATTTCAAAATTTTGAATCGAATGGGGATTGAAAATTCGAGTATTGAAATGGACAGCATGCCGGCTAGAAAATAGGTTGTTTTGAGTCAGAACCTAAGGCTAAATTTTGGCAACATTCCTAGTTTTTGGAAATTGGATATTTTGAAAAGATGTACTTTGAAATGACGGTTTTTGAAAATGACACAGAAACCAAGTAGTAAATAGTGTTGCGAATAATTTCGCATTTTGAAAATTGGGAGATGATCTCATCTTTTGAAATTGGCAGCATGCCGACAGGACCGGGTTTTTGAAAAGTTGGAATGGTTGCGAATAATTTCACATTTTGAAAATTCGGAGACGATCCCGTCTTTTGAAATTGACAGCGTGCCGACAGGTCTGATTTTTTGAAAAGTTGAATATATGGAATTTCAAAATTTTGAATCGAATGGGGATTGAAAATTCGAGTATTGAAATGGACAGCATGCCGGCTAGAAAATAGGTTGTTTTGAGTCAGAACCTAAGGCTAAATTTTGGCAACATTCCTAGTTTTTGGAAATTGGATATTTTGAAAAGATGTACTTTGAAATGACGGTTTTTGAAAATGACACAGAAACCAAGTAGTAAATAGTGTTGCGAATAATTTCGCATTTTGAAAATTGGGAGATGATCTCATCTTTTGAAATTGGCAGCATGCCGACAGGACCGGGTTTTTGAAAAGTTGGAATGGTTGCGAATAATTTCACATTTTGAAAATTCGGAGACGATCCCGTCTTTTGAAATTGACAGCGTGTCGACAGGTCTGATTTTTTGAAAAGTTGAATATATGGAATTTCAAAATTTTGAATCGAATGGGGATTGAAAATTCGAGTATTGAAATGGACAGCATGCCGGCTAGAAAATAGGTTGTTTTGAGTCAGAACCTAAGGCTAAATTTTGGCAACATTCCTAGTTTTTGGAAATTGGATATTTTGAAAAGATGTAGTTTGAAATGACGGTTTTTGAAAATGACACGGAAACCAAGTAGTAAATAGTGTTGCGAATAATTTCGCATTTTGAAAATTGGGAGATGATCTCATCTTTTGAAATTGGCAGCATGCCGACAGGACCGGGTTTTTGAAAAGTTGGAATGGTTGCGAATAATTTCACATTTTGAAAATTCGGAGACGATCCCGTCTTTTGAAATTGACAGCGTGCCGACAGGTCTGATTTTTTGAAAAGTTGAATATATGGAATTTCAAAATTTTGAATCGAATGGGGATTGAAAATTCGAGTATTGAAATGGACAGCATGCCGGCTAGAAATAGGTTGTTTTGAGTCAGAACCTAAGGCTAAATTTTGGCAACATTCCTAGTTTTTGGAAATTGGATATTTTGAAAAGATGTACTTTGAAATGACGGTTTTTGAAAATGACACGGAAACCAAGTAGTAAATAGTGTTGCGAATAATTTCGCATTTTGAAAATTGGGAGATGATCTCATCTTTTGAAATTGGCAGCATGCCGACAGGACCGGGTTTTTGAAAAGTTGGAATGGTTGCGAATAATTTCACATTTTGAAAATTCGGAGACGATCCCGTCTTTTGAAATTGACAGCGTGCCGACAGGTCTGATTTTTTGAAAAGTTGAATATATGGAATTTCAAAATTTTGAATCGAATAGGGATTGAAAATTCGAGTATTGAAATGGACAGCATGCCGGCTAGAAAATAGGTTGTTTTAAGTCAGAACCTAAGGCTAAATTTTGGCAACATTCCTAGTTTTTAGAAATTGGATATTTTGAAAAGATGTACTTTGAAATGACGGTTTTAGAAAATGACACGGAAACCAAGTAGTAAATAGTGTTGCGAATAATTTCGCATTTTTAAAATTGGGAGATGATCTCGTCTTTTGAAATTGGCAGCATGCCGACAGGACCGGGTTTTTGAAAAGTTGGAATGGTTGCGAATAATTTCACATTTTGAAAATTCGGAGACGATCCCGTCTTTTGAAATTGACAGCGTGCCGACAGGTCTGATTTTTTGAAAAGTTGAATATATGGAATTTCAAAATTTTGAATCGAATGGGGATTGAAAATTCGAGTATTGAAATGGACAGCATGCCGGCTAGAAAATAGGTTGTTTTGAGTCAGAACCTAAGGCTAAATTTTGGCAACATTCCTAGTTTTTGGAAATTGGAAATTTTGAAAAGATGTACTTTGAAATGACGGTTTTTGAAAATGACACGGAAACCAAGTAGTAACTAGTGTTGCGAATAATTTCGCATTTTGAAAATTGGGAGATGATCTCATCTTTTGAAATTGGCAGCATGCCGACAGGACCGGGTTTTTGAAAAGTTGGAATGGTTGCGAATAATTTCACATTTTGAAAATTCGGAGACGATTCCGTCTTTTGAAATTGACAGCGTGCCGACAGGTCTGATTTTTTGAAAAGTTGAATATATGGAATTTTAAAATTTTGAATCGAATGGGGATTGAAAATTCGAGTATTGAAATGGACAGCATGCCGGCTAGAAATAGGTTGTTTTGAGTCAGAACCTAAGGCTAAATTTTGGCAACATTCCTAGTTTTTGGAAATTGGATATTTTGAAAAGATGTACTTTGAAATGACGGTTTTTGAAAATGACACGGAAACCAAGTAGTAAATAGTGTTGCGAATAATTTCGCATTTTGAAAATTGGGAGATGATCTCATCTTTTGAAATTGGCAGCATGCCGACAGGACCGGGTTTTTGAAAAGTTGGAATGGTTGCGAATAATTTCACATTTTGAAAATTCGGAGACGATCCCGTCTTTTGAAATTGACAGCGTGCCGACAGGTCTGATTTTTTGAAAAGTTGAATATATGGAATTTCAAAATTTTGAATCGAATAGGGATTGAAAATTCGAGTATTGAAATGGACAGCATGCCGGCTAGAAAATAGGTTGTTTTGACTCAGAACCTAAGGCTAAATTTTGGCAACATTCCTAGTTTTTGGAAATTGGATATTTTGAAAAGATGTACTTTGAAATGATGGTTTTTGAAAATGACACGGAAACCAAGTAGTAAATAGTGTTGCGAATAATTTCGCATTTTGAAAATTGGGAGATGATCTCATCTTTTGAAATTGGCAGCATGCCGACAGGACCGGGTTTTTGAAAAGTTGGAATGGTTGCGAATAATTTCACATTTTGAAAATTCGGAGACGATTCCGTCTTTTGAAATTGACAGCGTGCCGACAGGTCTGATTTTTTGAAAAGTTGAATATATGGAATTTTAAAATTTTGAATCGAATGGGGATTGAAAATTCGAGTATTGAAATGGACAGCATGCCGGCTAGAAATAGGTTGTTTTGAGTCAGAACCTAAGGCTAAATTTTGGCAACATTCCTAGTTTTTGGAAATTGGATATTTTGAAAAGATGTACTTTGAAATGACGGTTTTTGAAAATGACACGGAAACCAAGTAGTAAATAGTGTTGCGAATAATTTCGCATTTTGAAAATTGGGAGATGATCTCATCTTTTGAAATTGGCAGCATGCCGACAGGACCGGGTTTTTGAAAAGTTGGAATGGTTGCGAATAATTTCACATTTTGAAAATTCGGAGACGATCCCGTCTTTTGAAATTGACAGCGTGCCGACAGGTCTGATTTTTTGAAAAGTTGAGTATATGGAATTTCAAAATTTTGAATCGAATAGGGATTGAAAATTCGAGTATTGAAATGGACAGCATGCCGGCTAGAAAATAGGTTGTTTTGACTCAGAACCTAAGGCTAAATTTTGGCAACATTCCTAGTTTTTGGAAATTGGAAATTTTGAAAAGATGTACTTTGAAATGACGGTTTTTGAAAATGACACGGAAACCAAGTAGTAACTAGTGTTGCGAATAATTTCGCATTTTGAAAATTGGGAGATGATCTCATCTTTTGAAATTGGCAGCATGCCGACAGGACCGGGTTTTTGAAAAGTTGGAATGGTTGCGAATAATTTCACATTTTGAAAATTCGGAGACGATCCCGTCTTTTGAAATTGACAGCGTGCCGACATGTCTGATTTTTTGAAAAGTTGAATATATGGAATTTCAAAATTTTGAATCGAATGGGGATTGAAAATTCGAGTATTGAAATGGACAGCATGCCGGCTAGAAAATAGGTTGTTTTGAGTCAGAACTTAAGGCTAAATTTTGGCAACATTCCTAGTTTTTGGAAATTGGATATTTTGAAAAGATGTACTTTGAAATGACGGTTTTTGAAAATGACACGGAAACCAAGTAGTAAATAGTGTTGCGAATAATTTCGCATTTTGAAAATTGGGAGATGATCTCGTCTTTTGAAATTGGCAGCATGCCGACAGGACCGGGTTTTTGAAAAGTTGGAATGGTTGCGAATAATTTCACATTTTGAAAATTCGGAGACGATCCCGTCTTTTGAAATTGACAGCGTGCCGACAGGTCTGATTTTTTGAAAAGTTGAATATATGGAATTTCAAAATTTTGAATCGAATGGGGATTGAAAATTCGAGTATTGAAATGGACAGCATGCCGGCTAGAAAATAGGTTGTTTTGAGTCAGAACCTAAGGCTAAATTTTGGCAACATTCCTAGTTTTTGGAAATTGGATATTTTGAAAAGATGTACTTTGAAATGACGGTTTTTGAAAATGACACGGAAACCAAGTAGTAAATAGTGTTGCGAATAATTTCGCATTTTGAAAATTGGGAGATGATCTCATCTTTTGAAATTGACAGCATGCCGACAGGACCGGGTTTTTGAAAAGTTGGAATGGTTGCGAATAATTTCACATTTTAAAAATTCGGAGACGATCCCGTCTTTTGAAATTGACAGCGTGCCGACAGGTCTGATTTTTTGAAAAGTTGAATATATGAAATTTCAAAATTTTGAATCGAATGGGGATTGAAAATTCGAGTATTGAAATGGACAGCATGCCGGCTAGAAAATAGGTTGTTTTGACTCAGAACCTAAGGCTAAATTTTGGCAACATTCCTAGTTTTTGGAAATTGGATATTTTGAAAAAATGTACTTTGAAATGACGGTTTTTGAAAATGACACGGAAACCAAGTAGTAAATAGTGTTGCGAATAATTTCGCATTTTGAAAATTGGGAGATGATCTCATCTTTTGAAATTGGCAGCATGCCGACAGGACCGGGTTTTTGAAAAGTTGGAATGGTTGCGAATAATTTCACATTTTGAAAATTCGAAGACGATCCCGTCTTTTGAAATTGACAGCGTGCCGACAGGTCTGATTTTTTGAAAAGTTGAATATATGGAATTTCAAAATTTTGAATCGAATAGGGATTGAAAATTCGAGTATTGAAATGGACAGCATGCCGGCTAGAAAATAGGTTGTTTTGAGTCAGAACCTAAGGCTAAATTTTGGCAACATTCCTAGTTTTTGGAAATTGGATATTTTGAAAAGATGTACTTTGAAATGATGGTTTTTGAAAATGACACGGAAACCAAGTAGTAAATAGTGTTGCGAATAATTTCGCATTTTGAAAATTGGGAGATGATCTCGTCTTTTGAAATTGACAGCATGCCGACAGGACCGGGTTTTTGAAAAGTTGGAATGGTTGCGAATAATTTCACATTTTGAAAATTCGGAGACGATCCCGTCTTTTGAAATTGACAGCGTGCCGACAGGTCTGATTTTTTGAAAAGTTGAATATATGGAATTTCAAAATTTTGAATCGAATGGGGATTGAAAATTCGAGTATTGAAATGGACAGCATGCCGGCTAGAAAATAGGTTGTTTTGAGTCAGAACCTAAGGCTAAATTTTGGCAACATTCCTAGTTTTTGGAAATTGGATATTTTGAAAAGATGTACTTTGAAATGATGGTTTTTGAAAATGACACGGAAACCAAGTAGTAAATAGTGTTGCGAATAATTTCGCATTTTGAAAATTGGGAGATGATCTCATCTTTTGAAATTGGCAGCATGCCGACAGGACCGGGTTTTTGAAAAGTTGGAATGGTTGCGAATAATTTCACATTTTGAAAATTCGGAGACGATCCCGTCTTTTGAAATTGACAGCGTGCCGACAGGTCTGATTTTTTGAAAAGTTGAATATATGGAATTTCAAAATTTTGAATCGAATGGGGATTGAAAATTCGAGTATTGAAATGGACAGCATGCCGGCTAGAAAATAGGTTGTTTTGAGTCAGAACCTAAGGCTAAATTTTGGCAACATTCCTAGTTTTTGGAAATTGGATATTTTGAAAAGATGTACTTTGAAATGACGGTTTTTGAAAATGACACGGAAACCAAGTAGTAAATAGTGTTGCGAATAATTTCGCATTTTGAAAATTGGGAGATGATCTCATCTTTTGAAATTGACAGCATGCCGACAGGACCGGGTTTTTGAAAAGTTGGAATGGTTGCGAATAATTTCACATTTTGAAAATTCGGAGACGATCCCGTCTTTTGAAATTGACAGCGTGCCGACAGGTCTAATTTTTTGAAAAGTTGAATATATGGAATTTCAAAATTTTGAATCGAATGGGGATTGAAAATTCGAGTATTGAAATGGACAGCATGCCGGCTAGAAAATAGGTTGTTTTGAGTCAGAACCTAAGGCTAAATGTTGGCAACATTCCTAGTTTTTGGAAATTGGATATTTTGAAAAGATGTAGTTTGAAATGACGGTTTTTGAAAATGACACGGAAACCAAGTAGTAAATAGTGTTGCGAATAATTTCGCATTTTGAAAATTGGGAGATGATCTCATCTTTTGAAATTGGCAGCATGCCGACAGGACCGGGTTTTTGAAAAGTTGGAATGGTTGCGAATAATTTCACATTTTGAAAATTCGGAGACGATCCCGTCTTTTGAAATTGACAGCGTGCCGACAGGTCTGATTTTTTGAAAAGTTGAATATATGGAATTTCAAAATTTTGAATCGAATGGGGATTGAAAATTCGAGTATTGAAATGGACAGCATGCCGGCTAGAAAATAGGTTGTTTTGAGTCAGAACCTAAGGCTAAATTTTGGCAACATTCCTAGTTTTTGGAAATTGGATATTTTGAAAAGATGTACTTTGAAATGACGATTTTTGAAAATGGCACGGAAACCAAGTAGTAAATAGTCAAACTAAGTCTCGGTCGGTCAAATAGGGTCTATACCAACACCGATGGCTCTTTCGTAAATCAGGAGGGACTCCCTAAGCCGAATTGGACTTAGAACATGTCGTGAAACCCATACATATTCGGCCATAGATGTCTTTAGCGCATCCATGTAAGAATGCATTGCGGTATAGTGGGACGTCGGTCACAAGTAACCGGCCCGAGCAAGATTGGGGTTATGCATGAACCATTAAACTAAAACGTGCACTTTAATAACTAAACGATTTCTTTTCGAGTCTCACCCTGAGAATCCCGCTGACAAGTGGTACATCAGGTATCCCCAGCGGAGTCGCCAAATTGTGGACATGGTAAAGTCCACCTCGATGCGGCCACGCGCGGGTTTGCGTAGGCGAATGAATCTCGTGGTGAGATTGTTCTCGGGTTGAAACTTAAATGATAGTTGGAGTCGCCACCGAACTTTGTGGGAGTTCGGACTCGTTCGAAACCACTCTATACTTAGTCGTATTGCGCACAAAGTACGACTTGCCATATAGTACTAGAGCTTTTGGGGTCCGTTCCTTTGCATAACAATACCGATATCGAGTTATCGAATATCGTATATTGAATGACTCTCGTTGCCAATGGTTCGGGCATCCGGAAATAGAAGGTTCTGAGTAAGGGGTGAAGGTATGTGTTGGGAAGTCCACGAAGGAAACCCAACCCCGCCTGCCCATAGCGGCCTCTACTAAGATATCGATAGGTGTTTAAGTGCGCGCGTTAGTAAGACGGTGAAAATATATGACAACCATTATTTTAGGCTATAAATGCGAATTATATGTTTACTACATCATTTAATGCATCTCGAAATATGTCGAAGTTGTTTTAGCATGTGATGTTCGTTTGAAAATAATAAATGCCAAGCAACGGAAATAAATAACTTAAAAATAGATTACAATTTACACGGGTGGAATACAGACTGGATTTCACAATACGACAAGCAATAATATTATCAAGTTAGAAACGGTAACGTAAACTATAAACGGACTAGTAAATAGTAACACAACCTGAAACCATAAACCGAATGATTGGACAGACTTTAATTAATTACGCATTGTGTTGCATATTGATCAGAGGACAGAGGCTCGGACGCACGAACTGGTGCGGCCTAGAAATCAGGTGCCATGAGGCGGGCTGATATTCAGGCACCTGCTTTTGGGCGCCCAGACAGGCAGTGTTCGTGACCAAAGAGTGATGTTAGCTTGATCCCAAGGCCTCGATGTCTCGTCCAGACTTATCCTACCGAAATCTGACTGTCTCAATTCATTGTACACCGAGTCCGACTAGGGAGTCGTCGGTATAAGATTTATGTCGTGAGACATTCGCTCAAAGTCGTAATGGTGTAAAAACGAATATGAAATGTGGGATTGGAAAGGAGACGCGGATTAGCACGCATCGACTAACGCCACAAGTATTATTCTCTAGGAAAAATTTGTATCGTTGTGGACTATATTGGAAATCAACGATATCTCATTTCGAGCGTAATAGGGTGTACTTATCCTTAATCATCTCGGTTTATGATTTAGATCGAACATAACGACTTAATACGAATATCGGAGCCCTCCGTATTGCGATGTCGTTATCGGGTCACGTAGACCGTACGACTCTCGGATTGATGTCATGAGGTTTCCTACTAATTCGATATTCGATGACTCTTCATGCACGACATTCAATTGCGGAATCGACATCGAGCATTTAGAGCTACGTTTGAAAATGACATCAAAAATACTCGACGAAGGATTCTACGATCGCATCGTAACCCGATAGGTCAGGCGCACACCATGAGGCGCCCTGACCTTAAGGCGCTTAGGATGGCACGCCTCAAATGTGAGGCGCCACCTCCCGTGCGTCCTGTTTGAGAGTTATACGGACTTTAGGCAGAATCGATTATCGAATACGTTCGATTAAAAGGATCGATTTGTCGTCGCAAACATTAGGCCCTTTGCATTTCGGTGTTATAGTTTGGCCTTTAAGGCCTACGACGCTCAATTTAGCGTCATCGGACGTTTGCTCAAATCGAGTTTTCGAAAATAGTTTTATGATAATATAAGCGGTATTAAAATTAAAAGAGCGTTTTAGTGGGTTGACTCACCCTAAACAACCAATTACGCGGGGTGGCGAGATAAGCGACCGTCGACGCGAGTGCGATACTCTTATATTATGTCCGTGTTTCCTTATCTCATCATCCTTTGTCTTCGGTATGTTAAAAGACGAGTATTTTATAGTCGAATGTTAGTAGTTAGACGTTACAAACAAGAAATAAAATGTTATATGCGAAAATTAAAATGAGTTAAAGGATTAGAAATGGGATTTAGACAACCTCAACCTACATGTCAAATGCTTCGAAATACGGCCTCGCGGAGCATCATTGTAGATGCGGGGAGGGGTTCGATGTATGTAGGAGGAGTTAAGGTGTATTTTTGTGTTTTGGGATTACCGAACCCTTGTCGAAAGGGAGTAACCTTTTGAAATGGTTGAGGAGAGGTAAAAGTTCTCGGATTTCTGAAATTGGAGTTTCGGAAATGAAAAGGGCGAACCTTGATACAACGCACGTAAGGGTGTATTTATAGAGTCTTGCAAAATATTCTGACTCGGAATTTGGCCACCCGGAAGCTAGCGCCTTGGTATTGGGGCTCCCCACATAAGATGGCTCAGTTCTAGGGCGCCTGGATGCAAGCGGTTGAAATCGCGTGTATCGAAAGTTGCTCAAAATACGGATTGATATCCGTGTTTATTTGAGGTATGATTTGTTATGGTTTGACATTGATTTGATTATGTATTTGGACGTACGTGATGTCGTACTATAGCTTGTTTTGGGTTTTTCGGCTTTGACTGGGCTTGACTTGGTCAACAAAAATTGGTTTTGCCCCCGGTGGCGGTTTTGGCTTTAAGTAGCTTTATTTTATTGGAAATGATCAACTGAGTCTGGATTTGAGATTGGTTTTGAGAGATTTGTACTCCGCTAAGTGCCCACGTTGGATAATATGGATTTCGAGCCCGTATTTGAGTTTATTGATGCATGTTAACGTTCGATCATCATCGAGTGTTTTGTTGGAGACCGCTAAAGACACGAACAGGCAAAATGCGCGTGTCTACAATTTTTCTTTATTTCATAGTTTAGTTTCGAGCTTACACGACGGAGAGTAAGGTTTAAGTGCGGGGGAGTTGATAAATGGTATTTTTTTAGTTATTTTACTCACATTTATGTCCTTATTCGAATCGATTTTGTGTGCAATGCTTTTATTGATCAATTCTAGTTATTATTAAGTAATTAGTTTATTTAGCTTAGTTTTAGTAATAATCGTTATTTTCGAGAGTTTTGGTACTGCTTTGTCTTGTCAATGTTCTGTAGGTACCGTCTTGGGAATCATCAAATAAGTCAAGAATTGGAGCGAGTGAAAACCGAGTCGTGGACGAGTTTGAGTTGACTCAAGTTCATCCTGAGATGTCGAGTTCGAAGCAAAAAAGGAGCGAAGTCTGAATGAAGCGTAAAGGCAAAAAGGAAAGCCCAATTACACATGCCAAGGGAAGATAAACAAGTCAAGAAGAGGAGAGGATATGACCAGCCTAGGCCAAGTGACGGCCGCCCAGCCGCGACCGGGTCAGAAAAGCCATATCTTTAAATGGCTGGCCGGCCATTTCCTTCTTCACAAAACAGCCGGCCGGTCGCGGCCCATTTCGCCCCACCTTCTTTTCTTTTCTAGTCTTCTTTCTTTTGGGCTTCCTTAATTAGACCCCAACACTATATATACTCCTCTTGTAACTATTTCTTAAGGACAAAACCCTAGATCTAATTTAGCATAGATTAGCAACTTAATCTCTCCTTAATTACTCTTTAATTAGCCTTTAATCTAGTTTTATTATGGGGATTCTTGATTTTGTATTGAAGGATTGGGTCTTCTTTTTCTCTAATCTCATTCCAAGTTTCTCCTTTTCTTATTGTTTGGTATAATTTTCTTCTTCCTTATCTTTCCAAAGCTTAATCTATTTTAAATTCTTGTTTATGCTTAATTTCTATAGTTATTTCATTATGAATGCTTTTGTTTTGTTGGTTGCAATTTTTATTGTTAATTGTTCTTTTAATATGTGTGAGTAGTTTCCTCCTAGGATTAGTAAGGAAATTAGGTGCAATTATGGATAATTAGGGAGAAGTAGATGGTGTTGGATGTTGTTTATGTTGCTTCTTGATATTATGCACTTATCATGCTTGTTGAAATGTTTGCTAGACTTGTAGTTGCAAATGTTTGTCTTCTTGATTTTCCTTGTTTGGTTTGCATCTTGTGCGGTTGAGTCTTTTCGTGAGAGCGCGGGACCTCTAGGCCATTTAAGTAGCGAAAGCTCGGACTTAGCCTAGATAACTAGACGATGCCAACATCCTCGCTTCCCTTCGATCACCTAGGCAGCCTTGAACCCGACCTAATCCTAGTCCCTTCTTTGTTGATTAATCATCATTTTTGCCATTGTCATTTCTTGTTTGTTGCCTTGGTTGGATCATACTTTAGTTATCTCTCATTCTAAATCAATTTTGAATTATTCGTTGCTTGAACTTAGTTTATTACTTAGCCAACTCTTGTTTATATAATTATTTGTCCTTATGGAATCAACCTTGCTTGCCCTTGCTACCTTAGCGTAGGTTTAGTAGGATTATTTGGTGGTAGGATAGACAACAAATCCGACTATCTCTCTCGTACTATAATGAAACTAATTGCCTAGGAGGTTAGGATTAGTGTACAATGTACAATCGGCAAATTGAGCACTCGAACCGATCAAGATCAGAGTCAGGTTGGGTAGGATGTGGACTGGGTTAGCATTTAAATTTCTGCTTAATTACAAGAATTGGAATGGGTTGAGGCCAAATCAAGGGCATGTTTCATCATCCCAAACTCAACCCATATTGGTTACAATAGACTTTTGGACTATTACAGTCTTTTTGGGTCATTGTTTTGCTCTTTTTAAAAAACAAAAAAAAACTATGTCACTTCCATATACTCATAGTCAACACAAAGTGTAGGGAGAGACAGTCTTTCCATAACTTATTCAGAGACCATTTATCAGTATCACTTTATTTCTTATTCCTACCTATTTTATGATTAGATATATCTATAAATAACAACTTTGTTTTGTACCGCTTTTTATAACAAACATACTTCTTTTATATTTGTATGGTCTTTTAGGTTAAGCGTACATATTTTTATTAGGTTTTGTACCTGTTATTTTCATTTATAATTGGTCTCTCACTAAACTTAATGAAAGACTGTCTCTCAGTAGACCTATTCGTTCCTCCCTAATACTCCTTTCGTTCAAATCCAAAGAGTACGTTTTTCACACTTGCCAAGACACGTTTTACACCGTCAATATCTTTTGTTTTATATTAAAAAATAAATTGATATTCTTAATATACTCATAAGACAAATGAAACAAGATCTCACATGATTATATTTTCTCCTATAGATTGCCGAGAATATTAACTATTCTCTTGAGTTTTGAATAGTATCCAAAAGGGAAGTGTATCCTTTGGATTTGAATGAAGGGAGTATATTTTAATAACCCACGAACTCTTTCAGTTATTTAAATTGAATCCCCTTCTCTACAACCAGTATAGATCTCATTTCAATTGTATGATTTTTGTAAAGAATACGTGTATAAATATAACAATAATTTAAATATTAATAATTTATTACTCCCTCCATTTGGTGGATATCTTCCACCTTAAAAGTGCTACATTTCTTGAGAAAAACAATAATATATAAAAAGGTAGAGAGGGGTAAAGTAAGTGGGTCACCTTGGTAAGAGAGATGTATGATAACCAAAAAAGAAAGTGGAAGAAATCAAAGAAATTGTTGTAAAAGAAATTGTGAAAGATATCATTGAAACAGAGAAAGTACAGTTTTATGGTGAGAACAAAAAATATATTGTTATTATTGACTTATTGTTATTAGATGAAGAGGTTGAAAAGGAAAAAAAAGGTTTTAAATAATTAAATTGAATAAATATTTTTTTTGTTTTAGTTTGGATTGAGTACTCTCTAACTAAACCACTGTATTGTTTTTTGCTTAATAAAGGTTAAACTAAATTTAAATGATATTTACTTAACTTTATTTAATTCGATAGGGTTGGAATAAAAAATGAATCAGGTTTGTTGAATTGACTAAAACAATCTAAAGTTAATGAAACTAAAGAACATAACCAAATGGAGTAAAGATAAAAATTGGTTGATACCAATAATAATGATGATGAAGAAGATGATGATGATAATACTAATAATCCTCCCCAAAAAAATCCTCATCCTCCCCAAAAAAAACCCTAGCCTCCATCTTTCATCTGGGGGCTTCCATCGATAATTAATCGATGGTGGGGCTTCCATCGATAATTAATCGATGGTAAACCCCAAAAACTAATTTATTTTCACTTTTTAGTATGACAATCAATATCTTATTCAATAAAAGTTTCTCTTGTTATGGGAGTTTCGTCATTTATTTCAAGGTTTCAGTCCTTTTGTTCAAGGTTTCAGTCCTTTACGTTGTTATAGGGCTTAGTTTTATTCTTATTGACAAGAGTAATTTGTGGATGGTTCGTCGCACGTCTATTCATTGTCTACAAGTAATTTGTCATCAATCTTTGAGACCAAAAGAAGGTAGGTTTTCTCTAGTTCTGAATCAAACGAAGAATCCCCTCAACAAAAGGTGCAAAAAGATAGCAATACAAGGTCATGCCGAATTGTAAGATCATGTCTTGAGATCTTTAGTTTATAAGAAAAAAAAATTTCTTTGGTTTTTATTAGATTTGATTACGATTATAGGTATTCGTTGTAAGTGTCGTTTGGCGTTCTATTAATGAATTATTCTTCTCGTTCAAAAAAAATTTTAAAAAAACAACAACAATTGGTTTGTTTAGTATAAAGGAGTATATTATAATAATAAAAATGATCACAATTTATGATAAAAGTGGTACACTTGTTATAAAATCAAGTACAAAATAAAATGATTATTTCGAGGGACATCTAATAATAAAATAAATATGAATGACAACATAAACGTGTTTAAAAAAGGGTTATTTAACATGAATAATACCAACTATGGGTGGTATTCCATGAATAAAACCAACTTTGGTTAATACGAGAATAAAACAATGTATGAGAGAAATTATACGGGAATGAAATGGCCTCTTAAATGACTGGATAAAGCAGGTTTTTGTGGGTCCCATACTCTTAATTAACCCACATCTTCATCTTCTTCATTGACACGACAAACTCCATTTTCCCCTAAATCAAATTTTCTTTCCTAAACCATAATTTCTCCAAATCCATGACCCATCAATTTCATATTCTTCGAATTCATGGGGATCAAACTCGAAAGATGTTTTCTGCAACCACAAATCTCCATGGATCAACCTACGTTTTCAATCAAACCAATTAAAAAGACACTAATTCGACACTTAAAGTCCTAAATTAACTCCAGAATAAGAAACTCTAAATGAAACCCAGAATACGAAAAACCCAGAAAAATCGATTTGGGGAAATGAAAACAATACTCACCGTTGACATTGCCGACGCAAATGATTGAGGAATGAATTTCTATAACCCTGAAAATAAATTTTCGACAATATTAATGTTAATTACTTATAAATACGGACGAACAAAAGTTTGTAGAAGTTAAATAAACAAAAGTTTAATTTCAAAAAAAAAAAATTGTCTTCCGCAGGATGAATTGAGGAAGATGAAGTGATGAAGTGAATGATGAATAGAGGAAGAAGAGGTGGCGTTTTGAAGTGAAGGAGAAGGAAAAGAAGATGAAGTTTGAAGTTTAAACATTTACATTTAATACTCTGCTAATAGCCAATAATACTTGTATTAGGGAAATAATGACAGGGGTAGGCGGTAGCCAGTTAGAGTATTTCATTCCCGTATAATTTCTTTCATACATTGTTTTATTCCCGTATTAATCGAAATTGGTTTTATTCATGGAATATCACTCATATTTGATATTATTCCTGTTAAATAACCCTTTAAAAAAAGTGGTATTTCAATAACTTAATGATAGCATCTCTCCTAAGTTTTAGTGTTACATAAATACATTAAATTTTTATTATGATTCTCGTTTTTTATAAAAAAAATTAATAAAAAAGTGGTCCGTATAATTAGAATTTTACGTGAATTAATCGTCTATTTATATACTAGTTTTTGGGCCCGGTAATACCCGGGCTTCTTTGGACGTACTAATATAAGCGGTAACTCCATATTGACTTTCTTCGAAAAGATTTGTCAATATATTGGCAAGTGGACTGAACATGGGGAAGTGTGATCCCATTCTTTAATTAAAACAAGTTAATTACGGAGTAGCTCATATTTTACCTCGGTTTTCTTTCGAAAGATGAGTTTGAATCATTTTTATGGAGCCCTTTCGAGAATATAAGATGGAGACTAATTAAATGTTAAATCATTATACATACGGGGTATTAATTAAATATACATATCAAAAGCAACTCTAGAAGTACTAAAATTTAAATGCTCCGTATAGAATTGTACTCCGTAATATGTATACATAATACATGCATACCTATAAGGATAGACCTGTCAAACGGGTCGGGCGGGTCGAGGTCTCAGGTCGGGTCATATAGGTCGGGTAAGAGTACCAATCGGTTCGTATACGGGTTGGATCAGTGAAAACATAAAACATTGAAAAGCAACAACTAAATGGCAAAGTAGTAAATAATAAGAAAGTGTAGGGGTATTTAGGGAAAGAAAAAGTTATGCAAAACACAAGAGGCTACTTCCCTCTTTTTATATAAGTTAATGATTCATTTCATTATTGGTTTTTATAATTGAAAAATGTGGTTTTTTTTGGAGGATATTTTTTAACTCAAAATGGACACATATGTTAAAGTGAATCCAAATTTATTATAGGAAGGAGACGTATGGTATGAAATGATATTCCCTATGTTTTTTTATCTTTGTCTCTTATTATCTTCATATATTCAAAACTTTGTAAGAGACGGTATATAAATATTGTTAATGAGAGATCTCTCACAAAATAAGAAAACGAATGAGAGAACTCTCACAAAATGGAAGCTAAGTCATTTTTATTAGTATCCTATCTCCCACTAACGTATATATAATAGGAGATAGTCTTTTAGGAGACTTACTTATAGGCACGTGCTATGGAAGTACGGAACGAATCCAACCAAAACCTTAAGGTAATGGTTGAGCGGTCCATTTATATTCTATTACGCTCCCTCACTCAAATGCCCATCGGGCTTGAAGAGTGGTTAAAGTGCACAGGCTCCTTCGTACCATGTGCTAAGATTCCACTTGATCTGATTCCGAGATATTAGGGGCTGCCAAGGTTCGAACTCGTGACATCTGGTTCTAATACCATGTTACGGAACCAATCCAACGAAAACGTAATGGTTGAGCGGTCCATTTATATTCTATTAGCAGGGAAACTAAAAATAGACGGTCTCTCATCTCTTATATATATATATATATATATATATATATATATATATATATATATATATATATATATATATATATAGATAGATAGGTTCACATAAGGCCAACAACTCTTATAAGTTCATAAGTCCAAGTGTTAAAGTTACACAAAAGGTGCTTAAAGTTACACGAAATGAGTGTTAAAGTTGCACTTTATCACTTGAAGTGATAAAAGAGCTGAATGTTATAGTTATATATCAATTCTGAAAAAATGCAACTTTAACGTATGTCATCTGTAACTTTAATATAGACTTAATTACATATGGTGAACTTATTTGATCCTTTCTCTCTCTCTCTCTCTCTCTCTCTCTCTCTCTCTCTCTCTCTCTTTCTTTTTTGAGTCCATGAGTCCTATTCTTAGCCATTGATCTAAAGAGGATGAATGGTTGAGATTATATGTAGTAATTAAGGTAGTAACTACCATATTTTGGAAATAATATGAGAAAATCTTCTTTCCTCCCTAAATTGCTGTCAACTAATATCTTCTTCTTTCTCATCTCAGTAATTTTTTTTCATTCAAACACCCGCCTAACACAAAAACCCTTCACCTTCATCATCTCTCATCTCATTCAATTTTTTCACTCAACTCAAGCACGCCGGAACACTCAATCGCTCAACTCAACTCAATCGCTCACCTTCAACTCGAGCAAGGTTATATTGAAGCAGCTTTCTAACTTTAGCAAACATAATGAACAAGGTGCGATCGCGATTGTTGGAAAAGGTAGACAAGTATGCGGACGCTAGACAAAAGATCATCGACGCTCCCAAGAGCAAGCCAACAAAGGGCCGAAAAAAATAACGTGTTTACTGAATCATGTCATCTCTTTTCTAACTACGAATTAATGGTTTGTATTCTTTAGTTACATGTCTAATTACATTGGTATTTTGACTATCACCAATGCATTGAAGCTGTTAAACTCTGTTACACTGACTAGTTGTACCTGTTACTCTAATTTACTACTGGTGTTACTATGGGGATTACTGAAGTTAACCCAATTTTCTTTGGTCTCACAATCTGTGTGTTACACCGAAGCATTGTAAATGTTACTTTAATGAACAATTTATGTTACTTTAAGTTATTAATGGTGTTTGTACAATGATATTGCAATCAATTCCTCTGACGCATTATATATTGTTTTTTGAAGAACAAATGTTGGTACTTTGTTAATGAATGGAACCAATCCAAGTTATCCCCAGTTACTTTGGCAATGACTTTGTCTAAACAATGCTGTTGTCTTCAGTTACTTCAATGCATTGTTTCTGTTACTGTAACAGACGAATAGTGTTACTCTAACACACATGAGATGTTACTCTAACAAAAAACACTTGTATTAAATAAATATAGTGTTAAATGCACCGTTACACAATGCTATGTGTAAAAAAAATTGTACAAAATTAGTTTTTCGTGTAAACCAGAAAAAAAAATCTTATAATGACAAAAAAACACGAGTATTTTCAAAACACTTGTTCATCCTCCTCGTCTTCCTCGGTGTCTTCTTCAGTTTCCTCTCCATCGATGTCTTCATCTACTTCATCCTCGTCATCCTCATCATTGGTTGGCTTAGTAGGCTGTTTAGGCGGTCGTGCTGCGTACGGATTTGGACAGTTTCGTTTGGTTGGCTTAGTATACTTTTTCGCATCAAATCCGCAAGCCAACACGTAGATTTTGTAAAATTCCACTGCCTCATCAATTGTTCCGAATACTTGCTCCATGTACGGAGTGAAAACCTCACTCACATCTCTGCACCATTCCTGTGCATTCGGTTCTTTGCCAATGCTTCGTGCAAGAAATTAAAAAATGTCACGCCCATGGACATAAGTGTCACTTTAACTCATAAGTTGTGTTACTTTAACTCTTAAAGGATGTTACTCCAACGTCAGCGCCAAAAACCCTTTTCAGTGTTACGTGTTTGTGTTACTCTAATTAGAATTAGATATTACTGTAATTCATAACTTGTGTTACTTCAACGCCATAACTGCTTCAACATAAAGCAAACAATAATATCAGTGAAACAATAATATCAATGAACCATTGTTATTAATCCATGATTGATCAAATGAATCAAATTCTACCTTTTCCAGTGTTGTCATGTGCGTTCGCATCTTTGGCAAAACCACCTGCACAAAATCAAACAGCGTTACACCCATGCAAATAATGTGTTACTATAATTCCTAAGTGGTGTTACTCTAACGTGTACAATACGTTACTCTAACATCATCATCAAAACTCTTTTTCTGAACGTTCACTTGTGTTACTGTAATTGCAAGTAAGTGTTACTTTAATGCAGAAGGCATGTTACTTCAACGACGTTTATGCGTTAATTGAAATCAAAACAATAGTATCAATGGATATCATGGAAAATCTGATTAAAAAGCATAAAGCCCTGTAATCTATAAAGATCGAGAGAGCAAATAACCATTGATACGAAACTGTGATATCAAAACGCAATGACATAAAAAAAACGCAAATTGATACGAAACTGTGATACAAAATGACAATGAAAGCACTATAAACATGAAAATCGATGTAAAAAAAACGCAATTTGACGAGATAAACCATTAATATTAAAACGCACATTGAAAGCAATATGACCATCGAAATCCATGAATAAAAATTGAATCAAAACGTGAATGAAATACTGAAACTCACCATTGTTATACTCGATCAGTTGCTTATCAACCGTTGAAGACGATGACGCGGTCATTGAATCCATTGTAACAGAATTCCGAGTACAAAATCGATGACTGAACGTGAATGAAGAAAGAGTTTTTTTTTTTTTTTGTGTTTGAATGAACGTGATATGATGAATGAATGTGATAGGGAGTTATAGTTTCCTAAATTCATGGGAGCTATTTTAGGAACGTAAATCTTTTTTTTTTTAATGGATGCATCTTGTCCATCCATTGGATGGGATGAAGACTTACGGACTCACAAAGAGTAAAGGACTCATAAGAGCCTTACTATATATATATTATATACGGAGTATATAATAGCAACATCCTTTATTGAATTGTCATTACGCCACATGGCAGTCTCAAGATCGTTTTTTTAACAAAAATACATTATTTGTATATAAAGATAAAATAAGGTCACTAACAAGGATCGATCATTAGACCTCTAAAATAAAATGCAAACTCTTCAACCAATGAACCACAAGTAGTATAAGTTATACAGTATAACCTAATTAGTTTATTCAATAAAATTGAATTTATTTAAAATGTAACATATTTAAGAAAAAAATTAAAATTAAAATAAAAGTTCTTTTTTTGTGATATGTTTATTTGAATTTTTTTTAATTATTCGTGTTTTAAAGAAATAATAAAAGCTATTGTTAAAAAAATTGCAGCCTCGAATAGTAAAATCATAGGTCTGTTATTGTCCACGAGGGACAACTATATAAGTAAACGGCTCATTGTAAATTAAATTTAGTATAACATGGTAAAAAAAAGTCTATCAAACAATTTTTTTTTTTTGCATATCATGTCACCAGGGTCGAGCGAGTTGCGTGGATTGATGGGTTATATTGGACGGGTTACAATAGAGGTGGTCAAATCAATTACGAGTCAAGTTATACATTTACACGGTTCGGGTTAAGGTCAAAATACGGGTCAGATTTCGGCACTCCATTTTGTTACTTTATAAGTGGTGAAAATATTTTTTTAATATTAAATGGTATTCGATATTACACTATGTAGACACCCACATTTGGCCGCTAGGTGTCTATAGCAGTTTCCAAAAAAAACACCCGATGATGATCGGACGCGAACATGTTTCCACGCGCTCGGATATGGGCTCGAAACCATTAGTTTCTGGCTTGGGCTTTTTACGGAGTACAAATTTCACAAAACCAACTTCAAATTCAGGTCCGTTAGGACGTTTCCAATAAAATAAGACTAATTTGAGTCAAAACCGACACCGAAAATAAAACCGACTTTTAGTGATTGGGTCAAACCCCGGTCAAAGCCGTTTCCGAGACATAAAGAGCAGCCATGCAAACCTCACAAGTCCAACCCAAATACAAGATCCACAAAATACCCAACTCAAGGTCCAAAGACCCGGGTATCGCGCTCCAGCTGACCCACTCGATCGAGTGCTCAGCCCACTCGATCGAGTGGGCCTTCATTCAAGCCCGACTGCGTTGCTATGGGCCACTCGACCGAGTCAGTAGGTTACTCGGTCGAGTAACCCTAGACGGGATGGATGAGCTTGGCCTATATATACACTCTCATACATGCAACTTTGCACAACTTTTTACAACCTTAATCAACCCTAATCTTCACTTAATCTCATACTTCCAAAAAAACCCTAACCCTAGCATCTAGGAATCCAAACCCTAAAACCACCATAACTCAACTTACATCAACCTCGATACTCCCGTGTTAAAGCCACAAGTAACGAGTTCTATCCGAGACTAAGAAACATGTAGGTTGAGGGTGCAAAATCCCGTTCTTCTCTCTTCTTCTCTCTCTCTCTCGTCCCGTCCGTTTTCGTCGTTGTCGTTTTTTTTTGTTTTTTATATTTTGTCGTCGCGTCTATAATATCGATAATAATTACTAGTATAAAAGCATTAAAATACTTGTGGATTCGTGTCGAGCGCGAATGATGACGGGATAAGGAAATCCGAATATACAAGGGTGTTTCACCCGACGTTGTCGGGCGCTTATCCCGACACCCCTAGCGCTTGATTGTTGAAGTAAGTCAACGTAAACAATAGCTTTTTTTTTGTTCATGTCGTCATATTCCATCTATTTCAAAACGATTTTCGAATCAAACATCTTTTTTTCTTAGTTAATTAAGGTCGAAACCCGTTGACGCGGATCCGACATCACACAATCTACAAGGATTTATTATGATGTCGGGATGCCGAGGGAATCAAGTCAAGTCTTTCAATTCAAGTAAAGTGTCAATCTATTAAATTCGATACCAATTCAATAATTGGATGTCGAATCTAAATGATGTAGTCAATAAATTAAACTAATACGATTTTCGTTGATGCTAAAATAGTTGTCACCTAATTCGATAGAGTTAATTACGACACTATAAACGCGGAGAAAATCTATATCGTTTTAGTTAATTTAAACGACTTATAACATCTTTTTTTTTAGTTTCGCTCTAATATTCGATATTGATTCAATAATCGAACATCGGATACGACGAGTATCAAAATCCGAATCGAGCATAAATTATATAATATTTATGGCCGATTTAGCCTAATCAACGATTTATCCAAAATTAAAACGCAATTTCGAAATCAATAAGAATTGCAAAGTGAACCCTAGTTCGTACAGGGGGCACTTGATCGAGTGCCTAGTCCACTCGGTCGAGTGGCACCTCTAAAACGAGACAGAAGGTTGTTTTGACAACCACTCGGTCGAGTCTCGCAATGACTTGATCGAGTGGCCGTGCACTCGGTCAAGTTCCCTCATAACTCGGTCGAGTGACGTCACGAAATCCGGGCCATAAGCTTTTCAGAGGCCCACTCGGTCGAGTCCCTCAATGACTCGGTCGAGTGGCCCCTTTATCATGTCAAACCGTGAGTCCCATAACGTTGTTTTAGTCTCGTTAATACTTTTCTTATGACTTAGGTCAACACGTGTCAAATCTATCACGTGAAATATTACTTTTCAAAACCATGCATCTTCTCCTTTACATCATTCCATATCATTCTACATCTTTACAAACCGTTATTATCGTTATTTATCGTTACTAACAAGTTTGTTACTTTTCTTGTTGATTTATTGTTTATTTTATTGTACTAAAATAAACCTCGCATGCTAAATATAACTTCGACGTTAGAATTAGATGCATTAAATCAACATAGCAACCCATTCAATTTTTCGCATGTTTAGGGAAAACAATGTTTGCATATCATTTCATCGTTCTACTAACGCGTGTATTAAAACGTCATTCGATATCTTAGTAGAGGCCGCTAATGTGCGGGCGGGGTTGGGTGTTCTTTGTGAACTTCCCAACACGTACCCTCACCCCTTACTCAGAACCATGGTTTCCGGACATCGGAATCCATTGGCACACGAGAGTCATTCAATACATGGTATCTGATAATGTTGGTATCGGTATCAAATGCAAAGGGACGAACCCGATAAACTCTGACATCTGAATGGTCCATACTTTGTGCATGGCCCACAAAGATATAGAGTGGGTTCGAATGGGCCCGAACTCCCACAAAGTTCGGTGGCGACTCCACTTCGATTTAAATTTCAATTCGACCCATTCTAATATGGAGATTCATTCGCTTCCCCAAACCCGTGCGTGACCGCGTCGGGGTGGACCTAAGTCATGTCCACAATTTGGCGACTCCGCTGGGGATTAACTGATGCGTGACTTACCATCGGCATCCTCAGGGTGAGACTCGAATAGAAATCGTTTGACTAGTACAATACGCGTTTTAGCTTTATGGTTCATGCATAACCCTATATTTTCCCGGGCCGGTACTGGTGACCGACGTCCCACAATACCGTGATATACTCCAACATGGATATGTCAAAGGTGTCCATAGTCGATTCGTATGGGTTTCGCGGCATGTTCTAAGCTCAACTCGACTTAGGAAGTCCGTCCCGATTCTCGGATAGGCTATGTGCACTGGTATAGATCCTATATAGACCGACCGAGACTTAGTGTAAAGCATACATGGTGTCGTCATAATGCTTGCGTGACTACCTGCTACTTGGTTTCCGAGTCGTTTTCAAAAAGCCGACATTTCAAAAAATGCATCTTTTCAAAAATATTCAATTTTCAAAAACTCGGAAAGTTGCCGAAAATTAGACTTACGATTTGACTCAAAACAAGCCTATTTTCTAGCCGGCATGCTGCCCGTTGCAAAATTCGAATTTCCGATCCACTATTCGATTTACGAATTTTCAAAATTCAATTTCGATTTTCAAATCTTTGTGATGCCATTCGCGATTTTCAAATTTTCGAGATGCCATTTTTGATTTTCAAAATTTCCGAGATGCCATTTTCAATTTTCAAATCTTCGAGATGCCGTTTTCGATTTTCAAATCTTCGGGATCCCGTTTCCAATTTTTCAAATTATCGGAAATTCTTTTTTTCGATATTCAAATTTCAAAATTCCAAGTATTCAACTTTTCAAAAACCCGGGAAGCTACCGAATTTAGGACTTATGATTTTACTCAAAACAGCCTATTTTTAGCCGGTATGTTGTCCATTTCAAAATTTAAAAAATCTTTTCAAACTTCAAAATTGTGGCCCGATATGTTTTCCGATTTTCTTTCGAAAAATCGGCCCCCTCTACCGTTTTTTTTAGGCTTTCTAAAAAAAATCATTTTCAAAACTTTCCTCTTCTTAGGACTTCCCGTATTTAGCAGTGTCGGGTCGTGTCATGAGTCGTCGAAGGTCTTTAGCGTCGAAACTCCGTCGATCTTACGTCACGGGTTTCCCCTCTATCCCAGTCCGCCTTATTTGACTAAGGCATGGCCCACCTACGTAGGACATACTCCTACCAAGGAAAGCCCGCTTATACACTCGAGTCCAAACTAGAAAGTCTCACGCGATCTTTACCTCTAGCAGGACGGTCCTCACGACCTTTCCTAAATGAATTTCGCTCGTCTTTCAGTCTGTTAGTTTAACTTAAGGGTCTACCCTAATCACAAGGTCTATCCGTATTCGAGTCGAGTCGAGGGTTTCTAGCGTCGAAACTCTGCCGATCTTACATCACAAGTTTCTTCCCTTACCCCGTCTGTCTTTCCTCAACGCCGAGTCAACCTTTTACATGACATAGCCCTTTTAAAGGTTCGTGACCCTTACGTCTAAGGGTCACTCATCCAACACTCGAGTCACCTAGGGTTAGGTCACCACGGTTGGTCCGAGCACGTGGCACGGTCAAACACGGTCGCCCCATTTTCGGATTCACCCTTCTGCAGCTTAAGTCTGATTCGCGGTCGTTACTTTGTTTAGGTCAACGTCCGGGTTTCCCGATCCGAGAGTTTTAGTCATTTCTTTCACCCCGGGCCATGTCTAGTTTGACTCATCCTCTTGCATGTATGCAAAACCGAGCTTAGGCGAGTTTTAACACCTGTCGTTTCTTCCGATCAAGGACCCTATGAACGAGACCCCACCAAACCATAACAAATCCCGCGCCGTCGCGAAAGGGGATATCCAGGGGAGTATTCTTATGCTGTCTTGCTCCATTAACAATATCTTCTCAAAAATCAATACCGCCCTAGATAACCTAAATGCCAGGGTAACCACCATCGAAGAAGACCTTGTAAGAACCCGATCCCGTCTAACACAACAAGAGCGGGTAAGGCAATCAATCACCCAACCGAGCCATTTGAAGGGTGAGCACTCTTACGAAACTATCCGATACCCTCAAGATGGCAAGACCGAGAGAGGTAACCCTCAAGTCACCTCTCCAAAAATCAAGAACCAGTCGAAAGTAAGGACATTTACCCACTTGGATATGTCCTACACCGTCGCTTTCCAGAGGTTGGTTTCTAAGGGCCTAATACTACCTATAGGTCTAACAGCCTACCCACCTTCAGAAAAACATGCCAAGACATGGAGCGCTGAAGGTTACTGCCGATTCCATAGGGGGAGGGGGCACGATACAGAACAGTGCTGGAAGCTGAAACACCTCATTCAAGACTTCCTCGATGTCGGGAGGACTCCCGTTTTGGAAACATTGTCACTTGCAAAGCCCCTCATGGACTATACAGGGACCGATGACCAAAGCATCCAATCTACCTCTCATGCATCCGAGAGTCCGGATTTGATTTAAGTCCAAGTCTAAGTCTGAGTCTAGGATATACTATTTATTTCAATTTCAAAGTCAGAGTCAGAGTCAATTGTATTCTATCCTCTTTTCAAAATTCAATAAAATCAGCTTTCAGTATTCTCTCTCATATATATTTTCCTTATGTGTTTCCGAGAACATGATGAACACCATCATACACTGTGAGCACATGCACGTGACTGTTATAGGCACATCTATAATGACTGCAGGAAATCGAGACTCGTGTTTTCCCTTACATGTTCCGTGTCTGGCATAGAAAGCCACATAACTACCCTTAGCAGGAGCGGTATCGAATCCTATGACAAATTTAGGTAGTCTCCTGGTTTGGGTTCAAGACGGGAGGCAAGCCCATTTCTCACAATAAACACCCCTCCAATAAGACGGACCATCCCTACCTTAGGTGTTAGTCTGATCAATAGGAAAAAAAAGAGAAAAAAGCTGGACAAAGAAAAAAAAAAGCAAAAGGCCCAAAACAAAAGAGTTGGCCATGATAAAAAAGAACTTCCAAAAACCCAAGACCATGGTCAACGGCCAATTCAAGCGAAAGCCCCATGACCAGGGTACGGGCAAAATTCATACCATCAAATAAGGGAGAGACAATCAAGTTGGTCAGCTAACACCACATATAGTCTTCCCACATTGCAACCCTCAAGACCTTCCCGAGACCTAGGCTAGAGACAGCCCGGACTTTTGAGGATTCAAGCTCCATAGGGTACCCCTAACCATTAG
Organism: Agrostemma githago; assembly: GCA_958450325.1. NCBI lineage: Eukaryota > Viridiplantae > Streptophyta > Magnoliopsida > Caryophyllales > Caryophyllaceae > Agrostemma > Agrostemma githago. Next base: position 8,595,994 of record OY288256.1, on the reverse strand, counting down.
GGCCAGACATGGAAACCAGATCCTGCATAATCAAAACCTATCCCGATCAAAGTTCGAGCCATTTTTACTCGACTTCCCCCTTGCACAACAACTACAACACAACACGACATAACAAAATTTACAATCACCATACAAAGACCCGAGATCAAAACTCGTCAAAGACCCGAGATCAAAACTCGTCAAAGACCCGAGTGCAAAACTCGTCAAATCTCATCCCAATTCTTCTCATCCAAACCAGTTACCAACCCCAAACACGGGAACTCAACCTGCAGTCGGCATAGAACATGCCCAAATAGTTTACACCACCTCTGGGGGCTACCCCGGAGAAAGCTCACAGTCACAGGATCAACATCCAAACTATTCTAGCCCTTTGATCAAGACACCATTGGGAATGCACCTAGCCTACACCATCGCTATGACTAGTTACACACAAAGTCCTATTAGACTAGGCACCATAATATATCTTTCAATCCACTGAACTACGGCATGGTTTGATTTCACTACACGTGAATACGTAGGCAGCCTTTCAACAGAGACACAACCACCCACATCGACACACATTCAAAAAGCACCATCATTTCCGGTCACGACACTGTCATGTTCTCAGCAGCTAGCTTTGTCATCCTGGGGGTTTCTCCTAGGCAGAAGTTCTCCATCCACTCACATAATCCAAAGACTTTCAAAATCAAGCCTCCTTTCTATAGTGTGTCCTAATACTCGGCTCAATCGAAGACAAGAATCTGTCAGGGACTCGAAGCAATACCCACTTTGGGAATATACCCCAAAATCAAAAAATCCAAAAGAGCACTAGACTACGGCATTGTTGCGATCATGCAGAAACAGTCTCGTTACAGACTACTGCAATTCCCGTACAACGCATCCTTCCTATTTCGATGTACAACCGTGTTGCCACTCGCCTAGGCTACGGAATAGCGCAACTTAAGAATCTTGTTAGGTGACCCACCCCCCTACCAAGTCATAGTCCACCCCAAAGTCCTATTAGACTAGGCACCATAATATATCTTTCAATCCACTGAACTACGGCATGGTTTGATTTCACTACACGTGAATACGTAGGCAGCCTTTCAACAGAGACACAACCACCCACATCGACACACATTCAAAAAGCACCATCATTTCCGGTCACGACACTGTCATGTTCTCAGCAGCTAGCTTTGTCATCCTGGGGGTTTCTCCTAGGCAGAAGTTCTCCATCCACTCACATAATCCAAAGACTTTCAAAATCAAGCCTCCTTTCTATAGTGTGTCCTAATACTCGGCTCAATCGAAGACAAGAATCTGTCAGGGACTCGAAGCAATACCCACTTTGGGAATATACCCCAAAATCAAAAAATCCAAAAGAGCACTAGACTACGGCATTGTTGCGATCATGCAGAAACAGTCTCGTTACAGACTACTGCAATTCCCGTACAACGCATCCTTCCTATTTCGATGTACAACCGTGTTGCCACTCGCCTAGGCTACGGAATAGCGCAACTTAAGAATCTTGTTAGGTGACCCACCCCCCTACCAAGTCATAGTCCACCCCAGTGGGTCGGTTTAAAAATAAATGAATTGCTAGTGGTAGAATATTATTCTTGTCAGACTTACTCCTAACTAAAATACAAAGCGAAAGGGTTCAAACAATCTGGCCACTTTCAAATTGACTTAAGGATAAAGTCAGGGGTCTGATAGGAGTTTTATCCTACTTATAATATTCTTTCCCATCTCGGTCCGGTCACGTCCAGAGTCGAGTTTGTCGGTAGGCCTCTCTCTTCAAATTCTTGCTTTGAAACTTGCAAAACTTAGCCATTTGAGAAAATTCTTTTCGACAAGGCCAAATTTCAGTCTATTTAAACTGCAAATTTCTTTTCTACCCCTTTCAATTTTGAAAACCTATCTCCTAGCACGTGAGTTGCTTTTAGGACTTCGATTTCAAAATGAAGCAAAAATCATTTTCCCCAGCGCAAGTCAGTTTATAGATGCTAATTGCATTTCCTGTATGCTATCTTGCTATCTGCTATATTTCCAATTTCTGCCTGTATATCTAACATTTCAGGTACCAGCTTGGCTTCCCGAAGGAACATCAAGTTTTTCATTCCCCAGCGCGAGTCGTGTTTTACCTACGTGTTGCATGCAAAATTTTATGTAACTTATACAGGTACGACTCAAGGCTTTAGAAACAAGCCCGCGCAGTTCACATATCTCCCCAGCAGAAAGCCCAAGACGGCATCTTCTCTCGAATCAACACGGGATGGGCCCATATACAGGCGCACCCGGGACTTATACGACAAGTCCAATTCCCCAGCAGAAAGCCCAAGACGACATCTTCTCTCGAATCAACACGGGATGGGCCCATATACAGGCACACCCGGGACTTATACGACAAGTCCAATTCCCCGGCAGATAGCCCGAGGCGGCATTCTCCCCGGAATAGCACGGGATGGGCCCATATATAGGCGCACCCAGGACTTATACAACAAGTCTGATTCCCCGCGTAATTTTGGATTGGGATGTGTCTGCAAACGGACACACCCAGGGCTTTCTAGGCAAGCCCCCGCATAATTCTGAGATGGGATGTGTCTGCAAACGGACACGCCTAGGGCTTTCTAGGCAAGCCCCCGCATAGTTCTGAGAAGGGATGTGTCTGCAAACGGACACACCCAGGGCTTTCTAGGCAAGCTCCTACATAGTTCTGAGATGGGATGTGTCTTCAAACGGACACACCCAGGGCTTTCTAGGCAAGCTCCCGCATAGTTCTGAGATGGGATGTGTCTGCAAACGGACACACCCAGGGCTTTCTAGGCGAGCTCCCGTATAGTTCTGAGATGGGATGTGTCTGCAAACGGACACACCCAGGGCTTCTTAGGCAAGCTCCCGCGCAGTTCCAAGACGGGATGTATCCGTATACAGATACACCCAGGGTTTAAAAAAAACAAGTCCCACGGAGCTACTCCCGACAACAGTACTCAGGTGTGATTTCTATCTTATGGCTGGCGGGCCCTTTCACGCAAGTCTAATGGACTATAAACGACCCGACCGGAAGTATGCCAGGTCTTAATCCTCGATTTGCCTGGTAGCTACTCTGACTTTCGCCTTGTCCAAGCCTCAGTCAGAGTGGGGGCTCTGTAGACACCCACATTTGGCCGCTAGGTGTCTATAGCAGTTTCCAAAATAAACACTCGATGATGATCGGACGCGAACATGTTTCCACGCGCTCGGATATGGGCTCGAAACCATTAGTTTCTGGCTTGGGCTTTTTACGGAGTACAAATTTCACAAAACCAACCTCAAATTCAGGCCCGGTGGGTCGTTTCCAATAAAATAAGACTAATTCGAGTCAAAACCGACACCGGAAATAAAACCGACTTTTAGCGATTGGGTCAAACCCCGGTCAAAGCCGTTTCCGAGACATAAAGAGCAGCCATGCAAACCTCACAAGTCCAACCCAAATACAAGATCCACAAAATACCCAACTCAAGGTCCAAAGACCCGGGTCTCGCGCTCCAGCTGACCCACTCGATCGAGTGCTCAGCCCACTCGATGGAGTGGGCCCTCATTCAAGCCCAACTGCGTTGCTATGGGCCACTCGACCGAGTCAGTAGGGTACTCGGTCGAGTAACCCTAGACAGGATGGATGAGCTTGGCCTATATATACACTCTCATGCATGCAACTTTGCACAACTTTTTACAACCCTAATCAACCCTAATCTTCACTTAATCTCATACTTCCAAGAAAACCCTAACCCTAGCATCTAGGAATCCAAACCCTAAAACCACCATAACTCAACTTACATCAACCTCGATACTCCCGTGTTAAAGCCACAACTAACGAGTTCTATCCGAGACTAAGAAACATGTTGGTTGAGGGTGCAAAATCCCGTTCTTCTCTCTTCTTCTCTCTCTCGTCCCGTCCGTTATCGTTTGTTTTTATATTTTGTTGTCGCGTCTATAATATCGATAATAATTACTAGTATAAAAGCATTAAAATACTTGCGGATTCGTGTCGAGCGCGAATGATGACGGGATAAGGAAAGCCGAATATACAAGGCTGTTTCATCCAACGTTGCCGGGCGCTTATCCCGACACCCTTAGCGCTTGATTGTTGAAGTAAGTCAACGTAAACAATAGCTTTTTATTTTGTTCATGTCGTCATATTCCATCTATTTCAAAACGATTTTCGAATCAAACATCTTTTTTTTCTTAATTAAGGTCAAAACCCGTTGACGCGGATCCGACATCACACAATCCGCAAGGATTTATTATGATGTCGGGATGCCGAGGGAATCAAGTCAAGTCTTTCAATTCAACTAAAGTGTCAATCTATTAGATTCGATACCAATTCAATAATTGGATGTCGAATCTAAACGATTTAGTCAATAAATTAAACTAATACGATTTTCGTTGATGCTAAAATAGTTGTCACCTAATTCGATAGAATTAATTACGACACTATAAACGCGGAGAAAATCTATATCGTTTTAGTTAATTTAAACGACTTATAACATCTTTTTTTTAGTTTCGCTCTAATATTCGATATTGATTCAATAATCGAACATCGGATACGACGAGTATCAAAATCCGAATCGAGCATAAATTATATAATATTTATGCCCGATTTAGCCGAATCAACGATTTATCCAAAATTAAAACGCAATTTCGAAATCAATAAGAATTATAAAGCGAACCCTAGTTCGTACAGGGGCCACTTGATCAAGTGCCTAGTCCACACGGTCGAGTGGCACCCCTAAAATGAGACAGAAGGTTATTTTGACAACCACTCGGTCGAGTCTCGCAATGACTCAATCGAGTGGCCGTGCACTCGGTCGAGTTCCCTCATAACTCGGTCGAGTGACGTCACGAAATCCGGGACAGAAGCTTTTTAGAGGCCCACACGGGCAAGTCCCTCAATGACTCGGTCGAGTGGCCTCTTTATCACGTCAAACCGTGAGTCCCATAATGTTGTTTTAGTCTCGTTAATACTTTTCTTATGACTTAGGTCAACACGTGTCAAATCTATCACGTGAAACATTACTTTTCAAAACCATGCATCTTCTCCTTTACATCATTCCATATCATTCTACATCTTTGCAAACCGTTATTATCGTTATTTATCGTTACTAACAAGTTTGTTACTTTTCTTGTTGATTTATTGTTTATTTTAATGTACTAAAATAAACCTCGCTGCTAAATATAACTTCGACGTTAGAATTAGATGCATTTCAACATAGCAACCCATTCAATTTTTCGCATGTTTCAGTAAAATAATATATTTGGGAGTTATCAACTTATTAACGCAGTTGGTTTTTACGTGTTTAATTAAAATTGCCCATTCAGGAGATCATCATCATCATCATGTTCACATAATAATCAAATTGTGAACTCTGATTACATGGACTACTCGTAAAATTCAGTGTGACTACAGGTCACGTAATTAAAGACTTAAAGGTCAACTGGATATGGACGTTCATGTCTATTATCTAACTACGAGTAATATTTAGATCTCCAATATAATATTTCATCTCAGTTTATTGTTTTGCCTCAAATATAATTTTAATGATACACGAGAGTTTCAGCACGTCATTATATTTCCTTTAAGATAAACATCAGGTTTATCGAAACGGGAGTAAAAAGAACCCGGATGACCTCAAATTGTTACATCTCAAATTGTCACATCTTTAATATTTTTCATGTCAACTTTACCAGTTGACTGATTCTCATCATGCTAAACTTCTGTTTAGCTACATTCAATCATATGCGCACACTGATTTTATTTAGTCATATGGTCATAACAAATGATAGTGACATGACACACAATTGGTGTCTAATATAATAGGCAAGACCCGTCAATATTCCTTCCCGGAATATGATTAAATATATTACTCTTAGAGTAATTCAATTCCATGATAATAACTGTAAATTGGTCATTAATCAACTGATCATTTATTTTACCATATAAACACATGGTCGCATTATCACATTGCCTTCACAAGATATTGTGATCTTTACTATACCATTTCCGATAAAATATTTGAATTTTTAAATAAAATATTCACCTCCTTGTACATATTCAGTGTCGGTGAAATAATTTTGATCATTTAATGAATATTTTATTCGATGTCATATTCATGTCACGAAATAATGATCGTTAATCGAATCTTTTATTCATGTCATATCCGTTACCAGGAAAAATGACTATTAATCAACTATACGAGACTCACGATTTTAATATTCGCATTAATTTGCTCAACCATGACACGCGGATACAAGACATCACGCATAATTTCTTTAAGCCATTTTCAAAATAATGTGTCTTTACGACTACATAATTTGTATGAAAATAAAATATACGAGTATTATATCCTGAAAATATGATAATATCATTCGCTTCAGGAAATGGTTTATATTATTTTGATACGAATATCAACTGTTAAGAGTATCTCATACTTTGCAAACATCCATAAACATCAAGTTTATTTTTAATTTTGATACTCCAAATAATATTCACTGCACGCAAAGTGAAAATTTGTAAAACACCGTGAAATACATGTCACGGTTTCAATATTGGTCAACACTATGAATTTTTCGTCATAGGTTCAGTATATGTAAACATTATAAATTTCGGGTCATGGTGTGCGTGTCAAAATTTCAACTCGTATATAATTTTTCTTCCTCTCATATCGAAACTTAGCGTATATGAGGGTCACATGAATCTTCATGGGATATTTACTTTCATCAATTAACGAATTTGACTCAATTAAGTCACATCATAAGACTCAATTAAGGCCGTAATATCAGGCTTCTATGTCATGATCTCGACCTGCTCTTCGAGCATGGTCTTATCAGATGTCACATTCATTTCATGGAATGGACTCAACCACTTGAAATAAATTCTTCGTCTTTCAATATTAATTATATTATTCTGTTCAACTTCGGGTGAAGATGAAATTAATCCAGATGATTTCTCATGACCTCTTTTCACGATATCTTGACAATAATAAGTGATATTAAACACGGTACAATTTCATGTACTTTCTCCCCAAATAATTTTAATTTCAATTTGAAATTGATATGAAAGTGGTACAATTTCATGTACTTTACTCACAAATTTTATCAACTTCAACTTTGAAGTGATACTTCTCTCGGTACAATTTCATGTACGTACTCACACGGAATATATTTTTCATGATACAATGCCTTTGAGGCTACTTTATTTCCGCGATATCATGATAACATATTTTCTGGGACAGCTGTATCAGCATATTTATCACCCAAAATAGTCGTGTATATTTCAGATATACAATCTTTTACGAAAGATCTGTCCAAAATATTTGTTATCATACAGGATAACGTTATTTCCACCGCTCATAGTTATAGATTAAAATATCTTTGGAACTTTGGGTCCAAAATTATATGAGCATTCATATGGATATTAACATTGAAATTGATCCATAGATATATACAGTCTACGAGACTGAAATAAATAATTAAATACCTTTTATAAAAGGTTGAAGGATAGAAAATATTGTATCCTCATATAAACTCCTCATATATTGGATTATGACCTCCAAAAATTATGACCTCCAAAATAGATACATTCATATACACGGTATCTAAGGCCGATTTATCATTCATCTTCCATTAAAAGAAGAATTTTAATGTATTTGGTCACTTGCCATATTTTTCTCATAATAATATTATCACGATCAAAGTTATTTATGATTTTTGCCAAAATAAATAAACTGAGACAAATAAAGAATTGTGATATTAAAATAAATAATAAAGTATATGATTAATCAATTACTAAAATAATGAATCACCGCACCAATAAATCGGCCATCATAATTAATAAGAAATAAGAAATAAGAAGATTGGTAAAACCGATTGAAACCAAAATTATGTGAAATTATTTATGTGCAATTGAAAACAAACAAATAAACCAAAAAAAAAATTGTTTACGTGTAAACAATTTGATCATCAAATTGATCACCCATTGTCACGTAACAAAATTTGTTTTCCTTTTTTTTTCTTTTTTTTTTTAACCTGAAAAAACTAGTGGTAGAGTTCGTGCTGATAACGTGTTGTGAAAGTAAGGGAGAAGAGAAATAGATGTAATGAACATTGAGATTCTTGCCAAATTTTCAATAATCACACATGATATAGTGTGAATGTCTTATTCGGTTCATTTGTTATAAGAAAATGGCAAGCATGTGCAGTTGGTACTCGTAAAGAGTAATGAAATTGAATGTCCCGAAGTGGCACTGATATCTGATGATAATAGATGGCCTATATGAAAAGATTGGTACCATATATATATATATATATATATATTCAGATTCAGATATCATTAAACAGTACTGACGATGAAATTATATCGATATATTAATTCATGGAACCGAATTAATAATAGTTGCGCGCATTCGACCCCAATAGGGATCTTATATAAAAATCCATTTTGATTGTTGATGTACAATCTATGGTTACGATTGAGCTCATGGACTTAAAGTCCACATAAAGTTAATCCAATTATTATGAATATTGGTAGATATACTGTACAGTTTGCATTTGAGTCTCATATGCATGTAATATAGTTATTTTATCATTGCATATTAGTTAAGATTACATCATTGCATTAATTTAGAATATATACATTATAGGGCATTGTTCGTATTACATGCATGCACGAGATTATTATTGTTATATATTGCAGGATATATGTTTAAAAGAAGATCATACTCCTAGATTGATAAGTACTCCGGGAAGGAGCTTATATTATAAATTATCAGCACTTGACAGTGGTTGATCGAATGAGTTTCTTAAGGACTCGTGATTAAGTATATATATGAACCTCTACACGTAAGTGTATCTATGAGAGCATTCAACATGCATGTGATATGGTATGAATGCACGGTTTCATTGTCTCAGCTTGAAATTTGAGCGTAAGAGAAATCATACACGATTAAATTTATTGTTCTGTGAAAATACTTTATGGTCCAGAAGCGCCATAATAGTTGGAAAATAAGGTAGTGGAATGCTACAATGAGTATGTCAATCCGTACAATGGAAAGAAAGATTAATTATTATTTAAGATAAATCGGATTGATTGATTCTCCTGAAGATCGATAATCGGTTGAGAAATAATGTTAGCTATACTCTTTTTCCCTTCGACTAGGTTTTTTGTCCCAATGGATTTTTCCTAGCAAGGTTTTTAACGAGGTAGCGCTATAGACGTGTTAATACGCTATAGTTATGATTATCATAATTTTAAGATGACGAGATACATATTTGGTAATGCATTGAAGACTCATGATTGACGATGTTCGAAGAAATGTGATTATCACGGATTCACGGATTCCTATTGATTGAAGATATCAAGTTTGTTGGTTACGACAAATCTATTTCAACACCTTACAGTTACATGAAGACATGAAGTATTCAAGAAATATCAAGTTATGTAATCATCAGGGGGAGTAAGCACGTGTTGTACTCTTTTTCCTAAGCCATGGTTTTGTCCCATTGGGTTTTCCATGGAAAGGTTTTAACGAGGCAACCTGTTATGCGTGTTTGAAGATCTATGTACTCTTTTTCCTTTACTAATTTTTTTTCCCACCGGGTTTTTTTAGTCAAGGTTTTAACGAGGCATGTTCTTCAGTGATGTACATCCAAGGGGGAGTGTTATGAAATAATATGTGGATGTCCATTGGGCCTTATAGCCCATTACGATGTAACCCTAGGATGTAGCATGTACTATATATAACCCTTGATGGGATGAATAAACTACCCATCTGATTTCTTTCCTTCTTTATCTCTCTCTAGTTTCTCTTCTCCCTTACTTTCACAACAATATATATATATATATATATATATATATATATATAGAGAGAGAGAGAGAGAGAGAGAGAGAAAGGATCAAATAAGTTCACTATATGTAATTAAGTCTATATTAAAGTTACAGATGACATACGTTAAAGTTGCATTTTTTCAGAATTGATATATAACTATAACATTCAGCTCTTTTATCACTTCAAGTGATAAAGTGCAACTTTAACACTCATTTCGTGTAACTTTAAGCACCTTTTGTGTAACTTTAACACTTGGACTTGTGAACTTATAAGAGTTGTTGGCCTTATGTGAACCTATCTCTCTCTCTCTCTCTCTCTCTCTCTCTCTCTCTCTCTCTCTGTATATATATATATATATATATATATATATATATATATATATAGAGAGAGAGAGAGAGAGAGTTAGTAACTCTCTTAGAGTCCCTTACTGTTAATCCCCACCTTCCATTCATCTTAAGATGGATGGTGGATGGATGAGGTTCAATTATAAAATAAAATAAAATAGAGGACTGACATGCTGCGAACTAAGCATGTCACTAATCAGCCATCATCAGTCAGTCGTTTCCCTCCTCACCCTTCTCTAATCGGTCATTACTTCTCCCTTCTCTCTATACTCCCGCCCAACACCAATTGCACTTCCCCATCACCCCCTTTTGAATTCAATTCCCAAGCCACACAACCATTTCACCACCAACAAACTCCTCTTCTCTCTAAAAAAAACCCAGCATTCTCCATCTCCACAGCTTCGATCAGTCATTCAACATCTCCGATCATGCGTAAACTTCCGTTGATCATACGAAGGTATGTTGAAGGTTCCATTTTCGACCTACGATAACCTTTTTGTTCAACCCTTTTGTTCGATTTTCGACTTCCATTTTTGGCCAACGTATACCTTTGTTGAACTCCAGTCATGCGCGAACCCTAAATAGTGATAGAAATGCATTCTTCCAACCTGATAACCCTAAATTTAAGTTGAAGTTGTTGTAGTTGTACAGTGGTTGTAGTTATAGAGTCAAAGATTAAGTTTTTATTTCTTTGTTGAAGTCCATGTTGAAGTTCTGAACAGCCATCTAATTTTTTCATGTTGAAGTTCCCATAATCGTCTTTCTTATTATGCATGTGACATCGATTAGGCAGTTTTGTTGTTGTTCTGTATATCTGCATAATTTTTTGTTGTAGTTGTATAGTCATAAATACTATGTTCTATAACCACACTGTTGTAGTTGTATAGTCATACAATTTATATGCTTCCTTGTTGAAGTTTATGTTAACCTAATCTTATTTTCTCATGTTAAAGTCCCCATAATCATCTTTCTAATGATGCATGTGACATAACTGATGCGGGTTTTGTTGTAAAGTCACACTGGATACATTGTATAGTCACGGAATGTTGTATAGTCGCACTCGTTATGTTGCAGAGTCACACGTTTGATGTTGTATAGTCATACAGAGTTGCCTAGGCTGTTTGGGAAGAAAAATGTTTGAAAGTTGAATAGTCATACGGAGTTGGTTATATAGTCGCTCTTTTGAAGCTGTACAGTCACACTCGTCCCCAATCATCTTTCTAATGATGCATGTGACATAACTGATGCGGGTTTTGTTGTAAAGTCACACTGGTGACAGTGTATAGTCATAGTGATTATGTTGTATAGTCACACATTTGAAGCTGCATAGTCGTACTCGTTATGATGCAGAGTCACGCGTTTGAGGCTGTATAGTCATACAGAGTTGAAGCTGTATTGTAGAATAACGGACATTTTATTGTAGACTCACATAGTTGAAGTTGTATATTCAGTTGTACAGTCACACTCATTCATTACGCATGTTGTTATTACAGCAAAAAGGCTGCTGCGAAGAAAAAAGATCGAACAAAGGCTGGTAAGAAGAAGGGCGTGGCAGAGACATCGGTTCGCGACCATGTAATTAGTGATAAAGTGGTTGTGGACAAAAAATTGGGTAAGAAGGAGAAGATTTTGGAAGATACATTAGGGGACCACATCGTTGCCGAGATGGATGTGGGGGGGGACAGAAATTGTTGGGGAAAGCAGGCGAAAGAAAAAGAAGAGGGTCGCATTTGATACACCGGCCGCCGAGATGGGTGTGGGGGGGACAGAAAATGTTGAGGAAAGCAGGCCTAAGAAAAAGAAGAGGGTCACATTTGATACACCGGCGGACACCACTGTTGTGCGCGTGTCTCGAGGTAGGAGGAAAGGGGACCAACAACAGGGTCAGCTAGCAATAAAAAGAGAGCCTGGAGGTCAGCCGGATGTTCACTGTAGGCCCAGGCGGTTGCACCAGGTAAATGCGAAATTGTCGGATGATCAGGTTGAGTGGGTGCGAAGTGTTGGCTTCGGCGGGCTATTGGAGTTGAGGTTCGAATCGTTTCTTATTGACCACGCGCTTATGTTCCTCCGTGCGTTTTCTGACTGGTCCCATATTTTCCGCGCCTCACGCCGGGAGGCATTCATGATGTCAAAGTACGACATCCACGACTGCCTCCATCTACCTTTTGGACCTCATCCGGTGAAAGTAATCCCAACAAAAAACAAAAAAGGGGCAGACTCACCTGACGTGATCATGTTAAAGAGTACTTGGAGGAAGGACTTCGATGTGGTGGACACCAGCGGGCCAATAAAATTAGGGAGAGTGCACGAAACGTTAATGAAAACCGATGCCGCTGACGACGACTTTGTCTGTAGGTTCGTGTTGTTCGCGTTGTCATCGTTCCTCGCGCCTACTACGAACTACTCACTCGACCTGAGCCTGCTGGCCGCAGTGGATGACGTGGAATTGATTCGGGAACAGGAATGGTGTAGCTTTGTCCTGCAAGATCTAGTGCGAGCGGGTAAGGAGACGCGTGACTCCAATAAAGTCCTCAACTACCTCCGGGGGTGCATCCCCATTCTGATGATTGCGCACTTCCAACGCTATGATTTCCGTAGCGAGACTTGCAGATGCGACATACCATTGATCGGACATTGGGATGCACGGAGGATAGGCGATCGTCTTGCTGGGGAACTAAAGACAGGGTAACTGGAAAATCAGCTGCGTTCGAAGGTGTCGTACCCACATACATGTGGGGTAACAGGCAGCAAGGGTACCCCCGCTATAACGATGCCCTCTAACAACCAGCACTCTAGCCCCAAAAGAATAACGACAGGGGTGGAGAGAGATGATCAACAGGAAGACAACGCCATTGACGTAAGTGATCTCGCAGCCACTCTTTAAATCATCAATTAATTATTCGTGAAACGATTTAATCTGACTGCCCTACCTGTGTTTATTAAAGCATATACGATTCATAAAAACTGTGTTTATAATACAGTTGAAATTCAATAGTCACGGTAATTATGTTGTAAGATCACACTCATTCTGATGTATAGTCACACACATTTGCCACAGTCATTATTCCGTATAGTCACACACTTTGAGATGCTTAGTCATACTCAGTATGGTGCTTAGTCACACTCGGTATGGTGTGTAGTCACACTGCCAGCCTCAACACCACTGAGCTTTACACTAATTATTTGACTTCAACTGAATTATAGGCCGACCAGGATTTTTTCATGAAGTTCGAAAGGTGTGCGCTAGCCTTTTGCAGTTTCTGTGAGCAGACTGCCTCCAAAGTAAAAGAAATAGCGACGAGGAACCAGACAGTTGCAAGTCAAGACCCGTCCTCTCAACACTTCTGGGAAGATCCAGTTGTCCTCTAGTATATCGATAAAGTCGTTTCGTTGGCCGACCAGTTGAAGCAGACTACCCAGAACGCCTCCGTCGTTGAGGGCGAGGACCAACGCGATACTGAAGTATAGGATCAGGTACGAAAAATTGTTCATGACTTGCGTGTGCAAGACTTGCGTGATGCTGGATACGTGGATGAAGATATTGAGAAAGCTTTTGGAGGTGGTGAGGGAACAGAATGTTATGATGATGAGGGCACTTTTGAAGGTGGCGTCGTGACACCAGCTTTCTGTGAGGGAGAAGATCCCGAGACTGATGCCGCTGAAGAACTCAACCGAGACTCCGATGTGCAGGGTTCGGTTGGTATGAGTCCGACAGTAGTGGTGGCTCTACGACGAGCAGGGTGGGAGACCACTGACGCACGGTCGGCCGTGGCCGATCTGCCCACGGAATCTCTCTTGCCATCCACCGTCCACAATGGTGGGACGGTCACCGACCAGGGATTACGTAATGTAATACCGGCTCCACCAGATGCAACAGTCAGTTCTAGTCTTGAGAGGGAACTGCACAAAGCAGGCTAGGCTGTAGCAGACGTTGTTTCCACCACTCCTGCGACGGCAGAAATCGTCACGAATGATAATCACCAGACAGGCTAGGCTTCAGGGACCGAGACGCACGCCAAGGCACTACATCATCGGTACATCTTCCACTCCGATGTAGCATTTGAGTGCATGGATATGATTCCAGACAATTTGGGGTGCACGCTGGACTGTGGGAGAATATTGAGGGGGCAGCTTGTGATCTCTGGATTCATGTGCTCCAATATAGTCATCTTCTAGGATATCCTCAGCGTGCGGAAATATGTAATCGACTACGTCTTCGACCGGTCAACGTCACGTTCGTCAGGGTACGTATTTATTGTGCTGCTCATATCGTTTTTAAAATGCATGTGCTAATCGGGACTTTGTTTGGTCTACAGCGAAATGTTGGTCGAGTTCACAGTTTATGATTGTATAGTGAGGGGCGACATGCAGTCGCTCGAGCCTGGCCTATAGGTGATGAATAACGTCATTGACTGCTGGTGTAGGCTGCTGAACCAGCTGATCTACGAAAAAAACGCACCAAGAGTAACTTGTAGATGTTACTTCTCTCTTGGACATACGGTACGTTCACCCCCCAAATTAGCTGTATAGTCACACACATTATGTTGTCGAGTCACCACTATAAACTGCATAGTCACACGCTGTAAGCTGTATAGTCACACACTTTATGTTGTACAGTCACGCACTTCTATGGTGTATAATCGCACACTACAAGCTGTATATTCACAGGCAAAAGCATGTACATTCACACAATTTTATGGTGTATAATCATACACTAACAGTTGTACAGTCACGCATAAAAGCATGTATAGTCACGCTTGTCAAACCCACACTAACTACATGTATTACCATCAACGCATGTGAGCAGGTCCCAGTGCTGGAATTGTGGAAGAAAAGAGGCCAGGGCATAAATAATGACGAAGAAATATTTTACGTGTGGGACCAATGGATAGAAAATAGTTTCTCCGACTTTGCTTTGGACTCGGACATGGTATTATCCTGCACATAATGTTCGTTCGTAGTTGTTATCAGCCCATAATCCTGACGAATTATTTGCAGGTGTTCGTCTCGATTTTAATGGGTGACGAGGGCTACTATAGTTGCGCATGCATAAACTTCAATTCAGAGCAAGTAGAGTACCTCGACAACAGGTTGTACGATAAAGATTTTACAAAGTTGTCTTACTATGGCATTGCTCGGATAGCGGTCAGGCCCTTTTAATTTAATATTAAATCAATTTTGTGACTGCGAATGTGTTCAACGAATGATCCTGTTTGAACTTGTTTTGTAGGCTGATAAAATGGGGGAGTTCATGGTACAACGAGGGGTGGAGAAAGGTGAGAAGGTATGTGCGTTTAAATTGGTGAACATTCCCTTATCTTGGCAGGGGGGTGGGCTACTCCGCCAATGACTGTGGAGTGTACCTGATGATGCACATGATGTTGTACACTGGGTCCCCGTTCAACTGCTCCTTGAGGACAATGGCGGCCATGAATATGTGTAGGGCGGAAATCATGGCGACCCTTATTCAAAGCGACGTGAACAAGGTGAGGGACACTGTTTTGCAGAAAGTGGCAGGATTCGAAACGTACAAGGAATCGTTGTTCTCTGCCCGTGCGCTTGAGAAAACTCTTGCGAAGGCAACCACCCAGCAGCGGAAGCTTCAGAGCAAAACACCGAAAACACCAGAACCCACCCCCCGATCAGTCCCAGAAGAAAGACAGTCAGCAATCAAGTCTCGAACACGGGGCTCTAGAGATAGGTTGAGTTGCTCTTTGATCGAAGGGGAGCCTGACCCGGACGCCATTGTCATGTCGACCTTGTTTCGCCTGCACCGACCGTTGACAAGTAGGATGCTCAGCCTGCAAAAGCACGTCGCTGACTACCGCTTCCTTGATGATAATGGGTACGAAGAAAGGTACGTAACCGTCTTTGATTACTGATACGTGTTGCATATTACACATACTAACCAGTAAAAATCCGCAGTGAACACTTGGGGTCCTACAGCGCTCATGCACAGCTGGAGAGACGTGACATTCAAACGCTCTTGTCCGGAGGTAGCATGAGCACCGCGGTGCTGGAGTGTTGGTCGCACCTCATGAACTGGTTGGAATCAGACGACAAACGGCATGGGTTATCCTCTCCCACTAAACCAACGATGGCGTGGTTCGGAATTCAACAAATGGTATGCCCCCACTCCCCCACCTATTGAATTAAATAGTACAAATGACCCTCATTCACATTAACTGAAAAGATGTAAAGTCTGTGTAATAGTAAGAAATAATCACACAGTTCACTTTGCACGGTCACACATGTTGATGTGTACAATCACATAGGCAAAAATAGCAGATGGCAAAATAGCACATAAGAAATGCAGTAGCATCTATAGACTAGCTTGCGCTGGGGAGAACGATTTTTGCTTCATTTTGAAATCGAAGTCCTGAGAGCAACTCACGTGCTAGGAGATAGGTTTTCAAAATTGAAAGGGGTAAAAAAGAAATTTGCAGTTTAAATAAACTGAAATTTGACCTTGTCGAAAAGAATTTTCTCAAATGGCCAAGTTTTGCAGATTTTAAAGCGAGAATTTGAAGAGAGAGGCCTACCAACAGACTCGACTCTAGTCGCGACAAAACGAGTTGATAGACACGACTGGACTCTCGAAGGGGTTGGACCGTGACTCGATAGAGGGTAGGCCACCTAAGATGACAAGACTCTTAAGTTGCGCTATTCCGTAGCTTAGGCGAGTGGCAACACGGTCGAACATCGAAATGGGAAGGATGTGTTATAGGGGGGCCGAAATAGTCTCTTATGAGACTGTTTCTACAGGACTTAGCAGTGGTAATGTTGTGGTCTAGTGCTTCTTTGAAATTTTGGTTTTGGGGTACATTCCCAAAGTAGGTGTTGCTTCGAGTCCCTGACAGATTCTCGTCTTTAACTGAGCCGAGTACTAGGACACACTGTAGAAAGGAGGCTAGATTTGAAAGTTTTGGATTTTGTGAGTGGATGGAGATCTTCCGTCTAAGAGAAGCCCCCAGGACGACAAAGCTAGCTTTTGAGAATGTGACGGTGTCGTCATAGGAATGACGGTGCTTTTTGAATTTGTGTCAATGTGGGTGGTTGTGCCCTTGTTTAAAGGCTGCCTACGTATTCACGTGTAGTGAAATCAAACCAAGCCGTAGTTCAGTTGATTGAAAGATATATTATGGTGCCTAGTTTATTAGGGCTTTGTGTGTAACTAGCCATAGCGATGGTGTAGGCTATGTGTGTTCCCAATGATGCTTTGATCAAAGAGCTAGAATAGTTAGGATGTTGATACTGTGACTGTGAGCGTTCTCCGGGGTAGCCCCCCAGAGGTAGTGTGAACTATTTGGGCATGTTCTATGCCGACCGCAGGTTGAGTTCCCGTGTTTGGGGCCGGTAACTGGTTTCGATGTTTTTGAAAATGTGGAGCTAATTCGTAAGTGGCTCTGATGTTTTGAAATCTGGAGCTCGATTTTATGGAGCTAAGGCTTCGAGGGTAAGGTATTGTAATGTGGTAGGAAAGGGGGAAGTTGAGTGAAAATGACTCGAACTTCGATTGGGGTAGGTTTGATAATGCGGGATCTAATTTCCATGTCCGACCTTAATGGTTAGGTGTATTCTATGGAGCTTGAATCCTTAAAATTCCGGGTTGTCTCTTAGCCTAGGTCTCGAGAAGGTATTGAGGGTTGTAATGTGGGAAGGCTAAGTGTGGTGCTAGCCGACCAGCTTGATTGTCTCTCCCCTATTTGATGGTATGGGAATTTTTGAATTGATTGTACCCCGGTCAAGGGACTTTCACTTGAGTTGACCGTTGACCACGGTCATGGGTATTTGAATTTTTTATAGGTTGACCTCTTAGCCCCGGTCGTGGGATTGACCGTATCATGGCCATCTCTTTTTGTTTTGGCCTTTGCTTTTTCCTTAGACTTTTGATTTTTTTTTGTCCACTTTTTTTCTTTTTTTTTCACGGCTATCCCCCCTATGGTGTTGTGGGTGGATATGGGGTTGGGCTTATCGGTTGGATTAGGCATGTGGAGCAAAAGCTTTGTAAGGTGTAAGCTTAGTTGGTGTTTATGTGAGTGTGACTCGCGATGGAGTACTCTACGGTAAGCATGGTGGTTTGGATCTCAGGATTGTCAGCATAATTCCGAGCAAGCTAGGTGGAAGCATCGTTCCAAGTTGTGTATTTTTGGCATAACGTCTATAGAGTCATGATGTTTCCTCTCTTTTTGGATAGAGTAACGCATAAGGTAGTGATTGGTCAGTCTTATTGGAAGGGTGTTTATTATGGGAAATGGGCTTGCCTCCCGTCTTGAACCCAAACTAAGAGACTACCTAGATTTTTTATAGGATTCAATACTGCTCCCTAAGGGTAGTTATATGGCTTTCTATGTCAGACATGGAACAGGTAAAGGATAACACGGGTCTCTATTTCCTGTAGTCATTATAGGTGTGCCTATAATAGTCACGTGCATGTGCTCACAGTGTATGATAGTGTTGATGATGTTCTCGGAAACACATAAGGAAAGCATATATGAGAAATAGAAACGCTGATTTTATTGAATTTTGAAAAGAGGACAGAATACAACTGACTCTGACTCTGACTTTGAAATTGAAAGAAGTAGTACATCCTAGACTCGGACTCAGACTCGGACTTAAATCAAATCCAGACTCTTAGACGCATGGGAGGTAGATTGGATGCTTTGGTTGTCGGGTCCCGTATAGTCCATGAGGGGCTTTGCAAGTGACAATGTTTCCATGACGGGTGTCCTCCCGATATCGAGGAAATCTTGGATGAGGTGTTTCAGTTTCCAGCATTTTTTTGTATCATGCCCCCTCCCCATGTGGAATTGGCAGTAACGTTCGGCGTTCCACGCTTTGTAGCGTTTTTCTGAAGGTGTGTCGGCTGTTGGGCCTATAGGTAGTATTGGGCCCTTCGAAACCAACCTTTGGAAAGCGACGGTGTAGGACATATCCAAGTGGGTAAATGTCCTTACTCTTGACTGGTTGATCTTCGGAGAGGTGACCTGAGGGCTACCTCTATCGGTCTTGCCATCTTAGGGGTATCGGATGGTTTCATAAGAGTCCTCACCCTTTAAATGGCCCGGTTGGGTGATTGGCTGCCTTACCCGTTCTAGTTGTGTTAGACGGGATTGGGTTCTTACAAGATCTTCTTCGATGATGGCTACCCTGGAACTTAGGTTATCTAGGGCGGTATTGATTTTCGAGAAGATATTGTTAATGGAGCAAGATAGCATAAGCATACTCCCTTGGATATCTCCTTTCTCGACGGCGCGGGATTTTTTATGGTTTGATAGTGTCTCGTTCATTGGATCCCTGATAGGAAGAAACAACAGGTGTTAGAACTCGCCTAAGCTCGGTTTTGCGCAAGTGCAAAAGAGAGAATCGAACTAGATACGGCCCCGGGGTGACGGGAATGACTAGGATTCTCGGATCAGGATATTCGAACGTTGACCTAGACAAAGTAACGACCGCGACTTGGATTCGACCATGAGACTCGAGCTGCATAAGGGTGAGTCCGAAAATAGGGCGACCGTGTTTGACCGCGTCGTGTGCTCGGACCAACCGTGGCGACCTAAACCTTTAGGAGACTCGAGTGTTCATAGTATAGGTTCGACTCGAAGAAGGCATCATAAGGATGCCGATGCAGGATGGGCGTGGGGTACTCTCTAGGGTAACCGTGGTTGACTGCTCGGGTGGAGGATAGCCCCCGGTTGAGACTAAAGACTCTTATTGGACTCAGATGGTGCGACATCTAAGTGACTCAAAAGTGGCACGCGTGTAGGACACGACCCTTAGAGCAACCGTGATTGATGCTCTGTTGAAGGGTAGCCCCCGAGTGAGATCGAAGACTTTGTTAAGACTCGAGTGTTGGACAAGTGACCCTTAGATGTAAGGATCACGAACCTTTTGTTATAGGACTATGCCTTGTAAAAGGTTGACTCAGCCTCGAGGAAGGCAGACGAGGTAAGGGAGGAAGCTTGCGATGTAAGATCGGCAGAGTTTCGACGCTAGAGACCCTTGACTTGACTTGAATAAGGATGGACCCTGTGATTAGGGTAGACCTTTATGTTAAAGGAGTTTTAAATTGGGATGACTCGACTAATGGATTGAAAGGCGGGCGAAATTCCTTTAGGAAAAGCCGTGGGGACCGTCCTGTTAAAGGGAAAGGTCGCGTGAGACTTTCTAGTTAGGACTCGAGTGTAGACGAACCTTCCATTTACGAGTGCATGGCTCGTGTTGGTCGGTTGTGCCTTTAGGATAAGGCGGACTAGGATGGGGAAGAAACCCGTGATGTAGGATCGACGGAGTTTGGACGCTACAGACCTTCAAACAAATTATGAAAAGACCCGACATACGGATTATGGTAGGCCCTAGAATCGAAAGGTTTTGAAAAAATGATTGAATTTTGAAAATTGAGAGGACGGTCGTGAAATTGGTAGTGGGCCAATAGGGCCGGGCATTTTGAAATGTTGGAATGGTTATGAGTAATTTCGCGTTTTTTTTTTTAAAAAAAAAATGGGAGATGGTCCCGTCTTTTGAAATTGGCAGCATGCCGACAGGAACGAGTTTTTTTGAAAAAGTTGAATATTTGGAATTTTGAAAATTTGAATATCAAAAATAAATTTCCGAGAATTTGAAAAAAAATCGAAAACGGCATCTCGAAGACTTAAAGATCGGAGTGGAATCTTGAAGATTTGAAAAATGAAATGGAATTTTGAAGATTTGAAAAATGAAATGGAATTTTGAAGATTTGAAAATCGAAATGGAATTTTTTAAAATTCGAAAATCGAATGAGGGTCGGAGATTCGAATATTGAAATGGACAGCATGGCGACTAGAAAATAGGCTTGTTTTGAGTCAAATCTTAAGTCTAAATTTCGGCAGCTTGTTCGATTTGTTGAAAATTGGATATTTTTGAAAAGATGTATTTTTTGAAATGACGGTTTTTGAAAATGACACGGAAACCAAGCAGCAGATAGTCATGTAAGCATTATGACGACAGCATGTATGCTTTACACTAAGCCTCGGTCGGTCGAAATCGGGTCTATACCAACAACGACGGCTTTCTCGTAAATCAGGACGGACTTCCTAAGCCGAATTGGTCTTAGAACATGCCGCGAAACCCATACGAGTTCGGCCATAGAAGTTTTTAGCGCACCCATATAGGAATGCACCGTGGTGTAGTGTGACGTCGGTCACAAGTAACCGGCCCGGGAAAGATTTGGGTTATTCATGAACCATCGAACTAAAACGCGTACATTAATATTCGAACGATTTCTTTTCAAGTCTCACCCTAGGAACCCCGATGACAAGTGGTACATCAGGTCTCCCCAGCGGAGTCGCCAAATTGTGGACATGACATAGGTCCACCCCGACGCGGCCACGTGCGGGTTTGGGGAGGCTAATGAATCTCATGTGAGAGTGATCTCGGATTGAAATTTAAATCTAATTAGGAGTTGCCACGGAACTTTGTGGGAGTTCGGGCCCGTTCGAACCCACTTTATACCTTGGTGGGCCGTGCGCAGAGTATGGCCCATTCCGATTTCATTGTTTATGAGGTTCGTCCCTTCGCATTGCGATACCGATACCGACATTATCGGAAATCGTGTATTGAATGACTCTCGTATGCCAACGGTTTCGAACATCCGGAAACCATGGTTCTGAGTAAGGGGTGAGGGTACGTGTTGGGAAGTTCACAAATAACACCCAACCCCACCCACACTTAGCGGCCTCTACTTGGATATCGTTCGCTTTTCGTGTACGCGCGTTAGTTTGACGGTTAAATGTTATGCAAACAATGTTTTTTGAACTAAACATGTGAATTATGTTTATCTAAGTCGATTAATGCATCTAAGCTAACGTCAAATTTATTTTAGCATGCGAGGTTCATTTTAGTAAAATAAAACAAACAACGAAAATAAAGGCGCAAAAACAGAAATAATTGAGTTAGTAACGATAATAACGGGTTGTAAATGGATTAAATGATATAAGACGATGTGACGTATGATTTTGAAATGGGTAGGACACGTGATGGACTCGACACGTGTTGACCGAAGTCATAAAAAGTATTTGATAAGGCTTATTGCATGCGAAGAGCTCACGGTTTGGTGCGTGAGTGAGGCCACTCGGCCGAGTCATGAGGAGACTCGGTCGAGTGCCCTGCTTAAAATCCCTCTGCCGGTTTTTTGGGGTGCCACTCGATCGAGTGCCCCCTGTGCGAACAGTGGTTCGCGAATTTGTTTTTAATTGTAAATCGATAATTTGCCAAGTCGCGCGAAAATATAGTATAATTTATGCTCGACTTAATTCTCGATACTCGTCACATTCGATACTTGATTATAGAATCCATATCTAATATTTAGAGTGAATTTTAGAAAAGACGTTTATAAGTCATTTTGAATTGAACTAGGATGAAATATTTCCCCCCGCGTTATAATGTCATAATTAGTCCTTTCGGACTATGTGACAATTATTTCGATATCAACAGGTTCATGCTAGCTCGATTCATTGACTGATTCTTTTAGACATAATACTCGACTATGGAGTCGATATCGCATCTTAAGAATAAACGTTTTATTTGTTTGATTAGAACGAAAGACGATTCCCTCCGCGTCACGACATCGTAACTAATCCTTGCGGATTATGTGATATCCGATTCGCATCAACAGGTTTCGTTCTAACCTTAAAAAAGGAATCGAATATGTTTAAGGAGGAATATTCGTGATCCCATCATGCCCTTGAGTGTTTAGGGCGGGGCTCCTCGAGAGGGCTTCACCACTGTTACAACTCGTAAAGGGATTAGAAGGGTCTTATACGATGTTCATCCTTAAACGTATTCGAATCGAGATAGTTTTAGAAAATCGATATATGCGTGATGTTGATGATGATAAAAATGCTATTGACGAAATAAAATAAAATAAAATAAAAGGCAAAAAAAACGAGATGAAGGAAAGAGAAAGAAGAGAATCGGGATTTTCCTTAACACCCTCAACCTACATGCTTAATTATCTCGGAAACAGACTCGTATAGTAGTGGCTTAGGCACGGGAGCGTCGAGATGTATATAGGAGAGTTATGGTGTGTATAATTGAGAAGGGATTTGACGAGTTTTGCTCTCGGGTTTCCTAAAGGATTTCTAGAGGAACGGTATTGTATGGGTGTGTAGCTCGCCTAGGATTACTGAAATTTCTGGGTGTTGGGTTGTAAAGTTGTGTGTCGGATTCTGTGTGTCAATTGTGTTGAGGGAGGTGGGGTATTTATAATAAAATACCCCGGCTTTGGATAGAAAAAGCCCGGCTTTGGATAGAAGAAAAAACCCGGTTTTGGATTAAAAAAAGGAGCCACTCAATCGAGTGGTGCATGGCACTCGATCGAGTGCCCGGTCTGATACTGATTTCCGCAGGTTTCGTGAGCCTACTCGACTGAGTGGGCTAGTCCACTCGATCGAGTGGGTCTGGTCGGGTGGGAGGTCTCTTTAGAGATAGAGTTTAATCTCTAACGAAGTTGCTTAATTGCTTTGATCCTCTTTGTAGATGATTTTTGTAGTTTTTGACTTCGAGTCAGACTTTTGAAGTTTGCGTTACTGATTTTTATGTCTCGGAAACGCCTTAGACCGGGGTTTGACCCGGTCGCTAAAAGACGGTTTTGCCCTTGGTGTCGGTTTTGACCCAAATTAGTCTTATTTGATTGGAGATGACCCACTGGGCCTGGATTTGAGGTCGGTTTTGTGAGATTTGTACTCCGTAAAAAGCCCAAATACTAACGATTTTGAGTCCATATTCGAGTATGTTAAAGCACGTTTGCGTCCGATCATCATCGGGTATTTTTTGGAAACTGTCATAGACACCTAGCGGCCAAATGTGGGTGCCTACAGGGTGCCATATATACTCTGCGAGAATACCCACGTAATCAGGAATTTTGCTCCAGAACCCAAATACTCCAAGGCATAGGAAAACATGCGGGAGGAAAGACAACTCCGGTTTGACTCGGGTTAGACTCTCCTAAGACAAATATGTAGGGTGCGATTCTCGGAGTGACTGTGATTAATCGCTCCGTCGGAGAATAGCCCCCAAGTGAGACTAAGGAATCTGATAGGACTCGGATGGTGTGGCATCTAAGTGACTCAAAAGTGGGATACGTGAGACAACACATGTAAGACATGACCCTTAGAGGAACCGTGATTGGTCGCTCTGCTGAAGGGTAGCCCCCGAGTGAGATTGAAGGTTTTGTTAAGACTCGAGTGTCGGACGAGTGACCCTTGGACGTAAGGATCACAAGCCTTTGGCTACAGGGCTATGCCTTATAAAAGGTTGACTCGACCTCGAGGAAAGGCGGACGGGTAAAGGAAGAAACTTGCTATGTGAGATCGGCAGAGCTTCGACGCTAGAGATCCTTGACTTGACTTGAATAAGGATGGACTCTGGGATTAGGGTAGACCCTTAGGTTAAAGGATTTTTGAATTGGGATGACTCAAGTAACGGATTGAAAGATGGGCAAAATTCCCTCAGGATCAGTCATGGGGACCGTCCTGTCGGATGGAAAGATCGCGTGGGACTTTCTAGTTAAGACTCGAGTTTAGACGAACCTTCCATTTACGAGTGTATGACTCGTGTTGGTCGGTTGTGCCTTTAGGATAAGGCGGACTAGGATGGGGAATAACCCCGTGATGTAGGATCCACGGAGTTTCGACGCTGCAGACCTTCGGTTAACCTATGAAAGACCTGACAAACGAAGTTTCCTAGGACAAGAAAGGTTTTGAAAAATGATTGAACTTTTAAAATTGAGAGGATGGTCCTGTCTTTTGAAATTGGCAGCATGCCGACAGGCATGGGTTTTTGAAAAGTTGGAATGGTTGCGAGTAATTTCGCGTTTTGAAAATTTAGGAGGCGATCCCGTCTTTTGATATTGGCAGCATGCTGACAGGACCGAGTTTTTTTGAAAGTCAAAAGTTTGAATTTTGAAAATTTGAATATCATAAATGAATTTCCAAAAATTTGAAAATCAAAAATGGGATCCCGAGGATTTGAAAATCGAAAACGACATCTCGAAGATTTGAAAATCGAAATGGAATTTTGAAAATTCGAAAATCAAAAAAAGATCAGAAATTCAAATATTAGAATGGATAGCATGTCGACTAGAAAATAGGCTACTTGTGAGTCGAATCATAAGTCTAAATTTCGGCAGCATTCCGAGTTTTTGAAAATTGAATATTTTGAAAAGATGCATTTTTTGAAATGATGGTTTTTGAAAAAATGACATGGAAGCCAAGAAGCACGTAGTCAAGCAAGCATTATGATGGCACGATGTATGCTTTACGATAAGCCCCAGTCGGTCAAAATTGGGTCTATACCAACACCGATGGCTCTCTCGTAAATCAGGACAGACTTCCTAAGTCGAGTTGGTCAGCACATGCCGCGAAACCCATACGAATTCGGCCATAGATGTCTTTAGCAAACCTATTTAGGAATGCACCGCGGTATATTGGGACGTCGGTCACAAGTAACCGACCCGGGTAAAATGGGGTTATGCATGAACCATCAAATTAAAACGCGTACATTAATAACCGAACGATTTCTCTTCGAGTCTCACCCTGAGAATCCCGATGACAAGTAGTACATCAGGTATCCCCAGCGGAGTCGCCAAATTGTGGACATGACATAGGTCCACCCCGACGCGGCCATGCGCGGGTTTGGGTAGGTGAATAAATCTCATGGTAAGATTGACCTCGGGTCGAAATTTAAATCGAAATAAGAGTCGCCACCGAACATTGTGGGAGTTCGGACCCGTTCGAAGCCACTCTATACTTTGGCGTATCGTGCACGAAGCACGGCCCGCTTTAGTACTAGAGCTTGTTGGGTTCGCCCCTTTGCATTACGATACCGACGCCGAGTTATCGGGTATCGTGTATCGAATGATTCTCGTATGCCAGCGGTTTCGGGCATTCGGAAACCAGTAGTTCTGACTAAGGGGTGAGGTACGTATTGGGAAGCCCATGAAGGACACCCAACCCCGCCCGCACTTAGCGGCCTCTACTAAGATATCGTTCGGTTTTCGTGTACGCACGTTAGTAAGTTAGTTAAATGAAATGCAAACATCGTTTTTTGCTACCCATGTGAAATATGTGTTAAGCTATGTCGTTTAATGCATCTAAAATTATGTCGAAGTTGAATTTAGCATGCGATGTTCATTTAGAATGCGGTAAATGGCAAACATCGAAAATAAAGCTCGTAAATAAATTACAACTTACACGGGTGGAAATAGAATCCTGAATTCACAATACAACAAGCAATTATGTAATAATCGGATTAGAAATGGTAAACATTGACTATACACGGACCCGTAGATAGAAAATGTAATTGTAACCATAAATCGAATAAATGGACGAACTTTGATCAAGTACGCATTGCATTGTATATCGATCGGAGGACGAAGGCTTTGATACGCATTCGCGTAGGACCGGAGCGTGATGCTAGCTTGATCCCGGGCCTCGGTGTCTTGTCCCGACTTATCATAGCGAAATATTGATGTCTAAATTAATCCCACATCGGATACGACTAAGGAGTCATCGATGTAGGACTAGTCGTATGAGACATCGCTCAAAGTCGTAGGATATAATTTACGGGTTTTTAAAAGGAAAACACGTGATTGAATTAACACGTGCCGACTTAAAGTCGTGGCCTAACGAGACTTATATCACGTTTAGGTTCACGTTGGTGACCTACAGGGGTCACTCGATCAAGTCATTGAGGGGACTCGATCGAGTGCCCTTCGTGCAGACCCCCGGCCCATTTTCAAGGAGGTCCCTCGATCGAGTGTCCCTTAGGAACTCGATCAAGTGCCCTCTGTAACAGGCGCGAGATTTGTTTTAAAATGCCCCATTTCTTAATTTGATAAATTGAATCGAGAGATAATCGAGCGAAATATAAATATTACATAATTTACACTCACTTGACCCCTGATAACTCATTATGCACGATGCTCGGTTACAGAACCGGTATCAAGCATTTTAGAGTAATTTTTTGAAAATGGTGTCAAATGCGTTTGACAATAAATTACCGCGATCACATTATACCCGTAAGTGTCTAGGGCAGCGCGCCTCGAAGGGCGCCGCCTCGAATACAACTTTCGAGGATTATAACGGACTTTGGACGGAATTCTTTATCGAACACACTCGATTCGAAAATTCGACCGTCGTTACAAACTTAGATTCTTAGCGTTTCGATGTCGTAATTTGGCGTTTAAAGCCTACTACTATCGATTTAGCGTCATTGGATGTTGCTCGAATTGATTAAAAATAGTTTTGTTAAATATATATATATGTACTTAGGTAGAAGGGCCTTCATATGGTCAACTCTCCGGAAGGGCCTTCAGTATATTTCTATACTTAGGCAGAAGGGCTTTTCACTAGTTTGGTCGTCCATGAACAACCTTAAAAATTGGAAGAACAACTTCCTGTACGTTCGTAGTGAGAGGGGTTAGTCTATCCCTCGACATTTCAGGAACCACGTTCATACTCGTCTGGAGACCCGCGATGAATATCATCCTAAGGTCAATGGGAAGGCCTTGGAAGTAAAATTGAGTAAGTGGGAGAGCTCCTTGGTTAAGCAGTTTGCTTGGCCAAAGAATAGGAAGGATGAATTCGGCCCCACTAATTGGCCCCCTCTAGCCGACCTCATAACGACTGATGATTTCTTGACCCCAGTGGGGTTAAATCCTGGTCTTACCTCAAGTAGTTCAGGGGTTCACCACTAGCGTGTCTTTTTTAGGGTATTTTGTTGTGTGCTCACCTAGTTAATTTTTCGTCTTTTGCAGATATATGCAGAAATTCTTGGACGAAGCAGCAGCTAAAGGCTCTTGGTCTGGGTAAGGATTATAAGCCCTTCACTCCTCATCCTATTACTCCCTATGATTCAAGAAAGAGACTCCCATGGGGCATGTGAAAAGCATCACAGCAAGCAAGACCAAGCTTCCTCCCCCGCCTAGGCCGGCTTCGAAGCACCCTGCACCTTCAACCCATGCTTCCAGGGTGGCAGAGGTCACCTCTTCTCCTGCTGCCAGGCGCGAGGGTACTTTGCCTCACCCTCGTCCTTCTACTGCTATAGTGCATTCCCTTTCTGAGGAGACTAGGGAGAATGTTCATCCCCTTAACAGGAAGAGGAAGGATAAAGAGCCTGTGGACGCTGAACAGGTGGTGGACTTAAAGGCTAAGGTTAGCACTCCTCAGCCCAAACGCCATGCTCCCAACCTCCCTGAAACACTTTTTAACGAGGGGAACGTTGAATTCAACTATGCTGCTGAGAGTATTGATGTCTCTGCCCTCTTCTCAGACTCTAACTCTGCCTCCCTGGATCAGGCAGCCAAGGCTTTATCACATACCAGTGCTCAGGCAGTCTAGCTCCTATACTGTTGCTCCCTGGTCTTTCAAGCTTCTACAGAATTGGCAACCCTTAACCGCTTAAATGATGAGGAGTTAACTATTGCCCCTGGGTCCTCCCTTTCTGACCGAATAGCGGTGGTCGAGAGGGATGCTCCTCTCATTAGCAGTCGAAGGCTCCAGCTATCCAAGTGCGAGGGTGATCTGGAGGAAGCTAAGTGTCAAGCTGCCAACTGGAAGGCTCAAGGGGAGAAGGTTGGGAAAGAGGCATCCGAGCTGGAGGTGGAACTGGAGCAGGCCAAGAAGAGCGCAGCTGAATTGGAGGGGAGGCTCAAAGATTGCGGTGACCGCCTATCCAAGGCTGACTCTGATCTCCAGGCAGCTCTCGGAGGGCTAAAGACTCATGAGGGGAAATGGTTGAAGGAGAAGGAGGACATCATTATGAGGCTAATGCGAAAGTAGAGGAGGCTTATGCTGCAGGTGCTACCTCTTCCTCTGAGTTCTGCTTGGAGGTTATTAGGGGGTTAATTCCAGATTTTGATGAGGAGGCCTTTGGCAACCTTTATGCAGCCACGAATGAGGCTAGGTCCAGTAAGTCGCCCCATGATGGCTCTGATGGACCCCCTGATCCTAACCAAGACGCACCCCATCGATTTACTGCTTCTTCTGCAAGCTTTTTTCTCTAACTCTATGTTGATCTTATCGACTTTTCTTTATTGAGCGCTCCTTTTTTTATTTTGCTAAGTTGTCTTGTTGATAAGCACTCAGTTCTCAACCCTTTTACCGAAATCAAGGAATCTACCCTCTGCTTTCTAGGGTCAGTAGTGGGTCTTAGTGTTTTAAGTGCAGGTTTGAATGTTCACAAACTTCATGCTAGTTTGGCTTAGAGACCTGACCTGATCCTGACTTTCTTGAAGTCAGAGGGCCTGCTCCCGGCCTGCCTGGAGGCAGGTAGGGGGACTTAGAGTTTTTTTTATACGAGGTTGAGTGCTTATCAATCCTTGTTGGTTCGGCATTGGTGCCCGACCTGACCCTGACTTCTGGCTGAAGTCAGAGGGCCTGCCCCCTGCCTGCCTGGAGGCAGGTAGGGGGACTTAGCATTTTTTATACAAAGGTTGAATGTTTATTAATCTTTGTTGGTTCGGCATTGGTGCCCGGCCAGACCCTGACTTCTAGCTGAAGTCATAGGGCCTGTCCTCTGCCTGCCTGGAGGCAGGTAGGGGGACTTAGCATTTTTTATACAAGGTTGAATGTTTATCAATCCTTGTTGGTTCAGCATTGGTACCCGGCCTGACCCTGACTTCTGACTAAAGTCAGAGGGTCTGCCCTCTGCCTGCCTGGAGGCAGGTAAAGGGACTAAGCATTTTTTGTTGGGGGTCTGTTTTCCCTAGGATTTGCAACAGGGGGGCCCTCCCCCTATTGCCCCCTGCTCGTTTGTGTGTGAAGCACAAAGCTGAACAGACAACGACTATGAGTAGGAGAATTTTCTTATTTCTTAGAAAAAAAGCTAACAGTTTGGTCGGAGCCGTCAACACTTCATTATGAACGTCCTCTGCTTGTTTTCAGGAAATGAAAAATATTGATTCTAGATTAGACATAGTACTTCTTCAGAGTGTCTGCGTTCCAGTGGGCGGCTAGTTCCTGGCCCTCAGAGTTAGCGAGCATGTATGTTCCTGGTTCCATGATCTGGGTAATCTGATACGGGCCATCCCAGTTTGCGCTTAGCTTGCCATGCTCTCTTGCCTTCCCAAACGCCTGGGTTTTACGCAAGACCAAGTCACCTGCCTGGAAACTCCTCGCGTTCACCCTTCTGTTGTAGACTCTTCGTTCTCATTCTCTGTTGGTAGGACGCGATGTTGGAGCTAGCCTCTTGTCTTACTTCACTGACCAGGTCAAGGGCTTCTGTCATTGCCGCTTCGTTGTCGGCTTCAAACTGTTAAGATCGGAGAGTAGGAATGCTCGCTTCAATGGGTAGTAAGGCTTCAGCCCCATAGACCAGTCCAAAGGGGGTCTGTCCTGTGGATTCCTTCCTGGTGGTTCTGATTGACCACAAAACGCTTGGGAGCTCATCTTCCCATCTGCCCTTGAGCTCATCCACCATTTTCTTTAGTCCATTTAAAATCTGCTTATTTGCTGCCTCGACCTGCCCGTTGATCTGAGGATGGCACACATCGGAGTAGGCAACAGTAACCTCATGGCCTTCTAGCCAAGTCCTTAGTGGATCATTGTCAAATTGCCTGTCATGGTCGAAGACTAGTACCTTTGGCAGGCCATACCTTGTAATTATATTCCTCCAGATGACCTGCCGGACTGCTGGGTCTGTTATGTTTGGGACGGCTTCGGCCTCAATCCACTTGGTAAAGTAATCAATTGCCACTATGAGGAACTTTCTGCCCCATGTCGCTATAGTGAATGGACCCAGTATGTCCATCCCCCATTGAGTGAAAGGGATGGGGGATAGGATTGGTCTGAGGTCCTGTGCTGGCGCGTGTATCACGGGGGCAAAGAGTTGGCATTTTTTGAATTTTAGGGTCAGACTGTTAGCATCTGCTAACATAGCTGGCCAGTAGTACCCTGCCCTTAGGGCCTTATGCGCCAGTGTCCTGCCCCCCAACGTGTGCCCGCAGATTCCTGAGTGTATGTTGTCTAAAACCTCCGCAGCCTGCTCTGCCCTCAGACACTTGAGCAAGGGTGCAGAAAATGACTTGCGTTATAGCTCTCCTTCGATCAGTATGTACCATGCGGCCTTGGCCGGCATTCTTTTCTGCTAGGCTGGATCCTGTGGCTGGGTTCCGTGCCTCTTGAATTGGATGATTGGGGTCATCTAGCTTTCGGCTTCCGCCTCTTCCATGACATCGATTAGCTGGCAAGGCGCTGTGGACTTCTCTTGTATCACATCCACCTATACTGACCTCCTGATGTCCTGCAGGCTGGAGCTTGCTAATTTGGACAGGACATCAGCTCGGTTGTTCTGCGATCTAGGGACTTGTCTGACTTCATAGAACTTCAACCCTGACAACTCCTGCTTGACCTTTTGCAGGTATGAGGCCATGGTTTAGTCTCTGGCTTCATACTCGCCATTAATCTGATTTGCGATAAGCTGAGAGTCGGTGGCAAGGATGAGCCTCTCCACTCCTGCTTTAGCTAGGTGGATGCCTGCCAAGACAGCCTCATACTCAGCCTCATTGTTCGATGCTGGGAAGGTGAACCTGAGGGCGTGTTCAAAGTCTACCCCCTCAGGGCTGGTTATCACGATCCCTGCCCCCGCACCATTAGCCATGTACGATCCTTCTGTGTATACCACCCATTCACCAGTAGGGGGTCATCTTCTTCTGAATGGGAGCATTCAGCTAGGAAGTCTGCCAGGGACTATGCCATGATGGCGGTCCTGGACTGATAAGATATTCCTAGCCCGCTTATCTCTATAGCCCATTTTAACAGTCTCAACAAATTTTTCAAACTTCTCCAGTACTTTCTCCAAGGGTTGGTCGGTTAACACGACGACAGGGTGAGCATCAAAGTACGGCCTGAGCTTTTGTGCTGCAATTAGGGGTGTAAACGAGCCGATCTGAGCACGAGCTCGGGTGGGCTCAGGTTCGGTTCGTAAATTTGAACTCGAGCTCGGGCTCGGCTCGAAGCTCGTCGAGCTCAAAAAATTGAAGCTCGAGCTCGGCTCGAGCTCGTATCAAGCTCGTTTCCCTTTATATTTTTTCGTCGCTTTATAAATATATATAACTAAAAGTAACATTTTTAAAAGACAAAAAAATATTGTTACAAAATTTTAAAGTATAATAATTATAAATATCAAATAAACATATAAACATGTATTTTGAATTATTAGAATTTAAAATTATTAAACTTATAATGTAAAAAACTAAAAAAACGAGCCCAAACGAGCTTCCGAGCCGAGCCTTACTGAGCTCGGGCTCGGCTCGGATTTGAACAAGC
This sequence comes from Agrostemma githago, assembly GCA_958450325.1. Lineage (NCBI taxonomy): Eukaryota > Viridiplantae > Streptophyta > Magnoliopsida > Caryophyllales > Caryophyllaceae > Agrostemma > Agrostemma githago. Next base: position 8,563,504 of record OY288256.1, on the reverse strand, counting down.
TCGGCTCGAGCTCGTTTTGACCGAGCTTGAGCCGAGCTTTGACCGAGCCGATTCCGAGGGCTCTACGAGCCGGCTCTGATCGTTGACACCCCTAGCTGCAATGATTACCGCGTATGCCGCTTCTTCGACAACTGAATAATTCCTCTCAGCCGCCCCCAGGGCGTGACTCACAAAGTAAATTGGTTGCTGAGACCCAGCTTCTTCCCTTAGGATGACTGCACTCACGGTTGAATTTGTCACTGCTATGTACAGGAAAAGCTTCTCCCCTGCTACTGGTCTTGCGAGGGTCGGCAGTTGCTTCAGATGTTCCTTTAGTTGTTCAAAAGCCTCTTTCTGTTCTGCCTCCCATTTGAATTGCTTATTCCCTTTCAGTATCTTGAAGAAGGGTGTTGACTTGTCGGATGACCTGGCATTGAACCGTGCCAGGGGAGCCATCCGGCCTGTCAGCCGTTGTATGTCCCTGATTGTTTTTGGCTCCAGGAGATCCAAGACGGCCTTCACCTTTTTAGGATTAACGTCAATTCCCCGGGCGCTGACTAGGAATCCCAAGAATTTTGAGGATCGAACCCCAAAAGTACATTTCTTCGGGTTTAGTTTCATTTGGTAGGCTCGCAAGGAGGAGAAGGTTTCCTGAAGATCCTTCAGGTGCTCTACGTCTCCCTTGCTTTTTACTATGGCGTCATCTACGTATGCCTCTAGATTTCTGCCCTTTTGGCTTTCAAACACCTTGTCTACCAGACTCTGATAGGTTGCTCCTGCATTTTTGAGGCCGAATGGCATCATCTTGTACATATATGTCCTGCGCTTGTGATAAACGCGCACTTGACCCTATCTGGCTGCCACAGGTATACCTAATGGTAGCCGGAGAAGGCGTCAAGGAAGCTGAGCATGGAGTGCCCGCTAGAAGCGTCGACCAGCTGGTCGATACGCGGCAAGGGGTAGCAATCCTTCGGACATGCTTTGTTGAGATTGGTAAAGTCCACACACATCCTCCAGGCCCCAGAGGCTTTCTTTACCATTACTACGTTGGCAGGCAACTCTGGGTAGTCGCATCTCTGGATGAAATCAGCCTTTAAGAGCTTCTCGATCTCTTCCTTAATGGCTAGATCTTTTTCCGCTGACATGTTTCTCTTCTTCTGCTTCACAGGCCGAGCCTCCGAGTTAACGTTCAGCTTGTGAACAATATGACTCGGGTCAACTCTGAGCATCTCGTCGGCTGAGTAAGCAAATATGTCCTTATTGTCCTGTAGGATTTTGATCAGTTCACCCTTATAAGGCTCCTCTATGTCAGCGTCGACCGGGACTGGTCTCCCTGGTTCCAGCTCTACCAGCACGCTCTCACGCCCGGGTTCTGGGTGATCAGTTTTTTCTGCGGCCCAGTGGTCAGCCAGAATCTCCCATTCCCTTCTGGGAGAGCTGTCTGCCTTTCTCTTTCTTTTCTTTCGGCTTCGTGGGTGCACAGGGCAACTGAGTAGCACTGCCTAGCTGACTCTTGATCTCCATGAATCTTTCCCTCCATTCCAAAATCCGTGATGTAAGCCACGGCCAATGCTCTGATGGATATTGCAGCTTCTACTTCGTCCAGGGTAGCTCAGCCTATGAGAGCGTTATATGCTGACTTCACGTCCACCACTACAAAAGAAGCTCAGATATTTTTGGCTGACACCCCTTCTCCGAATGTGATAGGTAACTCGATTATCCCCATCGGGAGGATCTCTGCGCCACTGAACCCGTACAGGGATCCAGGAGCAGGCTTAAGGTGCCTCTTCTCTAAGTTCATTTTGTCAAAAGCTACTTTGTATAGTAGATTTGTGTACGCGCCTGTATCCACTATGCATCTCTTTACTATATGGTTGCTGATGACCAGCGACAGGACCAGGGGGTCACTGTGAGGGTAGACCACCCGGCCAGAATCCTAGGGGGTTATGCTCAGGGTCAGACCAACCGGGCTTCCATCTCTCTCTGCATAGCAGATCTAATTATGGAGTTCACGGAGTTGCCTCTTCTGGCCCCTCCGGCTTATTTGACCGCCAGCCTCCCCTGGTACTACATGAAGGATCATACGATCCTACACCGAGTCTTCCGTCATGACTTTCTGGTTCTTGTTCTTGGCAGCATAGTTACTCAACCAGCCATTCCTGATGAGCTTCTTTATTTCATCTTATAGATGGCGGTATTTTTCAGTCGTGTGCCCTATGCTGTCATGGAACGTGCATAATTTCTTAGGTCTCCTTTCGGATTACGCGGTTTGCTCGGGCGAGTCCATTTCGCTGCTTCTTTTTCCATTTCAAATATTTCAGCCCTTGACTTGTTGAGGGCAGTGTAACTGTCGAATCTTGGCTGGTATGTTACGCGCTTTCTCTTTAGGGCGTCTCCTTCTTCAGCCCTCTGCTTTCCTGCTGACTCGCCCCTTCTGTGTCCACCCTAGGGTCCCCCCTATTGTCTGGCAAACGTTGCGGGGGTGTCCGGCAGGCTGTAGTATTCCTCCTGCAGCATGAAGCCTTCAACTATTTTCCGTGCCTTAGCCAAGAATTCAGGATGGGCTCTATTCAGCTGGTTCTTCATTTCTCCCGGTAGCAACGAGTTAGCCAGTGCGTAGGCAGCGGTGGGGTCATCAATCTCCCTGACCTGCTAAAAAGTTAGGTCAAATCTCTTAAGGTATTCCCTGATGGACTCACCTTTCTTTTGTTTCGGGGTCATTAAGTCGAAACGGCTCAGCCTACGCCTCTTATTCCATGCATATTGATCTAGGAAAGCTCTGGCTAACTCTTCGAAGTAATAAATTATTCCCCGCGGCAGTTTGCGGAACCAACCTTGGGCCAGTCCTACCAGTGTGATAGGGAAGAGTTTACATCATGCGGCGTCATCGGCGTCATACATTCTCATATGGCTCTCGTAAGCGACCAGGTGATCCTCAGGGTCAGTGGTTCCGTCGAACTTGACCGTGGGCATCTTAATCTTTGGAATGGGACAGCTCTGGACGTCCGGATGGAGTGGTGTTCTTGTAGGTCTGCTCAGCACTTTAGACCGGCTCTTCGTGGAGTAGTAACCGTAGTCATCTCTATTATTAGGGGTCGGTTTTCTAGCACTAGGAGAGCGGTGTCTGGGCGTATGCCTACTCACAGCCTCGTCCTCCCTCATAGGAGAGCGGTGCCAGGGTCGCTTCCCCCAAGGTGGCCGAAGAGGCTCAGGCTCCGGGCCCTTGGCTTGATTGTGCCTTGGCTCAGTTGGTTGACCTTGATTGAGCCTCGCCTGCATGCTTTTTGACAGTCCCGGTGTCTTTGGCGGTTCTCCAGCTGGTGTCAGTCTCCTGAACCCTCCAGCCTGCTTTGCCTCCAGGCGGTTTGAGACGGGCTCCTTTTGTTTCAACCACTCTCGCATTTCCTGGGATAGAGCTTCTTTCTTTGCCGACACGGTTGACTCTATGGTATGGACAGATCCATCCTTCTGCTAAGGCGGCTGCTCCTGGGCATTGGTTACGAGGCGTTTCTTTGCCTAGACATACCCTCTAACCGCTTTCTTTGCCTTCCTCTGGATGTTCCTGGCGGCGGTTCTCTTCGTGCCCCCGGCACCCTCAGTACTTTCGAAGTGCAGGTGCCTGGGTGTTGTTGCTATTCCGCCTACCAGGTCCTCTAGAACGGCTTGCTTGTCGAGCATAGCGGAGAAAAAAGCGGCAGCTTGCGCGACATGGGCGAGAGTGAGGCTCAGGTTGAGACCTTGCTCTGTCTCCCGCTCAGCAGCGGCTGTGACCCCCTTACTTGGTATTTCATGGAGGATGGCCTGCCTTACTCTCCGAAGCGTAGCGGCAGGTGTTACCTCTCTTGACGTCCAGGAGCAGGCTTAAGGTGCCTCTTCTCTAAGTTCATTTTATCAAAGGCTACTTTGTATAATAGATTTGTGTACGCGCATGTATCCACTATGCATCTCTTTACTATATGGTTGCTGATGACCAGCGACAGGACCAGGAGGTCACTGTGAGGGTAGACCACCCGGCCAGAATCCTGGGGGGTTATGCTCAGGGTCAGACCAACCGGGCTTACGGCTCTCTCTGCATAGCATATCTGATTATGGAGTTCACGGAGTTGCCTCTTCTGGCCCCTCCGACTTATTTGACCACCAGCCTCCCCTGGTACTACATGAAGGATCATACGATCCTGCACCGAGTCTTCCGTCATGACTTTCTGGTTCTTGTTCTTGGCAGCATAGTTACTCAACCAGCCATTCCTGATGAGCTTCTCTATTTCATCTTATAGATGGCGGTATTTTTCAGTCGTGTGCCCTATGCTGTCAAGGAACTTGCATAATTTCTTAGGTCTCCTTTCGGATTACGCGGTTTGCTCAAGCGATTCCATTTCGCTGCTTCTTTTTCCATTTCAAATATTTCAGCCCTTGACTTGTTGAGGGCGGTGTAACTGTCAAATCTTGGCTGGTATGTTACGCGCTTTCTCTTTAGGGCGTCTCCTTCTTCAGCCCTCTGCTTTCCTGCTGACTCGCCCCTTCTGTGTCCACCCTACGGTCCCCCCTATTGTCTGGCAGACGTTGCAGGGGTGTCCGGCAGGCTGTAGTAGTCCTCCTGCAGCATGAAGCCTTCACCTATTTTCCGTGCCTTAGCCAAGAATTCAGGCTGGGCGGCTCTGATTAGCTGGTTCTTCATTTCTCCCTGTAGCAACGAGTTAGCCAGTGTGTAGGCAGTAGTGGGGTCATCAATCTCCCTGACCTGCTGAAAAGCTAGGTCAAATCTCTTAAGGTATTCCCTGATGGACTCACCTTTCTTTTGTTTCGGGGTCATTAAGTGGAAACGGCTCAGCCTACGCCTCTTATTCCATGCATATTGATCTAGGAAAGCTCCGGCTAACTCTTCGAAGTAATAAATTATTCCCCGCGGCAGGTTGCGGAACCAACCTTGGGCCAGTCCTACCAGTGTGGTAGGGAAGAGTTTACACCATGCGGCGTCATACATTCTCATATGGCTCTCGTAAGCGGCCAGGTGATCCTCAGGGTCAGTGGTTCCCTCGAACTTGACCGTGGGCATCTTAATCTTTGGAATGGGACAGCTCTGGACGTCCGGGTGGAGTGGTGTTCTTGTAGGTCTGCTCAGCACTTTAGACCGGCTCTTCGTGGAGTAGTAACCGTAGCCATCCCTATTATTAGGGGTCGGTTTTCTAGCATTGGGAGAGCGGTGTCTGGGCGTATGCCTACTCACAGCCTCGTCCTCCCTCATAGGAGAGCGGTGCCTGGGTCGCTTCCCCCAAGGTGGCCGAGGAGGCTCAGGCTCCGGGCCCTTGGCTTGATTGTGCCTTGGCTCAGTTGGCTGACCTTGATTGAGCCTCGCCTACATGCTTTTTGACAGTCCCGGTGTCTTTGGCGGTTCTCCAGCTGGTGTCAGTCTCCTGAACACTCCAGCCTGCTTTGCCCCCAGGCGGTTTGAGACGGGCTCCTTTGGTTTCAACCACTCTCGCATTTCCTGGGATAGAGCTTCTTTCTTTGCCGACACAGTTGACTCTATGGTATGGACAGATCCATCCTTCTGCTAAGGCGGCTGCTCCAGGGCGTTGGTTACGAGGCGTTTCTTTGCCTAGACATACCCTCTAACCGCTTTCTTTGCCTTCCTCTGGATGTTCCTGGCGGCGGTTCTCTTCGTGCCCCCGGCACCCTCAGTACTTTCGAAGTGCGGGTGCCTGGGTGTTGTTGCTATTCCGCCTACCAGGTCCTCTAGAGCGACTTGCTTGTCGAGCATAGCGGAGAAAAAAGCGGCAGCTTGCGCGACATGGGCGAGAGTGAGGCTCAGGTTGAGACCTTGCTCTGTCTCCCGCTCAGCAGCGGCTGTGACCCCCTTACTTGGTATTTCATGGAGGATGGCCTGACTTACTCTCCGAAGCGTAGCGGCAGGTGTTACCTCTCTTGACGTCCAGGAGCAGGCTTAAGGTGTCTCTTCTCTAAGTTCATTTTGTCAAAGGCTACTTTGTATAATAGATTTGTGTACGCGCATGTATCCACTATGCATCTCTTTACTATATGGTTGCTGATGACCAGCGACAGGACCAGGAGGTCACTGTGAGGGTAGACCACCCGGCCAGAATCCTGGGGGGTTATGCTCAGGGTCAGACCAACCGGGCTTACGGCTCTCTCTGCATAGCATATCTGATTATGGAGTTCACGGAGTTGCCTCTTCTGGCCCCTCCGGCTTATTTGACCGCCAGCCTCCCCTGGTACTACATGAAGGATCATACGATCCTGCACCGAGTCTTCCGTCATGACTTTCTGGTTCTTGTTCTTGGCAGCATAGTTACTCAACCAGCCATTCCTGATGAGCTTCTCTATTTCATCTTATAGATGGCGGTATTTTTCAGTCGTGTGCCCTATGTTGTCATGGAACGTGCATAATTTCTTAGGTCTCCTTTCGGATTGCGCGGTTTGCTCGGGCGATTCCATTTCGCTGCTTCTTTTTCCATTTCAAATATTTCAGCCCTTGACTTGTTGAGGGCGGTGTAACTGTCGAATCTTGGCTGGTATGTTACGCGCTTTCTCTTTGGGGCGTCTCCTTCTTCAGCCCTCTGCTTTCCTGCTGACTCGCCCCTTCTGTGTCCACCCTACGGTCCCCCCTATTGTCTGGCAGACGTTGCAGGGGTGTCCGGCAGGCTGTAGTAGTCCTCCTGCAGCATGAAGCCTTCACCTATTTTCCGTGCCTTAGCCAAGAATTCAGGGTGGGCTCTGATCAGCTAGTTCTTCATTTCTCTCGGTAGCAACGAGTTAGCCACTGCGTAGGCAGCGGTGGGGTCATCAATCTCCCTGACCTGCTAAAAAGCTAGGTCAAATCTCTTAAGGTATTACCTGATGGACTCACCTTTCTTTTGTTTCGGGGTCATTAAGTCGAAACGGCTCAGCCTACGCCTCTTATTCTCTACATATTGATCTAGGAAAGCTCTGGCTAACTCTTCGAAGTAATAAATTATTCCCCGCGGCAGGTTGCGGAACCAACCTTGGGCCAGTCCTACCAGTGTGGTAGGGAAGAGTTTACACCATGCGGCGTCATACATTCTCATATGGCTCTCGTAAGCGACCAGGTGATCCTCAGGGTCAGTGGTTCCGTCGAACTTGACCGTAGGCATCTTAATCTTTGGAATGGGACAGCTCTGGACGTCCGGGTGGAGTGGTGTTCTTGTAGGTCTGCTCAGCACTTTAGATAGGCTCTTCGTGGAGTAGTAACCGTAGTCATCCCTATTATTAGGGGTCGGTTTTCTAGCATTGGGAGAGCGGTGTCTGGGCGTATGCCTATTCACAGCTTCGTCCTCCCTCATAGGAGAGCGGTGCCTGGGTCGCTTCCCTCAAGGTGGCCGAGGAGGCTCAAGCTCCGGGCCCTTGGCTTGATTATGCCTTGGCTCAGTTGGCTGACCTTGATTGAGCCTCGCCTGCATGCTTTTTGACAGTCCCGGTGTCTTTGGCGGTTCTCCAGCTGGTGTCAGTCTCCTGAACACTCCAGCCTGCTTTGCCCCCAGGCAGTTTGAGACGGGCTCCTTTGGTTTCAACCACTCTCGCATTTCCTGGGATAGAGCTTCTTTCTTTGCCGACACGGTTGACTCTATGGTATGGACAGATCCATCCTTCTGCTAAGGCGGATGCTCCTGGGCGTTGGTTACGAGGCGTTTCTTTGCCTAGACATACCCTCTAACCGCTTTCTTTGCCTTCCTCTGGATGTTCCTGGCGGCGGTTCGCTTCGTGCCCCCGGCACCCTCAGTACTTTCGAAGTGCAGGTGCCTGGGTTTTGTTGCTATTCCACCTACCAGGTCCTCTAGAGCGACTTGCTTGTCGAGCATAGCGGAGAAAAAAGTGGCAGCCTCCGCGACTTGGGCGAGAGTGAGGCTCAGGTTGAGACCTTGCTCTGTCTCCTGCTCAGCAGCGGCTGTGACCCCTTTACTTGGTATTTCATGGAGGATTGCCTGCGCTACTTCCCGGAGCGTAGCGGCAGGTGTTACCTCTCTTGACGTCAGGGGCATGCCATACCGGGGGATAATCAGTTTTCCTCTCGGATCAGCTCCTGACTCTGCTTCTATAGTTTCAGGCATCTTCTAATGGCTTTTTGTTCTCTGAGGAATTTTTACTCGTATTTCCCCACAGACGGCGCCAATTTATTCCGGTACGAAAACAATCACACCCGAATTGGATTCGGATCTTAGAATAAGTCTTGGTTCTTCATGGATTTAGCTTGATCTCTAAGCCTCACCTTCCTCTCCTCTAGTGATCGGACTTTCCCGGCGGAGGGGGCCTGCAGCCTGCACAGGGAACGCACAGGGCCCCGGAGGTTTCCGAGGAAACCCTCTCCGATGCCTAAGTCAGTCCGTGTATGCACTTGACGAACCTTACTCGTGAGGAGTAAGGTGGCGTTTTCTAGAGTAAGATTCTAGTGAGAGAAAATCAATTACCCTCTCTTGTGGGAAATAAATGGGTATTTATAGGTTCCTATAAGAGAGGATAAGAAGAGAGAGGGGGGAACGAGAGAGGACACGTGGAGCCACCTCCTTCACTCGTTCTCTTTTTACCTTAGGCATGATCAAGAGGGCTTTTCCCGCCTGATCCGGGTTTGGCAGGGCAAAGTTCCCTGACGTCGTCTGGAAGGCAGGAGGGATTCTCTTCCTCTTCCTATAATCGCGGGGGCTGCCTGACCTTGTCAAGCAGGGGGCTGAGTCCCAGGTTTATAGCTCAGCAGGACGTTTTGGGAATGCCCCAATGGGCTGCTTGGAGAGGCTTGTTAAGTGGCCTGCGTGGCAGGCTGCCCCTTGACTCGAGTCGGGTTAGCCCCTGGCTTAATTGGTGGGCGACCTGAGATCATTAATAGTTAGTAATATAGACGGAATTGATAAAAGGTTAAAGATTAGAAAGAATGGGGTTTGTTTACACCCTCAACCTACATGCTATTAATCTCGGAACACGGGCTCATCTAGTGGCGGCGTATGCACGGGAGCGTCGAGAATGTAGGGTGAGTTAGGGTGTGTATGATTGAGGAGAGAATGCTCTTGGTCTTTGACGAGTTTTGATCTTGGGATGGATTGTATGTGTATATGTGTTTGCAAAGGTTGGAGAGGATGTGTAAAGTTGGTAGAAAATGTGTCAAAGGTGATGTTATGTCATGGGTGAAATGAAGGGCCAAAGGGGGATATTTATAGATTTACCCCCCGGCTAGAGGTCACACGATCGAGTGGCCCTAAGTGCACTCGATCAAGTGGCTCAAAAAGGGGTACCTGTTTGCTTTGCGTTGGTGCACTCGATCGAGTGACCTTATGTCACTCGATCGAGTAGGTTCAATCGGGTGAGAGAATTAAGGAAAGGTCAAGATTTGGTCTTGGACTATGATTTGGTTGTTTTAACTTTGTATTTGGACGCATGTGAGGCTGATTTTGTCTCGGATTTCGACTTTGACTGGGTTTTGACTCGATCGCAAAAGACGGTTTTATTTCCGGTGACGGTTTCAGCTCAAAATAGCTTTATTTTATTGGAAACGACCCGGTACAGTGAGTCTGAATTTGAGGTCGGTTTTGAGATATTTGTACTTCGCTAAGTGCCCACGTTAGATACTATTGATTTCGGGTCCGTATTCGAGCGCATTAAAGCATGTTTACGTCCGATCATCATCGGGTGTTATGTCGGAAACTGTTATAGACACTAGCAGACAACATGCGAGTGTCTACAAGTATACTTACATCCCGAAAAGAAAAGGCAAATCCTATCTTAAAAACCATGAAAACGTGAATTGAAATGAAAAAAAAAAAAAAAAAATACAGAGTAACATTGAAGGAGTACTGCATTATACTCCCTTCGTTCGAATCCAAAGGGTATGTTTGATTTTTCACACTTTTGCGAGAGATGTTTTACACCGTCAATATCTTTCGTTTTACATTAACAAAATTTATAAAAATTTGATATTATTAATCTACTCATAAAGACTAATCAAACAAGATATCACATTACTATATTTTCTCTTATATATTGTCGGAAATATTAACGAATCTTTTGAGTTGTGAATAGTGTCCAAAGGGAAAGTTTACCCTTTGGATTTGAACGGAGGAAGTATAGTACTCTAAGATAGAACATGTGATTTGTGAAATGAGTCGTTTTTTGTCTTCATATGTGATTCACCTATAATAGAATAGAGTCTCTCCAATTGTCAATTAATTTGTTTTAGTTAATGATATGAATTGCATTTGATATACAATCTCTATTGAAAATCATAACAAACAGGCGCATGAATAGGTTCGAGATTAACATGAAAAAAAAGGTGATGGGCCTTATTAATTGATGTACATTAATTGCTTATTATAGTTAAGGTTATTTGTATGGAAAATAACATCGAATCTCTGTGTAACTTTCACTAGTTTTTGTTCCCGTGCAATGCACGGGATTCTCTAGGACTACTTTATTGAAAATTATTTTGAAATAATTATACAGTACAATGAATTTAATAAAATAAGGAAAATACTCCCTCTATTTTCCTATTTTCTTTCTCACTCTATTGAAATATTTCTCACATGTCATAGTGAAATGGAAAGAAAACCCAAAAAATGGAAGAAATAATAATTTGAATGAGCTAGTAATTTATCTTCACTTTATTAGTTGCAAATAAAGCACTAATAAAACTGATATATATGGTGTGTGTGTGTGTGTATATATAATTAAGATCATGTGAGTACTACAAATTCAGTAAGATGTATATAAAAAGTAAGCATGAAATTATGTTTGGTTGCTTTAATACTTTTTGTACAATTTGAGCCCATTTAGAAGAAATAACTAACTCATCCAATAACTCATGTAATTAATTTAGGATTACTAAGAGATAGAGACATGTAATCGAAAAACCATATACAACAACAAAAATTGGAGTATTATTTTCTTCAGAGCATAAATAATAGTACTTGTATTAAGTAATTAATGGAATATGAACAACATCAAAGGCCAAAAGAATCATACACAATAAATACCGAAATATAACAACGATCGACCAAAATAATTACACACTAAACACCAAATACACGCACTCAGCTGCATTACAATAAAAAGTGGTTGGAAGTCATACTTTTAAACCCTTTTATTGAGAAAAAGATTTCATTGCGCAATAATTTTCCCTTCTTACCCGTAACAATCAAGGTTATATACAAAGTAATCATATTGTATATGTTCCGTAATACTCTTGAGATGGTAATTTAGAGAGTTTTGAAAGTAATCAAGGTTATGGGATTTTAGAGGGCATATGATCAGTTAATTCTACCGGAAAGTGGAAAGATCAAATATTAATTGCATGCTTCTTTTAAAGACCGCCACGTGGCGTTACAATCAAGGTTATATACAAAGTAATCGTATTTTATATTTTCCGTAATACTCTTGAGATGATAATTTAGAGAGTCATCGAATTGAGTTATGAGATTTTAGAGGGCATATGATCGATTAATTCTATCGGGGAGTGGAAAGATCAAATATTAATTGCATGCTTGTTTTAAAGGCCGCCATGTGGCGTTGTTTAGCGAAATCACAAAAAAAAACTTGTTTTTGGATTGCCTTTTTATTATATATATATAGATATAGATAGATAGATAGATTCATTCTTAAAATTTGACGAAGTTGGGTGTTTTTGGGTGTAGGGTGGGAAATTATAGTTGAGTCATTAGGACCGTGTAACTCTTAACCATATATTTTACATTTTTATAACTCACTTAGGCATGTTAAATACTTGATAAATGTATGAATTCTGTGAGACACGTGATAATTATATACTCCCTCCGAGTTCCTAATATTGTCTCATAAGGTTTTGGGGTGAAAAATAAGGAAATGGGAAATGAGTGGTTGAAAAAAGAAGGAGGATGGAAGAGAGAGAAATGAGAGATTAATTGTGAACCACACATTGATGACCTAAAAAGAAAAGTGGGACAAAAATCAAACTCAGCCCAAAAAGGAAAGTGGGACAATAATAGGAACTCGGAGGGAGTATTTGATTATCTTTTACACAGACGGGTCGAATTGACAACAATTAATCATATGTATCAATATTTAATTCTTTTACGTTATTTTCTATCAATATCATCTTTCCGTTCATCCTCATATGGATTGTGATTTGGCACAATATTGAAAAAAAAACATTTCAACCTCGAGAATTTTCGTGGGTATATCAAATCCATACATTAAAGTTCATTTTCTTTTTTTTCTGTTGAAATGTAAGAAATATATTACTATACCAAAAAAATTAAAGTTCATTTTCAAAATGAGCTTCCACGCATTTTGTTTTATTCCTTCCAAAACTATTAATTCCACATATTTAGTATAATTATAAAATCTTCACTCAAGTATAAAACGTGACACCTAACTACTTCGTCTATAACAGATATGTTTCAATATTACTAACTTTCAATTATTTAGAAAAAAAGTTTACAACCTCGTGACGTGTCACATGTATTATACTACTCCCTCCGGACACTATTTTTTGCCCCACTTCATTAAAATACTCCTCACATATATTGAGTTAGTGGGGCGAAAAATAGTGTCCGGAGGGAGTAGTTGCTAGAAAAAGTGAGGGAGGTGGGGGCATGTGCACAATACTTTTTTCTTTTATATACTGTAGTTTTTATTGTAATGTCCAATGGGAAACTAACACATGGCAATCTTGAGGGGATTAATTTCCTTTCCTTTAGTGGCCTTTGTACGAACATTAAAATAGAAATTAATATTTGGGTAGGATAAATTAGGTGGACGTGGACATGTGGTGTGATTCTTTATGTTGAGAATTTTTTTTAGGAAAGATAAAGTGAGGGTAAAGAAAGTGAGGGAGAAGAAGTTGAGTCCTCTATGAAGAAAAAAATGTATTCATGGTTGGACATGCTTGAGGTGGATAACCTAATGAAGACAAAATTAATTAGGGATATGGTGTATAATTTGAGTAGGTCTCCCTTAAGATGGGTTATCCGTCTCCACTTACCTAGAATAAGATCTCACATTTACTCCTTTCTAAGTTTTTTGTTTTTATCTTTTTACCAACTACTTTATCCGCCGTATATTTATGACAGATATTCCCATCACAAATAAGACTTTGCCATATAATTTAGGAAAGCAATCACTATTCAGCACTCGAGCGTTTTCTTTACTTCTTTTATAGGTCTCAAAGCCATATTTTAAGATAACAGTCAACTTACGTGGGTCGATTTATATGTACGTTTGTGTGTATATAGTTACTCTCAGTCATACCATCATTATTCATACATTTATCAATCTCAAATCCAACCTCGATCAAACAAAAACAATCCATATATAATGATGAAATTGGTTAGTCTGTTGATGAAGTTAAGCGTGATAATAGCCACAATTGTTACAGTAGTATTATCATGGAATGTTATTAAGGTCGATGCGTATCCATGGATTAGACCATGCATATTCCATATTGTGGTGATGAACCAATTACCGGATTACAATGCACTGAACGTGCATTGTCATGGTCCTGACGAGCTTGGATTCGAACATTTGGCACCAAACACCAACTTCACAAGTAAGTTTTGGACAACAGTTTTCTACACAACAAAGTACGAGTGTGACTTAAATTGGAATACGAGTGCTTGGATTAGAGAGTATCGTCATGCAACATTTCAAGCATTCAAGGATGAACGGGCTTTTGTTGATGATAATTGTGGGGGGCGACATTGTATTTGGAAGGCTACCGAAGAGGGTGTGTATTTGTATCACATCAAAAGATGCGTCTTTGTGTTCAAGCTGAAGTGGAATACTACACAGATTATCGTGTAAAAGTATGTTTAATGGCTTTAATGATGTGATTGGAAGTAGGAATATAATTGAAGAGAAATTCAAAAAATCTATATATAAAATTATTAAAAGATATGTTGAGTGTTATTTGAGTGACACGTGACATGGTAAGACTTGTAATGTCAGATGGTCTGATCACTCTATTAACCATTGAACAAAACGAAGGAAAATGATAAAAGATGAATTTAAACTTGGAAAATAATATCAATATAAATGTAGTGTTAGATAAATCATCGCAACGAAACCTCAACCTCAACCTCAGGATAATGGTGCCCATGCATTATGTCCCCTCATAGACTTTACAAATAATCCAAAAGTATGGGTTAATAGTAATCCCTTCGTCCAAATGAATTGTATGAATTGTTTGTCTTTACTTTTGGCACAAAGAGGAGGGGTACAATGTGGAGCCAAATTCATGAGAGGACTAAATTACGTATAAAAAGCATTCCGATAAAAAATTTATTGAGACGTCACAATTCATTGGGACGAGGGAGTACAGTGTTTTGGATGTTATATGGTTGTATGTATGGCCTTTAGCGTAACCACTAACAACTACTCCAAAGGAAGTCTTACTAGTACTCGTAACCAGTAGTAGAGAAGTAAAGCGGTATCCCTCTTATCTCATTGACTCGATCATTCCATCCACTACAAGTCGTCTTATCAATATAATAACAATGGAGAAGAATGGTGGTAGCAATAATAATTCATGTGCTGAAACAGGAACAGTTGGAAAACCCATCATCTGTAAAGGTGCTGTATGTAGAAAAGCAGGGGAAGCATTAGTTATAGAGCAGATTCAAGTTGCAACTCCTAAAGCTTTTGAAGTCAGAATTCAAATTATTTGTACTTCTCTTTGTCACTCTGATCTTACCTTCTGGAAATTACCACCCGTATGTCCAATCCAATCCAATCCTCCCTTCATCCTCAAATTTCAAATAACACCCTTGTATCCTATATTCCTCCTATTCATATATAAATATAATGACTTCATTACTTATTGTGTGCGAGTATTATTTTTAGGGACCAGTGTCTGCTTATCCAAGGATATTTGGCCATGAAGCTGTAGGGTAAGTTCATCCATTGCATGTTTCATTTGAGATGCTACTCTCTCCATATTTAACCTGTTTTCGGTTTAAACTAGAGTTTGTTGTAACCATATCATGTAACCTGTATTTGGTATGGTAATACGTATATAGGAAGGTTGAAAGTGTAGGAGAGAATGTAGAGGAAGTGAAAGAAGGGGACATAGTGGTACCGGTGTTCTTGTCCGAGTGTGGGGACTGCAAAGACTGTAAATCCTTGAAGAGCAATGCCTGCAATAAATCGATGAAACAGCATTTTGGAATGCCAAGGGATGGAACGTCGAGGTTCAAAGACATCAACGGTCAAGATATCCACCATTTTCTGTCCGTCTCAAGTTTCGCAGAGTACACTGTTGTCGACATCTTTCAGTTGGTGAAGATCAGCCCTCTAATGCCTGTTGATAAAGCTTGCCTACTCAGCTGTGGCGTTACCACAGGTTCTAATCCACCATTGCATTCTTCATTCCCCTTTTCGTTTCGATTAAGAGAATAAAACCGTGTAACGGGAATTGATTGATGATGAACTAACAGGGGTAGGAGCTGTATGGAAGGTGGCTCAGGTGGAGGAAGGCTCTACAGTGGCTGTTTTTGGACTCGGTGCTGTTGGACTTGCAGTAATTCGACTTCCATGTTTTATGCACAATGCAAGCAGTTAGTCGTTAGATAATATAAAAGGTTAACAAATGATGGCTTCTCATACAGGTGGCTCGAGCAGCGAAGCAACAAGGAGCTTCCAAAATCATTGGTGTGGACTTAAACCCCAAGAAAGAAGCCCTTGGTTGGTCATATACTATATTTCATATCCTGATAATATATACTAATGTTGAATGAAAGGTAGGCCAGCTGATTACCTGTGTTTTCACTTTTCAGGGAAGGAATTCGGGGTTACAGATTTCATCAACCCCACAGACTGCGGGGAGAGGAAGATTAGCGATGTGATTAAGGAACTAACTGATGGAGGCGCAGATTATACTTTTGAATGCATCGGATTAGTCTCTGTGATGCAAGATGCTTTCGATAGTGCTAGAGAGGTTTGTTTGTTTGTATCACTTGGCATTATTTTCCCAGTCTACGTCTGGTTTGCCTGTGCATAGCTAGCTCTGTCGTGAATTATACTATATGTTTGAATTGAATCTTGAGGATAGTAAGTAAAGTGGTGAGATTCGGAACAGGGATGGGGAAGGACGATCATACTAGGAGTGGAGTCAGGAGGCGCGCCTATAAGTATTAGCACATGGAGCATGATGACAGGCAAAACTGTGACAGGCTCTTTCTTTGGTGGAATCAAACCAAAGTCTGATATACCTCTCCTTGCTCACAGATATATGAACAAGGTCGGTCACCCATTTCTCGTCTCCATCGGCCCATCTCATTTTTACTCTTCAATTTCATTATTTAAGTAGCTAGTACTCGTATTATATGTGTAAATTAATTAATGTGACAAAGTTAATTAGTTAGTTGTGGTGGTATCGTAATGTATGTTGCAGGAGCTATGTCTTGATGGATTCATTACTCATGAAGTCAGCTTGCAGGAGATCAATAAGGCCTTCCAATATCTTATCCAAGGAGAAAGCCTTCGATGCATTATATGGATGGCCAATAACTGAACATAAGCTTTGTCATTGCCACTTGATTTGATCATATGCTCACCTTTATTACACTCGTGAATTAATGAAAATAATTTGAGTATTAATCGATGGATATTTTACGTTGATGAAAAAGTTCTTGTAAATTCTGAGTATGTATGAGTTTCATAACCAAATGATAATAAGTAGTCCTCCATCCGTTCCATTTGATTGTTTGCATTTGCTTTTTCACACTTGCCAATACACGTTTTCTTTTGTCTATATATTTAGTTATGTATTTCTAAAAAATTATAAAAATTTGATATTTATAACGTACTCGATTAGACAATTTAAACATTATCCCACATGACTATATTTTTATCTTATACTCGTATATTAAAAGTTACATTGACGATTTTCACTCATCTATGAATAGTGTCCAAAACCAAATGCAAATAATCAAATGCAACGGAGGGAGTAAAAACAATCAAAAATGAGACACACCAATCACACGTGGAAACTCATTCTCAATAAAGGGTAAAGCGACGGCAGTTACGAAATCAATCCTCTAGTAAAATGCAATAAATACGAAGTCACACACGATTATACAATTTGCAACACCTAAAATGTAGAGTAGTAACAAATAAACGCTCTTATCCAAGGAGAACAAATCGCAACCCATCTCTCAACTTGATAAAAATCGGTAAAATTGCTTAACCTTATAAAAATCAACAAAAAATAATTATTGTGAACTTTTAATAGACATGTAAGATGAACTAATGCGACCTATCCAAACTCAGTAATAATTGATAAAAAAATAACTTTTTACCCTATATAAAGTGACAAAAAAAAACATTTTTGACCTAGTATGGACTATTGGAGTACATGACATGCTATCCAAACTATCATTTCGGTAACAACCAATGTCTTCCCAAGAGTTAGCCATTCTATGTCATGAACCGAAACTACCCACCTAAAGACATTTTGACATAATTTATGAGTTTTCGTGTCTAGAACTGAACATTTTTTTTTTGAAGTATTTTTGAAAAGTTAAATGTTTCGAATTGGCAATTCTATTTTAAATTGATGATTTAAAGAAATGATTTCAGCTTATGAATAATTGTGTGTTCGATCACTTTATTTTTTAAATCCGATCACTTGATGTTTTTGATAAAAAAAACAGTTACAAAAGCGTACTAAATCTGATTCAACCGACTAATTCACATGTATCGATAAAAAAACTCAGATAATAAGATAACTTGAATGGGAAGTCGAAGTCGAAGTCTCGGAACCCGAATCAGCCGACCCGTTTGGAACCTCTTCTCCAATGCAAATTTTAGCAAATTTTACCAAATCCCTGGGCTGGGTCTGGCTAAACATGTGTCAGAAGTGGTGAGGGCTCCATTTTGGGTGTACGACTTTCGCTTTCCTTCCTTCCTTCCTTCTCCCACCTTCACTGGAATCTCACATTATTTTACCTACCCTAAACTCCCCCAAAATTCCTCTCAAAAAACTCTCAACAACACACACGAAATTCTTTGGAGGGATCGTTAGCCGCCGAGCCACACTCTCTTTAGTAAAACCCAATCATTCCATCTATCATTTC
This sequence comes from Agrostemma githago, assembly GCA_958450325.1. NCBI lineage: Eukaryota > Viridiplantae > Streptophyta > Magnoliopsida > Caryophyllales > Caryophyllaceae > Agrostemma > Agrostemma githago. The sequence goes on along the minus strand of OY288256.1, from coordinate 8,545,460 downwards.
ATCTCACATCCATGGCTGCAGCTGCCGCTCAATCTCCCCCTTCACTCTCCGAGGTTTACCCTCCTTTTTCTTTTATGTTTTTTTTTTCTTTTGGGTTATTTAGATCTGCTTTATTCTAATTATGATTTGTGTGAGCTTTTATTCTTGTCGTTGTCTCAAAGTTTGTGGATTTAGATTGGATGGATCTGTCATGTGTTGATGGAATTTGGAAAAGCTTGACTCTTTAATTGTTAGGATGATGGGTTTTAGGGATTTGAATCTGGGTCGAGTTGATTTTGAGGGCCAATTGTCAATCTGAGTTGAGTTTATTTTGCAAAATTTGGAAGGTTCATTCATTGGATTTTTCGGGAGTTTTCACCGCTTTGTTGTATAATGATCTTATTGCTCTCATTCAGTCGGTACCTTTGCGACATTTTGAGGGTTTGAAATTATAGCTTAAGTTGTTCAACTCTATTGGATAATGTGCGAATTGTCAGGTGAAGAAACCTCTAAAGTGTGTTTTAGGGTGTGGTTTTCTGGATGTTTCGTCTTTTGGATTTATGATCCGTGCCCCCTCTTTATCCTTCTAATACCATGAGTTGTTGAATTAATAATGGATGTTTAAATGGGATTTGTGACCTTTTATTGAGAATGATGTTTGCTTTGGTGGATGGGGAAGTCGTGGTAAGTGCTTCAGTAGACGGGGAAGGGACTTAGGTCCATGGAGCTTGTGCGTCAGTAAATGAGCTTAGATATATTTTGGCTGAGTTTATGATCGGCAATTAGTCACGATTCATCGAAAACTACTACGGAGTATTTTGATACTGTTTAGATGGGATTGGTGACTTTTTATTGCAGAAATTGTTGGTGGATTTTTTTGTCTAAGATTAGGTAAAAGGCTTAGAATTCACTTCTGCCGTGAGTTTGTGATTTACCATAGTTCATCAGTACCATTAGTCACGATCCACTAATGTAGTCTTATATTTCTGTTGGTAGTCCATGTTCTGGTTTTTAATGAGTGATCACTGATGGCTGATGCATGTCAAGCATTTCGACATTTTAAATTGGGCATCTTACATGGTTAACATACCAAAACTTACAAATATTTAAATATGTGAAGTTGTAACAGCTACTTCTGGTTTTGCACAAATAATTGTGTTAACAGTTCTATACAAGTTGTAAAATCACATTATATACTTTAATCCCCCAAAAAAATGTTCTTTGGAAAGGTTTTTGCTCAGGCATGTTTGGGTAAATAACATGCCTCTTTACCACGGAGTATTTCTTAGAGATCTGTGCTTTTTTCAAGGCCAGCCTTCCAAACCTCAATCTTTGAATCTAAAATTGTTCATGTGTCTTGTGGACTCAGGATTATTTATTGCCAAGTGAGGCAAAACCTGTTGAGTTGAAGCCGGTAGAAGCAGCTAAGGTTGAGGCACCGGTTAGTGCTGCTACTGAAGAAACTGCTCTTGAGAAAACTGAAGAAGCACCTGCTGCTACTGCTACTGAAGAGAGCAGCAAGACTCCTGCTGACGCTACTGAGACAACTACTGAGGAACGTGTTCAGGCTGTTGAGACAACTACTGAGGAACCTGTTCAGGCTGTCGAGACACCTACCGAAGACTCTTCCCCAACAACTGAGGAGGGCAGCGAGACTCCAGAGCCAGAAGAATCTGCCAGTGAAGATGCAAGTGAGGAGACCCCTGAGGTTAAGGTAGGCCTACTTTTTTGGGACTGTATCCCGTTGTGCTTTAAAAAAATATTTCCATTTGAAGACAATGACAGTGTTTGAGTACAGCCATTAAAAGATAAGTGTAGAAGTACAAGTAGACCAGTTACATATTTATACGTGATCTGGAAAACTGAACTAAAAAAAGTAATGCAAAAGTGCAAGTAGGACTATTTACTCTTTGGTCATCCCACATCTGAGAAGTAGACCACAGCAAATGTGGAATGTATTAGAAATCAACGAGATAAGTAAAAGTTGGAAGCTTTACTGAATTAAAGGAAATCTACGTTTACTATCCCATGTATCCATATTTTGCAGTCAAATCTCTATTTTGTAGTCTTGCTAATATAACTTTGGGAACGCTGCAGCTTGAGACAGCACCAGCCGATTTCCGTTTCCCAACTACAAACCAAACAAGGCATTGCTTCACCCGATATATTGAATATCATAGGTAAAGTCAAATTAACCTGTGATCATTTTGCTTATATAATCTTGTCCTTAAATTTTGTTGCATATTGAGGTAGTACTATATTGTTTGTAGGTGTGTTGCTGCCAAGGGTGACGATGCCCCTGAGTGTGATAAATTTGCCAAGTTTTATCGATCTCTCTGCCCTGGTGAATGGGTAAGTACATCAACTTTTTGATCATCCACACGGCATTTCTCAATTGGCACCAACTTCAGTGAACTTGTTTCTTTCTCCTACTTTCCTTTAATATACAGTGGTAGTTTGAGATACAAAAACTACTCTGTATTTTACTTTGCGTTTTAGCTGTTAGGAGCCTACCTGCTCCCGACACAACACTCAAGGGGGTTTGGTATCCATTCGGACCATGCCCTAGACTAGTCAATTTGACACTCCTCCAAGCCTATACATCAGACATCAATGACTTTAAAAGACTAGTACAACTTTATACTTCATGGGGGGAGTGGAACAAAAATTAAGGGTGGAGTAGAGTATGTGGTGAAAAATTGAGAGAAAATGTGGGGTCATAAATGATATGACCACAAAAATCAACCAAAAGAGGAAATATTATAAGTAGGAAGTTAAAAGATGGGATAATCCTTTAAGGAAAGTAGGAAGATTAAAATTGGATAGAGGTAGTATATGATTTTGTTATATTTGTAATATGCTTCATACATATTTCATACATATCTCCGTTCACTTGATACATATATTATGATTAATATTTTCATGCGAAATGATGACAACACTATATCATCAGTTGAGATTGTTCTTTTTGTTGTTGTTGGTTTAACCTCATCAGCCCTCATGTAGCTTGATGCTTATGATTATAATTTCCGAATCAAGAAACAGTTGAGCGTCATTATGAGTTACCTCAAGAAACAGTGGAGGTGAGTTATTGTTGTTAGCTGATACAGCTGCAATAATGGTGGTGCATGCAGGTCGACAGGTGGAACGAGCAAAGAGAGAATGGTACCTTCCCCGGTCCTCTCTAGATGGGGTTTTGCAGGGATGATGGGATTATCCTTATCACTCTGATTTTGTTGGATTCAACTGTTTGTCAAGCAGAAGAAGCGCGTTGTCAAAGCATTTTTGCAACTTTCACATAGTAGGCCAAAGTAATAATTGGAAGGCGTTTTGATTGAAACTTATTCGAGTCCAAAAATACGAAACATGTATTTCTGATGATGTAATAATTTTAAGAGCATTCTCCCGAGTTTTTAAGTATTGTTGAAACACAGTTGCATTTACAATCTGATATAGAACTCATCGCGGCTCGTTCATTGTATTTTCGTACTTCATTTCATCCTTGCTGTCTTTCCCTATTTTGCAGTAGCTTAATGCTTTGAAGTACAACAAGGTGCGATGGGTGAAACAGAGGAAGATCCAATAAAAACTGTGTAGCATATACGAGTAATAAAAGTAATCTTGAACAAAAACACATCCCTGATTACCCTATTTTATTGAGTGCTATTTTTCGTCGTTGACATTTCAGCCACGTCGTCGGCGCTTTTTAATACTGAAAGACGATCTTGCCCTTGACTTTTTTAGATTACTTCACTAATGTTATGGAGTTAGATTAGTTAGATTAGGTAATGAAACTCGTTGAAAACGTGTAGGTTACGGAAACCCATACCACCCTCGGATTTTTGGCTGACATAATTTATCCCACGATTGCCAATGGAGTTTTCTTTGGGAATCCGAAGAGCCGTTGGATTTTGGCCGACACGTTTTCAATCAAGCGCTCCTTGCAAAGCAAGTCTGGAGATTGATTACTGTCCCGGGATCCCTTATGTCGAGAGTTCTCAAAGCCCGTTATTTCAAAAATGGTGAGATGGTTGATGCTAGGCGGGGTCATGACCCGAGCTATGTTTGGAGAAGCATTTGGGGGGCAAAGGCTCTGGTTCTTGATGGGTTAGCATGGCGAGTCGGAAATGGCCGGAGAATAAATTGTTGGGATGAGGCATGGCTTCCAACCGAGTCCTCTTGTCGCGTCCCGACTTTTAACCTTGAAGCTGATGCGTCCATGACCGTGGCCGATTTCATTGACGAAGAAAGGGGCTGCTGGAATGTACCCAAATTACGAGAGTTTCTTTCTTCTGATGATGTCAAGGCGGTTCTGCAATTCCCATTATGCTCTGAGTTACCGGAGGATTCGCGTTACTGGTGGCCGTGTCGGAATGGAGAGTTCACGGTGAAATCAGCTTACAGACTCGGGATTAATGGTTTTTGCAGCAGAACTGTCACGGATATCTGCTGGTCGCGGATTTGGTCCTTAGTTGTTCCCCCGAAACTTGCTCATTTCATTTGGCGAGCTTGCGCGGGAATTTTGCCAGTGAAGCTGCGACTCTTTGAGCGGCACTGCGTGGACTCTCCGACTTGCCAGTTCTGTGGTGTACACGATGAATCTGCCATTCACGCCCTGTTTTTGTGCCCCGCTGCAAGAGAGATGTGGGATGTGATTGGGATGGAGGAGACTTTGACTTGGCTGCCGGTGGATAATTTGTGGGGTACTCTTAATTGGCTTTTTGAAAATGTGGACAGGAAGGAAGTTGTGCGGGTTATGACAGGGGCGTGGGCGGTGTGGAATAGACGTAATGCAAGGATTTTCGAGTCGGAACCACCACCACTTTTCGTCATTGCTCGGGGTTTATTCCGCATGGTGGAGGAGTATAATGCATATATGGCCAGGACGGGAGCACTTACGATAACGACGAATGTGGGTGCTGCTTCGTGGGTGAGGCCAGAACGGGGTTTCGTGAAAATTAATGTTGATGCGGCCATGATTGGGGAAGGAGACATAGGACTCGGGTTTGTGTGCAGAGACGAGAACGAGCATGTGATCCGGTTAGGTTGCAGACGTGTTGAAGCTTTTTGGAGTGTGGAGGTCGCGGAGGCTCAAGCAGCAATTTTCGGGATTAAGTGTGCTGAAATGGCTGGGTTGGAGAAGATAATTCTGAAAAGTGACTCTTTAAAGTTGGTGGAGGCAATTCGTGCGGGAAGCAGGTTCCGTAGTCCCTTTGGACTTTGTTTAGATTTTATTATTAAGTCTTCTGTTTGTTTCACTGAATGTGTTTGGCAACATGTTCGGAGAGGTGGTAATATGGTGGCTCACTCAATGGCCCGTTTCTGTACGGTTTTGGGGGAGGAAGCTGTTCTTGACTCGTTTTTCCCGCAAGATATCTTGGAACTTGCGGAGATTGATTTAATATAATATCACCTCTTAGTTTTTTTTAAAAAAAAAAAAAAAAAGTAATGAAACTCGTTAACGAAGCGGTTTTAAAATTTTCAAACCGTTCCGCTGAAAGACGATCTTGCCCTTCACTCACACTCACACTTATTTACTCCACTCACTCTCACACTTACCCTCACACTCACACTTATTTTACCCCACTTACCCACTTACACTCCACTAACACCCCACCCAACATTTTATATTAAAAAAAACCGTCTTTGTTTTCGAGAAATCCGATTTTTCTAGAGACCCGATTCCGCCTTTAAATGGATCGACCTGCGGTTAGTACATTTTTTGTTTATATTATCCGTCAATTTTTGTACTTTTTTTGTTTATATTAGACCCGATCCGATTTTTTGTTTAAAACTTGTGAGAAATGTGTGTTAATTTATTAAAGAAATCACATTTTGTTGTATAACATGTCGTTTATGTGCTTGATTTGTTGTGAAAATCGATGTTCAAATAGAAATCGAGGGTAGAAACGCATAACGAAAAAAAATGCGAACAGGGGCCCAGACGCATGAGTTTCGCGTCTGGGGGGTCTCCTAGACGCGAAACTCATGCGTCTGGGGGCCTCCTAGACGCAAAAATCATGCGTCTGGAGGGCCTCCTAGACGCGAAAATCGTCCGTCCGGGGGGCCTCCTCGACGCGAAACCCATGCGTCTGGGAGGCCTCTCAGACGCGTCATTTTGGCGTCTGGGCCCCTGTTCGCGTTTTTTTTTGTTATTGTTCGACGTTATGCGTTACGATATTTTAATAAATATCGTGACTCGGGTGTCGTTATTTGTAATTTATATGATTAGAATTATTATTATGAATATTATTAGTTCGAAATATGAATAGAATTATTATGAATATCGTGACTCGGTTATTTTTTTTAGTTGAAATTATACGAGATGTTTAAATGTTTTTTTTAGTTGAAATTATAGAATTATTAGAATTATTAACATCAAAATCATGTTTAAATGTTCAGATCTTTTTAGTTGAAATTATAGAATTATTAGAATTATCTTTGTATACGTTATGCGTTACGATATTTTAATAAATATCGTGACTCGGGTGTCGTTATTTGTAATTTATATGATTAGAATTATTATGAATATCGTGACTCGATTTTTTTTTAGTTGAAATTATACGAGATGTTTATATGATTAGAATTATTATGAATATTATTAGAATTATTAATATCAAAATCATGAGTAAATGTTTAGATGTTTGTATGCGAAATTATGAAATTAAATAATTGAAAATTTTCGTAAATCCATTTTGCGTTTTACTTTGTAACTAACCAGTAATTTTTTATCGGTGTATCAGGAGGAGTTAGATGGCGACGGTATTGACTATCGCGTTTGTTTTATTTTTGGGCCAGCGTTCGGTAGTTCGGATGAGACATTCAACTACGCTAGTGAGATAGGTTCGGCTCTTGGGTTCACCTTGGTGAAAGCGAGCAACAAAACGCAAAGTAATGTGAACCGAACCGTCTTGGTCAAAATTACTTTAAATGCAACCGTAACGGAAAACCGGGAAAAAGTACTAAGAGTTCTCAGAAGATCGGGTGTAAGTTTTGGGTGAAGGCGTGCGAGAGCTTAGACAGGGAACGATGGATTTTAGCCATCGGTCCATGTGGCATGCACAACCACAAATTGGAGGTTTACGCTGACGGGCACAGACGTCTAGCCGCCCTTGACGAGGCCGAGAAACAGATTGTTCGGGACGGTATTCGGGACCACTTGACACCAGCCCAAATACACGACTGCCTTCATCGGAGAAATCCGGGGAAACCACGCCCATCGATCGAGACAATATACAATATCGGGGGGAAGTTGAGGGCGGAGGCAAGGGAAGGTCGTAATGCCATTGAACAGATGATGGTACTAGCGCGCCGGGCTGAATACATCCACTTCTTCTTCGAGCACGAGTTTACGAGTGTCGTGGAACGTATATTCATGGCTCACCCTGAGTCCGTGAAACTGTTTCGTACTTGGCCTTACGTAGTCACTATGGATGCGACCTACAAGACGAACACGTACGATATGAAGTTAGTGGAGATGGTCGGGGTGACACCCGTCGGGAAACCTTATCTGATAGCGTACACCCTACTTCGACACGAGAACACGTTGTCCTATACTTGGGTGCTTGATAAGTTGAAGCTGCTAATTGGGGACCGGGCACCGAACGTGATTGTGACGGATAAGGATCAGGCTTTGACGGCGGCAGTATCGAGGGTCTTTCCGACCCCGCAGACCCAGAATCTGCTCTGCACGTGGCACATATCTAATTGTGTGGAAAAACGTGCCCTGTCTTTCTTTCAAAAACAGAAAGACCGAGTAGCGACCTTCATGCACGGAGTATGGTACCCTCTCCTGTATTCTACAAGTACGGTGGACCTCGAAACAAAATGGGACAAGATGAAGTCGACGTGGAGGTTCTCGGGAATTCCTCTTTACATTCATGACACCTGGGGTAATTTCAAGAAATGGAATCACGCGTACACTGACCGATACCTCCACTTTGGCAACACCACCACGTCCATCGTCGAATCTGCGCATGCGGCTTTGAAGAAGGCTCTTGGCACGTCGACAGCGTCCTTGGATCGGTTGTTCGATAGGATTGACAGGCTAATCGGTCGTCAGCAGTCGAAACTGGGGAAGAAGTTGAAGACATCCCGAAGGAAGCAATCAACTATTCTACCCCCCATTTTGATGAACTTGAGACTCCGGGTAAGTCGTAAGGCGTTGGACTTGCTGACCGGGGAACTGTCTAGGATGCAAGAGTTGGGAGATCGGGTTTTTTACGAGTGCCGGTGTGTATTGAGGACGTCCAAAGGTTTGCCTTGCGCATGTCGACTTGCCGGGTTGATGATGCGGAATTCCATAATTAACAACTGGGTTATATGTCGAGTATCCGAAAACCTCACCTGCAGTACCTACTACCCGTTGCGAGAGATGCCAGGTAACCACCTCCCGTTCGGCGTAATGTGGATAATGCACGTTGAACACGGGGGAGTAGGTCACTGGATGAGGTTGCGAATGTCTGAGAACTGCCCGATGCCTCCTACACACATCCTTTGGCGAGGCGCGCATGACGGTACTACAGTACATTATCCGGAGTTTTACCAAGAACGTCAGGATAGGTGGGTCGAGGAGTGGAATGCGTACTTTCCGAGTCACCAGATTGATCAGAACGACCCAAGTGGTCGGAACAACCCCTTCAACTGTTAGTGTAGCATAAATATTAGACCAGCATTTGTATTATATTCATATTTTAGACCAGTGTTGTATTCATTCGTAAATTTTAGAAGTCGGCAAATCCCACTATTAAGAAACAAACGAACATAAAAAACATCCGAAATGTAAAAAGAAACGAGTAGCCAACATAAACATATTACAAGTCATCCAAAAATCATCCGAAATAAAACATGATATCCCTAACTGTTAAGACATATAGAAATTACAAATAAAATGGAAACGAGTAGTCAACATAAAAGAAGTACAAATCATCCACAATCATCCGAAATTACAAGCTTGAAATCCGAAACACAGAAGACATAAACAAAATACGAATGAAATCCAAAGCAGTCAATGGCGACCTCGTTTCCCCTGGGATCGGGGTGGGCGGTCACCCGGGTAGGGAAGAACGGGCTGGAACGACGCCATCAACTCATCAAAATACGCAAGGCGGGCTTCCGGATCGTCGCTAAAGTGCTGAGCTGCAGAAAAGCGCTCCATCAACGAGAGAGCGGCCTGAAACAAGGTGGCAGTGGTTAGTATAAATGTACATGCAAATAATTACTGTTACACACCAAAACACGAACTGAGTACCTGCTGTGATCCCCCTGCGAGTGTCGCCTGCTCCTGCACCTCGGCGGCGGATGGTGGTATGATCCTCGGGTGGGAGACTCTCGAGTACCAAGCGTGGTAATCCGGAGTCGCTTTCCCCGGGTAGTCCACGGGCCGCGAGAGCCTCCTCAGGTCAGCGCACATGACATAGACACTCCTCCACGGGTGGGCCGAGTACACCGGACCGAAGTCAAGAAGGTAGTTCCCACCCCCATGCCTCAGTCGATGCGCCCTAACCGGCTCGGGCATCGACTCGGGTATAGTCTGGACGTAGCCTAACTGTCTGATGACCCAGTCTCCCTGGTAAGGCTCAACGATGTCTAAAGCGCAGTGTCCCGAAGTAGGTAGTGGTACGATGCACCGTGTGAGCGTTCCGCACGAAGGGCTCCCAACAGACCCGATCTGCTGTCAATAAGTCAAGTGATCGTCGGTAGGCCAAAAGGTTGTCCCCGCGCGCCGATGGTTTCCCGATGCCTACCCACGCAGTCGCGCATGGCGAAGTCGGCGAAATCGGGATCGGTGCCCCTGGCCTAAAGTCGAGGAAGTACTCATAGATCCACACCTGAAGCAAAGTCAAACACCCGGCCAAAGTGGTGAACCCCTCCCTCGAAGCCATCCCTAAATTCCTGTACAGCCACGCCAACGTACCAGCACCCCACGCAAAACCAGGAATCGAGTCCAAGCTGTTCGTCAGTGGGAAGACTGACGGACGAATACGATCGCTCGACCTATCCACAAAGAGGAACTCCCTCAACAACGTGATCAGGTAACTCTGCACAGTCTGCTCATGGGTCCCAGTGGTCATCTTCTCACGCACAGCCCTCGCTAGTACCGCCCCGCTCCTGAAAATGGGAGGGCCCGCATCCCCCCTGGGTGCCCTCAACTGCAAATCATTCATCCCGAAGAAGTTCCCCACAGCGGCCTTCCCATCAGCCAGACCCCCAGTCTCGTTAAGAACAACGCATGGCTCACCCTCTATAGACAGCCCTAAGATCTTGGCGACATCGTGCAACATGATAGTCATCTCGCCGAACGGCATGTGGAATGTGTTCGTATCCGGCTGCCACCTCTTGACGAATGCTGTAAGGAGCGGTATGTCCAAATTGCGTAGAATGCACGCCCGTAGGTGAATCAGGCCCGACTGTCGGACAGCATCCACTACATGAGGAAAGCGGTCGAACGACTCCAACTCCCTCACAATCCGAGGACGGTTGTAGGTCGTCAGCAGAGTCAGCGCGTGCCCTGGCTCTGACCAAAGCAGACGCGCAATATGACCCCCAAAGCTCGGGATCACCGACGGATCGATGGGACCTCCGGGACTAGGTCCCTGCAGAATCCACGAAGTGTCGCTCCGTGGACGTCGGGGGGCGCTCGAGCCTGAAGTACCCACACTACCCTGGAAAGTTCCTTCAGGCCCCTTCCTGTAGACAACAGTCTTACCATGCTGTGATGTCTCCGCGTTCGTCTCCTGCTCCCGCTCCTCCGCCTGCTGCTCCGAGAAGTTGTTCGGAAAAGCGTGTCGTCTCTCCTCCTCATCGAACTCCATGTTCAGGTCGGCAGACTGCAACGACCTGGACGGCTCGCGGTTCCCTTCGAAGAACCGTCGTGTGTACCGCTCGTGGTACGGAAAGGTGGAACAGGAATGTCTAGTGTCCCCCCATGAGAGGAAGACGATGGCTCTGGTGGGCCGGTAGGTGGCGGCCCCGGCCTACCCCTAGCACGAGTGGACGCAGTGACGACCCTACCGTCTACCCGGCTACTCTTCCCCTTACCAGCCATCTAATTTTACAAATTCCACACGTTGATAAAATAAAACTATGTCACTTGTTAATAATAATAAGAAATGAATTTAACGTTCTCGTACTATTCTTGTTACTTGAAAAATCAATTGATATAAAATTTGGTATGTAATAAAAAAAAATTCTATTACTGATATAATAAGAAATTACTATTCTTATTACTTTCAACGTTGTCGCTTGATATAAAATTTAATTTAAAGAACAAATTACTGATAACGTATATTCTTCTCAAATTAATTATTTTCAAAAAAGGCTATTTTTTTAGTAAACACTACTAACCTTAAAATTAGTACTCATCGTTATCTCAATTGGGCATCCGATTTTAGCAAGAGATAACGATTGCAAGTTTTTCACCTAAATTCAACTTTTTAGTTATTATTTTTCAAGCTAATTGATATTTTCAACCTAGAGATCCATATATTTTTTTGATTACAATTTTTCAAAAATATTTCAAAACCTAAACTTATCAACAATTAGTCCTGAATTTCATAATAATAATTCTAATAATATTCCTAAACATATAAACATTTCGTATAATTTCCTAATAATAATTCAAACAACCAACACCCCAGTAACGATACGAACATCTAACGAAAAATAAACGAACTTTACGGATATCGTAACACATAACATAAAACAAAAAAAATAAAAATAAAAATCGAAAACAGGTACAGACGCATGAATTTCGCGTCTAGGGGACCTCCTCGACGCGAAATTCATGCGTCTGAGGGGCCTCCTAGACGCGAAATTCATGCGTGTAGGGGACCCCCCAGACGCGTTTTTCCGGCGTCGAGGTCTGTTTCCAGACCCAATTCGCGAAAAATCGAGCCCCATTTCGCAGAAATCGATCCCACCATCAGCCAAATCGATACCAAAATCGAATATAGAAAACAATAACTACTCAATTAGGGTATATATCACACATAAATTAGCTATGGGGAACCTAAACTATCAATCTAATATTAATTATAATCGAACTAATCGATCCAAAATAATCAAATACAAGCTAAAAGGTAATACAAAATAGATAGATCTACTTACTTGAGTACGGATTTGGAGTTGGAGTGGAAGCGGTTTTATATTTGAAAAACGATTTTTTAAGAAATTGTTTAAGGGAGAGAAAGAAGTGAAAATGAATTGTAAGGAGAAGGGGGGGTTTATATATAAATTTCCTAAACATATTCCCGGGATACATTGAGACACGTTTCTCGGAAACCGTTCAATAGTCCAAAAACCGACATTTCAAATTAGTCGGGAATATATTTGTTACGTTAGTTAAGAAACTTAATTAAATTCATTAGAATATATTACATAAGGGTAAAAGAGTTACGTTGAGACACGTGCCTCAAAAACCGTTCAAGAGTACAAAAACCGTAATTTTAATTTACTCGGAAATATTAATTACATTAATTAACAAACTTAATTAATATCATTAATCATAATTAGGGGAAGGGTAAAAGAGTAAATTCACGTATAAAGCGCCGACGACGTGGCTGAAATATCGACGACGAAATGTAGTAGTGATTTTATTAAACTAGTTTTGGGCCCGGCGATGCCCGGGCTGTAACGTCTAATTTTTTTTTTCCGTAGAAAGACCTTTTGAGTACACCGAAACTTGATTTTAATGAGTACGTACATTATTTGTTATGCAGATAAATTAAAAGATTTAAAATAACTTATTTAAATATATATTTTCAATTAGTCCACTAAAGAATTACTCCGTACTCCGTAATACATTACTCCATACTTTATTACCAACGAAAATAAACTCAAATTAAATGTTCATTCTTGTAACATTTATCGATACATACACGAGTATATCTAAGCTATATTACAGAAAAAACTTTAGACGAACTCAAACATATAATGTTTACGGTGACTCAATATATATGAATGGTAATTTAATCTAATACCTACGGAATATAATTCTATAAACGATATTGGTATAATGTCTTCTGATAAATATCTTTAGACACACTATATTATAATAAATCCAACAGTTACCAAATCATGATTTAAAACAGTTACGAAATCCAACAGTTACACAAATTAATTCCTTTTTTTAAAAGTGATCTCATCGATATAATAAGAGGTATGTCTACACTTTTTTTATGATAAATATTTTTGTCAAATGTAAACCATTAGACATAGCATTATGTAACGGTGTCTCTCGCACATACATCTGTTACCGAATTAATAATGACGGTATAACCAGAAAGAAGTAAGAAAATTAATCGATCAAAATTGAGATTATTGTGAGACCGTCTTACGATAACTAATCGTGAGACATACTAATAGAAGTAAAATAACATTAAAACTATGTAGGTGAGAGGTGTCACGATAAATCAATCATTATATACTCCGTATATCATAATGTACTACGGAGTATTTATTAATACGTTCATCTTTAATTTTTGAACTATTTATTATCATGTGATGTACAAAACTCCTTTATGTTACTTACTAATTTAGGGTCGAAGTCCAAAATCGATCTGTCAACAACCTACTTAAGTATAAATACGGAGTAATAATAATAATAAATAAAATAATAGTAATAATAATAATAATAATAATAATAATAATAATAATAATAATAATAATAATAATAATAATAATAATAATAATAATAAGAGAATAGGTATCTAATATGTAAAATACATATTTATTTTTATCTAGTGAACACATGTTAGAAAAATCATTAAAATATACAATACTCTGTATATTTTTCAACTTACAATATGGTAATAAAAAAGGCGGAATAAACTATCTCAGACCCGTATTCTGACATTAGTCAAACTCGTAATTTGTATCAGTCGCTCCCTATTGTAACTGAGGTGAGACAAATCAAATTGTTAAAAAAAATTCTTAATACAAAAATAAGAAGTAAACAATTTTATTAAGGGAATAAGACAAACAAAACTAAGTAAGAAAACATAATGACAAACTTGTAGAAATGATGAGAGAAGAGGGGCATTCCTGGAAACATAAAGTTACGCAAAACTTCCATGACATTCTCCCCCTTTTTATATAAGTTAATGAAAAGACAATTGCACATTGTCAAATTTCTAACATTTCAATGAAAAGTGGGCTACTTAGGTAGGAGAGAAAAGTGGTATTAAGGGCTTGCTTGGGATGAAAGTAATACATTAAGGGGTAATAGATGCTGAAATGTGAAGAAAATGGAGGTGAGGGATGGTTAGTGGTGGTAATCAATATCATATCAATCAATCAATATATATTAATAAAGCAGGAACTTTTCGAGCGATATGATTGGTCGGAGTTTTTTTAATATATTTTTTAGATCAAATAAATATTATAAAAAAATCCTACTCCACCTCAGACTATATTTTTTGATATATTTTTTTAAATTAAATAAAGAATATAAAAGTTTGTATATGAAATAAATCTTACTTCTTTTTAATTTAAATAAATAATATAAGAATTTGTATATGAAAAAAACAATCCTACCCCATTTAATACTCTAAAAATTATCACTATATAAACCGACGATTATCACCTCATAAGGCAACAAAAATTTGGACCGCGATAAAGTGAAACTTTTCGAGCGATATGATTGGTCGGAGTTTTTTAAATTATTTAATAAAAAGTTTTAATATATTTTTTTAATTCAAATAAGAATATAGGAATTTCTATAAGATAAATAAATCCTATCCCACTCAGATTTAAGCGATATTAGATTCGTATAGGAAAAAACAATCCTACTACACCTAAGATTAAAAAAATTACCACTATATAAACCGTCAATTATCACCTCAAAATACTACAAAAATTTAACAGAAACCGCGTGGAACATGTAGTCAGTTCTATTTGATGAATTTTTAAATATTTACGAGTATTTATTTATTCACTCTATAATCAATATTAGAAACTCTAAAAATATAAAATTACGATAATTTTGTTGTTCACATATATATATAAAACGGTAAAAATTATCTCACATTGAAAAAATATAATAACGAGATGTGATTATAATAAATAAGAGGCATCATTGGTCATTAGGTAAATTTAAAAAAAAAAATTTAGTCTCATAAGTATTTTTGCTCGAAAAAATGTCAGAGTAAGTTTTAATGTGTTTTTTTCTCCCACATCAAAGAAATATAAACGGTGAAACTATTACATATTCCTTCTATATATATATATCCAATGCTCCCATCAGCTTTTTCACATTTGTCGAGACGCGTTTTGCACCATCAATATCAAATATACAACGAGCAAAAAATATAAAAGTTTGATATTTATAATATATACTCATAACGACTAAACACACAAGATCTCACGTGACTATATTCCCTCCTATAGATGTCAAGAATATTGAAGATTTTCTTTATTTGTGAATAATGTCAAAAACAGAGGTGAGAATAAAATTATCTCACATCGATAAACTATAATGAGGTGATGAAAATTTATTATATAAATAAAAGTAATCATTCGTCTTTAGATATTAAACAAAAAAAATTGGAGCCCTAAAAAGAGTTATTAAGACTACAAATTTAAGTAAAATTATCCCACACCAAAAAATTATAATACTCCCTAATAAATTGATAAAATTCTATTATATAAAATAAAAGTAATCATTTGTATTTAGATATCAATCAGAAAAAAAATTTAGTTCTAAAAAGTGTTCGTTAGGTTATAAACTTAAGTAGATTTATACTGCATCGAAAAATTATGATGAGGTGATGGAATTCTACATCATAAATAAGAGAAATCATTTGAGTTGAGATATTAACCAAAAATCTTTAAGTCTGAAAAAACGTTTTTGACATTATAAACTTAAGTAGAATTATCTCACTTTGAAAAATTATGATGAGGGGATAAATTCTACGTAGTATATCATAATTAAATAAGAGAAATCATTCGTTTTTTTATATTAACCAAAATTCTGTTGAGTCTTATAACAACTTTTAAGGCTATAAATTTAAGTAGAAATATCTCGCATCGAAAAATAATAATAGTTGATGGAATTCTATTACTGAGTATAGTAATAATTCTAGATATTAATATGAAATCTTTTCAGTTCTAAAGATTACTATAAACTTAAGTAAAATTATTTACATCGAAAAATTATGATGATGAAATTTTATATCATAAATAAGGGGATATAAATTCTACTATATAGATAAGGGTTATGTTAAATACAACCCTTAAGGTTGTTTTGAAGCCTTTAATACCTTCACAATTTGGTATAAGTTAAAAATCAAACAATAAACAACCCATGCAATTAATACAATTATTTATAAATAAAGGTGTATTATATCAAAGAATTTGTTTCCTCTTTTACACTCTTAGATGTAATCCTAATGGTTGTATTTATCATTTCCCTATAAATAAAGGTAATCATTCATTCTTATAAATCAACCAAAAATCTTTTGAGTCCTAAAAAAAGTTCTTAACAGAATAAATTTAAGTAGAAATATCACACATCGAAAAATTATAATAAATTGATTGAGTTCTATTATATAATTAAGAGTAATCATTCGTCTTTAGTTATGAATCTGAAATCTTTTGGATCTTAAAAATAGTTTTTAAGATTTTAAGACTATTCATTTTTAGATATTAACCAAAAAATCTTCTGAGCCAATAACAACTCTTAAGACTATAAATTTAAATAGAAATATCCCGTATCAAAAAATAATACGAAGTAATAAGTTGATGGAATTCTATTACTCCGTATATAATTAAGAGTTTTCATTCATCTTTAGATTTTAACATGAAATCTTTTTATTGAGTTATAAAAAGAGTTTTGAAAAGTACTACGGAGTATAACTCTAAGTTGAATTATCCAAAATTGAAAAATTATGATGTGGTGAGAAATTTTATATCATAAATAAGAGAAATCGTTCGTTTTTAGATAATAATAAAAAAAAAATTTGAGTCTTATAACAACTGTTAGCTTAAGGTTATAAATTGAGGTAAGAAGATCTCATATCGAGAAGTTGAGGAAATTCTTTTATGTAAATAAAAGTAATCGTTCGTCTTTAGATATAAAAACAGAAATCTTTTGAGTTATAAAAAGAGTTCTTAAGAACATCGAAAATTTCTACAAATGTAAGAAATGAATATTGGTACGAATATGTAACTGAAAATGTATTTGTGTGTGAGATACATAAAAATCGGTCCGTGCATCGCACGGGCTTTCCAACTAGTATATATAATTAAAGGCAGCTTTTTTTTCGAGGGAATCCAACTTTTATGAAACACTAAGAATTTAAATATTATCCATATTAAAAGTGGATATGATAAATAATACTTCTATTTGTTTTAGTATTACATAATAAATAATACTCCTTTGACTCTTGGTATTAGACAAAACAATCCAAACACCCCTAAGAGTATTACCACCTCAGAAAACAACAAAATTTGAATAGACACCGCGTGGAACGCGTAAAATGGTTAGGATTATTTCAAATAATCATCATTGTTGGAGAACTATTATTAAAATAAAATTATTATCATAATATAAGTAGATATATTTATTAAGACAAAATTATCCTAATAGAATTGGATTTACATTTTTGCGAAAATACGGTGTGAGAAATTACAATTTTATAACTTTTTGCCTTTTATATCAATAAAAAAATTTAAGAGTTTTTTTAATTTAATATTGGAGTATTTTATTTATATTCATTACTTGTCATATTTATATAGAAATAATTATAAATAATAAATGTTTTAAAAGATATTACACAATAAAAAAATAAATTATTACTTCATTTATAGGTGTCATCAAAATAAAACTACATTGCATTTAATATTGCAATCATATAAAGTAAATAATTTTTAACGGACAGGTCCGGTTGGGCCGCGATCCTAATATACCGGGTTTGATGACAGTCAAGTAGCGGATCAAGATTTATAGGTGTTGACCTACGAAAAAACGGGTTGGATGGGTTGGGTTTACGGGTCAAGTCAAGTCATTCAGATCAACTAGAGAGTACAACTTTAGTCTCCTGATTTATAAGTGTAGACACCCGCATTTTGACTGCCACGTGTCTATGGTAGTCTCCGAAAAACACCCGATGATGATTGGACGTCAACGTGACTTAGTATACTCGGATTTGGGCTCGGAATTCATAATATCCGACATGGACTTTTTAGCGGAGTAAAATCTCACAAAACAGACCTCAAATTCAGGCCCAGCGGATCGTTCCGAGTCAAATAAGACTAATTTGGGCCAAAACCGACACCAAAAATATTTCCCGTCTTTTGGCGACCGGGTCAAAACCCGGTCAAAGACGAAACCGTCTCATAAATCAGCCAAGTTCATTTGGCGCAAAGAATCAAATTCAAAAAAAGCTACCAAATCTTCAAAAGTCAACCCTTCCTTATTTATCTCACCCGCCTTGACCCACTCGATCGAGTGGATTGACCTCACTCGATCGAGTGGAGCCTTTTTACCCGGATAAGGCCCATTTGTGAAGGCACTCGATCGAGTGCACTAGGGTCACTCGATCGAGTGCCCTTATGTCGTGGGGTAATGCCTATAAATACCCCACGACATCCCCATGCATTTCACTTTTTTTTGCACTTTCAACCCTACACTTTTCAGCCATCTTTGCCCTACTACAACCCTACATACCTATACTACAAACCCTAAGCAAAACACACCATTTCCGAGCCTCTATACCTCGGAAATCGACACACACACACACATACACATCCATATACACCATAACTCACATACGTACTCGATACTCCTTAGCATTGTCGCTGTTCACGAGCCTATTTCCGAGTCCTATACTAGCATGTATGTTGAGGGTGCCTTAAACCTCGTTCTAATCTCTTTTATCTCGCTTTATTTCCGTTTATTCATCATATTTTTCGTGTTATAATCGTAATTGTCACAACGTTAACACTAGCACTTTTTTGCATCTTTTACATTTTCGTTTTATATCATTTTATCGTCATTACATTATTAATACCGTGTATATATAAAACTAGTATCAAATTTCGGTTTAAAATCCGTTTGACTACGATGTTTGCCTAAGATCCGTTTAATCCCTTTACGAGCAACGACGGAGGTGGAGCCCTTTCGAGGAGCCCCGCCCCAATGTACTCAGGGGCGTAACGCGATCGCAAACGGTCGTAGTTGAACGAATTTCATTCCATTTCCATAATTGGTCCGAGACCCGTTGACACGAATACCGACATCACATAACCCGAAAGGGTTAGTTTCGATGTCGTGACGTAGAGGGATGCATCTCGTTACTAATTCAAAGTTTCGTAATCTAACACAAACATTTTCATAAAAACTCCGGTGACGGTATTATAATCGTTCATACACGATTATAGTACCGGAGGCCGAGTCGAATACAAATCGTGCGATATTTGTATTTGACTCGACCGATCATCGATTTCAAGTCATAAAATCGAGCAAATCACTACTCGTACAGGGGGCACTCGACCGAGTGCCATAGGCCACTCGATCGAGTTGCACCCCAAAAACAGGGCAGTAGCCCCATTAATGATGCACTCGACCGAGTGCCATAAGGCACTCGATCGAGTAACCCCCTAAAATATGGGCAGTAGCCACGTTAATGGCGCACTCGGTCGAGTCAATCAATGACTCGGTCGAGTGGGTCTGGCAACTTAGAAACCCGAGGGCTTGGACACATATTCCGAGCCCCGTCCTTATTGACTTTAGACCATTGACCGACCCTTCATCATTTTCAAAACGCTACACATGTCACGACACGTAGAACGACTTTGACCACTTTACGTGATAAGTCGGGACAAGACTACGGAATGTGAGACTAGGCTAGCAATACGCCGCAATCTCATATTTCCGTCCTTCGCTTAATACGTGACATAATACGTATTTAAGCGGGGTAGTCCATCTACATATTTCGCGGTCTAGCTTTCATACGGGTCCGTTTTTATCTTTACGTTATTTTGTTTATGTCGTATTGTGAAATCCGGGTTGTATTTCCGCCCGTGTAGCTTGTACGCTTTTTACTTCCTTTTTCGAGCTTTATTTATTACTTGCTTTTACGCTTTATAAATGAACCTCGCATGCTAACTCAACTCGACCATAATTAGATGCATTAAATGACGTAGTTAACGCAAAATTCGCATGTTTAGACAAAACGTTGTTTGCATATCATTTCATTATTTTACTAGCGCGCGTATCATGAACACGAACGATGTCTTAGTAGAGGCCGCCATGTGCGGGCGGGCTTGGGTGTCCTTAGTGGGCTTCCCAACACGTACCCTCACCCCTTACTCAGAACCTTTGGTTTCCGGATGTCCGAAACCCTTGGCGAACGAGAGTCATTCTTTACACGATTACCGGTATAGATGGTATCGGTATCGCAATGCAAAGGGACGAGCCCCATAAACTCTGAAATCGGAGTGGGCTTACTTTGTGTATAGCCCATAACGACATAGAGTGGGCTCGTATGGTTCCGAATAACCACAAATTTCGGTGGCGACTCCATTTTGACTTAAATTTCGAACCCGAGAACAATCTTACCACGAGATTCATTCGCCTACCCAAACCCGCGCTTCGCCGCGTTGGGGTGGACCTACGTCATGTCCACAATTTGGCGACTCCGCTGGGGATACCTGATGTACCACATGTCATCGGGGTTCCTAGGGTGAGACTCGAAGAGAAATCGTTCGTCGATTCGTGTGCGCGCGTTAGTCTAATGATTCATGCATAACCCATTTTTGCCCGGGCCGGTTACTTGTGACCGACGTCCCACTATACCGCGGTGCATTCCTACATGGGTGCGCTAAAAACATCGATGGTGGAACTCGTCTCGGTTTTGCGGCATGTCCTAAGACCAACTCGGCTTAGGGAGTCCGTCCATCACATGAGAAAGCCATCGTTGTTGGTATAGACCCTATTTTGACCGACCGAGACTTAGTGTAAAGCATACATAAGCGTCGTTATAATGCTTGTTTGACTATGTGCTACTTGGTTTCCGTGTCAATTTTCAAAAACCGTCATTTCAAAATTGCATCTTTCCAAAAATACCCACCTTTCGAAAAACCCGAAATACTGTCCATTTCGGGACCCGTCATTCTAAAATACCCAATTTTGAAAAAACCCGAAATGCTGCCCATTTCGGGACTCACTTTTTCAAAATACCCAATTTTCAAAACTCGGAATGCCGCCGAAATTTAGGATCAACGATTTGACTCAAAATATCCTTTTCTGTAGTCGGCATGCTGTCCGTTTTAATTCTCGAATTTCCACCCCCACCACCTTGATTTTCGGAATTTTTCCTTTTCAAAATTCCAATCTCGGTTTTCGAAATTCCGTTTTCAGTTTTCAAAACTTTCGGAAATTCGTTCATTTTGCATTCAAACCTCAACTTTCAACTTTCAACTTTCCTAAAATAAACCTTCCTTATTATAGGACCTACCGTCTATCCGTGTATCGGGTCTTTGCATAATACGTAGAAGGTTTATAGCGTCGAAACTCCGTCGATCTTATATCACGAGTTTCCCCCCCTTTTCCCAAGTCCGCCTTATCTTGTCAAGGCACGACCAACCCGCGTAGGGCATACCCCTACAAAGGAAGGTCCGTCCATACACTCGAGTCAAAAGTCTGGGGAGTAATCTCACGTGGACCTTCCTTCGAACGGGACTAGGCCCACAAAGCCGAAATCCTAAGAAAGTCATACCACCCACGAGTCATCCGTCTAGATGTCTTTCTCGAGTCTTTTCCACTCAGTCTTTTCTTTTTGGGTCGCTCGGGATGTGCTGCTTCCTTTGATTCCAAGACTGGGTTCGGTTTCTGATTACGTGGTGTTCTTACAGACAGGCCACCATCAACCAGACACACTCGCAGGATGGAAACTGCCTTAGCTGAACTGAAAGCCTCCGTTGATTCCATGATCGAGAAGCAGGCCGACATCGATGCCCAACTGAATGAAATGAGGGCTGGGCAAGTTGCTATCGTCACTCGATTGGCTTCGGTGGAGCACAGGACTCCTACTACCGGGACTACCGGACCTTTAGCTGAACTGGTTAGCTCGGTCCGCCGACTGGAAGAACAAGTGCATTTAACTGGGAATAACAACATTCACCGGGAAAACAGTCGGGAGTATAACCCGCTAAGTGACAAGCTGCCCGCAAACCTGAACCTTACCGGTTTGCCTATGTTCGAAGGGACTGAAGACCCGTTACTACATGTACGGGCCTTCAAGGAGTTCATGGCCATGAAAGGGGTGGACTCCACCATGTTCAAGAACCTCTTTGCTGCGTCTCTTGAAAAGCACCCTCGGGCCTGGTACTACAGGCTAGACCCGAAGAAATACCCTACATGGGATGATGTGGCCACCGAGTTCGCTCGGAACTATGCTGACAACACCGAGATCCAAACCACAATGAGATCTCTGGAAGTTATGGCCCAGGAGCCAAAAGAGGGTTTTACCAAGTACCTTCAACGCTGGAGGGCTGAGAGTGTGAAACTGGTCGATAAACCCAGTGAGAAAACTTTAGTGGAGGCCTTTGTTAAGAACCTCCTCCCATCCTACCGGGTTCACCTCCGATATGCCGTCATACCCAATTTCACTACCCTTACTGAAATGGGTATGAGGATTGAAGACGATCTGAGACTGGAAGGCCTCACTAAGGCCGCTGCTAAAGGTTACCAAGGGGCTTCTTCCTCCACAACCAAGCCTCAAGCTGCAACCCGCAGCATTTTCGACGCGGTTAATCTACTAGATGCCCCGTCCAAGAGAAACACCCCACCTCGGGTTTTCACCGATATAGGTACGACCTATACTTATGCCTTACAAAGGCTATCCTCTAAGGGCCTAATCCAACCGATAGGCCCAACTCCTGAAGTTCCGGTCGAGCGACGCTCCAAGAACTATAATGCTCAAGCCTATTGCCAATACCACCGAGGCAATGGGCATGACACCGAGAAGTGCTGGAAGCTGAAGCACTTGATTCAGGACCTGATTGAAAGCGGTAAAATCCCGCTGCCCGGAGATAAGCCCAATAATAAGGAAAATCCTTTCAGCTCCCACGCCATCTTTACCGGGGAGGTGATTGACTGTTCTCACCTTATCTCTCCACTTATCCCGCAAGTGAACGGGATCTGGTTTGATGACGAAGATGATGTCTATCTCGCCAAAGGGGAAGCTGTCCCCATCACCGCCGAAGAGATTCGAAAGACTAAATCTCGAGTCTTAACCAGTAACCACCTTGGTCGTCCCTATCAAGCCACTAGCTCTAAGGACACCCCTATCCCGACAACCGTCATTACGGAAGTCGCCTCTGAAGAGCCAACTGCTGAAACGGCTCTTGTGAAACAATTGAAGAAGACCCGAGTTGACCTCACTATATGGCAACTCCTGGTTAGCTCTCAAGAACATCGGGAAGCACTCACAAAGGCTCTCGATCAAATCAAGGTTGACTCTTTGGTTACCCCCGCTGAGATGGTAGCCACGATCTTGCCCCACCTAAAGGGCAAGGCTAAGGAAGAAGGACCGGTAATCACTTTCTCCGAGGCCGACCTACCACCATTCGGGGCCGCCCATAACCTGGCCCTCTACATCACGGTGGTCTGCCGAGGAAAATACCTTCCCATGACCTTAGTTGATGACGGGTCCGCTGTGAACGTCCTTCCTCTAAGGACCGCAAAAGCCCTCGGCATTACCGAGGCTGACTATGTTTCGACTGCTCAGACCATCCAAGCCTTCGATGGGAGCCCAAAGTCGGTAGCTGGGGCCGTGAAACTAACCATTATCACTGGCCCGATAGAGAAGGAGCTCGAGTTTCAGGTGATCGATGTCACCTCATCATTCAACCTGCTCCTAGGTAGGCCTTGGATCCACGCGGTCAAGGCGGTGTCCTCCACCCTCCACCGAAAGATTAAGATGCCTCTGCTTAACGATGTCATCACTTTAGAGGCAACACCAATGACTGTGGCTAGCTGTAACGCCACAGGACGCACGGACCTCTGGGGGTTCGATTTTGTGGGGATGATCGAGGAAGAGTACCTCTTTAGGCCTTACTTCACTACGAGCATCGACATGATGCTCCAAAACCTAGGGTACTTTCCGGGGGCTACCTCTCGACCCGATCTTCCAGCTGGGAAGATCATCGAGGTTCTCAAAGACGAAGAATCTCACTTTGGTCTCGGTTATGACATCACCCCCGACAATGTTGTCCGAGCAGGGATCGAAAAGGCCTGCAACATCCTTAAGGGTATCTACTTGAGCCCTTATAGCCCACGGTTGGCTGACTACTTTGTCACACCGGTGTTTGGGGCTATCCAGGTTGGTCTATACCAACCCAATGCTATGCAGCTCGGGACCCACTTGGCCCGGGACTGCAACTACATCCCGGATGATGTGTTCGCCCTCATCCAATCCAACGGAGCTGAAGATGCTGAGCCCGCACTAGGGCTACTATTTGGGGAAGACACCGTAGCCCCAACTCCAAAGGAAGACCTGGTCAACCTGATTCTCCGCAGCAACAGGTTTGACCCGACCAAGCTGATCTCGGATGTTGGTTCCGAGACGGGAAACAGAGCCTGGAGGAAGACTGTCAAGTGGACTGACAGCCAGGGAAAGATCTACAAGCTGGTCACCGGAGAGGGAGACATGCCTGAGTCTGAGTCCGAGTCCGAGTTTGAGTCGGAGTCTGAGTCAGAGTCTGAGGTCGAGTCTAGGGAAGTCGGTGCTAGAATCACTCCTGTAACCCCCCTCCCTTTTATTATTCCTGCTGCTGGCACCTCGGGGTCTGTCCCGAGTGCCCTACCTATCCCGCCACTGACCAATGATCAGATGGCTGCTCTCTTTGAGCTGTTCTCCAAATTTTCAATCAATAATAACAACCGTTCTGCTTACGACTTGTCTCTTTCAAATTCTGCTTTTAAAAATGTTTTATGCTATGACATTGAGAAATTAGACGAACAGGTACCTTTACCTCCGCATTTGATCGAGCAACTAGAGCAAAGGGAGTCCCGGAACCCGGTAATCGAAGAAATCGAGTCCATAAATGTGGGAACAACCTTAGAGCCTCAGACACTTAAGATAGGGTTATCCTTAGATCCCGAGGAGAAACAACAGTTCGTAAACCTCCTCCAAGAGTTTAAGGACGTCTTCGCATGGTCCTACAAGGACATGCCGGGGATAGACCGGGAAATAGCCGAGCACCACATACCAATCAAAGACGGGTGCAAACCGGTCAAACAAAAGCTTCGTCGGATGAGGCCCGAGTGGTCTCTCAAGGTAAAAGAAGAAGTCGACAAACAATTCAAAGCCGGCTTCATACAAGTGTCCGAGTATCCGGACTGGGTGGCAAACATCGTGCCGGTTCCTAAAAAGGACGGTAAGGTGCGGGTATGTGTAGATTTTCGGGATCTTAACAAGGCGAGCCCGAAAGATGATTTTCCGTTACCACACATCGACATACTGGTGGATAACACGGCCGATCATGCCCTTCTATCATTCATGGACGGGTATGCCGGGTATAATCAAATCAAGATGGCGAAAGAAGACATGAGTAAGACTACCTTCACCACACCTTGGGGTACTTACTGCTATACCGTCATGCCTTTCGGTCTCATTAATGCCGGGGCCACATATCAAAGGACTGCTACCACTTTATTACACGACATGATGCATAAAGAGGTAGAAGTTTATGTAGACGACATGATCGTCAAATCCAAAGAACGGGACGGTCACATCACCGCCCTAAGAAAATTCTTCACCCGATTGCGCAGATACAACATGAGGTTAAACCCTCAAAAGTGCAGTTTCGGGGTAACATCAGGCAAACTACTGGGTCATATCGTTAGCCAACGAGGTATCGAAGTCGACCCAGCTAAAATCAAAGCCATTACCGAGATGCAACCTCCTAAAACCGAAAAAGAAATAAGGGGATTCCTCGGGAAAGTCCAGTACATCAGTCGGTTCATTTCCAAACTAACCATGGTGTGTGAACCAATTTTCAAGAAACTGAAAGTGGGAGAACGGGTCCTATGGGATGACAGGTGCCAAACTGCTTTCGACAAGATCAAGGAAATTCTGTCTGCTCCGCCAGTCTTGATGCCACCTCAACCCGGTTTGCCTCTGTCGTTATACCTAACAACGACCGAGACAGCCATGGGGGCTATGCTGGCTCAGACAGTTGACTCCGAAGAAAGAGCCATTTACTACATCAGCAAGAAGTTTTTAGAGTATGAGTGCAAATATACCATGCTCGAAAAGACGTGTTTGGCTCTAGTTTGGGCCACCAAGAAGCTTCGACATTATATGCTCAGTTACGAGGTCCATGTGCTATCCAAGATGGACCCGATCAAATATATCTTCGAAAAGCCCGTTCTCAACGGCCGAATCTCTAGATGGACTCTAATGTTGGCAGAGTTCGACTTAAAGTTTGTACCGTTAAAGGCTATTAAGAGTCGAATAGTAGCTGAATTTCTCGCCGATAGCCCGATAACCGAGGAAGGACACACCGACACTTGGTCCTTCCCAGATGAAGATATTTTCCATACTGATACTGAAACTTGGGATTTATACTTCGATGGTGCATCTAATTTTCGAGGGTTCGGAGTCGGGATCCTCCTAATTTCACCAAAAGGGGAACATACTCCCGTCTCCATCAAACTGGACTTTGATGTTACTAATAATGCAGCAGAGTACGAAGCATGCATTTACGGGCTACAAGCCGCCGCCAATCTGGGGATTACAAATCTCCGGGTACATGGTGATTCATCCTTGGTCATTAACCAAGCACTTCAAAAATGGAAGACTCGAAATGCTAATCTCGTGGCCTACCAGGCACGAGTACGGGATCTCGAGAAACAATTCCAAAAGGTGGAATACATATATCTGCCCCGGGAAGAAAATCAGTTCGCAGATGCACTCTCAAAATTAGCATCTTTACTGAATATTCCCGACCACGTGACTAGTATGCCGATTTGCGTCGAAAGACGGTCCGAGCCAGCATACATCTGCGACATCGAAGACATTGAGTTAACCGATCCCGAACCATGGTACCATGTTGTATTAACGTACCTAACAAACGGAGAATATCCTCCCGGGACGGAAGGTCGAGCCAAGAAAGCCTTACGGAGGCTAGCCACCCAGTTCATCCGCACCGACGACGGACAACTGTATAAAAAGACGGCACAGGGGGCTCTCCTCCTTTGTGTTGACAAATACAAGGCTGAAAAGGTTATGGCCGAAGTACATGATGGTGAGAACGGCCCACACATGAATGCCCACATGCTGGTCCGGAAAATCATGAGGCTCGGTTATTACTGGAATACCATGGAAGCCGACTGCCGGATGTATGTCAAACATTGTCATAACTGTCAAATCTTTGGCAATGTGCAACATATGCCGTCATCGCTACTCTATACCATGACGTCACCCTGGCCATTCTCGACGTGGGGTATCGACATAATCGGGAAAATAAATCCCTCGGGTACCGGTGGGCACTGCTTTATTTTGGTAGCTATCGACTATTTCACCAAATGGGTCGAAGCTGAATCATATCGCATTCTCACTGCCAAGCATGTCGCCAAGTTTATCCAAAACAAGATAATATGTCGATATGGGATTCCCGCTGAATTTATCAGTGACCACGGGACTCATTTTCAAGCCGAGACTGCAGCCCTACTGACCAAGTATAAAATCCAAAGGCATACTTCCTCGCCTTACCGTCCCCAAACAAATGGAGCAGTAGAGGCGGCTAATAAAA
Source organism: Agrostemma githago (assembly GCA_958450325.1). NCBI lineage: Eukaryota > Viridiplantae > Streptophyta > Magnoliopsida > Caryophyllales > Caryophyllaceae > Agrostemma > Agrostemma githago. The sequence goes on along the minus strand of OY288256.1, from coordinate 8,517,719 downwards.
CAATTGTCACCATACTCAAAAAGATGGCTGATAATTACCGGGACTAGCCCGACAAAATACCTTTTGCCCTATGGGGATATCGAACGTCAATTCGCACCGCAACCGGAGCGACACCATATTACCTAACCTATGGGATGGAGGCTGTCCAACCAGTCGAGCTGGAGGTACCGTCCCTCAGAATTCTGCTAGAAAGTCAAGTACCCGAAGCTGACTGGGTTCGAGCACGATATGACTCGTTGGTTCTACTAGACGAACGAAGGTCTCGTGCCCTCAATAATATCCAAATCTACCAGAAGAGGATCCAACGGGCCTTCAACAAGAGAGTAAGGCCTAGACACATTAAGGAGGGCGACCTAGTCCTTAAGTCTATTCGGGCTCTACTACCGGTTGACCCAAGGGGAAAATTCAAACCCAATTGGGCTGGGTCATATCTGGTGAAGAAAATCCTATCGGGGGGAGCAGTGATGCTGACGGACCTGGACGGGAACGAGTTTGTCAACCCAACCAACCTGGACCAGCTGAAGCGCTACTACCCTTAGCCATTTCTCAATGTCATTAGCAAGTTTTATCAAAATCATTTTTTTACAAAAAGCAAGTCAATGAGCTAGGATTACTTATTCTACTGTCATAAGCATCTTGAACCAATAGTCTTGGTGTAATTCGAGATTGCAAATTTCCTATGCCTGAACTACGTTTGGTTTGATTCTGCTAATCGCGGATACGTAGGCAACCCCTCAAAAGGGTACAACCAATGCAATCAAGAAAAGACAGGAGCGGTTTAATAATAAACTTCTTTTATTAATTCAAAAAAATATATCCCGATAAACTCGGAAATTACAAAGTGCAGGAATTCAAAAAAAAAATATAAATACAAAAAATCACACAAAAATAATAATAATATTTAAATAATAATAAAGCTAAAAGACTCGGCCTTCAGGGCATCTTGCCCTTCCCCTTGTCTTTAGCATCCCTAGCCGTCCACTGACGACGACGCGGAGGAGAACGCTCCCTAATCACTACGGGAACTTCTCTAGCTCGGGCTCGATTGTGTGAGCCCGAATCCTCCATCACCTCGATAGGCCCAAGTCGGGCCTTAACGGGCTCGGGGAGCCGGTCGCGCGGGCCTAGTCGGTCCCGGGCCGCCAGCCTTGGCCCAAGTCGTCGCTCTAAGTCGGTCTGCCCCCGAGTACTGCTAGAACCGACTTCTTTAGATCGAGTCTTAGTATGTGACTTATGACCCGATTCTTCCCGGACTTTGGCTCCAGAAGTGTCTTCCCCGGCGAAGAGCTCTCTGTTATCCTTCGCCGACTCGCGCTGCACCAATTCGATGGCCTCATCAACCTTCAAGGCCTTTCGAGCTTCCTCGGACTCTTCAGAAGTCCACTTCTGATAAGCCCGTGATACCCAAGCGGATTGGCAAGGGCTAGGTACCGTCCATGTGGGACGAGTGAACCATCGTTGCAACCAAGTGTCGCACATAGCGTCCGTCAATTGGAGCGGGACGCTAATGATGGCTTCCTTCTCAGGGATGCGCTGAGATGAACCGAACTGCCTTAGGAGGCGGTCCGGGTAAATGTGAACTGTCCAATCTAGGGACAAGATCGTCAGATATCGGGCTTGGTCCCTCTTCGCCAGTCCGGTCAATTTCGAAAGGAACCACCAAGCGACGGTCCACCTGATCAAAGGACCCCCGTGAAACACCAACTCCTCGTCCCAGTAAGCTCGATCAATCCGATGACTCGAGCTTATCTTCCGTCTTCGGGAGCTAATTTGACTGCTCCGGTAATTGGGAATGCTTGGAGGGGTCTCTATGATCGATAACCGCTCCGACAACCATATCTGAAAAGCATATACAGGCTTAATAAGCAACGGAGCAATTCGCTACGACCCACTCGATCGAGTGCAAAAGCTGACTCGATCGAGTAAGCCTGTCAAAAACAGGCAGTAGCCCGGTACGAGTGTCACTCGATCGAGTGACAGGTCCACTCGATCGAGTGACTTACGTGAATCAGAAAATTCGCGCGAAACGTGAAAAAAAAAAAAAAATCGAGGTGCATACTTGAAGAAAACGGGTACTCCCCGTCAGCGGTCGGGTTGGGTCGAGCCGTCGAGCATCCAGCCCCATAATGATCTCCCCAGTGGCTAGCCAAGCAGGGCTATGACCAGTCTCCATCTGGTCAACCACTCCGATTAGCCTGATCTGACCCATGCACAAGTCAAGGTCCATCAGCCCTTCGAACACGTAGCAGTGCAGCATGCAAAAGGCAAATGCCCTACGCCTATGAGCAGAGGTAGCCCTTACATCTCGAGGGTTCATGAACTTATCGGCAAGGTCGAATAGGGAGACGTTATCTCCCTGCACCATTCGGTTCGTCTCAGCATGAGACAGACCCAAAAACTCCCTTAACCGCCTCCTTGGATCCGGGTAGAACGGAGGGATAGCTGGCTGGGCAGTAAGGCTCCAACCACCAATAGCAGTAATCTCCTCGGGCAAAGGGCATATCTCTCCCCGCGGGAACACGAATACGTGACGGGTAGTATCCCAGAGCGACAAGCAGGCATCCAGGAAGTGCGAGTCGACCACCAGACGCTGAAAAGGGAATAAATTGACTATCCCCATCTGGGTCAGCCGAACCTTATCCTCGTCCCGGAAGTATTGGGACCAGGCGAGCAGCATGGCGGTCAAATGGTATATGCCCATGATGAAAATTTCTAAATTTTCTCGAAAGTCTACAAGATTTTGAGAAGGGAGAAGGAGAACTTGAGTTGTGATGCAGAAACTGAAGCAGGGATCTCCCATATTTATAATGGAGAAACCTAACAGAAACCTAACTGCTACTGTCTCCTCATCCAACTGGGCCCTATACACGCGCAGGCCTGATTTCAAAACTTGAACCCAGAATAGGAATCAAGCTGTCCCGAGCTTTCCTAAGATTTTCTAAAATTTCTTTGCGTCAAAATTTTTGTCTTTCCAAAACTTTCAATCTTTTTTCTCCCCAGCGAGAGTCAACATTTTACCTACATGTTACATGCAAGTTGTTATGTGTCAGCATACAGGTACACCCCAGACTTCAGAAGCAAGTCCCCACAAAACTATCTAATTTCCCCAACGGAGTTAGCTTTTCCCCGGTGTGCTACATCCGAAGTACGATGTGTCGGCATACGGGTACACCTACTCCCCGAAAGAGGCAAGCTTTACTCCCCACGGAGCATCATCATCAAATACGACCCAAGGCTTCAGAAGCAAGCCCGAACAGCTCGTATACTTCCCCAGCGGAACGCCCGAGGCGGCATTTTCCCGAAAAGATACGGGATGGGCCCACGTATAGTCGCGCCCAGGACTTATGCTACAAGTCTGACTCCCCGCGAAGCTATCATCGTCAGGACAGGTATGACCCTCTGCTTATGGCTGGCGAGCCCTTTTACGCGAGTCTACTGGACTATAAACGACCCGACCGGAAGTCTACCAGGTCTTAGCGGGCTTGGTAGCTACTCTGACTTTCGCCTTGTCCAAGCCTCAGTCAGAGTGGGGGCTCTGTAGACACCCGCATTTTGACTGCCACGTGTCTATGGTAGTCTCCGAAAAACACCCGATGATGATTGGACGTCAACGTGACTTAGTATACTCGGATTTGGGCTCGGAATTCATAATATCCGACATGGACTTTTTAGCGGAGTAAAATCTCACAAAACAGACCTCAAATTCAGGCCCAGCGGATCGTTCCGAGTCAAATAAGACTAATTTGGGCCAAAACCGACACCAAAAATATTTCCCGTCTTTTGGCGACCGGGTCAAAACCCGGTCAAAGACGAAACCGTCTCATAAATCAGCCAAGTTCATTTGGCGCAAAGAATCAAATTCAAAAAAAGCTACCAAATCTTCAAAAGTCAACCCTTCCTTATTTATCTCACCCGCCTTGACCCACTCGATCGAGTGGATTGACCTCACTCGATCGAGTGGAGCCTTTTTACCCGGATAAGGCCCATTTGTGAAGGCACTCGATCGAGTGCACTAGGGCCACTCGATCGAGTGCCCTTATGTCGTGGGGTAATGCCTATAAATACCCCACGACATCCCCATGCATTTCACTTTTTTTTGCACTTTCAACCCTACACTTTTCAGCCATCTTTGCCCTACTACAACCCTACATACCTATACTACAAACCCTAAGCAAAACACACCATTTCCGAGCCTCTATACCTCGGAAATCGACACACGCACACATACACATCCATATACACCATAACTCACATACGTACTCGATACTCCTTAGCATTGTCGATGTTCACGAGCCTATTTCCGAGTCCTATACTAGCATGTATGTTGAGGGTGCCTTAAACCTCGTTCTAATCTCTTTTATCTCGTTTTATTTCCGTTTATTCATCATATTTTTCGTGTTATAATCGTAATTGTCACAACGTTAACACTAGCACTTTTTTGCATCTTTTACATTTTCGTTTTATATCATTTTATCGTCATTACATTATTAATACCGTGTATATATAAAACTAGTATCAAATTTCGGTTTAAAATCCGTTTGACTACGATGTTTGCCTAAGATCCGTTTAATCCCTTTACGAGCAACGACGGAGGTGGAGCCCTTTCGAGGAGCCCCGCCCCAATGTACTCAAGGGCGTAACGCGATCGCAAACGGTCGTAGTTGAACGAATTTCATTCCATTTCCATAATTGGTCCGAGACCCGTTGACACGAATACCGACATCACATAACCCGAAAGGGTTAGTTTCGATGTCGTGACGTAGAGGGATGCATCTCGTTACTAATTCAAAGTTTCGTAATCTAACACAAACATTTTCATAAAAACTCCGGTGACGGTATTATAATCGTTCATACACGATTATAGTACCGGAGGCCGAGTCGAATACAAATCGTGCGATATTTGTATTTGACTCGACCGATCATCGATTTCAAGTCATAAAATCGAGCAAATCACTACTCGTACAGGGGGCACTCGACCGAGTGCCATAGGCCACTCGATCGAGTTGCACCCCAAAAACAGGGCAGTAGCCCCATTAATGATGCACTCGACCGAGTGCCATAAGGCACTCGATCGAGTAACCCCCTAAAATATGGGCAGTAGCCACGTTAATGGCGCACTCGGTCGAGTCAATCAATGACTCGGTCGAGTTGGTCTGGCAACTCAGAAACCCGAGGGTTTGGACACATATTCCGAGCCCCGTCCTTATCGACTTTAGACCATTGACCGACCCTTCATCATTTTCAAAACGCTACACATGTCACGACACGTAGAACAACTTTGACCACTTTACGTGATAAGTCGGGACAAGACTACGGAATGTGAGACTAGGCTAGCAATACGCCGCAATCTCATATTTCCGTCCTTCGCTTAATACGTGACATAATACGTATTTAAGCGGGGTAGTCCATCTACATATTTCGCGGTCTAGCTTTCATACGGGTCCGTTTTTATCTTTACGTTATTTTGTTTATGTCGTATTGTGAAATCCGGGTTGTATTTCCGCCCGTGTAGCTTGTACGCTTTTTACTTCCTTTTTCGAGCTTTATTTATTACTTGCTTTTACGCTTTATAAATGAACCTCGCATGCTAACTCAACTCGACCATAATTAGATGCATTAAATGACGTAGTTAACGCAAAATTCGCATGTTTAGACAAAACGTTGTTTGCATATCATTTCATTATTTTACTAGCGCGCGTATCATGAACACGAACGATGTCTTAGTAGAGGCTGCCATGTGCGGGCGGGGTTGGGTGTCCTTAGTGGGCTTCCCAACACGTACCCTCACCCCTTACTCAGAACCTTTGGTTTCCGGATGTCCGAAACCCTTGGCGAACGAGAGTCATTCTTTACACGATTACCGGTATAGATGGTATCGGTATCGCAATGCAAAGGGACGAGCCCCATAAACTCTGAAATCGGAGTGGGCTTACTTTGTGTATAGCCCATAACGACATAGAGTGGGCTCGTATGGTTCCGAATAACCACAAAATTCGGTGGCGACTCCATTTTGACTTAAATTTCGAACCCGAGAACAATCTTACCACGAGATCCATTCGCCTACCCAAATCCGCGCTTCGCCGCGTCGGGGTGGACCTACGTCATGTCCACAATAAGCAAACAATATATGGAGTATATACTAAGAGTGCTAGATAATTTAAGAATTAGAAACAAAATCATGTTCAAATAAATTGATTAATATATAAAAAAATAATTATGTTCAATCAATCAATCCGTCAATTATCAATACAATTAAACGATACGTTTTTCGAGCGACGTTGGTAATCTCCAATAGTTTTAGAATTCTTAAATACAAACTTAACTTATTTATCATATTTAAGTATTTTAAAATTTTGAACACTGCAAACTTGATTAAACTATTTTAACTAATTCAAAATTTAATGAAGTTAAAATACTTAAAATAAAATAATTAAATAATTAAAAACAAAATGAATACATGTCGGGTTAGACTACGGGTATTTCGAGTGACATGTAGTCTCAAACTTTTTTAAACTACATAATTTATTTAAATAAATTTATATATGTCGGGTTAGACTACAAGTCGGTTCAAATAGGGGTCGGGTTATACGGGTCACGAGACGGATTATGCTTAGAATACAGCTGAAAATAGTTTCGAACGTAGATTTTTTTTACCTTTAAGTAGAACGGAGTAATATTTTCGATATTACCTTTCATTTTATTAATAATATTATTTTTATACTTCTTTATTATAATGTTTATATTACAATGAATTTTTAAAACTATTTTAATAATTATTTACTATCAAAAGATAAGAAATGTTGTATTAAATTGAATATTAATTTATATTTGTAATTTAAAATATCGGGTGTCACGGATCAAGATTTAGATGTCTTGAATCTTAACATATGAATAAACGGGTTGAGCGGATCGTGTTACAAGTCAGGTCAAGTACTTTTGTTGAGTCTAATAGTAACGTTACTATTTAACACGATAACACAAATTTAATCTCCCAACAAGTGTTCCTTGTGACGACTATATCTGTCACAGAATCGCAAACTTGCGACGGGGAAAATACTACCCATTGGGTAGATAAGACAAAACAAAGTGTCATTTACTAAGTATTTTGCTTTAGTTTATCTACCCCACATAGGTAGTACTTGACCCGTCGCAAGTTTGCGACGAATATATCCGTCACGAGTAAGAATTTCTGTTAGGCTCCCTACATACAACTTTACAAGAGAATAACGTACTAAAATTGCTAGATAATTTATGTTAAGATTAGACATAAAGTTATATTCAAATAAAAGAATAATATATCAAATTAATTATATCAAATAACTAATAAATTAAAATTAGAGTTTTAACAAAATCTAGGCAGAGTAATGGATTGAGTCGAACTGTACTAGGCTTTTAGACTAAAGCTTTTAGATTGGTTTAGGTCAAATGGGTCGCGGCTCAGGAAAAAAGGGCTCATGACCCTAAAAACAATGGGTCGGGCGGGTAGGGTTGAATATAGTGCGAGATGATGACATACATACAAAATATTTGATGCAGAAAGTCAAATGATTATAATCTTATAAAGTAAAAGACATAAATAAACTAAATGTTCACAGATGAGTTGTGACGTATTAATATTGCTCACAGATACATGACCTAAGCGTCGTTTTTTATTCAAGTAAGTAATCAATATAGGCACTAGACCAGTCAAACAAGTCGAGCGGGTCGGCTCACGGGTCGAGTTATACGAGTGGAGTCAGGATACGGGCCGGGTTATACGAGTCACGGGTCGAGTTATTATCAATAACTCCAAAATTACAATTATTTGAAGTAATCATAAACAGTTCGTCACAGTCAATATTATAAAATGAAGTATTATCATTATTATGGATGATTTAGTAGCATTTTTGTTGCGCCCGTGCATCGCACGAGCATTAAAACTAGTTTATGGTGTAAAGAGGAGGTGAAGGAGAAATAATTACTATATGGAGGACAGGTTGACATTATTCTTGGTGGCCTGATTCAGCTCGTCGAAGAACATGCCAGGTATGGGAAGGAGTTGAGGCCCCGGTACACGAACCGAGGAGGGGACAGCAGGGATTCGTGGGTGGCACCGCCTACGGGAGTGATTAAGGTGAATACGGATGCTGCTGTCTACCCGAATGGTGATGTCGGATTGGGAGTTGTCGGGCGGAACGATGCTGGTCAGGTGGTACTAGTTGGATGCAGGCGCTGTGAAGGGAGATGGGACCCGACGCTTGCTGAAGCTAAAGCGCTGGAGATGGGAGCTGAGATGGCTGAGCGGTTAGGCTTTGCCCGGGTCGTTATGGAGAGCGATGCTAAGGTGGTGGTTGACGCGGTGAAGGCCGGCAAGGTTACGAGGGACCAGATTGGGCTGTGCGTGGCGGACATCCTGTTTTTTAAATCGTCTTTTATTCAGTGTAGCTGGACACATGTGAAACGTAGTGGTAATGGAGTGGCACATCATGCAGCACTGTTGTGTCTGAGAAGTGGGGAGGAATTGTTGTATGATTCGATATTTTCGGAAGCGATTTTAGCTTTGGTGGAGATTGATTTAATATAAAAGCCCACTTTCCTTTCAAAAAAAAAAAATTACTATATGGAGGTAATTATTACTCCTTCACCTTCCCTTTACACTATAAAACACTATCACAATCCACCACCTTCCCCCATTTTCTTTACATTTCAACTTCATTATCCCTTAATGTATTACTCCCATCCCAGGCAAGCCCTAAAAAAAAAGTGGAAGCTATCAAAGAAATTTACGTAAAAGATGAAAAAAGAAAAGTGTAAGCTTTCATTGAAATGAAGGGAGTACTAGTTATTGGGCACAACTACAACAGATTTTCCTCCCATAATGAAGAGTACATCATCCGAAAGAAGAGACGATTTGACCCGGAGAGACGATTTGACCCAAGGTTTGAAGTAGACTAAACTGAGCCTAAGTGAAATGAAGTAGACGAGGGAAAATAAATCTTGTAAACCGAAATGAAGTGAAGTGAAATTAAACTCGAGTCTACTCGAATTTATAAAAAAAAAGTCAGAAAAGAATTTGGCCTCCTCTTCATATAGCAGAAGAGATAGGAAGAGCAAGAAGAATGAATGGGAATTGCACAGATGTAATGTGCATAGGATTATAGGAGAGGAGCAAAGCTTGGAGACCCCAAGAATAAGAATGGCTTCCATTAGCACACCACCTTCCTCCATTTTCAGACCTCTTCTCTTAAACACTCCTTCATTCAACCTTCTTCTCCTTCCTCGTCCCACCAAACCCCTTCCCCTTCACTCTCTCCCTTTACTTCTCCGCGCTTTCTCTTCCTCTTCCTCTGATAAAGGTACCCTTTTGTATTCTATTGCAGATGGGTCTCCTGATAAGAAGATTATTAGCAAGTTAACCCCCTTTTCTTGATTCTTCTACTTTTCTGCTGGGCTAATAATAGGATAACATTAGCTACCCGAACGTACAAAAAAAATTGATTAAAATTATCGATTTTTGCTACCCAAAATTCTTAAAAATGACACATTTTCATATATACTACAGTACTCACTAAGCAAATACCATAAGGAATTTTAATTCTAGATTGGCCCCTGAATTTAATGGGTATACGAGGGTTTTGATTTTGATTGGTTGGTTGGTATGTTATAGGGGTGAAGAGTAGTCAATGGAAGGCAGCCATTGATTTCAAGTGGATTAGAGATAATAAAGATAATGTTGCTGCTAATATCAAGACTAGAAAATCTAATGCTAATTTGGACTTGGTGCTCCACTTATATCACAACATGCTCTCCCTTCAAAAGGTTAGCCTTCCTCTTCAACAGACTTTTCTTATAAATTACCTGAGCCTACCGGAGATGTTTTTAGCTTAGTGGTTAGGACTAGAATAGATAACAAGTCTCAGGTTTGAATCTCCTCCCCCTATATTAGTGGACACATACATCATATATGTGTAACCGAGTGTGAGGAAGATGGGGGTAGTAGACTAGTAGTAGTTGTGAGGGTAATGTAGGTTGTCTTCTTGGAAGTTAACATAAACTTGAGCATGTTAGTCCGATTTGATGGGAAGAGAAGGGAAGGGAGGTGGTACTTGTAGGGCAAAACAATTATTCGATGTTATTTGTTGGTTATGCCTCAGTAAGGTGCAGAGTGAATATTTATCAAAAATGTAACCTACTGGGTTTCTTCTGTTCCATAAGATGTCGCAGTGGTTTGAGCATCCAAGTTAAGGTAACTAAGAACCAAGCACCTTCAATGGAAATATTTCACCTGTAGTTCAGCATTTTAGGATTATTACAAGGACAGTAGACCTTAACAGCTTTGCTGAAATGTTTCTTTTTACTCCACTAAGATCATACATCTAAAGGTACCTTTTATATTTTTCTCTTCGCTTTCTTGAGGTGGTGCGCATTTCAATCACTACTGCCTTACTTGCGGTAGCATTAGCTTTTCCCTCCATTTCAACCATTCTTTTTCCTCCATTCAAGCCCGGCCTTTAACCTGTGCGGCACATGTATGTGAAAAGGGCCCCCAAAATTGAGTAAACGTTCACAATATGTTTGATTAAATGTAGTAATAAATTTCGAAGAGATTGTTTTATTTTGCATTTGTTATGTACAACTTGGGGTTTCATTTTGGAATTACGCACAGGGCCACTGAAAACTCCAAGGCGGCCCTGCTTCCATTAATACTTCGTACTAAACTTAACTACAAAGAGAAATTTGACTACTTAATCAGACGTTAAGAACTCGTATGATAGTTATGGCAACTTCTATGATAGTTATTAATTATGATTTAAGGGCATTTAAAGTTTTCTAGCTGACTTTAGAATAATCGATGACTTGTTTTAGAGTGGACCAGTTGTATGTGTATATCTATGACATCAGTAGACTATAATAGGTTTCTCCTGAAATTAGCTAATTGCTGCTGACAGAGTGCAGGAAGTTGAACAACTTCGCGAGGAAAGAAATGCAGTGGCAAAAAAGATGAAAGGAAAACTGGAAGCATCTGAGCGTCAGAAGTTGGTGGATGAAGGTGATCACTTCAAAAGTCCTATGCTATTGCTCTTATCAGAAATAATACAACCCTTTTAGACGCTGATTATGTTTGTTAATGCTTTGTGTTTAGGTAAGAACCTGAAGGAAAAGCTTTCCAGCCTGGAAGAAGATTTGATCAAATTAACTGATGAACTTCAGCTTGAAGCACAGTGTATTCCCAACATGACTCACCCAGATGTGCCAATTGGAGAAGAAGATTGTTCAGCACTTAGAAAATTGGTACATGTGTTGTTTATAAAGATTTAAAGTTCATCTTTGGTTTCATTTGTCCATAGTTATAGGGCACTTGGGGAAACAGTTGATCGAGATTGGCCTTGCTTTTCTCATAGTTTCATGTACATTTGTTTTTTGTATAGAATGGCAAACAACGCGATTTTGGTTTTCCTGTCAAGGATCATCTGGAACTTGGCAAAGAGCTTGACCTATTTGATTTTGATGCTGCAGCAGAGGTATCCTACAGTGGGGTGACTTGTTTTGCTTGTATCATTATTATTGCTTTATTCATTAGTCACCTGAATATGTGTAAGAAAATAACCATCTACTCGTTGTTTGAAGCTGCAGTTTTATCCCCTATGACCTGTTTTGAATTCAGTTGCAGTACAGTCTTGTCACTTAAAATGACCACACCTTCCTCATGCCAGAAATGACCACGTCCTGTATAGTGTGGTTTTGACACCTTTAGTATGCTGAAATTTGTGGCCCAGCCATGGTCTACATTACGTAAACATGCCACGTAACGAAACTTCAAGACACTTTTACATTACTAAGTGCTTTTTCTTTACAAAAATGCATATATGTTCTGTGCAAGTGTCAAATGGTATTTCAAAATTGTGCTGTCACTGTACCGATTTTTATGACTACTAAATGTTATATTCAGAGTATGGCGAAACATGAGTTTTTGCAAAATTGTGCATGTATATGTGATCAAAGGGGTCATTAAGAAAGAATATATGCTACAAATTTGGCAAATCATCTCAATGTCAAAAAAGTGAAGATTTATTGTACTCCGAGTACTTAGTTATTTGCTAATTTTTTTTTAAACCCAATTCTGTGGATCACCATATGTTATGTTGCTTATGTGACACCCTTTACCAAATTTCTCCACCCTTAACTGCTGTTGCGACTAATTTATTATCATAGGGTCAGCTAAATTTAGGGTCTATGGTGACTTGATATTTTAATTCCTAACGTTCTCTATTAATTCAGCAATATCTAATTTTACTTTAAAAAATCCTTCAAATTGCTGATTTTTATGGCTGTGTTACTCCATGAATTTCCATCTAATTTTATGTAATATCTTTTTTTTGTGTTTTTCGTAGATTAGTGGCTCCAAATTTTACTACTTGAAAAACGAAGCAGTCCTGTTGGAAATGGCTCTTATTAATTGGACTCTTTCCGAGGTTACAAAAAGAGGCTTTACTCCTTTGATGACCCCGGAAATCGTAAGATCATCTATTGTGGAGAAATGTGGGTTTCAACCTCGTGGGGAGAATACGCAGGTTAGAAATAGTTTGGTCTTTTGTAAATGTTGATTATCTCAATCTTAATATAGCTCCCTAGATCTGTGAATTTGATCGCTCCATACTTAATACTGTTCCCTAGATTTTTGGATAGCTTGTCTTATTGTTAGGCATTTCATAATATCATATGATTAGATTTTTGTTTCCTACTCCAATGGTACTATTGCTCACCCCACAGATGGTTAACTAGTGAAGCTTGTATTAAGATTCATGAACATCAACAGGTATATTCTCTCGTGGGTTCTGATCAGTGTCTCATTGGCACTGCTGAAATTCCATTAGGAGGACTTCACATGGATTCAATTCTAGCAGAATCTTCGTTACCCTTGAAATATGTTGCTTATTCACATTGTTTTCGAACTGAAGCTGGGGCTGCTGGTTCAGCAACGAGGTAACTAGCTGAAAAGCAATCTAACTCTAAATGGTTTTTCATTTTTTTGTAGTGAACTTTGTGACATCTTGTGGTGGCGGCAGATACAATTTGCACGCCAGCACAACATCCCTGGGAGTGCATTAAGCCCGATTTCACACTATCAAAACTGAAAACTTCAGTATCTTTTGATTCTGAACTTGGGAAAGACCCAAGCCAAACAAAATAAAACATAAACTGAGCTGAACACAAACTAGACCAAGCATTACAATCTAACCTGATCTTAATGACCCGTTTGCTAGGTCTATGTGATTTGTATTCCATGGATCTGCTTTGTAGATGCTAGTGTCAAGACCAAGAATTTTTGTGTGGTGTTTTTGAAACTGTGGTATGGTTGACACACTTTTGTAAAACAATGCAGGGGTCTCTACCGAGTGCATCAGTTTAGCAAGGTTGAGATGTTTGTTTTATGTAAACCCGAGGACAGTAATATGTATCTTGATGAATTGATTGGGATTGAAGAAGAGCTCTTTTCAGCACTAGGACTTCACTTCAAGTAGGAAGAACCAACCACATGTATTCTGAGATTTGTAGGTCTTGCTTTCTTCCTTAAGTAATTTATCGGCTGTCTCCTTGTTTGACAGAACCCTGGATATGGCTTCTACTGATTTAGGTGCTCCGGCTTTCCGTAAGTTTGATGTTGAGGCATGGATGCCGGGGTTAGGGCGCTATGGTGAGGTATGTACATAAATGTTTCATTCCTTGTGATCATGTGGCCCCTTCCATATTATCCAAAATATGTGACTGAGGATGATTTTGGAAATGGAAAATGGGAAGAAGTGTAGTGGTATAATTAGTTTATGAAGACGTAAATTCGCAGATATCAAGTGCATCAAATTGTACTGACTATCAAAGCCGGCGTCTAGGGATCCGTTACCGTCCATCAGAGTCGTCATCAACAAGTCTGAAGAAGGGAAAGAATGTTCCAACACAGTTTGTGCACACTTTAAATGCAACAGCGTGTGCAGTACCACGCATGATCATCTGTTTGCTGGAAAATAACCAACAAGAAGATGGTTCTGTTCTCATTCCTGAGCCATTGAGACCCTTCATGGGTGGCCTCAAATTCATTTCTTATAAACACAGATAGGGAACATTATAAGTATCTGATTGATCGCTTGAGTTTGAGGTTCAGTCGCTAAATTTTCAAGTTCTTCGTATAAAATTAGTACAGTAGTACTTTGTTAACAATTTTTCATTAAATTGTAATGCAAGTTGGGTAAACGATGTATGCTTCACTACTTCACTCGTGTTAGATTATCAGTTGTTAATTGGTTGACTAATTTGGTATATTCGCATAGATTTTGCATAAGGACAATGATACGGTTGAGGACAATGATGCGGTGCCATCGGGTGGTGTCGAGTTTGGGTACCAGTGTACCACCCACTCACAATACTCCTAACTTATCGCCCAACATTTCCTAACATATCGCCATCTTATTTTCCTTTGCATAATGCACGTGAGGCCATCTCCATCAAAATGTATCAATGGAGAGAGAACTTTTTATCAAAATAATGCAAAAAAATAAACTAATTGTCGTTTCAGGTCAGAATAAAAATTAATATCAAAATGGGGTTGAGGTAGGTTCGAACGTAGAGTCTATTTAGGAATGGTGGGTCTTAAAAATTATAAAATGGTAAAAAAAAAAAAAAATTAAAACCCATTAACCCGCCATTGGCAATGACAGGTTTGAGCCCATTAACCTGCCATTGACAATGGCGGGTTTAGATATCCTACCTACTTTGTAATGATATAAGAATCATTAAGTGTTGTAGTTGGAGAAGGTGTTAGCTCTTACCCAAGAGGTCTTGACTTTGATTATTGATGTGGACATTTTTATATATTTTTTATATATATATATTTTTTAAATGCAGATCAATTTTATTAATAATAAACCATACGACATCTACAAACAATATCAAATTGAACTGAATACATATTTGTAAAAAATAAAAATAAATAAAGAACATCATTGAGACAAAGATCGTTATTCGAATAACACGCTTTTGCATAACCTTCTATATATCGCTGTTGATTGACACAACGTTTCGCGAAAGAATCTATGGATCTGATGATATAGTCTTCAAAAGGATGAACTTTCTCTATTTTGACAAAAAGTAGACCGAGATTTGACCTCAATTGTATCACCATACGTAGAAATTTCCTTGCTCTCATTATCTTGCACATAATTCTTGAACCTCTCCAAAAGAGATAACAACCCACAAAAAATATGGAAACAAACCCATTAATTGATGGGACAAATCTCCAAAAAGGAGAGACAAGAGTTATTATAATATAAAGAAATTACTAAAAATTAACGATGAAGATTAAAATTTGGGGCTTACCACTACCGGAATTGGTAGATGGCAGCCCCGGGAGGATTTTTTGTTTTTAGGGTTTGGAAGGGAGGAATTTTTTTTTTCTAATTTTTTCACAAAACAAGAGTCCATACAGAGAATTGAACATACAACCTCAAGTCAAATTGATTAACACAATAATTGCCGGTTGTGGGTTTGTGCTTTAAATTTTTTTCACTTTTTACGACTTCACATTTTTTTTTTTATCAAAATAATGCTCTAAATAAATAATGTTGTGGTCGGTTTAGAAAAACACAAATTAGGACAGAAACCCGTAGTTGACAATTTTTTTTTGAATTCCCGACACGAGACTTAATTAGAAACATGCAAATCGGCTAAGGCCAAGTGTACAAACTCCAATGGAAAATCATTTTCCCACAAACACTTAGTAGGTAGTAAATCGAAATCAATCTCAAAATGAGCCACAACATGGGCTAGCTTATTAACAGATCTCTTAGCAAAACTCCATCGGACATCCTCAAAATGTGTGACAGCTGTCCGAATCTTCGCACAAATAGCATAAAGCTCACTTCTTCCCTCTCTGGTACCCTGCAGAATCTCCAAGACCACCTGAAAATCACTCTCGATCACCAGACATGTGTGTCTTCTCCGCTTTGCTTCCAAAAATCCTTCAAGAATTGCTGTTGCTTCCATCTCTCCCACATCACCATTGCCTCGGTGTCTCCAAGCAACAACCCACAGTATCCGCCCTCATCATTTCTGCACATAGCTCCCACCCCCGTCCCCCATCCCTTCTTCACCCCTGCATCACAATTGACCTTCACCCATCCATGCTCCAGTCGGTTCCAACATGTTCGAGTAGCATCCTTTTCCATGCTTGACACGCTACCAACATTCATTAAATCAGCCTTGGCTATCTCTCTGTCCAAAGCTTCTACTCTAGTGACCACATCTTCCCTCCTAACATGCCGTTGGTCAAAAACTCTTTGGTTACAACATTCCCACACAGCCCAACACACAAGCATGAACCTAGCTTGCTCTTCCTCCCCCATATCCTTCCAAATGTCCTCCATCCATTCGCGTCCCATGATTTTGCTCCCTCCTACTTTCCACCTCCATATTGTCCCACACTCTGCCAAGCCAACCACAATTCTTAGCGAGACGTAGGCAAGTCTCAGTCTCGGTTTCACATATTGGACACGTTCCATCAAAGCCAGCTATCGAGGAGATAACCTACCATTAGTCGGTATCGCTTCGTTACACAATTTCCAAAAGAACATCTTCATACGGGGTAAAGTCCTAACTCTCCAGATTCGGTTCAAAAGCCATCGATCATGGCCAAAAGATGACGGACCCGCCTCCTCCATCCACCCCCCATAAGCACTCTGTAAGCTGACTTCACCGTGTAATTACCATGTTTCTCGAGGTCCCAACACCACTCATCTCTTTGATTACTCCTACTTGGGTTCATATTGAGAATTAATTCTCATTCGAAAGGCAAGAATAACGACATAACAACTGGGTCATCCCACCCATGCCCCAGAGTCATTAAGTCGTTCACCCTCAAGTCTTTTGTAGAATCCTATCTTGGCAAAACGACCCACCTACTCGTACCCCCTCTAAGCCACGGATCACGCCAAACCAAAGTCTCATGGCCATCCCCAACCCTTCTTCTAGCCCCCGCTTGACCGCCTCCCTAGCCTCCCAAATGCCGCGCCACGTGAAGCTCAGATTTCTACCCAAAACTGATTTCTCGAAAGTTGTAGAATTATAGTATTTCGCCTTTAACAACCTTGACACAAGGCATCCCTGGTCGGTCATCAATTTCCAAGCTTGTTTTCCAAGGAGAGCCATATTAAACTTATGGTAGTCCTTGAACCCAAGTCCTCCCATGACTTTAGGCTTACATAAATTCCTCCATGCTATCCACAAAATTTTCCTCCTACCATTTCCTGAATCCCACCAGAAATTCGAAACAAGCGACTGTAATTCATCACAGAAATTGTTGGGGAGCTTGAAAACACCCATAGTATAATTCGAGATTGATTGGGCCACTGCCTTTATCAATATCTTCCGACGTGCCTTAGACAACAACATCCCCCTCCAGCCTTGTAATTTCTTACACAACTTGTCCCGGATCAGTCTTGTAAACGCTTGTCTCGAATGCCCCACAACAGTTGGAAGGCCTAAGTAAAGTCCTGGTGGACTCCTAAGATTTGTGCCAACTCGTTTCTTCGCATAGTATTCGTTCCCGAACTAAACGAGATTGTCATCTTATGGTAATTGACCAGTTGCCCAGATGCTCGTTCGTACGTACCTAAAATCTCACGAAACTGATTCGCCTCCGCTGCATTAGCTCTCGCGAAAAAAATGCTATCATTAGCAAATAAAAGATGGTTAATGACGGTCGCACCCCGAGCAACCCGTATCCCTCGAATCATACCTCTCTCCGTTGCCCGTCGTAATAAACTCGAGAGTACTTCCGCGCATAAAATGAAAAGATAAGGCGAGAGAGGGTCGCCTTGCCTGATCCCTTTAGTCAGAACCACCTCCCTCGAAGGTTTACCGTTAACTAAAACAACAAAAGTGACAGACGAGATACACATCATAACACGGTCAACTCACAAGCGGTCAAAGCCCATACATAACAACACCTTCTCCAAAAACACCCACTTGACAAAGTCATAAATATATAACGTTTGACGCTTTTTAGGAGCAACTTGATTCAAGAGTATGAGTGGTAGAAGCGTTAACCAATTTACTAAGAAAAGTAGGGTTGAGCAACTTTAGGTCCGGACCGGAAAAATGAACCAGACCAGACCATTTGGTCAGGACCAAAACCAGACCGATTCTTTTAGGTCCGGTCCTTGGTCAACATTTTTTTAGGTTTTGGTCTTCGGTCCGGTCTGGTCTGAAACCGGTTAATTTAGGTATGGACCAAATGCACCGAATTTTTATGTTTTTTTAAAGAGTAATCATTAAAATAACATAAAACAAATGATCATTTTGTCATCATAAGACATTATAAATTAACATTAACAATTATTTCAGAAAACAATAAGCATATTATTATTCAAAGTTATTGATTTAACGGAATTATATGTATTTATCATATACAAAGTATGAAATAGTAAAAAAAAAAGTTTTAGGTCCATTCCAGTCTAAGACCGGACCAGACCGAATATTTCAGGTTTGGTCTGGTCCAAGACCGAAAGTCTTAGGTCCGGTCTCCGGTCATGAAAAAAAATATTTTCGATCTTCGGTCCGATGCTCACCCCTAAAGAAAAGTATAAAAGTGTCCACAACTGTACTCGAACCCACAACCTCTTGGGTAAAACACGACACCTTCTCCCACTGCAACATTGAAAGACTCTTACATAATTAAAGATAACAATAATTACTTATAGTAATCACAAAGTAACTAAAATATCTAAACCCGTCATTGTCAACGGCGGGTTCACAGGCTCAAACCCGCCACTGGCAATGGCGAGTTGATGGGTTTTAATTTTTTTTTGCCATTTTATAATTTTCAAGACCCGCCATTTCTAATGGCGGGTTTGGTCCGTCTTAAATCGAACCTACGTCCGAACTTACCTGTATATACCCAGATTTGGACCTGGTGGCTACATGAGTGCCCAACAAACACCCAATGATGATTGAACTGCAACACGACACGACTTTACGATGTTTTAGGTGGTTTTTCTATAGAATGGATCGAATAATTAAGCGGAAAAATTAATTCAACATCTAGACGGTCTTAGTCGTGTCATTACGGTCGCGTCAACACTAATTAGAGTCAATTCCGATACCGGGGCTCCGAATCGGTCTCGAAACACGCAAAGTCAAGCCCGAGTCAACACACCAGGCCAAGTCAAACCAGGTCAACCCTAGTCAAGCTTCAAAAGTCAAGCCCAAAATCACTTGAAACCCTAGGCGCGGAAACCTATATCCTCCTCCTCCATCCAAGATCACGCGTATCAAATCGGATCTTCAATATTTCAGTCGCACGGGGTTGGGCGCCTGAGAACTGGGCCGCCTCATTCTGGGCGTATTAGTTCCGGGCCGCCAGCCACCGTACGCCTGAAATCTTGAAATGAGATACGCGAACAATTAATAATACCCCCCCTTCTCCGCTCATTCGACACACAACTGACATCTCAGTCTCCCCTCTTCTCTCTACGAGCCTTTTGCTCTTCTTTAGTGCGAACTCCGACATTAGGCACGCTCCACTCGATCGTTTTCTCTTCAATTCGCATCTTACGAATCAACATTACTCTTTGTAGTTCCTCGAGTTATTGACTCGATACGAACGAAAAAGGGCACCTGTGTTAACTAGTCGACCCAGCCTACCGTAGCGAAGCTCTGCCGGAATTACCGCAGGAAAGCTAGAGAAGTCGTATCGTCACTAGGTTGTCATTTAAACACAACTTTACATACCGTACTTTTAATTATGCACTTCGATAATGTCAAGTCCGTCTCACGTGGATCCTAAATCCACGACGCGTCGTAAACATACGTAACGTCCACAACTTCAACCACAACCACTAAAACACCTTAACTAAACTCGAGTAGTCACGAGATTCGTTCTCAACCATCTACACATCGTGTTTCGTTTAGTGTACACTCTGAGGGTGTAACTCCTCACAATGTGATTTACTTACATTTCGTATTTACAGTTTTCGTATGATTTACCGCTTTTATGACCATAATCGCATGCTAAATCACCTAACACGGGATTCAAAACGTAAAAAAGCTAAAAGTGAACAAGTGGTGGTCGGGTTCCATATTAATCCTGATGCTCACCCCTCACACGTGGTTCGATGCATCCTTATTATTATCGAATCGACGCACCTTAAGCAGAATACCAGGTAAGGTATACCACGAGAATGACTAATATCCGTATTATCATGTTAAAACTGATTTGCTAATACGAGTAATATCTAGTACTCTCCATTCTCCTACGTGCATCTTTTCGTGGCCTGCTTGTCACGTGAAATTGCATGCAAAGAATGTAAAAACAATTACTTCGACGATAAAAACCTACTTGTTCTTAAACAACCGACGTAGCAAAGGCATAAGGTTAAAACAACGGATGTTATCGTGCTTCTGCCACAATTAAGGAGCAAAGTTATCAGCCCATCGATTGATTAGTAGAGGCCGCTACGTACGGGCGGGAATGGCTGTCGATGTCTATCGGACGTTGGCTTCCCAATACGTACGCTCACCCCTTACTCATAATCTACGGTTTCCGGATGACCGAAACCATTGGCAATGAGAGTCATTCTAGACAGGAATGCTTAAGGGTATAAGTCTCTATCTTTAGGTCCCCATGTCAGTCAACTTTGAGCCGGCTAAAGATTAAAGTTGACTTGAACGGTTTCCGAGTATCCCAAAATTACTCGGTGGCGACTTCACAAAATGGCAAAAAATTTGGTTCACTGAAAAGATCGTCGACCAAACATATTGGTCTTTAAATATTTACAACCACGTCTTGATCGATTCCAACGAAAACACGGATGTACCCACATCCGTCTAGTACAATTCAAATCGTCAACCAAATTGAAGTCCGACACATCGCCCCGAACGCGAGATTGGACCGGCCCTCGGGCGGGAGGCGTCTTGGACGGCGAGCCGTGTGGGTGGCCGCCGTGATTGATCGTCGTGCAGGTGCGCGTGGGCGGCAGTGTGGGCGAGTGTCCACAGTTTGGCGACTCCGATGGGGATTTGGAAACAAGTTTCCAGCGGTGGTGTAACTCGAACGAGGTCGGTAAATCCCATTTCCTAGTCCTTTGTTGTGGTCATTACAAGTTTTGGACTTAAAAAGCCAACCCTAACCAATTTTAGGACCCATTGACCTTCTCGTGGTAAGGTTCCCGGACCAGACCTGCGGGGAGACCTTCGATTGACGTTCTGGCCGTCCATGTAATCCCCTAGAAATTCTAACGCAATACAGTGGCGGAAACACTGTAGAAGTGAGATTATAACACACTGTAACTATGTCTTGATTAAATAAAAATGGTAAGTCAATACATAAGCCATAAAATAAAAATGGCTACAAAAAATAAAAATAAAATAATTCCGTAAAAAGGTTATAACAATCCATAGTTCAAATTATTAATCAGCGAAGCAGGATCCGTAACTACTCGCTAGCCCACCCGAAGGAAAACACATATACCTGCCATGTTAAAAACATAATAGCCACAATCAGTGAGGAGTAACGTCAACGTTCTCCCAGCCGTGTAACAGGATTTTAAAACTATAATTACTATTATAGAAAAATAGTAAAAAAGGAAAACAGTAAACTTTATAATGAAAATAAGCTTTCAGTGAAAAACATCACATATCGAAACAATAAAAGTAAAAGTGAGTTTTCCGGAGAAAACATGCATAAAACATTTGCCAACCTGCAAACCAAATTATATCGATAATAATAAAAATATTCAAAATGGCGTTATGGATAGGATTAGTGTAGACGACCAGAGTTTCACTAGGATAATACTGGAAACTAGCTTCGAGAACTCTAGAGTTAACTCATAACAAAATCCAGTCTCTAACTAGGCAACTCAACTATAACAGGACTGCGTGCAACGAGGTCCTGGTTTAAGTAGTATACACCCCCCTAGATACAAACCATATCCAGTTCAACCCGACGCGACTTACACGATGCGACATCTAAGTTTAAGGGCATAATGCACACTCTCCTGAACACAAACCATGCTCAGTTCAACAACCAATGTGCCCCATAAAGACACACCATCCTTACAGTTGATGGCAAAAACGTACATCCCAGACTATATTATTCTAACCTCACACTTGTCCTTATTCCATAACCTCAAAACAAAGCCATTATCGATATTCAAAAAGATATAATCATTATAAATAATAAGAGAACAAAAGGCAAAAAGGATCGTCTTCCGAAAGAGGAAACTTTCTATTTTAGGAAACTTCTATTTTAGGAAACTTTACTAAAAATAGCATCATATCAAAATAGCGAAAATATTAGTTTATACAAATACAATATTTTTAGTAAACGATATAGATTTATAAAACTAGTACTTTCGGTCTTAACGATATTAATTTCTAAAACGAGAACAATTGGGTTTATGAAATCATTAAAATATTATACAAGTGTTTATAAAATGATTAAAAATCTCTTAAACATTTTAATACTACTAATTAGGGTGTTTCCAAAATTTACAAAACTAAAATCCCTTAATTATTACTCGTATTAGTTTTGACAATACGAGCTTAAATAGGAATTTACGACAAATGTCAAAATAAATCTTTTAATGTCTTTTAGTTAATTAAACCATTACACAAATTTAGAATATGATAAGGGATGATTTAACTCTTAGAGTTTCAGATTTAAACATTTCCAAAATTGAAGGAAAAACAATTTATTTTGATGAAACGGAGCATTTTAACGATAAATCACAATTTTGTCCAAAAATTATTACTATCATTTAAAGACTTTGATAAATAGTGTAAAAATTAGTTAAATTAGTTAAAAAATGCATATTTGGACATTCTGTCCAGAAAAATAAATTTTCCAGAATCTGTAAACTCAGTTTTTAAAGGGTTTTCTCGTTAATCGTCTAATCTCGACAATAATGACTAATAAAAATAGTAATTACAAAATGATTTAAGTATTAATATCCAAAAATTATTATTAAACTTAAAAATCATGATTTTCCAGAAACTACTAACTTTTCCAGAATTCAAAAATTTCAGATTTAACAAATTCATTTAAAACCGTATTTTAAAATCCGTTTTCACAATTAACGATTCTCTTATTAAAACTGGTCCTTCCTAACATTTTATTAAAACACTAAAATCATAAAAGTACATTATTTTGCAAGAAATATCAGGAAATAATTTTCTCCAGATTTATAACAAAAAACCAGAAATCGGAAATTAAGACGACAGACACGGTTTTAACGATAAACGACGATTTAAAGTGATTAATTAATTCACTCACTTAAGAACGAAAAATTATGAAAAAATTCAGAAAAGTTTTTTTCATCAGAAAGATTATCCACATCAAATTTCAGGTTAAAATAAAATGTTTTAAGTATTAGAACTAAAAATTGGCTTTTAATCATTTTTGTCCGTAAACGGTAATAATTCAATAATCGATATCTAAAACATCAGAAAAATACTAAATTATAAAAAATCATCAAAAATATCATTTTTACAGAATATAATCATATATTACAAGTTTAGGCCGAATATTACGATTTTAAAAATTAATATGACGATTTAATCGTTAATCTCGTAAAAGCGATAAAAATATCGAAACATGCAAATTTTCAACTTTTAAATTTTTTCCAGATTACTTGACATACATATATTGTCAAAATTGAAATTATAATAATATACATGCAATTACACAAATAAAATCATGCAATACCGAGTAACATCGACGTTACCTCTAACCCAAATCCGAGTCGATTATAAATTTGTCGGCTTTGGGGTCATCCAAGAATCCTTCAATACATGACATGTACGATAAAAAAATACCCTGATAAAAACTAAAAGAATCAAGGTAAATAATGATCGAAAATAACATTGATTATTACCTTAACGAAGGGATCGAATAAGGATTAATTTGACTATGAAAACGAGACGACTATGACTCGATTTGAAGCAAGAATTAGCCTTGAGAGGCTGCTGGATTCACGGCCAAAATGAGAGAAAGAAAGGATTTTTTTTTTGTTGTTTAATTGAAAAATGAATGAATAGGAAATTGATGGTTTCTAATGCATGAATGTTATTAAAATTTAGATGAAAACTATGCTCCAACACACCTCATAAACCAGCCAAAAGGTGATGCATGGGAGAATGAAAAGTTTGTTCATTATGTATGTGTAAGACATACTTCATGATTTCGATTATAAAATCAGTCTCAAAATTGATTGTAGATACATATTAATTCAACCCTAATACAATCGGTGAACGGAAAAGCGGCCTAACCTTGGTCCATGTCTTACGACGCACTCAATAATAATAATAAATAAGAAATAAGTTTGATTCTTCTCCTTAACCCTTCCTTACCGTTCTCAATTTGATGGAGAAGAGAACTCTCTGTCTTTTCACTTTTTCTGTGAATGAAACTGTTTGCTTTTGAGAAGATGATTAAGTTACGTACACTGTTATTGATATGTATATGAATATATACATGTCAAGGGATACGTATTCATTCATAACTCAAATCGTTTCATATCTCTTCGTGAAAAGGCATCTCGTGATATTGGGTAAGGTCGGAAGGAATAGTAATTCCCGATTTTAATTACTTTAATCGAAACCGATCCATCGCGGTGTCGTCTTTTATATTAAAGCCTCGTAATATTTAATATGAACTTAATTTATATTAAACCCGAAACACTTAGGCCACACGAATATTATTAAATATTCTAACATTCTCCTACTTGGCCTTTGTGTTGACTTAATGGTCAAATAACTATAAAGTGCACTTTGATAATAAATTCATTAACTTTCATATTCATAATCAAGTTAGAACTGATCGAATCATGGCGGTCACATATCATTATGCGACATGATCCCTTCCATGTATCACAAATCAATCATAACTCTTAATTATCTTTAATTTGAGAAAATACAATAACTCTCAAAACAATCACATGTAATCTCCAATCATAAATGTATACATATATCATAATGATCACATGTACTTTATACAGAAACATAACATAAGTGATATCAAAATGTCATAAACATAATATGAGCACACTACTTTTACATCAGCAAGGCTTTATCTACAACACCCATGCGCTCTACATGGCCAATAAACACTTTAGATGGTAATCCCTTAGTTAACGGATCGGCTACCATTATATCCGTCCTAATATGCTCAATTGACACTCTACGTTTCTGCACATCCTCTTTAACTGATAAGTATTTCAATTCAATATGCTTTGCACCCTTAGAGTACTTATCGTTTTTAGCGAAGAATACGGCTGCTTCATTATCACAATAAATTCTCAGCGGCTTGGCTATACTATCGATGATTCCAAGTCCCGAGATAAAGTTCCGCATCCACAATGCATGAATAGTGGCTTCGAAGCACGCCACAAATTCAGCTTCCATAGTGGAGGTAGCAAAGATATATTGTTTTCCACATTTCCATGATACTGCTCCCTCAGCTAATAGGAAGACATAACCAAATGTTAATTTTCTAGTATCTTTACATTCGGCATGGTCTGAATCTGAATATCCAATAACCTCTAGATCATTATCGGATCTCTTAAATGTAAGCATGAACTCCTTGGTTCCTTGCAAGTACTTGAGCACTTTCTTTGCAGCTCTCCAATGGTCTATCCCCGGATCACTTTGATATCGACCCAACATTCCAACAGCAAAGCTGATGTCTGGTCGAGTACATGTTTGAACATAGTTCAAGCTCCCAACCACTGATGCATAAGGAATTCTTTCTATTTCTTTTCGTTCTAGCTCATTCTGGGGACACTGCATTTTACTGAACTTATCCCCTTTCTGTATAGGAACGATTCCGGGCGAGCAACTCTCCATTCTGTATCTCTCTAAAATTTTATTGATGTAAGTTTTCTGAGACAGTCCTAACAATCCTTGTGACCTATCACGGGTTATTTCAATCCCAATTACATAGGATGCCTCACGTATATCTTTCATCTCAAAATTTTTAGAGAGGTACTTCTTTACATCATGTAACATACCCATATTATTTGCAGCAAGCAAAATATCGTCAACATACAGAACTAAAATTACAAACTTACTCTCACTGATCTTCATATAGATACACCGATCAACGATGACCTCTGTGAAACCATATGATGTGATAGTATCATTAAACTTTAAGTACCACTGTCGGGAAGCTTGTTTAAGTCCATATATCGACTTTCTCAGTCTACAAACCTTGTCCTCATTACCTGGAGCTAAAAAGCCCTCAGGTTGCTTCATATATACTTCCTTCTCAAGTTCACCATTTAGAAAAGCGGTTTTCACATCCATTTGGTGAAGCTCGAGATCATAATGAGCCACCATTGCCAACACAATTCTTAAGGAATCCTTCTTAGAAACTGGAGAGAAAGTTTCCTTATAGTCAATGCCATTTTTCCGAGTAAAACCTTTGGCAACAAGTCGGGCTTTGTATCTTTCTATGTTCCCCTTAGAGTCCTCTTTGATCTTATAGACCCATTTCGACCCAATGGTCTTGGACCCTTCAGGTAACACAACTAAATCCCACATTTTATTATCATCCATTAATTTCATCTCTTCTTTCATAGAAATTAACCACTTTTCAGAATCGTTACTTTCTATGGTATTTCGAAATGAGACGGGATCCTCACTAATGCTTAAGTCACATTCATTTTCCACATGATAACACACATAATCATCTGAAATAGCAGATCTTTTTTCTTTTACAGACCGCCTTGGTTGTTCATGTAGTGTATCATTTCCTCCTTGAATTGTGACTTCTGATTCATTGTATTGTCATTTTGTGGGTGTTGGACATCATTATGTTGCTCCATTGTGTCATCTGACTGTGTAGATACAATGGGTACAACTACTTTAGGTGCAACTTCAGGAGAGTGAATTTCTTCCCGAATTTCATGAATATCCACATTTCGTGGTTTATCACTCCTAGTAGTTTGACCATTCTCAATGAATCTAGCATTACCAGTCTCAACTATTCTCGTACTGTGATTAGGACAGTAAAATACATACCCCTTTGACTTTTCAGGATAGCTAATGAAAAAACCACAGACCGTCCTAGAATCTAGCTTCTTTTCATGAGGGTTATACAATCTCACTTCAGCTTGGCAACCCCATACTCTAAGATGTCTTAAGCTCGGTTTCCTTCCCGTCCACAGTTCATAAGGAGTCTTAGGAACTGACTTACTAGGAACCCGATTTAAAACATAGATTGCTGTCTTTAATGCATAGATCCATAAGGAAGGGGGTAGGGAACAATTATTTAACATGCTCCTAACCATTTTAATTAGAGTACGATTCTGCCTTTCAGCTACACCATTCTGCTGAGGTGTACCTGGCATAGTATATTGAGTAGAAATGCCTCTACTTTCAAGAAGCTTTGCAAACGGACCAGGACACTGACCATTTTCGGTGAAGCTTCCATAATATTCACCACCTCTATCCGATCTCACAATTTTTTACCTTCTTTTCTAGCTGCCTTTCTACCTCATTCAAGAATATCTCGAGGACATTCACAGAATGGGTCTTTTCATTCAGTAGATAAGTGTATCCATACCGTGAGTAGTCATCAATAAAGGTGATAAAGTACTTTTCATCACTCCAAGAAGGAGCGTCAAAAGGTCCACAAATATCAGTGTGTATAATTTCAAGTAGCTGAGAACTTATCGTGGCTGGTTTCTTTACTGTGTGTTTAGTATGCTTACCCTTAATGCATTCTATACACACACCTAAGTCACTAAAATCTAATTGAGGAAGAATTTCATTCTTTACCAACCTCAATAACCTTTCTTTAGATATGTGACCTAGTCTTTGATGCCACAAGTATGCTGAACTTTCATCTGATGCACTACGTTTAGTGCCTCTACTTTCAACATGATACAAAGATTCAGAAAAATTAACATCAAGATTGAACTTATAAAGAGAATCACATAAAGTACCATTACCACAATAGTAATCGTTCCGGTACAAAGTAAATAATCCAAGTTCAAAGTTAATCTTAAAACCTACATCTTCCAGCTTACTTAAGATACAAGATTTCTAGCACATTCGGGTACATAAAGACAATTTATAAGATCTATTTGACAACCAGTGTCTAAGATCAAACGATAGGTCCCAATGCCCTCAATTCGTGCCTTCATCCTGTTTCCCATGGATATATTCATTTGGTCCTCTTATGGGCCGAATCAAACTGAATCCCTGTTTAATATGAGAAACGTGAGTAGTAGCATCAGAATCTAACCACCAGGTATTA
This sequence comes from Agrostemma githago, assembly GCA_958450325.1. Classification (NCBI taxonomy): domain Eukaryota; kingdom Viridiplantae; phylum Streptophyta; class Magnoliopsida; order Caryophyllales; family Caryophyllaceae; genus Agrostemma; species Agrostemma githago. The sequence continues at coordinate 8,489,434 of OY288256.1, read as the reverse complement.
TTAGGCACTTCAATAAGGTTTGATTCAAAGCATACGGAACAATAATGCATACCTCTCTTTTCGAACCAATCTTTAATTTTAGGACATTCTTTCTTGAAATGTCCCTTTTTCTTACAAAAGCGACACTTCAAATCCTTTTTCATTTTACTTTCGGGTCCTTTGATGTAAGATTTGCCCTTGTTTTTGCCTTTCCAACCTGGTGTACGTGCTCTTGCTGCTGCTGGCTTCTTCATGACCTACAAGATGGACAACTGGGGTTTTTGCCTTCTTTAATCTCCATTCCTCCTGAATGAGCATAGCCTTTAACTCTTGAAGTTTCCATTTAACCGTTAATGTGTTATAGTTCACTTGAAACTGGATAAACTCATTAGGTAAGGAGTTAATAACAAATTGCACCAAGAAGGAATCATTTACTTCCATCCCTAGCTTCTTTAAATTTGCTGTCAGATTTGACATTTCTGTCACATGAGTGTGCATTGAGTCCGAGCCATGCAAGTCATATTTCTTAGTAGTCATCTCACTCATAAGACTACCCGTTATTGACTTGTCCGCCAGCTCGGATTGGGAGCACTCCTTTATCTTTTTCAAGAATTCCCTCGCTTTCTCTATTTTAGGCATTAATGGCTTAATACTTTCAGCCATTGTCAATCTCATGAGGGTTAAACTCAGCCTGTTAGAGCGCTCCCACGACTCATATAAGGAAATTTCTTCCTTAGTGCTCTTGTCAGTTATGGCTGAGGGTTCCTCATCAGAAATTTTGGCTAGGTCGAGTGCCATAATACCTAGTGTGAACCGGATTTCCTCGGACCATTCATCATAGTTAAGCCCATTAAACTTAGTAACAGAGTTAGCGGATGCAGGTAAATTAGATGAGACTGCAAAAATTTACACATGCTTAACGTATTAGTGCTTTGAAAACTTAATACAAATTCAGTAACATTACATACACATTTAAGTAACCTTTTGGCAATACTAAAATGCATATACTACAATCGATGTTATAAATACTTTAATAGTCAATTATCAATATACCAAAATTTTAAATGAATGACATCTTTGGACATACATAACATTCAAATTTCGTACAAATAATAATTTAACCATGTCATATTATTATCTATATTTCATGTTCCTCCTTTGGGTGGTCACATAAACATACATAATAAAAAATAGGACTTTAACATATAGCATCTCTATAATGTGGTCTAAAAAACTATTTAAACTTTTCATATGTTTAAGGGTATCATAAAAAGGTCACTTTGGTGACTAACATGTACATACAATATAAACAGTAAACTTTAATGGATAATTTTCATTATAATGTGTTAATTTTTCATAAACACAAAATTTACCCATCACAATGAAAGCATTATGGTGAAAGTAACACAATTCAACAATCGAGTAGTTTATAGTGTACCGACTATTTATATACCTATTTGAAGGAGTTATGTCCACTGTCCTACGGATTAACCCGCTTAAGTCTATGTATCCGATATGCCTTGCTAGAGGTCGATGTCGGGTTGACACGTAAATAGGTTACGTGTCTGGTAGTCTTAAGTGGGCCCATTGGGTCACACACAAAGTGTACGGGATATTATTAATATATATCGATATATTAAATATATCGGGTCAGTAGTAATACGGACCCAGCTGCGTTGTCGGGTTATGGTAATTAGAGTTATACTAATAATCTAATTATGGTAATTAGAGTTATGGGAATAACCTAATTCTACCTTCTCTAGCTCTCCTATATAAGGAGGTTCATATGATGAACCAAATCATACAATTCAGAGTATTATTCCATATATTATTAGAGAGAGAGAATTTTGTGAGACCGTCTCACAAAACCCTTATACTAGCATATACACCGCAGTTCCGTACCCGTGTGGATACCAAAGGAGGCATCACGTTTGGGGTGCTCTATTCTGTCCGTGGAGATTATTTATTCTGTCCGTGGAGATTATTTATTCTTGTCCGTGAAGATTATTTATTCTGTCCGTGGAGATTATATATATTTCTGGGTTTATTATACTTCTTATTAATACGCTGTTCCGCTGCAAATAAGGTATAATTGTTATCCCTCTTCTTTTGTCTTTTCGGTTAATACTCGTAACAGGTCCTTGGGTTTAAGGGTTGTAACCCTACACTATTGTTCATTAATCCATACAATACCGTACGCACCGGAAGAAAATTATAAACATTATAGTGTCAATAATCATGTTTGAACATGGATGTATAGGCAATATCAAACTCCACGCATGAAACTTTAATAACATGAATTTCATTATGCCTAATTCAGACACAAAGTTAAGCATATGAAATCAACAGACTATTTAAAGACTGAGAGCATAAGAATGTCACATGTATGCACCGGATGTGCAATTTTGACAAAGACAGATAATTATGACAGAAGTAAATCTGATTCATTGCAAATTTCTTCAATTTCATTCAAAGTACTCCGTAATAATTATATACACAATAATGATGATATAAAATTTAATTTAATCAATCAGTAATGATTGGCTTATACAGAAAGAGCAAGATGAAGATCCGTAATGAAAGTGTCAAGCAATGAATCAGACAATTGTAAGTGGAATATTAATGCTTTGCACGAAATTAATGATGCAATATACAGACAATGATTAGCATAAACATAAAGAGCAAGTGAAATTTCTTAACTCCAATTTAAAAAAAAAATATGCTTATTATACTTTAAACCAATGCAAGTGTCAAGCAATGAATAGACAGATTATATTTGTCAAGCAGTAAACAAAATTTCTAATCTGTTTGCGACTATCAAGACTTTCGTACAAACATAACGCACGAACGAATGAAAATTCCATATACGTACAAAACTTATCAGCATATTCGAACACACATAAAGTACGATAATCCAGTACCCAAAATTTGGGTAAACTAATCAAATCTATATTAGCTCTGATACCAACTGTAAGACATACTTCATGATTTCGATTATGAAATCAGTCCCAAAATCGATTATAGATTCGTATTAATTCAACCCTAATACAATCGGTGAACGGAAAAGCGGACTAACCTTGGTCCATGTCTTACGACGCACTCAATAATAATAAGAAATAAGAAATAAGTTTGATTCTCCTCCTTAACTCTTCCTTAACATTCTCAATTTGATGGAGAAGAGAACTCTCTGTCTTTTCACTTTTTCTGTGAATGAAACTGTTTGCTTTTGAGAAGATGATTAAGTTACGTACACTGTTATTGATATGTATATGAATATATACATGTCAAGGGATACGTATTCATTCATAACTCAAATCGTTTCATATCTCTTCGTGAAAAGACATCTCGTGATATTTGGTAAGGTCGGAAGGAATAGTAATTCCCGACTTTAATTACTTTAATCGAAACCGATCCATCGCGGTGTCGTCTTTTATATTAAAGCCTCGTAATATTTAATATGAACTTAATTTATATTAAACCTGAAACACTAAGGCCACACGAATATTATTAAATATTCTAACAGTATGTATCAAATAAATGGGAGGAAAAAGAATAATATCTAATGTTTTAAATAATAAAATGAAACGTATAATGAATAAACGTAGTTAGGGTGTGACAAGGAGGTGTGGTGGTCCAAAACATGGGAAAAAGGTCTCAAATAATTTGCAAGTTGATAAAAAGAAGAATCGTAAAATCGTTATAGGTATTTCAAAGCAATTTGAGTAAACCTCGCGTTGGAAAATAATTATTTACGAAACTTCGTAATAAAATCATTAAAGGCTAAATTTCCGTAAATATAAATATTTGTTAGTTGGAAATATTATATAAATATGTTTAGACATTTGTACGAAAAGAAATAACTTAAATCCAAGCTTAAAAACGTTAACTCGTAGATAAATAGAATTCCTCGCGGAAAAATAATTAGTTTACGAAGAAAACCAAATAAATAGATTTAAAAGAATTAAAATCTTTTAAAATAAAAATAAATATTATTTGACTCGAAAATAAAAATAAGGCTTGGGAAAAATGATGAAATGCAAGGCCGAAATTTGACAGAGTTATGACAGCGTCATAACGGTAAGGATAAAAAAGCTAGGAAAAATAGCGGGTGTTACAGTCCAAGGTAGTCACGCATTTCGTGAATATGCCAAGCGAAATGATCTTAGCAAACAGGACGACACTCACCTCCCCTGGTGACCCGTCGCCGCCTAAGCAAAGAGTCTTCGTGGGCGGTAGGCTAACCTAGCCTACCCGCGTCTGCATCCCGAATAAAATATTATTCGAATAAAATATTAAAATATTAAGTGTATGCCTTTCTAGTTATGTGTAGGGTGTTATGACAACCCGAATAAAATATTAAATTCCGGATTCAACCACGACAACATATTCAACTACATTCAATCTCCGCTTTCAAAAAGTCATCTCTCTTTCAAAATCATTTTTTAGAGCCGTTATTCCGGCCAAAATCAAAACTTATTATTTTCAAAGACACCTTAGTGCCATCACCCTGGCTAAGTTCACACTTACTATTTTCAAAAACCATTTTTCGCGCCATCACGTTGGCCAATACAAAACTTGTCATTTTCAAAAACAATGATATACCAACATTATCGCCAAAATTCCAACCAATGGGATCAAGACACCTAATACGGTTACATGGTGTTTTCAAAACATTGTTTTTGCATATTCCTTTAGCATCACCAAAATTTCAACTAATGAAATCAAGGTATCTAACACGGCCACACCCACAAAACGTTTTCGCACGAACCGTCACTATCGCCACTATCCCAATCTATGGGATAAAATTGACAAACACGGTCACACGTTTTCAAATCTTCAAAAAACATCATCATCGCCTAAATTCCATAACGAGAATTTGACTACCCTTTCAAAGCACCGCCACGGACACCATGTTTTCTTAAAAACACCTTTACGTCATAAATGTCAAACTCCTAACTAATAGTAGTCTCGATAACAACGCGACTCCACGATTTTCACATATCTTCAAAATCGGTTCTTCTACGACCTTGTTTTTGCAAAATCAGAATCTACACCTTTGCTATCGTCACTTTTTTCAACTCACGAAATCTTGACACCCATGTAGCAACACTTTCCGACATACCACAAACGATGCCACTAAACCGTCGTAATGTCGATTTCAAAACTTCCACTTTCAAAAACCTGTTTTTCAAATGCTTCCATTTTCAATAACGTTAAAACTCTTTGATTCCGAGCTTGGATCGAGATCAATCCCCTACGTCGTACAACCATGTGATTAATTGTCTATGTTAGTTACTAAGGTTACCTCCATTCGAGGTCTTACATTTTGGGTCATCTTGAGAGTCCTCTCTAAATCTCACCCCCGAGATTTACGTAAAAATCATCTCGTTCTAGAGATTCGAGTCTATTAGGCGTCTTGCCGAATACACCAAATGTCTAAAGCACCCGAATCCCAAATCCGATGATCGCAAACACGCGTAAATCAAGGGTCTCATTTCCATGTCGCTCGTTTTCGAGTATTTCTCGAGTCTCTTACGTTGTTGATGTGTCGTGTTTTTATAGCTTTATTCCCTCGATTCCGTTGTCTTTTCCGGTCGGAATGCGCTCTTTAGAGCCGTTTCTTCTAACATTTTGCTTTGAGTGAGTGTTTTTGTAGATTATACACGATTTCAGGTCTTTATATGCATTTACACTCATATCTGGTTAGAAGAATGATACCGAGACAAAACCTGTGCTTTAGGACGTCTAGGCGAAGAGGAACTGAGAAGTGTCGATTCATTGGGCCATGGAAAGCGGCCCAATACTTGTTTTATTAGTGATGTGCGCGCCACCCTACATGTGACAGGCCGCCTGCTGGCCGGCTGGCATGATGCATTGACGATTTAAGCTTGATTTTAAGTTGCGCTTCGGCCCCTGCATGTGACAGGCCGCCTGCCGGCCGGCCAGCGTGCACACTCAGTTTTTTTCCGCCTATTTTGTTTAACTAAGGCTTTGTATTATTTTTTTACTATGACTTCTTTTTTGCTTAGATTTTTTTTCCTTAGAAAAACACTCGTGACTCTTAGCATTCTAGCACTCGGTTTCAACTCGTACTCGATTTCGGTAAATTCGTTTATGCAATTTTCAGTTAATATTTTCAATCTTCATCGTAAATTACTTAGTTCGTCGTAATTTTCTCTATTTGCAATTCGTTGCTCCGTTTAGTTCGTTATATTCTCGTTTGTTTATCGTTAGATTTGTTTGCTTCACTTTTTATCATAATTTTCGTAATTATGATGCGTAGCTAATTTTCTTGCTATGGTCGAGGGGGATCGATGGATTGTTATACGATTATGTTGCTTCGGTACTAAATTTATAATTATGCTAGTACCACTTTCGCGTGTTTTATTTGTCGATTAATTTGTTAAAGGCCACAACATTTTAATCTGTTTGGGAAATTCTAGTTCTTGTGCGAAAGCCGAATTAGGATTAGATCACGTGCAATTTGGTAGGGAGTCTAATAAGTTGCGAGAGCCCATTAGATCCTTCCTAGGTTGACACGATTCGAGAGAACATGTTATAGCCGACTAGCATGTTTATGTGTTTATTATTATTGTCGCATAATTGTCGAACATCTATCGTGAACACGTGACCTTAGTTTTCATCTCATTGTTAGATTCGATTATTTATTATCGCATTTTAGTAGTGTTTTTATATTTTTCCATCAATCGACCCGTTTAGAGCATTTTAGAATCGCCATAGCTACTAGACGATTTTAACTGTTTCCCTGTGGATACGATACCTTGCTTGCCGCTATATTTTTGTTAGTAGCATTGGGTTTATCCTGATTGAGTGAGGCGACTTAATCTATATCAGTCGTCCGGTGGACCCATTCTGATCTACCGTCCTTTTCCGCAGGATCACTCTCCAACATGTCCACGGATTCAAACACCATCGAAAGCATCCGCAACGATGTCAAGATCTTAACTGATTCGTAACATCTATGCTTCGGTAACCCATCTAAGTTCCTCTGTCCGCCACATTAATAGCCGCCTCGATTTCCTTGAGATTAGAGACACGGAGAGCGAAGCAAATACCAATTCGGTCGATTATAACGCCGGGTGATGCGTGTATTTTATATACACTTTTTATGCCTTTTATACGCGCATTCCCGTGCTTATCGAGTAGTGAAAGCAACTATTTTTCCCCGAATTTGATACTTTGTGGTCATGTTGCATCTTATGCAGGTTTGAACTTGTGGACGCGTAAACAAGGCAAAACTCGTGCTTAAAGATGAAATCTTATGCGAAATAAGAAAGAAGAATGGTCGTTCTCAAACGGGTCAAATTAAAACGTGAATAACTTGAGTTATACAACTCCAATTGAGCTGATTCTAGTTGCGTTGAAAAGCTCTTTCTCTTACCTTTCCAACGGTATATTACACGCCCGATTTTAAGAAGTAACGAATAAATGGCAAGCGTTTGAAGTTGAGCGCGCAGTGCTGAGAACGGGTCCTGATAGTCGAACGACTATTCAGAATAGTCGACAGACTATTCTCGAGACTGGACGAAGACCGAGACTTTCCTAATTTGATATTTAGGGTTAATAAGACTTTTGGGCTTTTGTTTTAACTTACGGAGTAGTATTTAAGAAACTACTAGACTAGAATTCAAGAACCTCTTCTATCTCTTCTTTTATGCTTCTAATTCTCTTTAGACTACTCTCCCTAGATTTCTCTCTACCCTAAACTTTTAGATCTAGATTTATGAATTCTTTTCTACTCTTCCTTCAAACTCGGTAATCTAATTCTTTCTTTGTTCTTTCTTATTCTCTTTGTTCTTAATTCTTTCTCTTTTAATCTTATTAATTCTTTTATTCTTAATTTCTCTTTAGATCTATTCGATAGGCTTAATTTATTTATCATCTTTATTATTGTTGTCATTCTTTCATGAGTAGCTAATTTCCCTCGCTAGGATTTAGGAGATCTGCGAATTGAATGTGGTCGCTAAATAATTTATAGATCTGTCAATAATATTGTGTCTGAGTTGTCAATTGTAGCATTTAATTGAGATTAATTGATTAAGTCGACGTAATTGATTAATTGAATTCGGTAAACTTGAACCTAAGATCGGAAGCCTGGTAAAAGTTAGACCTGCTACAACACATTAGTTTGCCCTAATAAGATCGGAAGCTTTTAGACGCATGCTAGGGTGAATAGCGGACCGGAAGGACCTTTTCAATACCCCTTAGACCAATATCTGTGACAGAACTGTGATTTAGACCGTGACCATATGAGATTCGTAGTAAACCGACAATCCTAGTTTTCTCTCCTTATATTTATTCATCTTAAATTCATCTTATTTTATTTTAGTTATTTCTTCCCTTTTAATTCTCTTTCCTTCACTACTTTAGTTTAGATAAACACAATTAAAAACCCCCGATTTGTTACGTAGATAGACTTTAATTACGAGTAGAATTTATTTGTCTCCCTGTGAATTCGATCCCGACTTCCCTAGCTATATTTTTAGTTAGACCGTAGTTGGTTATTTTTGATAGGTATACGACTAGCTTATCACCGGGGGGCTTACTCCAAGTGGGTCCTCCGAATATTTCGCACAATCGAACCTTCCTAAAACTAACTAAGGAAAAACCTCAAGGCCTTATAAAGCCATATCCAACAAAGTAGAGACATTACGAAGGAAGTTTACCCCAATGACTCGTCTTTGTAGACACCCGCATTTTGACTGCCAGGTGTCTATAACAGTTTCCAAAAAACACCCGATGATGATCGGACACTAACGTGCTCTAACGCGTTCGGATACGGGCTCGAAATCAGTAATGTCCGGCATGGGCTTTTAACGGGATACAAATCTCACAAAACCAACCTCAAAACCAGGCCCAGTGGGTCGTTCCGAGCAAAATGGGACTAATTTAGGCCAAAACCGACACCAAAAATAAAACCCGTCTTTTAGCGACCGGGCCAAAACCTGGTCAAAAAATGTATTCGACACACAAAAACGACCTAGTGCGCTTCCGGAAATGTGCGCCAAACAACAAAATTCAAAAAATAATCAAAGAGCAATCAAGGTCAATCATCCCTAAAATATCTCACCCTAATTGATCCACTCGGTCGAGTGGATTGACCCACTTGATCGAGTGGAGCCTCAAAATCCGGAACATACCTGTTTTTGAAGGCACTCGACCGAGTGCACTAGGGCCACTCGATCGAGTGACCCTATGTCGTGGGGTTTTGCCTATAAATACCCCATCAATCCATCACATTTCACACCTTTTTCCTTCACAAACTTTTTCCTAAGCATTCCATACCTTCAAAAGCTACACTTTTCAGCCACATTAAGTCACAAATCATCACCATTTCGACATCACCATATACACACCCGTCTACATACATTCCGAGATCGAAACTCATAAAAACTAAGAAAACAATCCTCCATACAAACCCCATACATACACACCATCAACTCCTCCTACATATCTCGACGATTCCCTTGCCATCGCCGCCATTTGACGAACCGTATCCCGAGAAGCAAGAGCATGTAGGTTGAGGGTGTAACATTCAACACCGACGTCTCCTCTCTTTCTTTCGTTTTTTCCGTTTTTTTATTATTATTTATGTTTATGTCTATGTATCATAATTATGTCGATAATAACGACAATACCAATAACATTAACATCTAACATTTACTTATCGTACACTAACATCTAACGCTAACATTTATTATCGCATCTAACCGCTAACATTTTCTTTTATTCGTTTCGTCATATTAACATTATATACCGTGTATACGTATAATAATATCAAAATTCGGATTTAACTCGTTTAACTACGACTATTGCCCAAAGTCCGTTTAATCCCTTTACGAGCCGCAATAGTGGTGGCGCCCTTTCGAGGAGCACCGCCCTACGCACTCAAGGGCATAACGTGATCGTGATAGTACGTAGTTGAACGGGCGTAATTCCATTTCAAAGGATCGGTACAAAACCCGTTGACGCTAAATCAAGCATCGCATAATCTGGAAGGATTATTAAAGATGACGTAATGCGGAGGGAATTAATTTTGTCCCGGTCCAATTTAAAACGAATTTTATGTCATCTTTTCTAAAATCTCCGATAATGGTCTCGTAATCATAATATACACGTTATGAGTATCCAAGATCGAATTGCATATAAATCGTGCCATATTTATATGTGATTTGATTAATTATCGATTTTAAAACACATAAAATGAGACGAGTTATACCTCGTACAGATGCCACTCGACCGAGTACATAGGCTACTCGATCGAGTCGCACCCCAAATTATGGCAGTAGCCTCTTCTAGGACGCACTCGACCGAGTCAGGCCATGACTCGACCGAGTGGGTCATGTAGCCCTGAAATCCGAGAGCTTTAATGCAACATTCGAGCCTCGTCTTTTTTTTTTATGACTTAGTCGTCACGTGTAAAGACAATCACGTGATCCTCTTTTTTCAAAACTCATATATATCACTTCACGTAAAAAACTTTGATCGACGGTCTCACTATTAATCTTGCGTTGACGACTCCTTAGTCGTATCCGACGTCCGATTAATTTAGACTCCAATTTATCGACATGATAAGTTGGGACAAGGCATCGGGATTTGGGATCGGACTAGCACCACGCCTAGGTCCTATATCTCCGTCCTTCGATTAATATATAAAATAATATGTATTTAATTGAAGTTCGTCCATTTACACGACTCACGGTCTAGTTTATACACGGGTCCGTTTCTAACTATCGCTTATCATTTTGGCTATATATATTTCGATTATTCTACTTTATTGCTCGTTGTATTGTGAATTCCGGGTTGTATTCAGCCCGTGTAACTTGTAACCGATTTATTATTGCTTTTGCTTTATTTATTTGCGTTTTACCGCTTTTAAATGAATCCTCGCATGCTAAATCACTTCGACAATAAATTAGATGCATTAAAATGACGTAGCTCACATTTAATTCGCATGCTTAGCCAAAACGCTGTTTGCATATCATTTCACCGAATCACTAACGCGCATATTAGAAAGTCAAACGATGTCTTAGTAGAGGCCGTTAAGTGCGGGCGGGGTTGGGTGTCCTTAGTGGGCTTCCCAACACGTACCCTCACCCCTTACTCAGAACCTCGGTTTCCGGATGCCCGAAACCGTTGGCGCACGAGAGTCATTCTTTACACGATTACCGGTATAGATGGTATCGGTATCGCAATGCAAAGGGACGAGCCCAATAAACTCTAAAACCGAAATGGGCCATACTTTGTGTATGGTCCATAGCGATATAGAGTGGGCTCGAACGGTTTCGAATAACCATAAAATTCGGTGGCGACTCCATTTCGACTTAAATTTTAATTCGATCCATTCTCAGACTGAACTTGGGAGGCAAAATTCTGGGTGGACGGGCGTCCACAAGCGAACGCCATATTCCCAAATTGGCGTCCACTGTCAGACGCCATTTAGGGTATATGGCGTCCACTGTCGGACGCCAATTTGGCTGGATTTGGTGTCCGATAGTGGACGCCCGTCCACCCGGCTTTGCCAACTTATACCCGCCCACCCCCCTTTCCCCCTTCACTCTCTAAAAAAAAAACCACTCTCTACCTTCATCCTCCCTTACCCGCCGAGCCCCATCTCCAATCCTCTCCTCCATTTTTCATTCTTCTATTCTATATTTTGGTATGTTTTCTTACTTAACTCTATATTTTTCATTATAACTAGTTCTTGTATTTGATTGTTATTGTTATTTATTGGTAGTTTGGTAGTTAATAGTGTTTAGGTCTAAATTTTGATTAGGTTGATTAGTTTAGCCCAAAATTCGATTAGGTAGATTAGTTTTGCCCATCACAATTTGAAGATTTTGGATTAGGGTTTGATGAATTTGGATGAATTGAGATAGAATGACCTATAGGGCCACCCTTGAGGTTTTGTGTGACTTAAGACGGACCAAAAGGTGTCGAAATAATGTCGGATTTTCACGAAACCACTTCTATCGTGATCGGGGTGGTAAATAGGTGTTATCGGTGCTTTCGAAATTATGATATCTGTATCTGAAAATTTGACCTTATTTGACCTGTTTAAGCTGTTTCTGTGTGACCTAAGCCATGAATTTTTGTGTTTTGTTCGGTCAAATTGGGATTAAATTGATAAATTACGTAGTGTTTTCGTAAATTGGGATTAAATTTTGAATACATTTGTGATTAAATTCGCTGACTAATATTCGTAAGGTCAATTCAAAATTAATAAGATATTTGGGTTTACTTTAATGTATTAGTGATTAAATTGAGGAAACTCAGTAACGGAAATTAAGTTAGAGAAATTAATTTTAAGTTAGATGGCGATTACATTTGTGTTCAGTCAGTTCTAAATGAAGTTAGGAAAATTAAACTTTAATTTGTTATATATATTTTTTGAACATAGAAAATGAAGAGAATTGAACGGAAATGGATGTATGATGGAAGACTTGATAAGAAGAGACGTCCCACCGTCGAATTTTTGAGGGGTGTTGAATCATTTGTCGAGGTAGCTAAAAAGTCAGTAGACTACGCATCGAGGGGGGAGGTTAGGTGTCCGTGTACTAAATGCAAGAACCTAAAATTTTCTGATGTCCTTACCGTTAAGGAACATGTCATCTATAATGGTTTCTCACCCGATTATTATAATTGGATTTGTCATGGTGAGCCATCTCAGTCTGAGGAACCCGAAAACCATCAAAATGAGGGGGGGTTGAGAGGTATGATAGTTGACGTTGTGGAGTGCAACTTGTTTAACAATGAGAACCCACGAGACTCACCCAACCCACAAGACTCCCCTAACCCACGAGCGAAAGCGTTTTTTGACATGTTGAACGCTTCGGAGAAACCGTTATACGGAGGATGCGATGTGACTTTGTTAGAAGTCGCATCTATGGTAGTTAGCCTTAAATGCGAATTCAACCTACCCTTCGCTTGTGTCGATGGTATTGCTGCCTTGATCGAGAGAGTTATCCCAAAAGACAATATCATGACCCGAACTTTCTACACAACCAAAAAGGTTGTGAAGGGCCTTCAACTCCCGCATGAAAAGATTGATGCTTGCCCAGATGGGTGCATGTTATTTTGGAAGGACGATGCGATGCTTGATGAATTTTGGAGATGTGGTAAGGGTAGGTATAAGACGGTTGAGGGGGACATTGTTTTGAGGGGTAGAAAAGGTAAAAGCGGTGTTAGGGGTAAGAAACCAATCCCAATAAGTCAGCTTACGTACTTCCCTATCGCACCTAGGCTTCAAAAATTGTATGCCACAAAAACCATAGCAGAGCAAATGAGATGGCACCAGGAGGACACTAGGGTACCAGGGAAGATGTGTCATCCGAGTGACAGTGAGGAGTGGAAGCGTTTCGATAGACTACATCCCCACTTTGCGTTAGAACCCCGAAATGTAAGGCTTGGGTTGTGTACCGATGGATTTGACCAATTTGAGAAGTCGTACTCATGCTGGCCTGTGATGATCACACCTTATAACCTACCTCCTTGGTTGTGTTTGAAGCAGCCTTTCATCGTCCTATCTCTTATTGTGCCTGGACCCAAAAACCCGAAAAATCATTTGGATGTTTACTTGCAACCTGTTATTGAGGAATTGAAACAACTGTGGGAGGTAGGGGTCGAAACTTATGATGTCTCCCTGAGACAAAACTTTCAGTTGAAAGCAGCTCTGTTGTGGACTATAAACGACTTTCCCGCGTACGGTATGCTCTCGGGGTGGTCTACTGCGGGTCAGAAAGCATGTCCGTGTTGTATGGATGAGAGCAAAGCTTTTTATCTTCCAAATTCTAGTAAAATAAGTTGGTTCGACTGTCATAGGCAGTTCCTACCAGAAGGTCACCCATATAGAAAGAATAAGAAGGCGTTCAAGAAGGGTGAGGAGGTGCTTGACGACGCACCTGATCGACTCCCAGGAGATGAAATATGGGAGTTGATTTCTGATTACCCGTCTACTGTCGACGGAACCGAGCAGGAGTTCAAAGACCTCAAGAAGTGGAAAATTGGTTGGTTTAAACGTAGCATATTTTTTGACCTACCATATTGGAGGATTTTGTTACTCCGTCACAATTTAGATGTGATGCACATAGAGAAGAACTTCTTCGAGTAGTTGATTCACACTGTCATGGATGTTGAGGGAAAGAGTTGTGACACTACAGACTCCCGGCGAGATGTAAAGCATTTTTGTGACCGTCCTCAATTACACATAAAAAGGGATGGATCCAAACCGAGAGCCTTGTTCACCCTTGACAAAGCTCAGAGGAAGGCGTTGTTGGAGTGGGTGGGGAAGTTGAAGTTTCCCGATGGGTACGCCTCCGACTTTGTACGTTGTGTTGATCTTAAGAACCTAAAGCTGCAAGGGTTAAAGAGTCACGACTGTCATGTCTTCATGGAGAGGTTACTTCCGGTTGCACTTATGCAACTTCTGCCACCGACGGTGTGGAATTCTATAACTGAGATATCTCAATTTTTCCGAGACTTGTGTTCTTCTACAGTATCAATTGAGGACATGACTCGGTTGGAGGATCAAATTCCACAGATACTATGCAAACTTGAGATGATCTTCCCACCGTCGTTCTTTAATTCCATGGAGCATTTACCTGTCCACTTACCCTACGAGGCTAAGGTTGGAGGACTTGTCCAGTATAGATGGATGTACCCATTTGAAAGGTACACAAAATTTAATAACTTCATTTACAAATTTAATTTACACTTAAACTAATTTTTATTAATTGGAAAACATTACTTGTGTACTTAGGTTCCTCAATCATCTGAAGAAGAAAATTGGTAACAAGCCTAGGGTAGAGGGTTCTATTTGCAATGCATATTTGACAGAAGAGATTGCAAACTTCTGCTCCCTCTACTTCGAGAAAGATGTCCAAACAAATACGAAGAACCTGAATATAGAACAATCGGTGCCCATTGATCCTACTATACCCGAGTTTTTCCAAAAGAAGGACGATGAATGAACTTCATCAGTTGAGGGTTCTAGGACGCTAGATGAGAAAGAGTACAACCGAGCGCACCTTTACGTACTCTCTAATTGTGAGATCTTAGAGCCTTACGAGAAGCAGTTTGTAATTGAGTACGTCGCTGCAAACCCTGACGTGAACCCCGATGACGTTTGGAGTAAGCATGACGAACATTTTCCTAAGTGGCTCAAGGATCACGTAGTTGCCTTAGACATACGTGATGATTTGGTTAGAAGTTTGGCATACGATCCAGTGAAAGCGGTTAAATATTGGAACCGGTACTCGGTGAATGGATTCAATTTTCACACATTCCACTACGGGAAGAACAAGGCTAGATGCAATTTTGGTGTGAGTGTGTCATCTCTTGATGGTGATGAGTACTATGGTATTTATGAGGATATTTTCGAGTTATGTTATGCTGGCAGAGAACAGGGGTATAGAGCTATGATATTCAAATGTGAGTGGAGAGACAGCTCCGTGAATGGGACCCGAGTTCATGAACGCTACAAGATTGTGGAAGTGAACCACACCAGGAAATATCCTACGTACGATCCGTTCATACTCGCGCATCAGGCAAAGCAAGTGTACTTCGCTCCTTTTCCTTGCACGAGAAATGACAGAAACCAGAGTCAATGGTGGGCAGTCTTTACGACTAAACCACGGGGGCAAATAGACTGTTCTCTGTTCCAGGAAGATACGGCTTCAAGTGGTACACGCTTATCTCCTAGTGAAGAGGCCATATTCTCCGAAGATGATCAGAATGAAGGCGCAGAGGATGACGATGATGATGGAGAAGGAAATTACATTGGTAGGGATGTTCCGGACATCCCTGAGGAGGATGACGGACACGATGAAGAGAATTTGGAAGACGATCAAGTGAAGGGCGAGGAGACGGAGGAGGAGGATCAGAATGAGGAGGATGAGGCTGAAGGCAATAACAACAGCGAAGATGAGTACTAGAGTTGTTGCAGTAGGTTAATCATATTGATCATTGTGGTACTTATTTTGTGCATTATTTCAATCAACTTAAATTGTAATTGCTAATTGTTGCTAATTTGTTGCAAGGTCAAGATAATGGCAGGCGGTAGATCGACCAGGAGACGTGGCGGAGGAAGTAGGTCTGTGCACACATCCACCTCGCAGCAGGATAAGAAGGAACGAGTCCCCGAAACAGGACCGGAGCAGAACGACGAGGAGCAACAGGAGAACCAGCAGCAGGGGCAGGAGGATGAGATATAGAGGGACGAGAACGGTCGGGTGATTCTCGACCCTGGTCGCGTATGGTAATATAATCTACAATGTCCATTCTTTTGTAACATATGAATTTTTGGATTACGTACATCTTGTAATATTTCGTACATATATGTGCTTCTCTTCTCGATGCAGGTTTCTGCCTGGGATCGTCACCAGAGGCTGTACTGCCAGTTACATGGCGGACAAAGGGTGGGGGTATGCCTGCTGGACTCAGGTCCCGACGGACGTACGGGAGTGGTGGTTTAAGGCCTTCCGTGTACGTGGATTGTTTTGTGTACCGAGTTTTAAATTAATTATAATGTAGACTTTGTAAACAATTTTGGTACTAATTACTAATCCGCCTTGATTGTGTAGTTGAAGTTCACTTGGAAGAAGGAGTTAGAAGGAAGGGTGTGGGACCGATACAACGAGACTTGCACCCGACGCTTCGCTGACGTAATGAACAAACGTCACGCCCGGGGGACAGCGCTCAATGACCTTAAAGGTGTAGTTTTTGATTATTACTCAATTTTAACAAACAATCTAACTTCTCAAAAAAAAAAACAATCTAACTTCAACCTTTTACTGTATTAACTAATATATTAGTGTCGTCATATTTCAGGGGATGATTTGGAGAGGTGGGTTAAGTACCACAACGACGACGACTTCAAGGTCAGGTTGAAGAGGGCACAGGGAAACAAAATGAAGAACTGTGAGCATGAGGGGAAGGCAGACCCAACACATCATCGAGGTTCTCAGTCTTCGTTTCTTCGTGCCAAGAGGGTACGATTTCTACTAATATTGTACTCTTACTTGAATAATCGTAAGTTATATATTTTCACATAATATATATTCGACTAATGTTCGTACTCATTTAATAGCTAGCAGCTGAACTCGGGAGGACGCCAACCGCACCGGAGGTATTCTTCGACATGCACGGGAAGAGCGGTGATAAAGGGCATACTCTTAAGACGAGGAAAGATCAGGCAATCTGGGTGAGTACTAACTATTTCAAATAAATAAACTTTGTCTATACTTTAGGTGGTAGATAACTATCTTTAATGATTTCATCTAATAATAACTTGAATTGAAATCGTTGTTGTGTAAGCAGGATGCCTACCAGGAAGAGCTGAAGAACCTCGAGAATGCTCCTGATGCTACCGACGTCGACGAGAACTAGATTTTTTTCAAGGCTGTCTCGGGTTACAAGAAGGGAAGTGTGTATGGTGTCGGAAATGCACACGGTATGTACTTTACACCTCCCCCAACACGTCTCAGGACCTCCACACAGATGGAGTATACGCCGGCCGGATCTCAACAGCCCGATCCGGAGAAGGAGCAAATGAAGGAGCAGCTGACAGCGCAGCAACAGCAACTGAAGGACCAGGCAGAACACATCAAGAAAATTGAGAAACAGATGGCCATGTTTCAGGCCATGTTCAACAACTGCAACCAAGGTCGTCCACCTTCCCCTCCAGACGACAGAGACCCCTTTAGCGGGGATGGCGGTAACTCTGGTGCTTCAGCTAGCTTCTCAGTTATCTGATTGTTTGTTGTTGTAACTGGATTTATGGATTATGTATCTTCGAACTAGTTTAGATTTATGTACCGTCAAACCGTATTTTAAAATTTTTTTATATGAATGTTTTTTCAGCATAAATGTGTCGAGAGATGAACTCTTTTGGTTGATTGAGAGTGAATGAGGTTGAGGTATTGTTGATGGTCGACAGTTGTGGTTGGTTGGGAGTCGTTAATGTGGTTTATTTTGCAGGTTTTGGCTAGACATTGAACGCATGTTTACGGTCATGCACCAGCATAAAATGACGTCCATTAAAGGACGCCATTTCAGACGCCAGGGGAAGCTAAAATTGACCAATTCAACAGCTATTCAGGGGCAACGGCGTCCGACTGTGGACGCCAAATACCCCTGGATGGCGTCCACAGTCGAACGTCATTTGGCTACACTGGCGTCCGACTGTGGACGCCATCCAGGGGTATTTGGCGTCCACAGTCGGACGCCAGTGTTAGCCAAATGACGTCCGACTGTGGACGCCATCCATAGATGCCTGGCATCCACAGTCGGACGCCAAATTTAGCGTTCTCTGTCGGTCGCCAATTTAATTGGCGTCCAATAGTGGACGCCCGTCCAGAAAATGGGCGACCGGTCGTGGCTTCCGCTTTCTGGCGTCTGTTTGCAAACGCCCGGATCCTTATAGCGTCCACTGACGGAAGCCACTGGATGGACGCCCGGGGCATCTATTCTCACTACTACAAAACATCAAATAGACAACTGTTTTTTTTGCCATAGACAACTGACTTACAACAGTTGAGTAGTATGGAGTTGTATATTAGTCTAAGCATAGACATCTGTTTAACAACAGTTGTCTATTGGTTAATAAACAACTGTTTTTGTAAAACAACAGTTGTCTATTACGTATATAGACAACTGTTTTTCTAGAACAACAGTTGTCTATTACGTATATAGACAACTGTTTTTCTAAAACAACAGTTGTCTATATACATAATAGGCAACTGTTTTCTGAAATACGTATATATCAGATGTCTATTAGGAGTTGTCTATTTAATGTTTTGTAGTAGTGTATGTCTTGTAGTGTTTTAATGGAGGAATGAAGGGATTCGAGGTGGTTTAAGGTGGAGAATTTGGGGTTTGTTTGGGATTTTTGGGGTTTGGTTGGGTAAGTGACGCGGAGTGAGGTTTCGCCCGGTGGGTCACCATCGGGTGAAATTTCGCCCGACGGTCTTCGGGTCGAATTTCGTCGTTTCCGCGCAGACTCACCACCGGGCGAAATTTCGCCCAGTCAGATTCCACCGGGCGAAATTTCGCCCGGTCGGATTTCCGTCAAATTCTAGGTTCGAGCAAGTCACCATCGGGTGAAGTTTCACCCGACGGACCTCGGGCCACAATTCCACCGGGCAAAACGTTGCCCGGTGAGATCCTCCACTCCGAATAAGCTTCTTGCTACGAAAATTTTTCTAAGACTTGGTCCAAACATCCTTAGCTTCTTCAAAAATATAACTTATCTTCTTAATCCAATTTGTTTATGATCATTTAAAGCGCAACTCCAAAAATTCCGAGAGAAATCTTCATGATCCCTGCAAGTACCAAAGAGAAAACAAACTCCCAAAAGGAAAAATCTAAAAGCTATTGTTCGAAGAAGATAAAAAGAGACGAGAATATACAAATATTTACAAAGGTGGTTATTATGGACACCACCAAACCGAATTGAATGTTTGAGATTAGTTGGGGTTGCTTAAAAAGCAACCCGAAGGGTCTTGATCATTGGCTCCAATTTCTACACTACCGGTCTTGAGCTTTTCTCTAAATTCCGGCCCATAAGTTGTGCTACCTTGGGAAGCATTGCGAACTCGTCGGGAATGTCTTCACCGGAGGTTGCACCAAGTATAAATAGGGCACCGTCATCTTCTTCATCATCGTACTCAAGATCTTCGGTAGAAGGTTCTTCGTTTGATGGGAACTCCACCATTTGGTTCCAAAACTCCAAATTAGGAGGATCTTCGGGAAGGAACGCGGGAAGCACAAATTGAATCATCTCGTTGGCGACATTGAAGGATAAACGTCCTCGCTTCACATCGATAATCACCCCACCGGTAGCTAGGAAAGGTCGTCCCAAAAGGATAGGATTTCGCTCCTCGATTGGCATATCCAAAATGACGAAATCGGCGGGGATATATAAGTTCCCCACATTAACCATGAGGTTACGGGCCAACCCATAGGGCTTCTTAGTGGTTCCATCGGCCATTTGCACATTCGCGAGGAAATACTCCAAATATTTAACATAGATAGTACGAGCGATGTCCAAGGGCATCAAGCTAATGTCGGCACCAAGGTCACATAGAGCTCGATCTATCAAGACGTGGTCGATGGAGCATGGAATGGCAAAACTACCCGGATCACCTAATTTGATAGGAATTGTGACTCTAGGGTTAGTTCTCGGAGAAATGGGAATTTTTTCCTTCTCGGCGGTTTCAAAATGATGTCTCGGATGTATTGGACGGGGTAGGCATAGAAGGGCTTGTATCAATGTTCTCGATAAGATCAGTGAAGGTTATCATTCCCAAAGCTTGATCATTGAATAGGTTTAGTGGCTTGTCATTCAAAGGAGGTACCTCAATCCTAGAGAGTAAGTTCGTATCTACTATTGGAATTTGTTCAATAACAAACGCAAGGTCTCCTACAAGGTACTTTGATGGATCTCTTCTCGGTTTTTCGGTTACATCCTTGACTACATTCTCATCGAATTCTTTGATTGAGGGATGAGATGTAAGAGCTTGTGAGTCTAAGGTTTTCACCGGTTCCTTTTTGCTCATTACCTTAATGGCATTCACGAATGCTTGGTTGAAAGGATTAGTCGGCGCTTGGGAAGATTGAGCTCTCGAGGCGGCTCGTGCCTCTAAAGCTTCAAGTCTAGCTCGGTTTGACGCATTCTCTCTCAACAAGAATTTGATAGTTTCTTGAATGTCATAAAAGGGTTGAGAATTACCTTGGAAGTTCCTTGGAGGACCTTGATTAGGTGGTGAATAAGCTCCAGAAGGAGGACCTTGATTAAATGGAGGATGAGTTCCAAAAGGAGGACCTTGATTAAATGGAGGATGAGTTCCAAAAGGAGGTCCTTGATTAAATGGAGGATGAGTTCCAAAGGGAGGACCATAGTTCGGTCTAGGCGGTTCTTGAGGATGGAAATAGCCTTGATTGAATTGATTTGTGTGAGGAGGTCTCGGTTGATAATGAGGTCCATATGAATTAGGATAAACTCTTTGATTGGGGGCTCTTGGAAAAGGATATGATCCTTGAGTCGGCGTGGGATGAAATCCGGTCCTTAAATTAGGATTGCTCGTTTGAGGCTTTTCATATGTCTCTTGAGTGTTGGCTTGATGAACGCTCTCTTTTTTCACACAAAAGTTGGAGTCGTGGTCATATTCTCCACAATGATCACAAGGGATATCTACCCTATATGGTTTTGGAGGTGAGATAGATGTTCGCCTAGGCGATGTAATTCTTCTTGGTGGGGTGATTATTCTTGGTGGAGTGACTCTTCTTGGCGGGGGCCTCATTTCGGGTTGGAAGGTGTCCCTAGCAACCATAGCTTCAAATCTCTCAAGTAGTTGAGCGAGTTGTACTTCGAGAGTGGCCTCCATGTCATTTGACGATTCCGAGTCTCCACTTGATTCACCCTCTTGCGATTCCTTAGCAAACATATCACTTTTGGCTATCTTGTCAAGAAGCTCATGGGATTCATTCTTGTTGAGTAGAAAAAAGTCGCCCTTTGCGGTCGCATTAAGAATGTCCCTAGCATCGGCGGATAAGAAATAGAAAAATGTTTGGAGCCAATGAGGGATACCATGATGTGGGCACTTCATTTGTAGAGTTTGGAATCGATCCCAAGCTTCACTTATGCTTTCATTATCACGTTGGCGGAAAGTTTGAATCTCTATTCGATATTGATTGGTCTTGGAAGGAGGATAGTAATGCATTGGCTAATTGATTCCAAGTTTGGAAGGTATCATCGTGGTGGCTTTGTAGCCATCTCCTAGCATCATCACGAAGGGTTTTGGGAAACAAAAGTCTGTGGAGTTGACATGAAGTAAGTCCATTTAACTTCATTCCAATTAGCTTCTCTTTAAATGTCGCTATGTGTTATAGAGCATCTTCTTGTGGAAGCCCATGATAAGTGTCTTGTTGGACTATGGCAATTGAAGAATTCTTGAGCTTAAAGTTATCGGGTATGTTTCCATATGCGACGGGAGAAGAAGTTTGTTCATGGGTGGGTTGGGAGTGAGATCTCAAGGTAGGCATGTTTGTTTGTAGAGGTGATTTTTGAAGAGAGAAGAGGGAAAGGAAATTTTGTGAGAGTTTTGAGAATGGTGGATGGGTGGAAAGTTGGTGTAAGATATGGATGAGGGTTCACTTTGGTTGATTTGAATTCCGAAATAATAATATCGTCTCGCTTGCACCGGTATGGAATAAGCAATGCCGAATATGATTGTTCCTGAACACAACTCAATTCAAAGATGAGACTCCTAGCACCGAGCGGTACTAGGGTAGAAGGAGAAGAAAGCATTTACTCAAACACAATGACAAAAACTCAACTAACTGATCACCGTCCCCGGCAACGGCGCCATTTTGATGCGCGTCGAATTGTCGCCTATCCAACGCGGTCAAACAATAATTATAAACCCCGAAATATTACTATTACGTAGTAGCGGTAAGACGGGATCGATCCACAGGGACGGTCGAGGGGTAGTCGGTCAAGTCAAAGTCTAGGAGTGATTGGGTCGAGAAGGGGGGGTTTTGGTCGAGTCGAACTAGACTAACTAAACGAGCTATGAAACTAAGGTGAGAAACTATTGGTGGGAAAGGCGTTAGGGAGAGTCGGGGAGTCGGAAATAAAGACAAGAGTCTAGTAACGCAAGAATTATCACAAGATGTATAAGGGAGGTTCCACCTTTCGGTTTCCCTACCAATCAAGTCTAAGCCCACTTTCGCGACGAATAAACTAAGGTCTCTAGAGGGAATTACCCAAACCCCGAGTTTCCCCATATTGGTCCGGGTGAGTCAAGTCAACCTAGGTGATCAAGCTAAGTCAAACATAACACAACAATCCCATCAAGATAATATCACCCTCAAATGCAATAATCTCACAAAGATGAAATCTTTATCTATAATTCCTCCTCCCCTAGCCCCCTAACTAAGATCTACTCACTACTCATGATAGTTAACAACAAAACATTTACTAAGAAGAAAATAATTAAAGCATGCATAAAAACTACACTAACAAATATAGTAATGGAGAAAAGGGAGAGGAAAGAATTTTACCAACTATGGAGAAATCTAAGATGGAAGATGAAGATAATAATAAAGATTGAATCTTGAGAGAAATATACAAGAATTTGTTACTAATCCATGCATAAATCTTCAATCTTCAATAGAATAAATATGAATCTTCAAGAAATAAAGCAAGGGTTTTGTCACATAAACCCTTGTAAAACCCTTGAATCTTCAACAATAAAACCAATTCTTCAATAAAGATGGAAGCTTTACTACTAATTATGGAGTAATTATACTAATACTAAGTAGATCTACTAATTGTTTGGAGAATTTTCTAAGAGAGTTTTTACTACAAACTACTATTACTACTATAGAGCTTTCTACCCTACTCCTAAGAGCTAGGCACACTTAAGGCTTAAGGAGGCAAAAAACCCTAGGAGGGGTATATATAGAGTTGCTTAATGGGTTGCACAAACTTCAAGACCCAAATCCGATTTTTCTTCATTTAGCTAGACCTTCACCCTTTGCATCTTCATGGGGTGAAATTTCGCCCCGCGGCTTGACATAATAATCCCACCGGGTGAAATTTCACCCGGTGAGATTTTCTTCTCAAAATGCGATTTTGACCCGACTTCACCATCGGGCGAAATTTCGCCCGGTCATGCGTGCCGTGAAAATCTTCGGGGGATGAAAAAATGTCGCCGGGCGAAACTTCGCCCGGTGGTGACTCACCGGGTGAAACTTTACTCGGTGGTCCACTGACCCTTTTCCGGTCTCTTTCTTCGTCGATCAATTGGATTACTTGAACTTTCAGTTGTGTGCTTTGCTCTTGGACCGTATCTCTCTCATGCTCGTAGAAGCTCAAACACGTTTTCGGTCGAAAATCCTATCAAAATAGACAGAAAACTACCAAAAACACGTAAAATGCAAATGAGAGACACTAATGCGAGAATTACGCAAAATATGGCGATAATCGCACTCAAGTCTCGCAAAACGAAGGAAAAACGGGTCTAAATGGGAGGAAAAACGGTCCAAATTTGGCACACAACAACTTAACATCGGCATCCTCAGGGTGAGACTCGAATAGAAATCGTTTGACTAGTACAATACGCGTTTTAGTTCTACGGTTCATGCATAACCCATATTTTCCCGGGCCGGTACGCGCGACCGATCTCCCACTATACCGTGATGTACTCCAATGTGGATATGTCAAAGGTGTCCATAGTCGATTCGAGTGGGTTTCGCGGCATATTCTAAGATCAACTCGACTTAGGAAGTCCGTCCCGATCAACGTCTAGACTATGTGCACTGGTATAGACCCTCTATAGACCGACCGAGACTTAGTGTAAAGCATACATGGCGTCGTTATAATGCTTGCCTGACTACATGCTACTTGGTTTCCGTGTCGTTTTCAAAAAACCGTCAACTTTTCAAAAATACATCTTTTTCAAGATATCCAATTTCAAAACCCGGAACGTATACCGAATCTAGGACTTATGACTTTACTCAAAACATCCTATTTTTAGCCGGTATTCTGCCCATTTCAAAACTCGAAAATATTTTCGAACTCTCAAAACCGAAGCCCGGTACACTTTCCGATTTTCCCGAAAAAATCGGGCCCTTCCCCGAGTTTTCTCGGATTTTCCAAAAGCAATCCATTTTCAGAACTTTCTCTTCTTAGGACTTCTTACGGGCATACCGATGTTTGAGGGTACTGAAGACCCGATTCATCACATTCGGGCTTTCAAAGAATTCATGGCTATCAAGGGGGTGAAATCCACCATGTTCAAGCACTTGTTCGCTTCCTCCCTTGAAAAGCATCCAAAAACCTGGTACTACAGGCTCGATTCCAAGAAATAAAAGACTTGGGACGATGTGGCTACTGAATTTGCTCGGAATTACGCTGATAATACCGAGATCCGGACTACAATGCGTACTCTGGAAGTAATGGCCCAAGAGCCCAAAGAAGGGTTCACCAAATATCTCCAAAGATGGCGGGCCGAAAGTGTGAAGTTGGTAGACAAGCCCAACGAGAAGATACTAGTGGAGGCATTCATCAACAACCTTCTACCTTCCTACAGCATCCATCTTAGGTATGCCGGCATTTCAAACTTTGCGGTGCTTACCGAAATGGGTATTAGGATTGAAGATGATCTTCGACATAATAAAGATCTGGGTGAAGCTTCTACTGAAGGCTATACTGGACATCAACTCGAGTCCTTAGAAGCCGACGACTAATGACAACATCATCCGAGAGCTCGGATTCGATTTGAGTCCGAGTCTGAGTCCGAGTCTAGGATGTACTATTTCCTTCGAAGTCAAAGTTAAAGTCAAAGTCAGAGTCAGAGTCAATTGTATTCTGTCCTCCTTTTCAAAATTCAATAAAATCAGCTTTCCTGTTTCTCATATATATTTTTCTTATGTGTTTCCAAGAACATGATGAACACCATCATACACTCTGAGCACAAGCACGTGACTATTGTAGGCACATCTATAATGACTGAAGGGAATCGAGGCCCGTGTTTTCCTTTACCTGTTCCATGTCTGACGTAGGAAGCCACAAAACTACCCTTAGTAGGAGCGGTATCGAATCCTATGACAAATCTAGGTAGTCTCCTTGTTTGGGTTAAAGACGGGAGGCAAGCCCATTTCCCACAGTAAAAAACCCCTCCAATGAGACTGACCAATCCCTACCTTAGGTGTTAGTCTGACCAACAAACATTCAAAAAACCCATGACCGGGGCTAAGAGGTCAACCAAAATTCAAAAAACCCATGACCGGGGCTAAGAGGTCAACCAACATTCAAAAAACCCATGACCGGGGCTAAGAGGTCAACCAACATTCAAAAAACCCATGACCGGGGATAAGAGGTCAACCAACATTCAAAAAACCCATGATCGGGACTAAGAGGTCAACCAAAAGATATTCAAGAACCCATGACCGTAGTGAAAATGGTCAAATTCAAAATTATCAATACTCATACCATCCAATAGGGGAGTGACAATCAAGCTGGTCAGCTAATACCACACTCAGCCTTCCCACATTACAACCCTCAAGACCTTCCCGAGACCTAGGCTAGAGGCAACCCGGAATTTTGAGAATTCAAGCTCCATAGGATACCCCTAACCATTAGGGATAGACATGGAAACCAGATCCCGCATTATCAAACCTGCCCAACCGAAGTCTGAGTCATTTTTACTCGACTTCCCCCCTTTCCTACCACATTGCAATACCTTACCCTCGAAGCCTTAGCTCCACAAAATCGAGCTCCAGATTTCGAATCATCAAAGCCACTTACTTTCTAGCACCACATTTCCAAAAACATCTAAACCAGTAACCAACCCCAAACACGGGAACTCAACTTGCGGTCGACATAGAACATCCCCAAATAGTTCACACCACCTCTGGGGGCTATCCCGTAAAACGCTCACAGTCACAGGATCAATATCCTAACCATTCTAGCCCTTTGATCAAGACATCATTGGGAATGCACCTAGCCTGCACCGTCAATATGGCTAGTTACACACAAAGTCCTATTAGACTAGGCACCATAGTATATCTTTCAATCCACTGAACTACGGCATGGTTTGATTTCACTACACGTGAATACGTAGGCAGCCTTTCAACAGAGGCACAACCCCCACATTGACACACATTCAAAAAGCACTATCATTCCGGTCACGACACTGTCATGTTCTCAGCAGCTAGCTTTGTCGTCCTGGGGGCTTCTTCTAGGCAGAGGTTCTCCATCCACTCACATAATCCAAATACTTTCAAAATCTAGCCTCCTTTCTACAGTGTGTCCGAGTACTCGGCTCAGTCAAAGACGAGAATCTGTCAGAACTCGGAGCAATACCCATTTTGGACTGTACCCTAAAATCAGAAATCCAGAAGGGCACCAGACTAAAACAATCTCATTACAGACTACTGCAGTCCCCCTATGACAGATCGTTCCCATGTTGCCACTCACCTAGGCTACGGAATAGCGCAACTCAAGAGCCTTGTTAGGTGGCCCACCCCCTACCGAGTCACGGTCCAACTCCTCGAGAGTCCAGTCATGTCTGTCAACTCGTCCGGTCACGTCCAGAGTCAAGTCTGTCGGTAGGCCTCTCTCTTCAAATTCCACTTTGAAATTTGCAAAATTTAGCCATTTGAAAAAAAGATCCTTTTCGACAAGGTCAGATTTCAGTCTATTTAAGCTGCAAATTTCTTTTCTACCCTTTTCCATT
Organism: Agrostemma githago; assembly: GCA_958450325.1. Taxonomy (NCBI): domain Eukaryota; kingdom Viridiplantae; phylum Streptophyta; class Magnoliopsida; order Caryophyllales; family Caryophyllaceae; genus Agrostemma; species Agrostemma githago. Next base: position 8,462,192 of record OY288256.1, on the reverse strand, counting down.
TTGAAAACCTAGCTCGTGAGTGCTTTCAGGATTTCAATTTCGAAAATTTCAAAAATTCAAAAATCATTTTCCCCAGCGCGAGTCATTTTACTACCCACGTGTTGCATGCAAATTTTATGTGACTTATACAGGTACGACTCAAGCAGGAACATGCAACCCACTTTATCTCCCCAACGGAAAGCCCAAGGCGGCATTTTCCCCGGAATAGCACGGGATGGGCCCACATATAGGCACACCCAGGACTTATGCGACAAGTCCGATTCACCATGGAGGTATTATCATTAGCTCAGGTATGATTTCTATCTTATGGCTGGCGAGCCATTCACGTAAGTCTAATGGACTATAAACGACCCGACCGGAAGTCTACCAGGTCTAAATTGACTTGGTAGCTACTCTGACTTTCGCCTTGTCCAAGCCTCAGTCAGAGTGGGGGCTCTGTAGACACCCGCATTTTGACTGCCAGGTGTCTATGGAAGTTTCCAAAAAACACCTGATGATGATCGGACGCTAACGTGTTTCTACGTGCTCGGATATGGGCTCAAAACCATTAGTTGCTAGCTAATGCACTTACGGAGTACAAATCTCACAAAACTGACCTCAAATTCAGGCCCAGTGGGTCGTTTCCAGTCATATAAGACTAATTTGGGTCAAAACCGACACCGGAAATAAAACCAACTTTTAGCGATTGGGTCAACCCCGGTCAAAGTCATTTCCGAGACACACAGAAAACAGCCACACAAACATCAAAAAGTCCAACTCAAAAGCAAAACCCACAAAATATCCAATTCAAGGTCCAAAGCCCAGACCACTCGTTCCAGCTGACCCACTCGGTCGAGTGTCAGCTCCACTTGATTGAGTGGGCCCTTATTCAAGCCCGGCTGCAGGCGCTTGGGCCACTCGACCGAGTCAAGGGGCTACTCGGTCGAGTAACCCTAGACGGGGTACATGGGCAATGCCTATATATATACCTCCATGCACAACCTTTCACACACTTTTTGACAACCCTAATCAACATCAAATTCAACCCTAATCAACATCAAACTCAAACCCTAATCAATACTACATTCAAACCCTAATTAAAACCCTAAACCAGTACAACTTAGCCTACATACTCGATACTCCCATGCTAGCCGCCACTACGAGTTCCGTCCGAGCATAAGAAACATGTAAGTTGAGGGTGCCAAAACCCCTTTTCTTCTCCTTTCTTGTCTTCCTCGGATCGCGTCATTCATTGTCATTGTCGTCTTTTTTTTTTATTTTGTTCGCGTCATAATATCGTTAATATCGCTAATATTAAGACACTAAAATACTTGTGAATCTGTGTCGAGTGTGAGGGATGTCGGAATAAGAAAACCCGAATATACAAGTGTATTGCACACAGCGTTGGCGGTCGCTTATCCCGACACCCCGATCACTTGATTATTGAAACAAGTCAACTTAAACAATAATTCTTATTTTATCCGCATTGTTATTATTAATCGCGTACTTCATCGATTTCCTAAAAATTATTTTCGAAACATACTTTTTCATAAGGGTCGAAACCCGTTGACGCGGATCCGACATCACACAATCCTTAGGGATTTATTACGATGTCGCGAAGCCGAGGGAATCAAGTCCTTTAATTCAAGTGTCGATCTATTAGATTCAATACCAATTCCGTAATTGGACGTTGAATCTAATTATTTAGTCAATCAAATTAACTAATGCGGTTTTCGTTGATGCTAAAATAATTGTCATACAATTCGTTAGAATTACGACATTATTAAACGCGGAGGAAATCTATTTATATAGTGATAGTTAATTTAAAACGACTTAAAGCGATTTCTTTTTATTTTTTACTCTAATATTCCATATCGATTCCCTAATCGAATATGGGATATGACGAGTATCGAAGATAATTTTCGAGCATGAATTCCAAAATATTTATGTCCGACTCAACAAACTCATCGAATTATCGAAAATCAAAAGCAATTTCTAAATCAATAACAAATTGCGCACGAGCCCTAGTTCGTACAGGGGGCACTCGACCGAGTGCCTAGTCCACTCGGTCAAGTGGCACCCTAAAAACGAGACAGAATCCAATCGTAACGACCACTCGATCGAGTTACGCAATGACTCGGTCGAGTGGCCGTGCACTCGGTCGAGTTCCTCCATAACTCGATCGAGTGACATCACGAAATCCGGACAGAAGCTCCTTCAGAGGTCCACTCGACCGAGTCCCTCAATGACTCGGTCGAGTGGCCCCTTTATCACGTCAAACCGTGAGTCCTACAAGCTATTCGAGTCTCGTTAATATCTTTTCACAACTTAAGTCGACACGTGTCTAATTAATCACGTAAAAACTTCACTTTTCAAAACTTTACATCATCTTATCTACATCATTCAATAATTCGCAAACCGTTATTATCGTTATACCGTTACTAACCGTTTGTTCTTTTGTCAATTTAATTCTCGTTTATTTTATTGTACTAAAATGAACCCGCATGCTAAAATACAACTTTGACGTTAATTTTAGTTTCATTAAATTGACATAGAAACCCATTTCAATTCCTCACATGCTTAGGGAAAACAATGTTTGCATAAGCATTTTCATCGTTCAACTAAGGCGCGTATTCAAAAATCATTCGATATCTTAGTTGAGGCCGCTAATGTGCGGGCGGGGTTGGGTGTCCTTTGTGGGCTTCCCAACACGTACCCTCACCCCTTACTCAGAACCTCGGTTTCCGGATGCCCGAAACCGTTGGCGCACGAGAGTCATTCAATACACGATAACCGGTAGTGACGGTATCGGTATCGAAATGCAAAGGGATGAGCCCAATAAACTCTGACATCGGAAATGGCCATACTTTGTGCATGGCCCACTACGACATAGAGTGGGTTCGAACGGGCCCGAACTCCCACAAAGTTCGGTGGCGATTCCACTTCGATTTAAATTTCAATTTGATCCATTCTCATATGGAGATTCATTCGCCTCCCCAAACCCGCGCGTGGCCGCGTCAAGGTGGACCTATGTCATGTCCAAAGAAGGCACAGAACAAAAAAGAAAGAAGTCGGAGTTAACGAAGATGGTCACAAAACAGATGCTCGATTCTCAGAACAAACACGAGGACAAAAAGGGAATTGATGCATCAAGAGAAAAGCGAGGCCGAACTTAATCGAGTCAACAACGATATGAAGCAGCTCTGAAAAGATGCACCAGCAAGCAACAACAAATGAAATCAGAGGGAAAAGGGAAAATAAGAAGAACAAGAACAAAGGCAAGACGTTAGCATAACAGCGACCACGGAGCAACGTACCGACACAAACGGAAATGAGTAAGAGCAAGAAGACAGAAGAAGGCTACGATGATAAAGAAACAGCAGCAGTAGTAACCGCAACAGCAATAAGACGGTAGACAAAAGATGACCGAAAATCGACGAAACAGTTGAGAAAGAAGAGATCGAGATCAAATAGAAAAACATCGATAAGGAATCAAATCAAACGAAATACGAAGGCGGGAAAGAAAATCGAATTGCGATAATATCAACCGCAGACTGCAGCGGCAGTACCGACAGCAATAATAAACGTGACAGCAGCAGCCACGAGAACAATAAGACAGCAGAAGAGAAAAATGAAAACAGCAGCACAAGAACAGAGAAGTGAAGAACAACAGGGGAAGGAGAAGGAACGAAGAGCAGCAGAAAATGCAAGGGCAGCAGAAGAAGAAAAATCGATAACAAAAGGCCAAGACAATAAACAACAAGGCGGAAAAATGAGGTAGACAGTAGCCGTCACTGCTGCTCTCCTTATTCTCTTATGTATCCTAGTCCCTTGAGGCTTAATGTCAATAAGAATGTGGGACAGCTGCTGTCAAAGCCAGCCACATAGCAGCTGCAACAGCCTGCTACTGAAGTCATAGTTAAAAAAAATGTGTATTTTTTTTTCTGGCTTCGCCTCACATAAGCAACACAACTACGTATCACATGCACATACCCAGTGCATATAAAACTTGGCCCTTGTATTTTTAGTGCATCCCTACACCTCAACCACACAACAAATTGTGCTTTGGCAAAGCTCATCTATCCCACATCAAGTGTGATCATGCTACTTCCAGCACCTTGGTCCTCAGCAGCTCATAGCCAACAAAAATGGAGTAGCAAGTCTCTCCATTCTGACAGTGACTGGCTATAAAATGATGCTTAATTACCACCTTCAATGCATAAATTCTCTTTCATTCCCAATATGAAGCCACCCTAGACTTAATACTCCATCATCCTCGTCCTTTCAAGTGAAAATAGTGCACCCACATGACCCATAGCCTATTTTTCTGCTCAAAGATTTATGTCACCAATTTAATGACAACAGTCTCGTTCTACTTCACTAGTTGACGCAGCCCCAGCCCACCCTCGGACAACACACCTTGCTCCAAGCCACGAGGGGAGCCCTTTGATAGACCTCCTTCCCCACCCAAAGGAAATTCCTACACAGCATCAATCTTAGAAAGCACACACTTTGGAAGAACGAAGATCATTTCCCAATACGTATGCACCTGAGATAAAATGGACTGGACCAATGTCAATCTTCCTGCATATGAGATTTTCATCACCCTTAAGCTTAATATTCGACTTGAGATTTGTTCAACCAGTTTAGCACAATCCTGCTTTGTCAGTTTCGTAGTTTGAATAGGTATACTCAATTCAAGTATCAGAAAGGCAACTCTCCACTACCACACCCTGTAATGCGCAACACTTCAAATTCAGTACCCCACTCATCCCCACACATTAAAAATTAGACTTAACGACGCTCATAATGATCCTAGATGTCTTATGCCCTCATTGGGCCTCTTTAGAAAAAAAGCAATTAGTCATCCGCGAACATGAGATAACACAGCTTCATTGAGGCACATTTGGGATGGAATTTAAACATAGAATTTTCAGTAGCGAAGTGTAGAGTACGGAAGAGATATTCAGTATAGATTGTGAAAAGCAACGGAGATACTGGGTCGTCTTGACGAAGCCCTCACTTCCATTTAAAGAAATCAAATGAATCTTCATTCAAGTTCAGAGTAAAGCTCACAGAAGTTACACACTCCATTTTCCATCCTCTAAATTTTACCGAAAAATTAAGCGCCTCCATCATGTGATCAAGAGATGCATACTCTACACTATCATAGGCCTTTTGAAGATCAATCTTCATCAGCAATCGAGGGGAAACAACATTCCTGCTATACAGGTTCACCTAGTCCTGCACTTTCCCTATAATATTTCTTCCTTGAATGAAACCGCCCTACTGGGGACTAATTATCTCAGGTGGCACCATCCCCAGTCTATTACTAAGAATTGTGGATATACACTTATAGATCACATTAAACCAGACAATATGCATAAATTTTAGAACACTATGAGGTTTATGGTACCTTGGGAATAAGAGACGGATTAGTAGCATTAACTTGTTTGAGTAACTTTCTAGACATGAAAAGGTCCTTCAAAGCTGCCACAACCTCATCTCCAATAACTTCCCAAGAATCTTTGTAGAACTGAGTCGAATAATACTCATCTGGACCTGGCGCTTTATCTTTAGGAATACTAAACATAGTATCTTTAATCTCTCGAGTAGTAACTGGTGCAAACAACATATCCCAGTGATCATTAGAGCATAATTTTCCTTGTCTCACCATGCTACATTGACCAGGAGTTGTCGCAGTAGAACACCCCATTAGAGAAGAATAATACTCGAGGAATGCATGTTGGATATCCAAGATTTCATTCCTCTCCACACCCTGTGCATCATTGATAATCATCACTTGATTCTGGGCATAGCGCTTCCTCAAGACAGAGTGAAAGGTGTTATTTAAGTCCTCTTCTTTGAACCACATTACCTTCACTTTTTTCTGTAAGTAAGACATGCATGCTGCCTACAACCTTATGTAACACCCCTGATTTTGTAAAATAAATTAAATTAAACTTATATTTGTTTTTTTATTTATTTACGATTTATCTCGTAATTCTTAAAATTATTATGAAATGAATTTATCGTTTAATCGTTTCAAACTCCTAAAATTTTATTTGACTCGGAAACTCTTCTTATTAAAACATATTTTTATTTATGTTTCGATCCATTTTATATATTTAATTCAATTCTTATCAAAAGTCTATTTCGACGATTTAAATTCTAAATTCTTTTTATTTATTTATATTTAAGTTCGAATTTCTATTCTCGGCTCGAAGTTCATTTATTTGAAATTTCGTCAAAACATTTATTACTTTTCTTCGAGAAATTAATTTTATTCACTTTATTAAATATTTATTATTTATCGAGAAATACTATTTCACCGTCTAATTATTTATTTCTATAAACTTTGTTTTCGTCTCGAATAATTTAATTAATCATTTTATTAGACGGTCCAATTATTTAGTAATTTTATTTTTAAATCGATTTTTGGGTCAATCAACTTATCGTTACAAAATTCGTCTCCTATCCAATTCATTTAATTAATCCGTATTTTTTTTTACCCATTTTATTTTTGTTTGAGGTTATTCATTTCCCCTTCCCACTTGTTTAACGTAATCATCCCCCTTTTCATTTTTATTTGTTTTCCTCCACCGCTTTAGTTCTTTTCCCCTGGTCCTTTTCATTGTTTCCTCCGCTTCTCCCCTCTTGGCCTTCTTTCACACTCACGCTCATCTTTGGTCTCCCTCCATCTCTCGTATCCCTTTCTTTCTTCTGCCTTCTTCGTCATATCCGTTCAACCGTCATCACCAATCGACAACTGTTCGTCGTCGCACTCGCTATCGATCACCTGTTTCTGTCCTCGGTTACGTGCTGCTGTTGTACGTTGTTGCTGCTGTTAGTTCGTGCGCGTGTGTTCTTCGACCCGAACTCGTCGAAAGGTAACTCGTTCTTATCCCTCTCTTATGCTATTCTGTTTGTCGATGCAACTGGTACTTGGTCGTCCTGCTCCTGCTACGCTGATTCTGCTGTTGTTGCTTATCGCTACTACTGTTGCGTTTTACTGCGTTTCGTTGCTGCTATTGTTGTCCGTTAATGCAGCTGCCTTTTGTCTTCATTCTTTTCCTTTTTCTTCCTCGATTTCGGCCCGGTTTTACGTTGCTGCTGTTGGTTTTGTTCTTATTGATTGTCTCTCGTGTGCTGCTGTTGTTGCACGCTCTTTTACTGCTTGTCCGTCTTCCTCATCCTTCTTCGTTGTTTTCTTCTTCCTCCTCGTTCTGCTTTGTTGCGTTGATGAAGTTGATGCCGCTGCTATTATGTCGTTATTGTTGCTTTTGTTCTGCTCATAAACGCGGTTTTGCGATCCCCTTTTCTTCGTTCCTTTCTTCATTGATCTGCCTTCGTTTGCTGTTCTTTTTCATTTTTCTGCTGCGGTTATGTATAGTTTTCAGCTGATCCGGCTCTTCTCCGTCATTTGCTTTTCTCGATGCTTGTGCCTTCTCATTTTACCCTCGATGCTGCTGTTTCGTTACTATGTACTACTGCTGCTGATGTTCGGTCGCTATTTTTGTTTTCTTGAGTTATTATTGCTGCTACTCGATCCCAGCCGCGGTTCCGTTTGTGTCCCTTTCTTTTCCTCGTGTTTCGTCTCCTTAATCTTCTTCTTCCTATCATTCTTTTGCTTCTCCTACCTGGTCGATTTGGTTCCTTCGTCCTCTCGGTTATGCTTTTTCTTGTTTTCCATGTTTCCTCCGACCCCCTTTAATCTTCTGTAGTTCCGAATCTTTGCCCGTATTCTCATTGTCCCAATCTCGTTCTTTTTCATTTCGTGAAGGCCTCGAAGTTTTATTGGATCGACTTTCAAGTTCTAAGGTTTGAGCTTGGTCTAATCAAGAAAGGCAAGTACGTGGTAGCTCGGATATTGACTTAAGGTAACTTTAGGACGTTACTCGATTTTATATCGTATGTTTGAGTAGTAGTATGTAGTAAATATTTTAACTTCGGTTTTCTAATTTTGGCTATTTATTATTGTTGATTATATTAATTTTAAATCGTTTGCCTTATCAATATTTTTATAACTTTCGATATCATTTTATAAATCGTTAGTAATTTAATTATTTACGATCGCTATAATATTTTGTTGGTTATCGTGACACTAGTAACTAAATAATAACGATTTCATATTTCCTTCAGATTCCGTTAATTTATAATTTTAACTCACCATCGTATTTTTATATTATAATCAAAATTTGTATACTTGTTTAATAAATTAATTTTCGTTTTACGATTTATACTAATAAATGAGAAAATAGTCGATTTAGTTTTAAATACATTTTAGTCGTAGTCGAGACTATTTTCACTAATAATTTCCTATTTGTTTCCGATTGACTATTTTTATTAAAATTTGTATTATTTATAAACCAAAGCTATCTCTTAAAAATAATTTGAAACCTTTATAAAATTCATTTCATTTATAAAACTCGTTGACTCAATTAATTTGGATATCGTTTTTCTTAAAATATCTGTTTTCTAAGATTTATTTTTTTAACTCGATTTCCTAAATTATTTATAAAATACTATATAATGACTTATTATATTCTAATTATATTTTTGAGTAACGAATTTAGAAATATAATAAAGTTACGATAACGACGATAATAATAAAATATTAATTTCGTTAGAAATGCTATTTTTATACATTTCACCTAATTTAATAACTTACGTATTTTCTATAAGAATATTTCTATTTTAAGTAAGTTTCTAAAATGAGTAAGTTTCTATTTATAGAAAGTTTCCCTTTTAATATAAAATGTTTATTTCTTTTATCTTCATATTATTCATAATGATTATATCTCTTGTTTATATCGATAATGGCTTGTTTTGGAGTTATGGAATAAGAACAAGTGTGGGGTTAGAGTAATATATTCTGGGGTTTACGTTTTTGCCATCAACTATAAGGCTGGTGTGTCTTTATGGGGCACACTGGTTGTTGAACCGAGCATATATGGTGTTCGGGGGTGTGTGTACATTTTGACCTTAAACTCGTGCCTCGTAGTGTAAGACGCCGTCGGGTTGAATTGAGTATTTATGGTGCTCGGGAGGGGTGTGCATATTATCTTAAACTAGGGTCACGCATTTATAAGTCGCCGTCCTATTATGGTTGAGTAGCCTAGTTAGAGATCGAAGTTTGATTTGTTTGATCTAAGTTCTCGAAGCTAGTTTTAGTATTCTCCTAGTGAAAGTCTAGCCGTCGACACTAATCCTATCCATAACGCCATTTTGAATATTTTTATTATTATCGATACATTTTGGTTTGCAGGTTGGCAAATATTTCCAGATTTCTTCTGAAAACTCGTTCTGATTTTGATTGTTCCCATATTTTAAGTTTTCTCCGAAAGCTTATTTTTATTATATCTTTTAATGTTTTCCATTTTAAATATTTTGATATATTAATACTATTATTTTTCCATATGATATAATATGGATGGGAGAACGTCCGAGTTACTCCCCACTGACGTGGCTGTTATGTTTATAACATGACAGGTATTTGCTGCTGGGTTTTGGGTGTGAGCTAGCGAGTAGCGTGGATCCTACTCTTTCTTCATTCTTGTAATTTATGGATTTGTATAAACCCGTTTGGAGGTTTTACTTTTAGTCCTTTTGTAAAAAGAGGCCTCTGTACTGACTTACCATTTCTTTTAATAAGATATAGTTTGTCAGTGTGTTTTAATCTCAACTCTACAGTGTTTCCGCCATTGTATTGCGTTAGAATTACTAGGGGATTACAGTTGGTATCAGAGCATTGTTGCTCCCGACGCTTACACCTGATTTTAGGAAAAATACTCGTAAATGATTTGAACATTAAAGAAATGTTAGTGAGAGATGGGTAGAATCAAAGTATGGACTTAACTGTTAGGTTTATATGTTCTTGTAACTCAATGATTAGCATTGAATATTTGTTGCTTTTGTCTTAAAGAAAATGAATGAACAAGATGTTGATAGGATGCTGCTCCAGATCGGGACTAGACCTGCTTAGAACTCTCAACGCCTGCTGATTCGAGTGGACTACTTTGTGCTACAAGGAAGATACAATGGTGACCTTTCAGCTCAGATTTAGTTTGCTCAAGCTATAGGTTAGATGATCAAGAGTAGATTCCTATTCCATGACGTTGCAGTAGATCTTGATGGAGCGACCCAAGACTTGCGTTGTCGTTCCTCTGCAAGAAGATGAAGTAATCCTTTTGTTTCCCTCGTGAACATTAGAGGTCACAACTTTCCTGTGGACATGACATAGGTCCACCCCGACGCGGCCACGCGCGGGTTTGGGGAGGCGAATGAATCTCCATATGAGATGGTCAAATTGAAATTTAAATCGAAGTAGGAGTCGCCACCGAATTTTGTGGTTATTTGGAACCGTTCGAGCCCACTCTATGTCGTAGTGGGCCGTATACAAAATACGGCCCATTTCCGATCTCAGAGTTTATTGGGCTCGTCCCTTTGCATATCGATACCGATGCCGACTGGGCGGTTAATCGTATATTGAATGACTCTCGTTGCCAATGGTTTCGGACATCCGGAAACCACGGTTCTGAGTAAGGGGTGAGGGTACGTGTTGGGAAGTTCACTAAGAACACCCAACCCCGCCCGCACTTAGCGGCGTTTACTAAGATATCGTTCGTTTTTGGTGTACACGGGTTAGTTCGACGGTTGAATGATATGCAAACATTATTTTCCTAAGCATGTGAGAAAAATAAATAAATGGGTTGCTAAGTCGTTTAATGCATATTAAACTAATAACGTCAAAGTTATTTTAGCATGTGAGTTCGTTTTAGTCTAATAAAACGATAAAAACAAACAAAAAGCTACAAACACGAGAAAACGAGTTAGTAACGATGAATAAATTGAATAAGGATGTAAATAAATAATATGCATGATTTTTAGAAAAGGTTTGTGACACGTGATGGATTAACACGTGTTGACCTAGGTCGAAAAAAAGTATTTATTAAAATATGTCGCGAAAGTCGCATTTTAATGTAAAGGTTCGAAAAGAATTAAAAATAGAAAAGCGAAGAAACGAAAAAAAAGGGACTCGGCCGAGCAGGCTGCCGCGCGAGTCGCCTGACAGGCGCGCGACTCGCGTGGCAGTCTGTCCGGGTTTTTTATTTTGTCGAAAAACCGTCAATTTTTATAAATCGCGTACAAATATGGATTAATTTATACTCGATTTATATTTTCGATATTCGTCGTATTCGATATTCGATTATGAAATCGATATCGAATAGTCGGAATGATTTTATAAAAAGTTTTGAAAAACTTTTTTTTTTGAACGAAAATAAAAAAAGAATTTTGAACGAAAAAAAGATGTTAATTTTCTCCGCGTTAAAAATCATCGAATTTTGTTAAAAAAAGTAATGATTTTATTAGCATCAACGAAAATCGATTTAATTTAGTTCTTGTAGGTACGATATTCGATTACAGAATCGGTATCGTATTTTAAGAACGTTATAAAAAATAGTTTTTATCATCGAAAATAAATAAAAATATGATGCGACAAAAGACCCATATTAATAATGCGAAACGATCGATGAAAAATAAAAAAGACGGACGAGAAGAGGGGAGAAAGACGTGAGAGAGAGAGAGAAAGGAGAAGAATCGGGTTGATTTACACCCTCAACCTACATGCTTTAGTTTCTCGGTATAAGGCTCGTCGGACGGTGGCTTAGGCACGGGAGCGTCGAGATGATGCGGGTGAGTTAGGGTGGTGCGGATTGGTGCGTGGGACGAGGTGGGTTCCGGGATGGTACTTCGGTATTCCTTCGGATGTGTGTGATTAATAATTGTTGTATATTGATCGATGGATGAATGTGTCGGGATTAATGATGTTTTTTGTGTCTCTGTTTTTCGGTCTTTCCTCCTCCTTTCAATGTTGAATGGAGGGTCCTATTTATAGGAGTCGGGGTAGCCTTGCTTGTGTGGCAAGAAATACCGGTTTGGATAGGAAATACGAGAGTTCGTAAAGGAATAAACTTCTCGTTTCTTAGGGGAGAAGCAAACATCTCGGCTGGTTGGGGAGTATTACGGCTGTCTTGGATGTCTTGGCCGAGCATCTGGTGCTCGGTCGATGTCTGATTCGGTTTCCGGATAGAATTCCTACTTGAGATCGAATTCTATCCTTAAACGGATTTGTTTAATATTATTCGAAGCTGATTTTTCTGGTGTTTGAGTCCGAATCAGCCGTTTAGTGTCACGGCCAGCTCGTGTGACTCGGGAAAAAATATCTTTGACCGGGTTTGACTCGGTCGCTAAAAGACGGTTTTACCCCCGGTGTCGGAATCGACCCAAATTAGTCTCATTTGACTCGAAACGACCCACTGGGCCTGGATTTGAGGTCCGTTTTGTGAGATTTGTACTCCCTAATAAGCCTAAACCAAATGTCCATGATTCCGAGCCCATATCCGAGTCCATTAAAGCATGTTTGCGTCCTATCATCATCGGGTGTTTGGTGGGACCTACTATAGACACCTGGCGGTCAAAATGTGGGTGTCTACAGAGCCCCCACTCTGACTGAGGCTTGGACAAGGCGAAAGTTAGAATAGCTACCAGGCCAATCAAAGATTAAGACCTGGCAGACTTCCAATCGGGTCGTTTAGAGTCCATTAGACTTGCGTGAAGGGCTCGCCAGCCATAAGATAGAAATCATACCTGGATAGATTTCTATAACGGCACAGGGACTTTCTACTAAAAAAGTCTTGGGTTTGTCTGTTTGCAGACAATCTCCATCTTGAAATTGCGTGGGAGTTTGCCTTGGAGGCTATGGGTGTACCGCTTACTGATACGCCCCATCTTTGAATTGCGCGGGAGCCTCTATTAGAAGCTGCGGATGTACCGCTTACTGATACATCCGATTCCTCAGCGAAAATGTTGCTTGAATTTTCACTGAGAACTTTGAGAATTCTCCAGGAGTCTTAGGATACCTGTCTGTTTTGCATGCAACATACAGATAAAACATCGACTCGTGCTGGGGAAGAAAATGATTTTTGGTTGATTTTTTTGGAAAAACTGATTTTTTTTTTGAAAATGGCGGAAATTTTGAAAAATTTGGAAGAAAAGGAATGTTTGGGATGACTTGATTCCTGATTAGATTCTGACACGGGCTCCTAGAATCCTCTGATTAGGCCTGTATGCCGACAGACTCGATTCTGGACGCGAGAGGATGAGTTGACAGATACAACTTGGACTCTCTAAGGGTTAGACCGTGACTTGGTAGGGGATGGGCCACCTAAGATGACAAGACTTTTAAGTTGCGCTATTCCGTAACCTAGGCGAGTGGCAACATGGTCGAATCCTCGGAACGGGAAAGATGAGACTGTTTCCGTACGACAGGGCTTTGTGGTAGCAACGCCGTAGACTGGTGTTCTTTTGCATTTTTTTAGGGCACATTCCCAAAGTGGGTGTTGCTTCGAGCCACTGACAGATTCTTGCCTTCGACTGGGCCGAGTACTAGAACTCACTAAAGAAAGGAGGCTAGATTTTGAAGGTATATTGGATTTTGTGAATGGATGGAGAACTTCTGCCTAAGAGAAGCCCCCGGGACAACAAAGCTAGCTGTTGAGAACATGACAGTGTCGTGACCGGAATGATGATGCTTTTTGAATTTGTGTCAATGTGGGTGGTTGTGCCTTTGTTGAAAGGTTGCCTACGTATTCACGTGTAGTGAAATCAAACCAAGCCGTAGTTCAGTATTGAAAGATGTATTATGATGCCTAGCTAGCTTATTAGGGCTTTGTGTGTAACTAGCCATATTGACGGTGTAGGCTAGGTGCATTCCCAATGATGTCTTGATCAAAGGGTTAGAATAGTTAGGATGTTGATCCTGTGACTGTGAGCATTTTCCAGGGTAGCCCCCAGAGGTGGTGTGAACTATTTGGGCATGTTCTATGCCGACCGCAAGTTGAATTCCCGTGTTTGGGGTTGGTAACTGGTTTAGATGTTTTTGGAAAAGTGGTGCTGGGAAGTAAGTGGCTTTGATGGTTCGAAATCTGGAGCTCGATTTTTTGGAGCTAAGGCTTCGAGGGTAAGGTATTGTAATGTGGTAGAAAAGGGGGAAGTCGAGTAATAATGACTCGAACTTCGTTCGGGGTAGGTTTGATAATGCGGGATCTGATTTCCATGTCTGGCCCTAATGGTTAGGGTATCCTATGGAGCTTGAATCCTCAAAATTCCGGACTGTCTCTAGCCTAGGTCTTGGGAAGGTCTTGAGGGTTATAATGTGGGAAGGCTAGATGTGGCGCTAGCTGACCAGCTTGACTGTCACTCCCCTATTGGATGGTATTGATAATTTTGAATTTGACCGTACCCCGGTCAAAAGATTTTCACTTGAGTTGACCGTTGACCACGGTCATGGGTATTTGATTTTTTTGATTGACCTCTTAGCCCCGGTCATGGGTTTTTTGAATTTTTGCTGGTTGACCTCTTAGCCCCGGTCATGGTTTTTTTTTTAATGTTGGTTGACCTCTCAGCCCCGGTCATGGGTTTCTTGAATTTTGGTTGACCTCTCAGCCCCGGTCATGGGTTTTTTGAATGTTGGTTGACCTCTCAGCCCCGGTCATGGGTTTTTTGAATTTTGGTTGACCTCTCAGCCCCGGTCATGGGTTTTTTGAATTTTGGTTGAACTAATACCAAAGGTAGGGATTGGTTGATCTTACCGGATGGGTGTTTATTGTGGGAAATGGGCTTGCCTCCCGTCTTGGACCCAAACTAGGAGACTACCTAGATTCGTCATAGGATTCAATACCGCTCCTACTAAGGGTGGTTATGTGGCTTTCTATGTCAGACATGGAACAGGTAAAAGAAAAACACGGGCTCGGTTTCCTGCAGTCATTATAGATGTGCCCACAATAGTCACGTGCATGTGCTCACAGTGTATGATGGTGTTTATCATGTTCTCGGAAACACATAGGGAAAGTATATATGTGAAATAGAAAAACTGATTTTATTGAAATGTGAAAAAGAGGACAGAATGCAAAAGACTTTGACTCTGATTTGGAAATGGAAAGTGAAGGAAATAGAACATCCTAGACTCGGACTCAGACTCCGGCTTAAACCAAATCTAGACTCTCGGATAATGTTGTCATTTGTCGTCGGCTTCTGAGGACTCGAGTTGATGTCCAATATAGCCTTCAGTAGAAGCTTCACCCAAATCTTCATTATGTTGAAGATCATCTTAAATCCTAATGCCCATTTCGGTAAGCACTGCAAAGTTGGAAATGCCGGCATACCTAAGATGGATGCGGTAGGAAGGTAGGAGGTTGTTGATGAACGCCTCCACTAGTGTCTTCTCGTTGGGCTTGTCTACCAACTTCACACACTCGGCCCTCCACCTTTGAAGGTACTTAGTGAAACCTTCCTTGGGCTCTTGGGCCATGACTTCTAAAGTACGCATCGTGGTCTGGATCTCGGTGTTATCGGCATAATTCCGAGCGAATTCCGTCGCCACGTCATCCCAAGTCTTGTACTTCTTGGAGTCAAGCCTGTAGTACCAGGCTTTCGGGTGCTTCTCGAGGGAGGAAGCAAACAGGTGCTTGAACATGGTTGATTTCACTCCTTTGATGGCCATGAATTCTTTGAAAGCCCGGATATGTAATACCGGGTCTTCAGTCCCGTCGAACATTGGTAGGCTCGTCAGGTTGAGGTTAGCGGGCAGCTCGTCGGTCAAAGGTGAATAGTTGGTCGACAGGATTGAATTGTTGGTCGACAGGATTGAATTGTTGGTCGACAGGTGGACCTGTTCCTCCAGCTTGCGGACTGCGTTGGCCAGTTCAGCTATGGGCCCAGTGGTTTCATTCCCGACCTTAGGAGTCCTTTGTTCCAAGGTACTCAAACGGGTGGCAATGGCGGTTTGGTCTCCCCTCATCTGGTTCAGTTGATCTTGGATCTTGGCCAACGAGGCAGTCAGTTGATCAATGGAGTCCTTAGTCATGGTTCGGGTGAAGGGCGGCCTGTCTGTAAGATTACCGCGTAATCAGGAAAGTTGCTTCGGAACTCAAATTCACCAAGGCATAGGAAATAGCGCGGGAGGAGAGACGACTCCAGTTTGACTCGGGTTAGACTTTCCTAAGACAAATGTGTGGGGTACGATTCTCGGAGTGACTATGATTAATCGCTCCGTCGGAGAACAGCCCCCAAGTGAGACTAGGGCTCAGACAGGACTCAGATGGTGTGACACCTAAGTGACTCGAAAATGGGATACGTGAGACAACACGTGTAAGACATGACCCTTAGAGCAACCGTGATTGACCGCTCTGATGAAGGGTAGCCCCCGAATGGGGCTGAAGACCGACTCCTAGACGGGTGACTCATGGACGGTGGGCTTTCTTTAGGATTTCGGCAGAATGGGCCTAGTCCCGTGTGAAGAAAGACCTACGTGTGAGCTAATCCCCACACTTTGGACTCGATTGTGTAAGTGGGCTTCCCTTTGTAGGAGTTTGTCCTACGTAGGTGGGCCGTGCCTTGACTAATAAGGCGGACTTGGGAGGGGGTGGAAACCCGTGATGTAAGATCGACGGAGTTTCGACGCTATAGACTCTTACTACTTATGACAAGACCCGACACTGCTAAATATGGGAAGTCCTAAGAAAGAAGCTTTGAAAAGGGATTTGGATTTGAAAACCGAGCAATGTCGGGTTGGAAGGCCCGATTTTTTTTTGAAAATCGAAAAAACGGTTTATCGGGCCAAGTTTTGAATTTTTTGAAAAGTTTGGACAGCATACCGGCTAGAAAATAGGCTATTTTGAGTCAAAAATCATAAGTCCTAAATTCGGTAGCTTTCCGGGTTTGAAAAATGAATGGTTTTCGAAAAAGATGCAAGTTTTTTTTTTGAAAACACGGTTTTTGAAAAAGATGAGACACGGACCAAGTAGCATGTAGTCACGGAGACAGTATAACGACGCCATGTATGCTCCTAGTCTAAGTCTCGGTCGGTCAAAATAGGGTCTATACCAACAACGATGACTTTCTCGTATTGAGGACGGACTCCCTAAGCCGAGTTGGTCTTAGGACATGCCGCAAAACCTAGACGAGTTCCACCATCGATGTCTTTAGCGCACCCATGTAGGAATGCACCGTGGTATAGTGGGACGTCGGTCACAAGTAACCGGCCCGGGAAAGAATTGGGTTATGCATGAACCATTGAACTAAAACGTGTACATTACTATTCGAACAATTTCTTTTCGAGTCTCACCCTAGGGATGCCGATGGTAAGTGACTCATCAGTTGATCCCCAGCGGAGTCGCCAAATTGTGGACATGACATAGGTCCACTCCGACGCGGCCACGCGCGGGTTTTGGGAGGCGAATGAATCTCCATATGAGATGGTCAAATTGAAATATAAATCGAAGTAGGAGTCGCCACCGAAATTTGTGGTTATTCGGAACCGTTCGAGCCCACTCTATGTCGTAGTGGGCCGTATACAAAATACGGCCCATTTCCGATGTCAGAGTTTATTGGGCTCGTCCCTTTTCATATCGATACCGATGCCGACTGGGCGGTTAATCGTATATTGAATGACTCTCGTTGCCAATGGTTTCGGACATCCGGAAACCACGGTTCTGAGTAAGGGGTGAGGGTACGTGTTGGGAAGTTCACTAAGAACACCCAACCCCGCCCGCACTTAGCGGCCTTACTAAGATATCGTTCGTTTTTGGTGTACACGGGTTAGTTCGACGGTTGAATGATATGCAAACATTATTTTCCTAAGCATGTGAGAAAAATAAATAAATGGGTTGCTAAGTCTTTTAATGCATATTAAACTAATAACGTCAAAGTTATTTTAGCATGTGAGTTCGTTTTAGTCTAATAAAACGATAAAAACAAACAAAAAGCTACAAACACGAGAAAACGAGTTAGTAACGATGAATAAATTGAATAAGGATGTAAATAAATAATATGCATGATTTTTAGAAAAGGTTTGTGACACGTGATGGATTAACACGTGTTGACCTAGGTCGAAAAAAAGTATTTATTAAAATATGTCGCGAAAGTCGCATTTTAATGTAAAGGTTCGAAAAGAATTAAAAATAGAAAAGCGAAGAAACGAAAAAAAAGGGACTCGGCCGAGCAGGCTGCCGCGCGAGTCGCCTGACAGGCGCGCGACTCGCGTGGCAGTCTGTCCGGGTTTTTTATTTTGTCGAAAAACCGTCAATTTTTATAAATCGCGTACAAATATGGATTAATTTATACTCGATTTATATTTTCGATATTCGTCGTATTCGATATTCGATTATGAAATCGATATCGAATAGTCGGAATGATTTTATAAAAAGTTTTGAAAAACTTTTTTTTTTGAACGAAAATAAAAAAAGAATTTTGAACGAAAAAAAGATGTTAATTTTCTCCGCGTTAAAAATCATCGAATTTTGTTAAAAAAAGTAATGATTTTATTAGCATCAACGAAAATCGATTTAATTTAGTTCTTGTAGGTACGATATTCGATTACAGAATCGGTATCGTATTTTAAGAACGTTATAAAAAATAGTTTTTATCATCGAAAATAAATAAAAATATGATGCGACAAAAGACCCATATTAATAATGCGAAACGATCGATGAAAAGTAAAAAAGACGGACGAGAAGAGGGGAGAAAGACGTGAGAGAGAGAGAGAAAGGAGAAGAATCGGGTTGATTTACACCCTCAACCTACATGCTTTAGTTTCTCGGTATAAGGCTCGTCGGACGGTGGCTTAGGCACGGGAGCGTCGAGATGATGCGGGTGAGTTAGGGTGGTGCGGATTGGTGCGTGGGACGAGGTGGGTTCCGGGATGGTACTTCGGTATTCCTTCGGATGTGTGTGATTAATAATTGCTGTATATTGATCGATGGATGAATGTGTCGGGATTAATGATGTTTTTTGTGTCTCTGTTTTTCGGTCTTTCCTCCTCCTTTCAATGTTGAATGGAGGGTCCTATTTATAGGAGTCGGGGTAGCCTTGCTTGTGTGGCAAGAAATACCGGTTTGGATAGGAAATACGAGAGTTCGTAAAGGAATAAACTTCTCGTTTCTTAGGGGAGAAGCAAACATCTCGGCTGGTTGGGGAGTATTACGGCTGTCTTGGATGTCTTGGCCGAGCATCTGGTGCTCGGTCGATGTCTGATTCGGTTTCCGGATAGAATTCCTACTTGAGATCGAATTCTATCCTTAAACGGATTTGTTTAATATTATTCGAAGCTGATTTTTCTGGTGTTTGAGTCCGAATCAGCCGTTTAGTGTCACGGCCAGCTCGTGTGACTCGGGAAAAAATATCTTTGACCGGGTTTGACTCGGTCGCTAAAAGACGGTTTTACCCCCGGTGTCGGAATCGACCCAAATTAGTCTCATTTGACTCGAAACGACCCACTGGGCCTGGATTTGAGGTCCGTTTTGTGAGATTTGTACTCCCTAATAAGCCTAAACCAAATGTCCATGATTCCGAGCCCATATCCGAGTCCATTAAAGCATGTTTGCGTCCTATCATCATCGGGTGTTTGGTGGGACCTACTATAGACACCTGGCGGTCAAAATGTGGGTGTCTACAGAGCCCCCACTCTGACTGAGGCTTGGACAAGGCGAAAGTTAGAATAGCTACCAGGCCAATCAAAGATTAAGACCTGGCAGACTTCCAATCGGGTCGTTTAGAGTCCATTAGACTTGCGTGAAGGGCTCGCCAGCCATAAGATAGAAATCATACCTGGATAGATTTCTATAACGGCACAGGGACTTTCTACTAAAAAAGTCTTGGGTTTGTCTGTTTGCAGACAATCTCCATCTTGAAATTGCGTGGGAGTTTGCCTTGGAGGCTATGGGTGTACCGCTTACTGATACGCCCCATCTTTGAATTGCGCGGGAGCCTCTATTAGAAGCTGCGGATGTACCGCTTACTGATACATCCGATTCCTCAGCGAAAATGTTGCTTGAATTTTCACTGAGAACTTTGAGAATTCTCCAGGAGTCTTAGGATACCTGTCTGTTTTGCATGCAACATACAGATAAAACATCGACTCGTGCTGGGGAAGAAAATGATTTTTGGTTGATTTTTTTGGAAAAACTGATTTTTTTTTTGAAAATGGCGGAAATTTTGAAAAATTTGGAAGAAAAGGAATGTTTGGGATGACTTGATTCCTGATTAGATTCTGACACGGGCTCCTAGAATCCTCTGATTAGGCCTGTATGCCGACAGACTCGATTCTGGACGCGAGAGGATGAGTTGACAGATACAACTTGGACTCTCTAAGGGTTAGACCGTGACTTGGTAGGGGATGGGCCACCTAAGATGACAAGACTTTTAAGTTGCGCTATTCCGTAACCTAGGCGAGTGGCAACATGGTCGAATCCTCGGAACGGGAAAGATGAGACTGTTTCCGTACGACAGGGCTTTGTGGTAGCAACGCCGTAGACTGGTGTTCTTTTGCATTTTTTTAGGGCACATTCCCAAAGTGGGTGTTGCTTCGAGCCACTGACAGATTCTTGCCTTCGACTGGGCCGAGTACTAGGACTCACTAAAGAAAGGAGGCTAGATTTTGAAGGTATATTGGATTTTGTGAATGGATGGAGAACTTCTGCCTAAGAGAAGCCCCCGGGACAACAAAGCTAGCTGTTGAGAACATGACAGTGTCGTGACCGGAATGATGATGCTTTTTGAATTTGTGTCAATGTGGGTGGTTGTGCCTTTGTTGAAAGGCTGCCTACGTATTCACGTGTAGTGAAATCAAACCAAGCCGTAGTTCAGTATTGAAAGATGTATTATGATGCCTAGCTAGCTTATTAGGGCTTTGTGTGTAACTAGCCATATTGACGGTGTAGGCTAGGTGCATTCCCAATGATGTCTTGATCAAAGGGTTAGAATAGTTAGGATGTTGATCCTGTGACTGTGAGCATTTTCCAGGGTAGCCCCCAGAGGTGGTGTGAACTATTTGGGCATGTTCTATGCCGACCGCAAGTTGAATTCCCGTGTTTGGGGTTGGTAACTGGTTTAGATGTTTTTGGAAAAGTGGTGCTGGGAAGTAAGTGGCTTTGATGGTTCGAAATCTGGAGCTCGATTTTTTGGAGCTAAGGCTTCGAGGGTAAGGTATTGTAATGTGGTAGAAAAGGGGGAAGTCGAGTAATAATGACTCGAACTTCGTTCGGGGTAGGTTTGATAATGCGGGATCTGATTTCCATGTCTGGCCCTAATGGTTAGGGTATCCTATGGAGCTTGAATCCTCAAAATTCCGGACTGTCTCTAGCCTAGGTCTTGGGAAGGTCTTGAGGGTTATAATGTGGGAAGGCTAGATGTGGCGCTAGCTGACCAGCTTGACTGTCACTCCCCTATTGGATGGTATTGATAATTTTGAATTTGACCGTACCCCGGTCAAAAGATTTTCACTTGAGTTGACCGTTGACCACGGTCATGGGTATTTGATTTTTTTGATTGACCTCTTAGCCCCGGTCATGGGTTTTTTGAATTTTTGCTGGTTGACCTCTTAGCCCCGGTCATGGTTTTTTTTTTAATGTTGGTTGACCTCTCAGCCCCGGTCATGGGTTTCTTGAATTTTGGTTGACCTCTCAGCCCCGGTCATGGGTTTTTTGAATGTTGGTTGACCTCTCAGCCCCGGTCATGGGTTTTTTGAATTTTGGTTGACCTCTCAGCCCCGGTCATGGGTTTTTTGAATTTTGGTTGAACTAATACCAAAGGTAGGGATTGGTTGATCTTACCGGATGGGTGTTTATTGTGGGAAATGGGCTTGCCTCCCGTCTTGGACCCAAACTAGGAGACTACCTAGATTCGTCATAGGATTCAATACCGCTCCTACTAAGGGTGGTTATGTGGCTTTCTATGTCAGACATGGAACAGGTAAAAGAAAAACACGGGCTCGGTTTCCTGCAGTCATTATAGATGTGCCCACAATAGTCACGTGCATGTGCTCACAGTGTATGATGGTGTTTATCATGTTCTCGGAAACACATAGGGAAAGTATATATGTGAAATAGAAAAACTGATTTTATTGAAATGTGAAAAAGAGGACAGAATGCAAAAGACTTTGACTCTGATTTGGAAATGGAAAGTGAAGGAAATAGAACATCCTAGACTCGGACTCAGACTCCGGCTTAAACCAAATCTAGACTCTCGGATAATGTTGTCATTTGTCGTCGGCTTCTGAGGACTCGAGTTGATGTCCAATATAGCCTTCAGTAGAAGCTTCACCCAAATCTTCATTATGTTGAAGATCATCTTAAATCCTAATGCCCATTTCGGTAAGCACTGCAAAGTTGGAAATGCCGGCATACCTAAGATGGATGCGGTAGGAAGGTAGGAGGTTGTTGATGAACGCCTCCACTAGTGTCTTCTCGTTGGGCTTGTCTACCAACTTCACACACTCGGCCCTCCACCTTTGAAGGTACTTAGTGAAACCTTCCTTGGGCTCTTGGGCCATGACTTCTAAAGTACGCATCGTGGTCTGGATCTCGGTGTTATCGGCATAATTCCGAGCGAATTCCGTCGCCACGTCATCCCAAGTCTTGTACTTCTTGGAGTCAAGCCTGTAGTACCAGGCTTTCGGGTGCTTCTCGAGGGAGGAAGCAAACAGGTGCTTGAACATGGTTGATTTCACTCCTTTGATGGCCATGAATTCTTTGAAAGCCCGGATATGTAATACCGGGTCTTCAGTCCCGTCGAACATTGGTAGGCTCGTCAGGTTGAGGTTAGCGGGCAGCTCGTCGGTCAAAGGTGAATAGTTGGTCGACAGGATTGAATTGTTGGTCGACAGGATTGAATTGTTGGTCGACAGGTGGACCTGTTCCTCCAGCTTGCGGACTGCGTTGGCCAGTTCAGCTATGGGCCCAGTGGTTTCATTCCCGACCTTAGGAGTCCTTTGTTCCAAGGTACTCAAACGGGTGGCAATGGCGGTTTGGTCTCCCCTCATCTGGTTCAGTTGATCTTGGATCTTGGCCAACGAGGCAGTCAGTTGATCAATGGAGTCCTTAGTCATGGTTCGGGTGAAGGGCGGCCTGTCTGTAAGATTACCGCGTAATCAGGAAAGTTGCTTCGGAACTCAAATTCACCAAGGCATAGGAAATAGCGCGGGAGGAGAGACGACTCCAGTTTGACTCGGGTTAGACTTTCCTAAGACAAATGTGTGGGGTACGATTCTCGGAGTGACTATGATTAATCGCTCCGTCGGAGAACAGCCCCCAAGTGAGACTAGGGCTCAGACAGGACTCAGATGGTGTGACACCTAAGTGACTCGAAAATGGGATACGTGAGACAACACGTGTAAGACATGACCCTTAGAGCAACCGTGATTGACCGCTCTGATGAAGGGTAGCCCCCGAATGGGGCTGAAGACCGACTCCTAGACGGGTGACTCATGGACGGTGGGCTTTCTTTAGGATTTCGGCAGAATGGGCCTAGTCCCGTGTGAAGAAAGACCTACGTGTGAGCTAATCCCCACACTTTGGACTCGATTGTGTAAGTGGGCTTCCCTTTGTAGGAGTTTGTCCTACGTAGGTGGGCCGTGCCTTGACTAATAAGGCGGACTTGGGAGGGGGTGGAAACCCGTGATGTAAGATCGACGGAGTTTCGACGCTATAGACTCTTACTACTTATGACAAGACCCGACACTGCTAAATATGGGAAGTCCTAAGAAAGAAGCTTTGAAAAGGGATTTGGATTTGAAAACCGAGCAATGTCGGGTTGGAAGGCCCGATTTTTTTTTGAAAATCGAAAAAACGGTTTATCGGGCCAAGTTTTGAATTTTTTGAAAAGTTTGGACAGCATACCGGCTAGAAAATAGGCTATTTTGAGTCAAAAATCATAAGTCCTAAATTCGGTAACTTTCCGGGTTTGAAAAATGAATGGTTTTCGAAAAAGATGCAAGTTTTTTTTTTGAAAACACGGTTTTTGAAAAAGATGAGACACGGACCAAGTAGCATGTAGTCACGGAGACAGTATAACGACGCCATGTATGCTCCTAGTCTAAGTCTCGGTCGGTCAAAATAGGGTCTATACCAACAACGATGACTTTCTCGTATTGAGGACGGACTCCCTAAGCCGAGTTGGTCTTAGGACATGCCGCAAAACCTAGACGAGTTCCACCATCGATGTCTTTAGCGCACCCATGTAGGAATGCACCGTGGTATAGTGGGACGTCGGTCACAAGTAACCGGCCCGGGAAAGAATTGGGTTATGCATGAACCATTGAACTAAAACGTGTACATTACTATTCGAACAATTTCTTTTCGAGTCTCACCCTAGGGATGCCGATGGTAAGTGACTCATCAGTTGATCCCCAGCGGAGTCGCCAAATTGTGGACATGACATAGGTCCACTCCGACGCGGCCACGCGCGGGTTTTGGGAGGCGAATGAATCTCCATATGAGATGGTCAAATTGAAATATAAATCGAAGTAGGAGTCGCCACCGAAATTTGTGGTTATTCGGAACCGTTCGAGCCCACTCTATGTCGTAGTGGGCCGTATACAAAATACGGCCCATTTCCGATGTCAGAGTTTATTGGGCTCGTCCCTTTTCATATCGATACCGATGCCGACTGGGCGGTTAATCGTATATTGAATGACTCTCGTTGCCAATGGTTTCGGACATCCGGAAACCACGGTTCTGAGTAAGGGGTGAGGGTACGTGTTGGGAAGTTCACTAAGAACACCCAACCCCGCCCGCACTTAGCGGCCTTACTAAGATATCGTTCGTTTTTGGTGTACACGGGTTAGTTCGACGGTTGAATGATATGCAAACATTATTTTCCTAAGCATGTGAGAAAAATAAATAAATGGGTTGCTAAGTCTTTTAATGCATATTAAACTAATAACGTCAAAGTTATTTTAGCATGTGAGTTCGTTTTAGTCTAATAAAACGATAAAAACAAACAAAAAGCTACAAACACGAGAAAACGAGTTAGTAACGATGAATAAATTGAATAAGGATGTAAATAAATAATATGCATTATTTTTAGAAAAGGTTTATAACACGTGATGGATTAACACGTGTTGACCGAGGTCAAAAAAAAGTATTTATTAAAATATGTCGCGAAAGTCACATTTTAATGTAAAGGTTCGAAAAGAATTAAAAATAGAAAAGCGAAGAAACGAAAAAAAAGGGACTCGGCCGAGCAGGCTGCCGTGCGAGTCGCCTAACAGGCGCGCGACTCGCGTGGCAGTCTGTCCGGGTTTTTTATTTTGTCGAAAAACCGTCAATTTTTATAAATCACGTACAAATATGGATTAATTTATACTCGATTTATATTTTCGATAATCGTCGTATTCGATATTCGATTATGAAATCGATATCGAATAGTCGGAATGATTTTATAAAAAGTTTTGAAAAACTTTTTTTTTTGAACGAAAATAAAAAAAGAATTTTGAACGAAAAAAAGATGTTAATTTTCTCCGCGTTAAAAATCATCGAATTTTGTTAAAAAAAGTAATGATTTTATTAGCATCAACGAAAATCGATTTAATTTAGTTCTTGTAGGTACGATATTCGATTAGAGAATCGGTATCGTATTTTAAGAACGTTATAAAAAAAAGTTTTTATCATCGAAAATAAATAAAAATATGATGCGACAAACGACCCATATTAATAATGCGAAACGATCGATGAAAAATAAAAAAGACGGACGAGAAGAGGGGAGAAAGACGTGAGAGAGAGAGAGAGAGAGAAAGGAGAATAATCGGGTTAATTTACACCCTCAACCTACATGCTTTAGTTTCTCGGTATAAGGCTCATCGGACGGTGGCTTAGGCACGGGAGCGTCGAGATGATGCGGGTGAGTTAGGATGGTGTGGATTGGTGCGTGGGACGAGGTGGGTTCCGGGATGGTACTTCGGTATTCCTTCGGATGTGTGTGATTAATAATTGCTGTATATTGATCGATGGATGAATGTGTCGGGATTAATGATGTTTTTTGTGTCTCTGTTTTTTCGGTATATCCTCCTCCTTTCAATGTTGAATGGAGGGTCCTATTTATAGGAGTCGGGGTAGCCTTGCTTGTGTGGCAAGAAATACCGGTTTGGATAGGAAATACGAGAGTTCGTAAAGGAATAAACTTCTCGTTTCTTAGGGGAGAAGCAAACATCTCGGCTGGTTGGGGAGTATTTCGGCTGTCTTGGATGTCTTGGCCGAGCATCTGGTGCTCGGTCGATGTCTGATTCGGTTTCCGGATAGAATTCCTACTTGAGATCGAATTCTATCCTTAAACGGATTTGTTTAATATTATTCGAAGCTGATTTTTCTGGTGTTTGAGTCCGAATCAGCCGTGTAGTGTCACGGCCAGCTCGTGTGACTCGGGAAAAAATATCTTTGACCGGGTTTGACTCGGTCGCTAAAAGACGGTTTTACCCCCGGTGTCGGAATCGACCCAAATTAGTCTCATTTGACTCGAAACGACCCACTGGGCCTGGATTTGAGGTCCGTTTTGTGAGATTTGTACTCCCTAATAAGCCTAAACCAAATGTCCATGATTCCGAGCCCATATCCGAGTCCATTAAAGCATGTTTGCGTCCTATCATCATCGGGTGTTTGGTGGGACCTACTATAAATACCTGGCGGTCAAAATGTGGGTGTCTACATTTCCCTTCTCGTTTTAGGTCTTTATCATCTAGAATCATTGATTCTTTTCTTCCTGCTTCCGCCTTTTTCAATTCTTCACTTATAAATTCTCATCTTCATTCTTGAGATAATTCTTCGATTAATTCTCCTACTTTACCATTTTTTTTCTCTTGAGATTCTTTGGTTAGACCGGATTCTGTCCCTGTGAACCCCTATGGAAGGTTATAGGTGTTTGAGATTTAGTAAACCCTTGTTACCTGATTTGTGGATTGTGAGTCTACCCTATATTCTAAGCAAGTGAGAAATTCTTGAGGAATGACTTGAATGGTATTAATTAATTTATGAAATTAGGTTGGTACTTTAGACACTAAACCTTGGGTTATAGGTTACTTGGATTATTTTGGAGTGCTTAGAGTTGAATATATTTTGGAGTAGTGAGAATATGTCATATTTGATGGATACTTAGTACCTAACCTAGAACCGAACTAGGTGTAACTGGTAATACTACTTTGGGATTCTTACCTGATGCTTATTTGGTGGATGCATCGCGAATATTTTGGATCAAAGAGTATTGTTTAAAGTGTTAAGCTGAGTGTTGTTGTACCATTAAAGGTTTTCATTAATGTCGTTAGAAATTTTGGTTGACATAGATTACCCGTGTTTCTTAAGGATTAGATCGTTGATCGTTGTTTAAGGTTGTAACCTATGAACCTTGGAGATTAGTTATCTAACCTTGGATGAGTTATTTTTAATCTTGAAGAAGAGAAATATCTTGCACAACCTTTATTTGGGCTTATTGTGTTGTTTTGAGGAATACTATAATACATATCATCTTTTTGGGACTTTTAGTTTAGAACATTTGACCAACGATATTGTGGCTTCGTTGAGTTATTAAATATTTTGTGGTTGCCTTGTTGTAATCAGTCATTTGATGGACTTCTCAGGAACCTTAGTTGAACAACGTGTTTGAAGATGTGAGTATTTGTTATTATATATTGAGGCTGAGTGTACCTTAGGTTGGTGTACTTCCTAATCCCTATTTGTTTATGGTGTTATCGAGTATGTTGTTGATCATTTTTGAGGATTTCGTACCCGAGCCTTGTTAAATTGGTGGACCTTGTCCAGTGTTCCTTACTCGAGAAATTTGGAGTATACTTCGAGTTCAAACCTTATGAGCTTTGGGATTTAGGAACCTTATCGATTGCGAATTTGGGTGTGTTATGATGACCGTTGGAATTTTAATTGATGAGATTAGATTGTGAAATAATTGTGGATTAGTATCGTGTCATTTGAACGATTGGATAATCACGTAAGACGTTTTGGAGAGTGTGACTGGGTAGTACCACCTAGCGCCTAATATTGGGCTTAGCGTATTTGATGGGAATTAGGAACTCGTGTTGTGAGAGTCGCACTGGGAATCTCGAGATGGTTAATTTATTCTTCAATCCTTGAGAGCTCTATTTGACTCTCAATTTCGTTCCTCTCCTTAGCTTTTCTTAAATCCTGCTACTTCTTCTTCGGCCAATCCCTTTGATTTCCTTATCGGGTTTGAAAATTTCTGTTTCGATTTGTCGTTGACTCTGACTCTATTTATCCGTTTACCTTTTTCTTGAACCTATGTTATGAAAAGTTTTGACTAATTTAAAAATTTTGATTTTCATGAAACTTTAACATTTTGAGTTATAAATTTCAAAACTTTGTATTTTGTTTTTGTTTTATTTTGGTCATGTTTCAAAAGGGTCTCAATAATTTATTTTAAAGTATTTCGAAATTATTTAAAATTTTAATTTTGATTTTTGCGTGATCGAGGTTTTATGAAAACTTTCATAATTGCAAATTTTTGATTTTTATAAGATTATTTGTAAAACAGTTTAAAATTTTCGAAAAATTTCGTATGTCTAAGTTTTTGTTTTATTGTCGGTAGACTTTAAATCTACAATTGAAAATGTTTGACGATTGGTTCGATTTTTAATTAATAACTACAAGATTTGATTTCTCAAATTTTTGTTTGATCTTCAAACAAAATAGTGTCGAATATCTTAATCAAAACGTTTCACTATCGCTTTGAAAATAATTGGGTATTCCCCCTTCGAGTTCATTTACAAATATTATTTATCGTGATTATTTTATCCGATAATTTTTAACTTGCGATTTTATTAATTTAAATGATTTTAAACTTTGGGAATTGAGCCCAACTCTTCTTGAAATAAATTTTATCCTCGATTTCGATTTCGATTTCATATCACGTTTGAAGTTGTAATTTTTTTTTTGTAAAACCGAGATTGTGATGCGAGTTAAGCAATCTTCTTTGTTCAAATTATATAACCTTATTTTCCACTCTATTATTATGTTTTTATTAGTTTCGAGGACGAAACTTCTTTTTAGTGGGGAAGATTGTAACACCCCTGATTTTATAAAATAAATTAAATTAAACTTATATTTGTATTTGTATTTTTATTTATTTACGATTTATCTTCGTAATTCTTAAAATTATTATGAAATGAATTTATCGTTTAATCGTTTCAAACTCCTAAAATTTTATTTGACTCGGAAACTCTTCTTATTAAAACATATTTTTATTTATGTTTCGATCCATTTTATATATTTAATTCAATTCTTATCGAAAGTCTATTTCGACGCTTTAAATTCTAAATTCTTTTTATTTATTTATATTTAAGTTCGAATTTCTATTCTCGGCTCGAAGTTCATTTATTTGAAATTTCGTCAAAACATTTATTACTTTTTTTTCGAGAAATCAATTTTATTCACTTTATCGAATATTTATTATTTATCGGGCAATACTATTTCACCGTCTAATTATTTATTTCTATAAACTTTGTTTTCGTCTCGAATAACTTAATTAATCATTTTATTAGACGGTCCAATTATTTAGTAATTTTATTAATTCGTTTAAAATCGATTTTTGGGTCAATCAACTTATCGTTACGAAGTTCGTCTCCTATCCAATTCATTTAATTAATCCGTATTTTTTATTTACCTATTTTATTTTTGTTTGAGGTGATTTATTTCCCCTTCCCACTTGTTTAACGTAATCATCCCCCTTTTCATTTTTATTTGTTTTCCTCCACCGCTTTAGTTCTTTTCCCCTGGTCCTTTTCATTGTTTCCTCCGCTTCTCCCCTCTTGGCCTTCTTTCACACTCACGCTCATCTTTGGTCTCCCTCCATCTCTCGTATCCCTTTCTTTCTTCTGCCTTCTTCGTCATATCCGTTCAACCGTCATCACCAATCGACAACTGTTCGTCGTCGCACTCGCTATCGATCACCTGTTTCTGTCCTCGGTTACGTGCTGCTGTTGTACGTTGTTGCTGCTGTTAGTTCGTGCGCGTGTGTTCTTCGACCCGAACTCGTCGAAAGGTAACTCGTTCTTATCCCTCTCTTATGCTATTCTGTTTGTCGATGCAACTGGTACTTGGTCGTCCTGCTCCTGCTACGCTGATTCTGCTGTTGTTGCTTATCGCTACTACTGTTGCGTTTTACTGCGTTTCGTTGCTGCTATTGTTGTCCGTTAATGCAGCTGCCTTTTGTCTTCATTCTTTTCCTTTTTCTTCCTCGATTTCGGCCCGGTTTTACGTTGCTGCTGTTGGTTTTGTTCTTATTGATTGTCTCTCGTGTGCTGCTGTTGTTGCACGCTCTTTTACTGCTTGTCCGTCTTCCTCATCCTTCTTCGTTGTTTTCTTCTTCCTCCTCGTTCTGCTTTGTTGCGTTGATGAAGTTGATGCCGCTGCTATTATGTCGTTATTGTTGCTTTTGTTCTGCTCATAAACGCGGTTTTGCGATCCCCTTTTCTTCGTTCCTTTCTTCATTGATCTGCCTTCGTTTGCTGTTCTTTTTCATTTTTCTGCTGCGGTTATGTATAGTTTTCAGCTGATCCGGCTCTTCTCCGTCATTTGCTTTTCTCGATGCTTGTGCCTTCTCATTTTACCCTCGATGCTGCTGTTTCGTTACTATGTACTACTGCTGCTGATGTTCGGTCGCTATTTTTGTTTTCTTGAGTTATTATTGCTGCTACTCGATCCCAGCCGCGGTTCCGTTTGTGTCCCTTTCTTTTCCTCGTGTTTCGTCACCTTAATCTTCTTCTTCCTATCATTCTTTTGCTTCTCCTACCTGGTCGATTAGGTTCCTTCGTCCTCTCGGTTATGCTTTTTCTTGTTTTCCATGTTTCCTCCGACCCCCTTTAATCTTCTGTAGTTCCGAATCTTTGCCCGTATTCTCATTGTCCCAATCTCGTTCTTTTTCATTTCGTGAAGGCCTCGGAGTTTTATTGGATCGACTTTCAAGTTCTAAGGTTTGAGCTTGGTCTAATCAAGAAAGGCAAGTACGTGGTAGCTCGGATATTGACTTAAGGTAACTTTAGGACGTTACTCGATTTTATATCGTATGTTTGAGTAGTAGTATGTAGTAAATATTTTAACTTCGGTTTTCTAATTTTGGCTATTTATTATTGCTGATTATATTAATTTTAAATCGTTTGCCTTATCAATATTTTTATAACTTTCGATATCATTTTATAAATCGTTAGTAATTTAATTATTTACGATCGCTATAATATTTTGTTGGTTATCGTGACACTAGTAACTAAATAATAACGATTTCATATTTCCTTCAGATTCCGTTAATTTATAATTTTAACTCACCATCGTATTTTTATATTATAATCAAAATTTGTATACTTGTTTAATAAATTAATTTTCGTTTTACGATTTATACTAATAAATGAGAAAATAGTCGATTTAGTTTTAAATACATTTTAGTCGTAGTCGAGACTATTTTCACTAATAATTTCCTATTTGTTTCCGATTGACTATTTTTATTAAAATTTGTATTATTTATAAACCAAAGCTATCTCTTAAAAATAATTTGAAACCTTTATAAAATTCATTTCATTTATAAAACTCGTTGACTCAATTAATTTGGATATCGTTTTTCTTAAAATATCTGTTTTCTAAGATTTATTTTTTTAACTCGATTTCCTAAATTATTTATAAAATACTATATAATGACTTATTATATTCTAATTATATTATTGAGTAACGAATTTAGAAATATAATAAAGTTACGATAACGACGATAATAATAAAATATTAATTTCGTTAGAAATGCTATTTTTATACATTTCACCTAATTTAATAACTTACGTATTTTCTATAAGAATATTTCTATTTTAAGTAAGTTTCTAAAATTAATAAGTTTCTATTTATAGAAAGTTTCCCTTTTAATATAAAATGTTTATTTCTTTTATCTTCATATTATTCATAATGATTATATCTCTTGTTTATATCGATAATGGCTTGTTTTGGAGTTATGGAATAAGAACAAGTGTGGGGTTAGAGTAATATATTCTGGGGTTTACGTTTTTGCCATCAACTATAAGGCTGGTGTGTCTTTATGGGGCACACTGGTTGTTGAACCGAGCATATATGGTGTTCGGGGGTGTGTGTACATTTTGACCTTAAACTCGTGCCTCGTAGTGTAAGACGCCGTCGGGTTGAACTGAGTATTTATGGTGCTCGGGAGGGGTGTGCATATTATCTTAAACTAGGGCCACGCATTTATAAGTCGCCGTCCTATTATGGTTGAGTAGCCTAGTTAGAGATCGAAGTTTGATTTGTTTGAACTAAGTTCTCGAAGCTAGTTTTAGTATTCTCCTAGTGAAAGTCTAGCCGTCGACACTAATCCTATCCATAACGCCATTTTGAATATTTTTATTATTATCGATACATTTTGGTTTGCAGGTTGGCAAATATTTCAAGTTTTCTTCTGAAAACTTGATATGATTTTATTGTTCCCATATTTTAAGTTTTCTCCGAAAGCTTATTTTTATTATATCTTTTAATGTTTTCCATTTTAAATATTTTGATATATTAATACTATTATTTTTCCATATGATATAATATGGATAGGAGAACGTCCGAGTTACTCCCCACTGACGTGGCTGTTATGTTTATAACATGACAGGTATTTGCTGCTGGGTTTTGGGTGTGAGCTAGCGAGTAGCGTGGCTCTACTCTTTCTTCATTCTTGTAATTTATGGATTTGTATAAACCCGTTTGAAGGTTTTACTTTTAGCACTTTTGTAAAAAGAGGCCTCTGTATTGACTTACCATTTCTTTTAATAAGATAAAGTTTGTCAGTGTGTTTTAATCCCAACTCTACAGTGTTTCCGCCAATGTATTGCGTTAGAATTTCAAGGGGATTACACCTTATGACCTCCTTATTCCAATGCCACTCTTGCTCTTGGAACGCCAGATTGTCTAGCTCGTCCTGAATTGCTACTTGCAGTTGCCTCAGTGTCACCTCCGCTTGATAGTTGTTGTTAACTATATCCCCGACACTTGCATTATTTAGGCCTTTAAGTTCCTTCATCAATCTCTTAGTTTAGTTACTAACTGAAACATACAAGTACCTACAATCTCACTTTGCCATCTCCCTTTCACCATCTCCATGAACTGTGGGAAAGCCACCCACATGTTCATTTATTTAAATGGATGGCCTGCTTTTGTGAACATACAGCTTGTCAGGTTTAATTATATAAGGACGATGATCAAACGTTCCTTCCGGGGGAAATGCACAAAACCCATCAGGATACGCCTCAACCTAGTACTTATTAACCAAACACAGATCCAACCGACTATAAACTCTATCCTCAGGACATTTTTTATTATTCCAAGTACACCAAGCACTTGCAGACGGACTATCATCTAATCCACAATCCGCAAGGCACACCCTAAAAGGAGACATTTTCAACTTAATACAATTTTCTCCTAGTCTCTCATCCGAGCTTAAGACCGTGTTGAAGTCTCCTCCCACGACCCAATAACCATGAATTCGTAAAGCATACTCCCTAAGATTTTGCCAAAGACACTCCATTTTTCAATAGAATTTAGCGAATACACTAAAGTAAAGTTATATACACTAGAGCTATCATTTATAAGCAAATGAATAGCTTGAGAAGTAATATCCAAGATCTGAACATCAAATTTATCATGGTCCAAAAGCACCCAAATACGACCTCCATTCAAACAACGATTATTAGTACTAATAGCCCATTTATCCATTATACAAGGGTTATTATTATTCAAACTGGAACTATAATACCCCGAGTTTAAAGAGTATATATTGGATATGGTGCTCAGAGAAATGTGTATTGGATACTGTTTAAGAGGCTCGAATGAGTGCTTAAAGGGATTGATAGTACTACTCATGTTAACAAAGTGCACTTTCTTTTCTGGCTGTCCATGCAAAAGAACTCTACAGTTAAGTGTGCTCGGCTGAGAGTAGTCTAAGGATGAGTGACCTCCTGAGAAGGTTCCGGGATGCGCATGAGTGAGGTCAAAATGCGCTGGAAAAGACCCGTGTTGATCTATGGGGACATTACACGACCTGTTGAGCGCCATAAGTGATACCACAGTCCGCAAGTGGTGGCTGTGGTGTTACAAATGGTATCAGAGCAACCCGACGACTGTGTGGTAATTATGTGGTCATGAGTACCATGATCATAGGGCTTGGCTGCGGTCAGCTTCTGGGAGTAACGAGGACGTTGCTTTCTTAAGTGGGGGTGATTGTAATACCCCGAGTTTAAAGAGTCACGTGCTTTACTATTTTGGACGACAATACAAATTTATCGTCGCCCTTGCGTTAAAAAAAAGGTGCAAATAACCACAATCCCATAGTCCTTCACCGCCAAAAAGTTCACGCAATTCCCAAAAAAGGCAAAAGAAAATCGAAATTGAATTGAGAGAAACATTAGGAGTTAACCAAAATCAAAATCTAATTACCATGTTGAGCCTGGCCTTACACATCACTTAGGGTCGATTATGACAACAAATAATGGAGGAAACCGTAAAATTTTATTTTTTAAAAAGGAATTTGTGAGACGGTAAATAAAATAGACGGTAAATAGTATTATCGGACAAAACTTATAAGAAATCGTTATGTTAAAAATTCGATAAATTATTAGATTTTTACAATACGAGAAAATGTTAAAACGACAGGTCATTATTAAAAATGTTTTCGATTTTTAAAACTTTATTTAACGAAAGATAAAAATTTTAATCATTTGATAAATAAATTCTCATGTTTTTAATTTAACCAAAATAAGATATTTTATTTACGAAAATAATTTTTCAAGCGTTAAACATGGTTTAAATAAATGTTTAAAATGTTAACACTATTTGAAAAATACGGGGTATTACAATTTTGGTGAGATATAATACCTGATGCAAATCCCTGTGCATTCGATGCAATTCAGACTGCTATTCTATTAAAATTGAGCTGCCAGATCTTGCATTCCATTTCAGATATGTTTTTTGTGGGGATGCACTTATTTTTTCATAACAGCTCGCTTGATTCCATTAGATGTAGTGGGTATAAGGGAGATGTTCGGGCTGCAATTCGATGTGTTCGGGATGCGTATTATGTTCGATAGAGGTTGCATTTTGGTTTGTATATCTGGCTAATACATACATGCTGCTATTTAGCTCAAAAATACTTTATTCAAGATGTTCCTATGTAAATGTTAGGGTCGTAATTGTTGAAATCAAGTGCTAGTTTCAGGAGCAAGCTGCAGGTTGCGTCTATACTCTATACATATTATAGCAGGCTGCGGTCAAGATTACTGTAAATCCAGAAGATCATTCAAGGGGAGACTAGAGGTTAGTGCTTTCGCTCTTTTAAGCTTTATATAAATGACGGTTCAAAAAATAATACTTACTTCAAAATCTTGATTTCCTAACACGGTACTCTAATTTTTTGAGCAAGCGCTTCCTAACCATGCCTTTTAACGACAAGCCTTAGAACTATGTACAAGAGTGAGTATTTCTTCCTTTCGCTATCTTTTTCTTGGTAAACGTATCATTCATGGGTCATTGATATCTTTCAACAACAAGCCAGAAAAGTTTTGTTTGTTTCAAAAAATTTATATTCCCATTTCAATGACAGAGAGTTGCTGCTTCCGGAGATATAAGGAAAGCATTGTGCGTGTGTAGGTATAGTCAGGCAACGCTTTCTACGACTCAAACACTTTTAATCGACATATACTCACAAGAAGAACTTCAAAGGACTTGCCATATACTCACAAGAAGAGATCGATGAGGTTCGTGATTTGTGGGCTAACTATTATCTTGAAAATTAGAAGTATGAAACATGCATGCAGTATTTCATGTATTAGCTAGAAGGATTGGTTGTATGAAGATATTTAATTATGGACACATCGCGTACTTATGTAATTTTTTATCTTTTAGCTAGTTCTTTGTTTGGGATGATGACTACTTTTATGAAATGGAACAATTTATAGTCCAATCAACTGTCGTATAACTTATGAAATTTATTTTGTCTATTTGATATTTTGTAGTAGTGGTATGTTGTCTATGTTGCTTCCAAATGTTTTGCACTTAACATGTTTGTTTAGTTGCTTAATAGACTTGAAATGATGATTGTATGTTTTGTTGCTTTCTCTTGCATGCTCTTATTTGATATTTGGTTGGGTCCCTTCACAAAGTAGTGGGAGCATGCTGAGGTGACCTCGCGGCCGTCTAAGTAGCGAGAGCCTGGACTTAGCCTAGGCAACCAAACTATGCTACCACCCATGTTTCCCTTTGATCTCATAAACACCCTTGAACCCAATTTAACCCTAGTTTCTTCTATTAATCGTTCATTCACTAGTTTACTTTTTTCTCGTTATTAGTCACCTGCCCTAATTATACCAAAATCAAAATCACAATCGTTTAGTCTTAAGCCTAGTCTTCGACCCTAGCTTACCTTAGTCTTACACTCAGTCCTTATGGATCAACCGACTTACCGTGGCTACCAAGCTTTAGGATAGTTGGTTTTTACTTGTTGATTGGGATCCACGAAAAATCCCTCTCATCAATTGGTGCCGTTGTCGGGAACGGCGGTTGTTGAGACTCTTGCGTGCTTAGTTTAGACTTGGCTCTTGACTTTTGTGCTTCTATACTAATTCTCGTTTCTCTCTGTTCTTCTTTTAATTTATTCTTATTTCTCTCTTCCTAATGCCTCAAACTACTAGGTGTCTAACGTTTTCTTAAGTGTTTCTACTGCACTTCATGTATGAAAGCAACGTTACTTCAATGTCATCTTCGTGGTATCAACAAGCATAGTTGGATAATATGGGGAGATGTGGCTATGTTATTCAAGGGAATGAGAACTATATCGAATCGATGAATAATGTTGCCCAATCTTATGAGTAAACCCCCCAAATCTCGACCTTCATAATAACCATATCATATCTTATCCAAGTTTCTCTTGGAAGTTATTTCTCTCAAACCCACAATACTACCAACCATCCCAACCTTATCACCAACCATGTGAGGCTCAATTCTTCAGGCAATATCAAAATTGTCAAGAAGCGTTCCAAAAGCCAACCAACGATCAAACACATCCCCATGCCAATTTACAACAACAAACCCTCAACTTCGAGATCCTTAGAATGCTCCGTCAAATACGAAAGGAGAGTGAGGCACAAGATGCTCAATTCAATGCGATATCAGCTAAATCCATAATTTTTTTTTGTCTGAAGAAATTGTGATCCTCAGCAGTGATGGTATCCTTTCACTACATAAAAACAGGTCGGATTTCGTCGGATGAATCCGCCGAAAAAACTCAATAATCCGACGCAAATTGATGTGTGCGTCGGACACGCCGACGTAAACCATCCGCCGCGGATATTCGTCGCAAATGGCTCTGCAAGGGGCGCCTAGTCCGACGCTTGTTTATTTGCGTCGGGTAGTGCGTCGGATTGACCGCCGTTCACATAGTGGGTCAAAACTTAAGTCAAACTTGTTATGCGTCGGAATGTCCGCCACACAACTTGGTTTTATGATGGAATCTACGTCGCATGGTTAGACGCATATTCAACTAGTGCGACGGAATTTGCGTCGGAAAGTCCGCCACACAATCTACTACGTTGTGATGCAAAATGGTACATTTCGACGGAAAGTTCGACGCATAACAGCTTGTTTTTTCTAAAATTTTCCTCTTTTACTACTTCCCTAAATACGCTCAAAGAAACCTAACAACATCGGATATCATCATACAAACAAACCAGCAGCATTACAAAAGCACATTTCGTGCAAGACAATGTACATCATACTTTGCATTCTATTTCCGCATCCCGTAGAAGACAAACAACGTGATTTTCAGAGAAAATAAAATTATATTACAAGAAGAGAGTAAGTTGTTTTAGAAGTTGGATCAGTAGGGAGTTAGGATTATACTACAATAAGAGAGTAATTTGTTCGGATTAGTAGTTGGATGAGTAGGGAGTTAAGATTGTCATGACAACAGAAATCTACCTAAGACAATGGCTCAACAGTTCTAGAGCCGAACCCATGACCGTCATCAGAATTGTCGTCCCGACACTGTGAATGTTGCCCCATGTTACAGCCTTCATCTGACATGGCCAACCTCTCCTGCAGCAGCTCTATCGTCTTCTGCTGATCCTCAATTTTCTTGTCCGCCAGTTGCTGACGTTCCGCTAATGTCTCCAGCTTCTTGGCCAGGTTGTCGGTCTTCACACGTTGCTGTGTGGCGAGAGTAGGCATGTACGGGTCCTCCTCGACGGCGGCGCTGCACTTGCAGGGGCGGAACAGCTCCCTAGCTAGGCTGCCTATTCCGTAAACTCGTTTCTTCGCGTCGTACCCGCCTGTGGCCTTGTGGTACAGCTCAGCCTCATCAATTTCCTCTGAATTTGACGCCAACGCCGCCTCCTTTGCTTTATCATAGTTGTCCTACAATAAAAAAATATATTATTAGGGACACAACAAAGCTCAGAAATGTACTTAGATAACATCCATAACGTACTAATACAATTACATGGTAAGATGACTCACATGCACCACCTCCGCCCTCGGTTCAATCCAGGTTCCCTTCTTGGTCTTCTTTGTCTTTTCGAACACCTGGATTGGGGTAGCGTCGGGCCCCTTAATTAGAACATGCAAAATGTCTTTAGTTGAGTGGATAAATTTATTCGAAACAAATGACCATTTAATAATTGAACTTGAAAAGACATACCATCTCTCTGTAATGGGCCACTGCGCTCTTACTCCCGAGGCAGCTCGTCGGGTTTGCGACACCGTCCTTATCTCCGCATCGCCGGTTCGCTTTCTTCACTTCTGACTTCTTCTTGAATTCCGGATCACTTCTCCTCCTCTGTAACTCCGTCCACTTACCCAACGGTATCCAGAGCGGCCTGTTAGTAGATTTCAAGGCATTGTAGAAGATATCGGACACGCGTTTCTTGATCCTCTTCTCGTACTGAGTCCGTAGATCATACTCGGCGTCAATCATGACTTTGCCCTGACACACAGAGAAATCATGTAGTTAGAAATTACAAAGTAAATAGTAAAAACTGTAGATTTGGGAGTTGGATTTACACTTTACCTCAAAGTGCGCGTACATAGCGTCCCTGTCTCGTTGGGGTGCCTCTGTCCAACTCCGGAAGGTGCCGGTGGCGGCCATGTAAGGGCCAACCACTGAATTGCGTAAGGCCTCCGTAATTGACTTATGATCCCACCTTTATTGACAATGTCACATTTAAGCAATTGTAGATATTAAAGTTGGATACTATAATTCAGTTGCCAAAATCACTTACCATACACCTCCGTCGAGCCGAGACAAGTATATCCTCTGCACTCCACCTGCGTTTCCACCTACACCTGCATTTCCACCTACACCTGCGTTTCCACCTAAACCTGCGTTTCCACCTACACCTGCATTTCCACATACACCTGCGTTTCCACCTAAACCTGCGTTTCCACCTACACCTGCGTTTTCAACATGTTCATTTTCCACCTCCATCTCCTCTAGATGTTCCTGGTTACCTGCCATTATAAGAGTTCTACGAGAAACAAAAGAATAAGTGGTATAAATTGTTTGCAACTAGGAACCGTACATTAAAATTAAATTGAATAATTCCATGATTACATAAATTGTTTGAAACTACAAAGAAAATAAAATGTGCTACGTAACTAATCGTCATCAGTATCATCTTCTCCATTTGTGTCTTCCTCAATGAAGCCCTCTTCATCATCATCATCGTCATCGTCATCTGAGTCAATATCAACCTCTTCACAACCCGGTTCTTCAGCGAAAACCTCTTCCTCGACATCTCCTTCAGGGGCAATCCAATCCTCAAATTCCGAGTCCTCATCGTCCACATCAACGTTCACTCCTGCTTCTTCTCCACCGACATTATTGTCTTCAATCACAACACAAGATGAGATTGGTTGTCTATTAGTAGCTATGTCTTCCTGGTACACAATTTCTTCATTGATTGGAGCGTCGACCATTGACCTCGCTTTAATCTTAAACACCGCCGACCTATTGGCACCCTTTTTCCCATTTGGGTAAGGGGCGTAGCATACTTGATCCACTTGGTATGCAAGCACAAAAGAATTGTGACCTCGCATTTTTTTTGACCGATCCACATCCACTTGTTTGTATAACTTATGAACATTGACGGCAGCTGCGGAGTTGTCAATCCAATCACATTTGAATAATATGGCCTTACAACAAGTCTGGCTGTCAAAGTAGTTCAGCTCTACCACCTCATCTAGGGTCCCATAATAATTTGACCTATCGGTTGAACTCACGCAGATGCCATTACATATTGTTTTCTTCTAAACGTCGACGATCTCCTTGAAAGCTCAAAATTTGTACCTATTAACTGAATATCACTTCCAAGTCCTCACTCGTGAGGAAGGGCCAGTCACTAGAGTTTTGACGAGGGGATCTCTCAACGCTTCAGGCTTACATATTAATAGAACAAATTAATCCAAATGAATATTAATGGAAGAAAATTCAGTATTTTGGTACAGGAAAAATAAAATTCACCGTACTTGCTCCCGTAGCCAAATGCAGAACAAGGACTCATATTTGCTCCATACGGCGTCACTTCTATTTACTTCTGCGTGTTCCCTCATGATGTGCGCCTCAAATTTACTAAATGAACATCGAGTTTCAGTTATATAGCATTATTCTTGAGAAATAGAATTTCAACAACGTGAGGGACCGTCAATCACTTACTCCTCGTACGGCTTGATGATATCGCCACAGTTTCTAAGAATGTAGGTGTGCGCTTGATTTTACTCAATCTCAGTTAGCCATCTATCCTTGCATTTACCTGTGGTACTGCCTAGGTCATTCTGAAAAGGTTCTAGATTCTTATTACTTTCTTGATTTTCAGACGCAGCTACATCAAGATCCTTGGTTTTAGTGTCGACATGATCCTCAAAGTAGAAGGAGCAGAAGTTTGACGTCTCCTCTAACAAGTACGCATTGCATATTGATCCTTCTACTCTTGCTTTATTCCCAATTTTTTTCTTCAAATGATTAAGGAACCTGCAAAACTGTATGAGTTTGGATAATTATGTCTACTATTTAAGTTTGACCACTCATGAGAGTTGTGATTGTACCTTTCAAATGGGTACATCCAACGATATTGGACGGGGCCCCCAACCTTTGCTTCGTAAGGCAGGTGCACTGGTAAATGTTCCATTGAATTGAAGAACAACGGAGGAAATATTCTCTCCAACTTGCAAATGATTTCAGCGATGTTATGTTCCAGACGGTTCATGGAGTCAACCGTAATGGTATACGAACATAAGTCGCGAAAGAACTGGCTAATCTCCGTAATTGCATTCCATGTGTTCGTAGGGACAAGCTCCTTTAATGCTATTGGCAACAACCGCTCCATGATCACATGGCAGTCGTGACTTTTCATGCCATGCAATATCATTTTGGAGTGGTCTACACATCTAGACAAGTCGGACGCATAACCATCCGGAAACTTCAAACCAGATACCCAGTCACATAAAGCCTTCTTCTTTGATTTATCTAGAACGAACTCCAATGATTTAGGTCGACTAAAACACAGTTGTTTGACGTCAGCTTTGCCTTTGGGCCCGAAGGATGTCTTGTTAGGTACATCCATGATAGTGTTTATAAGCTGCTCAAAAAAATTCTTCTCAATGTGCATGACATCGAGATTGTGTCTAATCAACAATGTTTTCCAGTACGGAAGTTCCCAAAATATACTTTGTTTCCACCAACCCTCTTTCTTATCTTTCAGTGTCTTCAACTCGTGGGGGCTAGCGTTCACGATTGTAGGAAAATTTTTTACTTCTTCCCATACCTCAACCCCGGATAATCGGTTGGCGGCAGTCCTGGTCACATTGAGTCTCTTCTTTAGAAAATTTCTACAAATGCTTCTGAATTGATGATCGGAAGGAAGAAATTGTCTGTGACAGTCATACCAACACACCTTACCACTATTTTTCAACCAAAAAGAACATGTGTACTTTGAACGACAGTACGGGCATGCACGGTAACCAGTTGTACTCCAACCCGAGAGCATCCCGTACGCGGGGAAGTCATTGATGGTCCACATTAGTGCTACCCTTAGATTAAAGCTCTTCTTCTTTGACACGTCGTACGTGTAAACACCGGCATCCCACAGACTTTTTAATTCCTCAATCAATGGTTGGAGGTACACGTCCATATTGGACTTTGGATTCCTAGGTCCAGGTATGATTAGAGACAGTAGCATGAATTGTCTCTTGTTACACAACCACGGTGGAAGGTTATAGGGAGTCAGTATCACTGGCCAGCATGAGTAAGATTTCCCGAACTGCCCATACGGGGAAAACCCGTCGGTGCACAAACCCAGTCTAACGTTGCGCGACTCTTTAGAGAAC
The DNA here is from genome assembly GCA_958450325.1 of Agrostemma githago. NCBI lineage: Eukaryota > Viridiplantae > Streptophyta > Magnoliopsida > Caryophyllales > Caryophyllaceae > Agrostemma > Agrostemma githago. The sequence goes on along the minus strand of OY288256.1, from coordinate 8,419,962 downwards.
TCCGGATGTTTACGGTCGAACGATTTCCAAGCCTCACCGTCACTTGGGTGTGCCATGGTACCATTTGCCCTTACTCTAGATTTTTCGTGGTGCCAACTCATCTGTTCCGCTATTTTCCTTGTCGCGTACAGTCGTTGTAGTCTGGGCCCTAGCGAGAAATAGGTCAACACCTTACTTGCTACTCTCTTACCCCTCGTATTAGTCGTCGCACTTTTGTATCTCTCGGTACCACACTTCGTGCACTTGTCTAGGTTGGACTCTGCCTTCAAAAACAACATGCACCCATTAGGACATGAATCGATCTTCTGATGAGGTAGTTGAAGGCCCTTCAAAACGTCTTTCACCTCGTAGAAGTTACGAGACATGACATTCTCTTTTTTGCGGAGAAGGTCAGCAATCAAAGCTATCCATCCATCTAGACATCTTAGATTCATGTTACTCTCGCACTTCAACGTCAATATCCTCAAAGCAGTTTCCAGCAAACTCATGTCACATCCTTCGTAAACAGGGAGCTCAGCATTTTGAAAAAAGAAGTGACTTCTGGGTTGGGTTCATGCTAAACTTCTTCATCGCTTATACCGTCCGGGTTACGCTCCTCTTCCATTATGTCTTCTACTCTGGGTCGTAATGCGTCCTCTACGAACTCCTGATATGGGTTCTCGCTCACCCCACCTTGGGCAGCAGTACCAATATTCTCGCCGTGATACGTCCAGACGTAGTAGTTAGCAGTAAACCCGTAATTGTAAAGATGATCTCTCACATCGTCTACATGGATTGCGGCAAAAATTTTGCATTTCTTACATGGACACCTAAGTTCTTCTCTCGTGTAGAGGGGATTATTATCTAAGGTGAACCGCAAAAACTCCTCCACACTGTCTCTATATTCCCTCTTTGCCTTCTTTCGCTCATCTAATCTCTCGTACATCCACTTCCTTTCTACTCTCTTCATTCTATATATGTACATATACATATATATACCGTGTACATAGATATATTATAATCAGCATGGGGGATTTTTGCAACAACATCAAAGAGTCAGTACAAGAGATACGACAACATGAAGCACACAGAAACAATGATTTCAACTACATGTCATTAAAATTTAGGACTATTGTCTTTGGAACCATTTATGGACATGTGCGCCACGTTGGGACCTTATCACTCCAACCTAAACCCGTCCTTGTACGTTCCATGTCACTGATAAACATGAAATTGTTCTGTTGATAAGAACAAAAATCAGCAGCAATTCGCCTCAGTTCCCCAAATGGACAATGTGGAGTATATGAATACTCCACATCTGCATTCGGAGAACAATGAGGGAATTGCCACCAAACTTTTGTTCTTATCAACAACACAAATTTCGCGTTTACCACCTAAGTGACATGAACCGTACAAAGACAGTCCCAAATCGGGTACTATTCAAGAATTACTCCTAATGAGTAATTCTTGAACGGGTACTAGGTAGGTCTGAGTAGATGTATAACATGTCTTACCAACAATACGTAACAAAAACTGAAGACAACAACAATCATGTATCAACACCCAACGAATTAGTAGTAGTAATAGTAGATTAGTAGTTGGAGTTGTGGATTAGTAGTTGGAGTAGTAGTGGTAGTAGTAGATTAGTAGTATTATTATTATTAGTAGTAATAGTAGCTTAGTAGTATTATTAGTAGTAGTAATAGTAGATTAGTAGTATTATTAGTAAGAGTTAAGTAGTATTAATAGTAGTAGTTTAAGTAGTAGTAGTGGTGAATGAGGAGTAGTAGTGGTAGTAGTCGATTAGTAGTAATAGTAGATTAGTAGTATTATTAGTTGTAGTAGATTAGTAGTAATAATAGTAGATTAGTAGTATTTAAGTAGTAGTAATAGTAGATTAGTAGTATTGTTAAGTGGTAGTAGTAGAGTAGTAGTGAATGATTAATTTTGTTAGTAGTAGTGGATTAGTAGTTGGAGTAGTAGTGGTAGTGGTAGATTAGTAGTAATACGGAGTAGTAGATTAGTAGTAATACGGAGTAGTAGATTAGTAGTATTATTAGAAGTAGTTATTAGTAATAGTAATAGTAGATTAGTAGTAGATGGAATGTTAGTAGTAGTGAATTATATCGTTGTATGTGCATTCCGTCTAGCATGTCTATAGCCTCCGAAAGCCGTAAATGGATGATCCACGCACAAAATCAACACAAACACTCTAGTTCTTATAGAATTGACATACTATGACATATAATTAATCAAATCAAAAGTCATGGCACCACCTACTTCTACTTCGATTTCTCACGCATTATGACTCCCCTCTTCCTATATAATCTTCATCCATTCTAATCTCACCCTCAAACATTCCTCTTTCTTTCATATTCTCGTTGCTCTAAGGATTAAAAATAAACTAAGTTATTTAATTGAGCTCAATTTTAATTATTTAATTAAGAGAAATAACAATGTGTTTGGCAATTGTTGTTCTTGTTATGCTAATGGCTACTGCTCAAAATCCCATTACTAGGATATTAGGCAAAAGCTACACTAGTTACTCTACTCAATCTTTCAAATCTGGCAGCACCTTGGCTACGTCCATCCATCTCTACCTTCATCTTCATTCTCCCCTTCTTCTTAGCATCATAAAACCCTTCTTTCTCACAAACCTCAAAACTACATCATTCAATTTTCCTCAAAATTAAACTAAACCCTAAATCATTCAATTTCCCCAATCAAGCCCACATTTTCAATTTATAGCACACTAATTAACCAACAACTCAATAACACCACAATAACAACTCAATAATCATCATTCAACTCAAAAATTAACCCAAAACTAACAAAACTATCAATAACTATAACAACAATAACAATACTAAAACAGTAACAATACTAAAACAATAACACATACATTAGCACGCCGGAAGACGCCGGAAAACGACACCAGAAGACGACAGGGAGCGCCGGCAGGAGGCGTCGACAGGAGGACGAAAGAGAACGACAGGGAGCGCGCGCGGAGGAAGAAACGAACGCCGGTGATGTAGCCGGCGACTGGTGATGGGTGGGGGTTGGGTTTTGAAATTGGGGGTTAGGGTTAAAATTAGGGGTTTGGTGTGAAGTTGGGGGTAGAATGATAGAATAAAGTTGGGGGCCGGGTAAATGCTGGGTTAAAACCTCAATTTTTTTTTTTAAATTTTATTTTCAGTCTATGCGACGGACTTTCCGTCCCATAATCCGACGCTAATCATTTTTTATATATCCGTTACGTAGTGGGTTCCAGCCTGTCAGTGCGTCGGGTATTATTGATCTACGACGGATAGTCCGTCGCACGCAGTCCTATACGACGGATTATCCGTCGTACTATCCGTCGCCTCTTTTTTAAAAAATTACGTCGAATATATGAACTTGAGGCTGTTGAGTGCGTCGGCTTCTTACACACATTGCGTCGGAATTGCCGCCGCACGTACATAATTTGTGACGTCTGATCCGTCGTAATCCGCCGCAAACTTTTTGGCGCTAAATATTACCAACGCGCCGCTACTTCTCTCGACATAACGTCGGATAGGCCGACGCAATTATACGTAAGTCGGACTATCCGACGGAGAGTGACGCAAACTTCTTTTGTACTTCAGAATATTTGTCCACCGCAAATAATCTGCCGCAATTCGATCAGTTTTTTGTAGTGTTTGTTCCTATTCTTATCCTGCCCCTAGAGGTTGTAATAGGTTGTGTTGCCATCAAGTGAGTTTTTTCAATCATCCCCTCAACTCTGGCCTGTCTGAGAGGGTGTAATTCAGATCCACTCTACACCCAACCATCATGGCAATAATATCCAATAATTTCTTACTAAAAGAACATTAAAAGAAGAGCTGATGGACAATTTCAGAAAATACCTGTTCAATTTTTCGTTAACATTAATCCCATTGTTGAGGATCAACCAAGTTATGTAAGCATGTTTAGGAATAGTCCATTTATTCCAAACAAAGGGTACCTAAGATAGAGGACCAGGAGGGGGAGCCAACTAAGTATACCCTCCTTTGATAGTGTAGCCTGTAGGATATGCATGCAGTCCAGTGGCCTTAAACATATTCATGCTTAAATCCATAATGTTGGAGATTCGAACTTCACAACTTATCAAAGAAGGTTCGAATAGGCAAGAAGATCAACTTCTTCCACAAATAAAGCGATCTACCCGATCATGCAGAACGCACGGGTGCGCGTGCGGGTGACAGCGTCCATACACAGCTACACAGTACTGTGTATACCCGTCAAAGATGGTATAAGATATTGCCATCTCTGGCGAATGATTTTACAAATAAATTATAGCAAGAAGAAAGGTTTTTAGGGGATTGATTTTACTTTATGATGTTATGTAAGAGAACGAAAAAATCTTATTTTATTAATGAAGTATGTCACCGTATTTGCAGTACAATGACGTGATAATATTCCTAGAATCTTCCTGTCTATATTTCCCTTATTTTATATCTCTGATACATTTTTATATTACATACTATGCGATGCTATTACAAACACTTAAACTACCTTTATCGAAATTTAGGGATTTAATTTCAGTTATTGGTATATAAAGAATTATACAATTGAAAATGTAAGTAAGTATACCAAACTCAAAGTTCAGCTGCAGGCTCATGAACAGTACAAGCCGGTGGATTTTGCTTTCCGGTAATAATAGGTTTGACGTTTTTGCACACAGAGACGGCGGGGCCGCCTGGGCCCTTATACGTCAAGTCAATGTCAGCCAACACCACCTTTTCACATGGCGTTCCACTACTGCCGATAATTTTCACCGCTTCTTTACTAGCTGATGTACCCTTAACATTCTTGAATGAAATGTCGGTGAGCTTAACTTTTGATGGTGTCTGTAAACAATAGACTAGTCTTAGAATTTATTTCATGTAACTGATGCAAAATATAAACTATTTGGAGCATTAACTTTACCTTGGATGGGCAATGGTTGTAAGGGCAATATTCTTGATCAAGTAGGACAGGGTTCTGAACATTCTCGACAGTGATATCCTCAAAATGGAGACCAGTAACAGTTCCCGGCAAAGAGCCAAACCATGTTTTCACACGAACACCGTTATCAGTGTTCTTAATGGTTGCACCCTTGACAGTGACGTTGCTAACAGGCTCTTCACCAGGGTAGCGACCAAAGCTTCCCGCACTAATTCCGTGACCTGGGCCGCATGTAACCTGTTGTATTAGCACATTTTTGGCACCATCACCAATTGAAAAACAGTCGTCGCCTGTTTGAACGTGGGCATTAGTTATCTCGACATCATCTGAACGCCCTACATGAATACCATCCGTGTTAAGGCTAGTTGCAGGGGCAGTCACTGTAATGTCACGTAGTCTGATTCCCGTACACCCAAGAATGGCCATGTGAAACAACTTGCTGTTTAGAGAAGTTATCCCGTTGATCGCTGCATTTTTCAGGAAATTGAACCTAAAGTTCTGCAAGGATCATGAAAATAAGACTATATAAGAGTCTTTACTCGAAATGCCATATTTTAAGACTAGTATGTTTTTTTTGTAAATCATAGAGTGGGCTAGACCTCATTGACGTCAAAATTCCCCATGTGAATTTTAACACTGTCGCATTCTCAATGTATGAAATCGAAACCTATGTTTAAGTTAGGACGACCCTTTACTCGTTGATCAAAGTACTCATGGATGTTAAGACAAATTATGTAAGTAAGTTCTTACATAAGGAAGGCTGTCACATTTGCCAGTTTGGGCGCAGTCGTTCTGTTTCCAGGCTGTTGCACCTTGGCCATCAAAGACACCGGCACCTTTAGGAGCGGTGATGGTCAAACCGTCGACATGTTCAGCTTTAACCCAAGAGTCTTGGCCTTTGAATTGAGAAGGATCGGCTGGGGCCTTAAAGTTGCCCAAGATTTCTATAGTAACTTTGGACTTGCATGGGCCCGAAAAAGCAACTGATCTAAGACTGTATTCACCTTTTGGTATCAAGACTTTGCTAGGAGTTGTTGATGCACATGCTGCTTTCCAAGCTTCCAATACGCCCTGATAATAGTCATTTAAAAAGTAAATATTAATCTCAATTTTTAGTTTTGCAATGCCTAACCAAATTCATCATTCTCCCATGATTCACATCATGAACCGGACATAATATATTTAAATGGAGTACTAGTTACATTCTAAAACCAGATTTGTGCATACCCAAAACATTCACATTATTAATAATCTGGGATGTAAAATCCAAAACTTAAATTTTAAGTAAAAGTGATCATATTAATAGCGTCATAGGTTGATTATTATCTAATGTTTTTGGTGAATGAGATTCAATTGAAAGGTTAAATGATGGATGTGGTTAAGGTTAACCACGTTAGTAATAAAATAGATTCGATTTTTTTAGTACACCGTATATGTTTTTTTAATTTTAAAACTCATTCCTAATAGTAGTTTTAGAAATTACTGATATTATTTGATAAGAAGTTTTGAAATCTATTAGAAAATGAAGATTGAAACATACGAGTATTATATTGTAATTTTGGATTAAAATTATTAAAAAGCAGAATTCGTAATGATAAGATTCTTTCCATAGATATGATTTTCAAAACACAAGAAATTCCATGTACTCCTATTATTTAACTAGTGTAGAACCCGTGCATATGCACGGTTTTTATAGATAGAATTGTATAACAAAAATATCAATTAAGATAATTAATACGTACTACGTATCTAACTCGACTTTGAATTTAACTATAAAATTTATAATTGAAAGCGTATAAGTTTATAGACGGAAAAAAAAAATCTAATTTCATTCTTTCACATATATTAGGTCCGGTATGTAAGCTCATAGCATAAGGGTAGAAAAACATTCTTAATGAATCAGGCCCATTGTGAGTGATACAATTTATGGGGAAATTTGAGAAAGAGTTAGTATTTTAATTTAATTTAAATGTAATAAAATTGTGGAACGTAAATGCACGTATTTGGTCCGATAATACTCTTAAGAGTAATGTTGTTAGGGGAAGTGGCACATAAGTTATTTGTTTTCTTTTTGGTCTCTCGTCCATACTACTCCGTATATTATAGATAAAAAAATAACTAAATCATGTTTTGGCATCAATGTATAATGTTAGATATGAGTTAGAATGTTTATGAATGCAATTTGAGCTTATCCATAAAAATTACTCTGTACAATAGCTGAAATGATAGATGTAAGCAGGGTCGTCTAATGAACTTAAGAGGCTCGGTTCCAAACGTTAAGATGAGACTCCCCCCCCCCCCCCCCTCAATAAATATTATTTTTCAAAAAATAAAGGAGCCAATTACCAAATTTTTTTGTGTAAACCGTCAAATTTAGTCCTGATTCGTTATGGATAGAACCTCGTGGACATCATTAACTTCTCCTTCGTGATTATTCTCCAATTTATGTATATTTTTCAAATATAACTAAAACATGACAATTTATTTGATAAATACTTTGTACAATGTTTTATTATTAACTCTCACTTTTAAATTGAGGAAAATTTTAGAATACGAATTCTTATTTTATTTAAAATAAACATGTCATCTTGAATATTTCGTAGTAGCAAATGAAAAAAATTAATCCAAAGTTAAAGATAAGACTAAAGAGATTCATATAGGCAAGTAGAAAAGGTAAAAAAATACCGAACATGAATCTTTTAAATTGATGTTATTATTTAGCGTGACCCTTACCATAATATGATACATCTATTATTTTTGTTTACCTTTGTGGCATCAGCGGGTGTAGCACCATGCTTTGTAATGTCGAAAACAGTTTCGCCAACGGCCTTGACATGTATTGTTATATCAATCAAATGAAATAAGACTAACAAAAATGAGCATTTTGTAATTGATGCCATTATCTATTTCATTCAATGTTTTTTTTTAGTTCTTTTTTTTTTTTATCTATTTCACTCTTTTAACTTTTATTAATTCTTCATGTGCTTAAATACCTTCAACTCGTTTATTTTTAAACTTGCAATTATTAATCCTATTTTTATGCATCGTTTATTAGATCGATGTTGGTTAATACTCCACATCAATGCATTCTCCATATGTGCGAATGATATAGGAGAGGGTGGAACATGAAACAAGGAGCACATGTGGATGTAAAACAAGGTCAAACAATCGAATTGGTAAAAAAAGTGACATTATGGTGATAAATGGATACAAAGATGCATCGCTTGTACCAAATTAGTAAAACAAAAGTTGCACGTAAGTAACAATTTTGTAAAATAAAACAATCTCGACAACAATTTTATAGGAAAAATAAAAATAAAGTCATATCATGTTATCTTTTATTCTGAGTTTTATATGTGTCCTATACACAAAGGCGTGTGTTTTTTCTCTGATCACTAAATAGTAAAGTGTCTCGGTTTCTTTACAACTAGACCTCGTAAACTAACCAACTCGTACTCAACCCGACACGTAAACTAAAAATTTGTAACCTGAATTGACTCAACATAGCTCGTCAAGACCCTAACATTTGTTTACAACATACAAATAAATGCATCTACAAAGTTGATAATAACATTCTATTGAGATATTGTTTCGATATTATTGCCCCATTTCATTAATATATGTGAGGAGTATTTTAATAAAATGGAGCAATAATTTACGAACGAAAGGAATAATAATTTTTGTGGCCGCTTGTTCTTAAACACTCGTACCACCATGCGATATGGTTTGTAAAATAAGTTTAGGTACCTACAAAACTGTACCTCAAGCCAGCCGGCCTGTACACGAAAAATCCAAACAACCACCAAGACGACTGTGAACTATCACTATCATCATTACCACAACTAGAGACAGACGCTCCGTCGCCACAGGTCGCAGCTAGTATAAGCGTCCGCAAAAGAACTAGAACCACTAGAAGTCCCACCACTACCACCATCATATCATATATAATAACAACCGTGCCATGCCAAAACCCCCTCTCCCATCGTCGACATGGGGTTATATATACGAGAACATGATCCACATCCTTCGTGGTTTATGTGACCTGCTAGTGGTCCACATATTGAGCCTAATTCTGTTAATAACTTACCCTAAGATCGAAAGCCTGGATAGAGTGTCGTTTAAGGAAAATTAATACATACGACCGGTGAGATCGAAAGCCTCTAGGACTCATTGTATAGTTAGCATTTTTTTCGGAAGGAAAATGCATTAGAACCTAGTGATCCCAACATTGGATCACCAGGCCATCCTAATTCGACATAATCATCCTACTAAGCAACATTTGAATCTATCCTTTAGATTTTCCTTTATCATTATTTTTACCATATTATTCATAATTAGCTATTTAGCTTTTCTCGTTAGTTAAATATTTACTAACCCTATGTAACACCCCAGCCCAAACTAGGACCGGAAATGTCAGTCGCGGTAGCTCACCAGGCTCTGGATTGGTCCCACAGACCAACACGAGTCCTTTCTAGCACATTTTGTCCTCACTCATGCGCATCCGGAAGACCTTCCCATGAGGTCACCCATCCTAAGATTACTCCCTTTCAAGCACGCTTAACTGTGGAGTTCTTTTGCATGGATGACCAGAAAAAAAGTGCACTTTGTTTATATGAGTAGTACTTTTAATCAAGTGAGAGTGATTGACTCTAATTAGTGTCGACGCGACCATAATGACACGACTAGGACCGTGTTGATGTTAATTTAATTATTACAAGTAATTATTTGATCCGTTCTATAGAAAAACCATCTACAATATCGTAAACTCGTGTAGTGTTGCAGTCCGATCGTCATCGGGTGTTTGTCGGGTACTCCTGTGGCCACTAGGTCAGAATATGGGTGTCTACATGTTTGCAATCTGTATGGAGTATTTGTCCAGGATTCTTCATGTGGCTCAAGTCTTTGATGGGTTCAAATTCCATTCTTTGTGTAAAAAAATGTAGTTGGCCCACTTGTGTTTTCCTGATTACCTCTTACTCTTCTCTTATGGGAATGTCACTTCTGTTACTATTCTTATGAGAGTGTTCCTCACTTTCTCTGAGGCCTCAGGTCTTCATATGAGTAAAGAGAAGTCTAGCATTTATATGAATTGAGTTGTGGAGGAGACTAAATTGATACATCTTACTGGCAACCCCAAAGGATCACTCCCTTTTAGATATTTGGGGTTCCTATTTCTTTTAAGAAGCTTGGGATGATAGATTGCTCTATTTTGGTTGAAAAAATAGTGAATAGGATCTGTGGCCTTGGTTCAAAGTATCTTTCCTATGGTGGAGACTTACTCTGGTGAAGGCTGTTCTTCATACTCTTCATAATTATTGGGCTAGGATCTTTATGTTGCCTAAAACTATTCTGAGGAAAGTGGATTGTGTGTGTCAGAACTTCCTCTGGAAAGGTCATTTTAGCTACGTTACTTCTCCTCTGGTTTCTTGGGACCAAGTGTATGTGTACTGCTAAGGATAAGGGTGGATAGGTAAAAGGGACTCCTATACTTAGAACATTGCTTGTCCGGCCAAATACAAGCGACAACAAAAATTACTATTCCTTCCGTTCATATATTATTGCCCCATTTTATTAAAATACTCCTCACATATATTAATGAAATGGGGCAATAATATCGAAACAATATCTCAATAGAATGTTATTATCAACTTTGTAGATACCAATCGAGCTTTAGTGAGTTGGGAGAAGATATGCTGTCCGAAAAGGGAGGAAGGATTGGGTCTTAGAGATCTTACTACATGGAATGAGGCATCTGTAGCCAAATTGGCTTCTTGGGTTTTTGACCAGCCGGACCGACTTTGGGTATGGTGGGTTAATAGTATCTATCTGAAGGGGACTGATTGGAGGGAGTACCAACCGAATACTGATGTCACCTGGGCGTGGAAAAAGATCTGTCAAGCAAAGGAAAAAATTAAAGTGATGTATGCGAATGGAGTGTGGCATGGGTCGATGACGCGGTATTCGATTTTGATGGCCTATGATGTGCTTAGGTGTCACAGGCCTAGTGTCCCGTGGGCTCGGAGTGTGTGAAGTGGGTGGAGTACCCCTAAGCATTGTTTGATTGCTTGGTTGTGTTTAGGGGTGCTTTAAACACGAGACAGAAGCTTGTGAGATTTGGAATTGCTGATTCTGACCGTTGTTATTATTTGTGTGAGGCGCATGAGGAGAATTTGGAGCATCTATTTTTTTTGGTGTGTTTGGAGCTCTTGAGCAATTGGGTTGGGAAAAAGATGAGAAACAATTGGGGGGGGGGGGAGGCGAATCAGGTAAGGGGGGCGAAGTTGCAGTGTAATGTCCTCCGTGCTCTGCTTAATGCTGTGATCTACCATACTTGGAGACAACGAAATGTCTGCCGAATTGACGATGTTGTGCAACGGCCGACTTCTGTTGTTAAGATGATTAAAATGGATGTTAGGAACAGTATCATGTGCAAAATCAGATATCCTATTAGTGCGAAAGATGCTAGATGGCTACATAAATTGATGTAGTCATAACTTTGTATATTGTCACAGTTTACACATATATATACTTACCCTTTACCAAAAAAAAAAACTTTGTAGATGCATTTATTTGTGTGTTGTAAACAAATGTCCGGGTCTTGACGAGCTATGTTGAGTCAATTCAGGTTACAAATTTTTAGTTTACGTGTCAGGTTGAGTACGAGTCGGTTAGTTTACGAGGTCTAGTTGTAAAGAAACCGAGACACTTTACTATTTAGTGATCAGAGAAAAAACACACGCCTTTGTGTATAGGACACATATAAAACTCAGAATAAAAGATAACATGATATGACTTTTTATTTTTATTTTTCCTATAAAATTATTGTCGAGATTGTTTTATTTTACAAAATTGTTACTTACGTGCAACTTTTATTTTACTAATTTGGTACAAGCGATGCATTTTTGTATCCATTTATCACCATAATAATAATGTCACATTTTTTTACCAATTCGATTGTTTGACCTTGTTTTACATCCACATGTGCTCCTTGTTTCATGTTCCACCCTCTCCTATATCATTCGCACATATGGAGAATGCATTGATGTGGAGTATTAACCAACATCGATCTAATAAACGATGCATAAAAATAGGATTAATAATTGCAAGTTTAAAAATAAACAAGTTGAAGGTATTTAAGCACATGAAGAATTAATAAAAGTTAAAAGATTGAAATAGATAAAAAAAGAACTACAAAAAAAACATTGAACGAAATAGATAATGGCGTCAATTACAAAATGCTCATTTTTGTTAGTCTTATTTCATTTGATTGATATAACAATACATGTCAAGGCCGTTGGCGAAACTGTTTTCGACATTACAAAGCATGGTGCTACACCCGCTGATGCCACAAAGGTAAACAAAAATAATAGATGTATCATCTTATGGTAAGGGTCACGCTAAATAATAACATCAATTTAAAAGGTTCATGTTCGGTATTTTTTTACCTTTTCTACTTGCCTATATGAATCTCTTTAGTCTTATCTTTAACTTTGGATTAATTTTTTTCATTTGCTACTATGAAGTATTAAGATGACATGTTTATTTTAAAATAAAATAAGAATTCGTATTCTAAAATTTTCTTCAATTTAAAAGTGAGAGTTAATAATAAAACATTGTACGAAGTATTTATCAAATAAATTGTCATGTTTTAGTTATATTTGAAAAAAATACATAAATTGGAGGATAATCACGAAGGAGAAGTTAATGTCCACGAGGTTCTATCCATAACGAATCCGGACTAATTTTGACGGTTTACACAAAAAAAATTAGTAATTGGCTCCCTTCTTTTTTGAAAAATAATATTTATTGGGGGGGGGGGGGGGAGGTCTCATCTTAACATTTGGAACCGAGCCTCTTAAGTTCATTAGACGACCCTTCTTACATCTATCATTTCAGCTATTGTATACGGAGTAATTTTTATAGATAAGCTCAAATTGCATTCATAAACATTCTAACTCATATCTGACATTATACGTTGATGCCAAAACATGGTTTTGTTGTTTTTTATCTATAATATACGGAGTAGTATGGACGAGAGACCAAAAAGAAGACAAATAACATATGTGCCACTTCCCCTAACAACATTACTCTTAAGAGTATTTTCTGACCAAATACGTACATTTACGTTCCACAATTTTATTACATTTAAATTAAATTAAAATACTAACTCTTTCTCAAATTTTCCCATAAATTGTATCACTCACAATGGGCCTGATTCATTAAGAATGTTTTTCTACCCTTATGCTATGAGCTTACATACCGGACCTAATATATGTGAAAGAATGAAATTAGATTATTTTTTTTCGTCTATAAACTTATACGCTTTCAATTATAAATTTTATAGTTAAATTCAAAGTCGAGTTACGTATTAATTATCTTAATTGATATTTTTGTTATACAATTCTATCTATAAAAACCGTGCATATGCACGGGTTCTACACTAGTTAAATAATATGAGTACATGGAATTTCTTATGTTTTGAAAATCATATCTATGGAAAGAATCTTATCATTACGAATTCTGCTTTTTAATAATTTTAATCCAAAATTACAATATAATACTTGTATCTTTCAATCTTCATTTTCTAATAAATTTCAAAACTTCTTATCAAATAACATCAGTAATTTCCAAAACCACTATTAGGAATGAGTTTTAAAATTTAAAAAAAAACATATACGGTGTACTAAAAAAATTGAATCTATTTTATTACTAACGTGGTTAACCTTAACCACATCCATCATTTAACTTTTCAATCGAATCTCATTCACCAAAAAAATTAGATAATAATCAACCTATGCCGCTATTAATATGATCACTTTTACTTAAAATTTAAGTTTTGGATTTTACATCCCAAATTATTAATAATGTGAATGTTTTGGGTATGCACAAATCTGGTTTTAGAATGTAACTAGTACTCCATTTAAATATATTATGTCCGGTTCATGATGTGACTCATGGGAGAATGATGAATTTGGTTAGGCATTGCAAAACTAAAAATTGAGATTAATATTTACTTTTTTAAATGACTATTATCAGGGCGTATTGGAAGCTTGGAAAGCAGCATGTGCATCAACAACTCCTAGCAAAGTCTTGATACCAAAAGGTGAATACAGTCTTAGATCAGTTGCTTTCTCGGGCCCATGCAAGTCCAAAGTTACTATAGAAATCTTGGGCAACTTTAAGGCCCCAGCCGATCCTTCTCAATTCAAAGGCCAAGACTCTTGGGTTAAAGCTGAACATGTCGACGGTTTGACCATCACCGCTCCTAAAGGTGCCGGTGTCTTTGATGGCCAAGGTGCAACAGCCTGGAAACAGAACGACTGCGCCCAAACTGGCAAATGTGACAGCCTTCCTTATGTAAGAACTTACTTACATAATTTGTCGTAACATCCATGAGTACTTTGATCAACGCATAAAGGGTCGTCCTAACTTAAACATAGGTTTCGATTTCATACATTGAGAATGCGACAGTGTTAAAATTCACATGGGGAATTTTGACATCAATGAGGTCTAGCCCACTCTATGATTTACAAAAAAAACATACTAGTCTTAAAATATGGCATTTTGAGTAAAGATTCTTATATAGTCTTATTTTCATGATCCTTGCAGAACTTTAGGTTCAATTTCCTGAAAAATGCAGCGATCAACGGGATAACTTCTCTAAACAGCAAGTTGTTTCACATGGCCATTCTTGGGTGTACGGGAATCAGACTGCGTGACATTACAGTGACTGCCCCTGCAACTAGCCTTAACACGGATGGTATTCATGTAGGGCGTTCAGATGATGTCGAGATAACTAATGCCCACGTTCAAACAGGCGACGACTGTTTTTCAATTGGTGATGGTGCCAAAAATGTGCTAATACAACAGGTTACATGCGGCCCAGGTCACGGAATTAGTGCGGGAAGCTTTGGTCGCTACCCTGGTGAAGAGCCTGTTAGCAACGTCACTGTCAAGGGTGCAACCATTAAGAACACTGATAACGGTGTTCGTGTGAAAACATGGTTTGGCTCTTTGCCGGGAACTGTTACTGGTCTCCATTTTGAGGATATCACTGTCGAGAATGTTCAGAACCCTGTCCTACTTGATCAAGAATATTGCCCTTACAACCATTGCCCATCCAAGGTAAAGTTAATGCTCCAAATAGTTTATATTTTGCATCAGTTACATGAAATAAATTCTAAGACTAGTCTATTGTTTGCAGACACCATCGAAAGTTAAGCTCACCGACATTTCATTCAAGAATGTTAAGGGTACATCAGCTAGTAAAGAAGCGGTGAAAATTATCGGCAGTAGTGGAACGCCATGTGAAAAGGTGGTGTTGGCTGACATTGACTTGACGTATAAGGGCCCAGGTGGCCCCGCCGTCTCTGTGTGCAAAAACGTCAAACCTATTATTACCGGAAAGCAGAATCCACCGGCTTGTACTGTTCATGAGCCTGCAGCTGAACTTTGAGTTTGGTATACTTACTTACATTTTCAATTGTATAATTCTTTATATACCAATAAGTGGAATTAAACCCCTAAATTCCGATAAAGGTAGTTTAAGTGTTTGTAATAGCATCGCGTAGTATGTAATATAACAATGTATCAGAGATATAAATAAGGGAAATATAGACAGGAAGATTCTAGGAATATTATCACGTCATTGTACTGCAAATACGGTGACATACTTCATTAATAAAATAAGATTTTTTCGTTATCTTACATAACATCATAAACTAAAATCAATCCCCTAAAAAACCTTTCTTCTTGCTATAATTTATTAGTAAAATCATTCGCCAGAGATGGCAATATCTTATACCATCTTTGACGGGTATACACAGTACTGTGTAGCTGTGTATGGACGCTGTCACCCGCACGCGCACCCGTGCGTTCTGCATGATCGGGTAGATCGCTTTATTTGTGGAAGAAGTTGATCTTCTTGCCTATTCGAACCTTCTTTGATAAGTTGTGAAGTTCGAATCTCCAACATTATGGATTTAAGCATGAATATGTTTAAGGCCACTGGACTGCATGCAGATCCTACAGGCTACACTATCAAAGGAGGGTATACTTGGTTGGCTCCCCCTCCCGGTCCTCTATCTTGGGTACCCTTTGTTTGGAATAAATGGACTATTCCTAAACATGCTTACATAACTTGGTTGATCCTCAACAATGGGATTAATGTTAAGGAAAAATTGAACAGGCATTTCCTGAAATTGTCCATCAGCTCTTCTTTTAATGTTCTTTTAGTAAGAAATTATTGGATATTATTGCCATGATGGTTGGGTGTAGAGTGGATCTGAATTACACCCTCTCAGACAGGCCAGAGTTGAGGGGATGATTGAACAACCTCACTTGATGGCAACACAGCCTATTACAGCCTCTAGGGGTAGGATAAGAATAGGAACAAAGGATACAATCACTGCTGAGGATCACAATTTCTTCAGACAAAAAAATATTATGGATTTCGCTGATATCGCCATCTTGTGCCTCACTCTCCTTTCGTATTAAACGGAGCATTCTAAGGATCTCGAAGTTGAGGGTTTGTTGTTGTAAATTGGCATGAGGATGTGTTTGATCGTTGGTTGGCTTTTGGAACGCTGCTTGACAATTTTGATATTGCCTGAAGGATTGAGCCTCACATGGTTGGTGATACGGTTGGGATGGTTGGTAGTATTGTGGGTTTGAGATAAATAACTTCCAACAGAAACTTGGATAAGATATGATATGGTTATTATGAAGGTCGAGATTTGGGGGTTTTACTCATAAGATTGGGCAACATTATTCATCGATTCAATATAGTTCTCATTCCCTTGAATAACATAGCCACATCTCCCCATATTATCCAACTATGCTTGTTGATACCACGAAGATGACATTGAAGTAACGTTGCTTTATTTCATACATGAAGTGCACTAGAAACACTTAAGAAAATGTTAGACACCTAGTAGTTTGAGGCATTAGGAAGAGAGAAATAAGAATATATTAAAAGAAGAACAGAGGGAAACGAGAATTAGTATAGAAGCACAAAAGTCAAGAGCCAAGTCTAAACTAAGTACGCAAGAGTCTCAACAACCGCCGTTCCCGACAACGGCACCAATTGATGAGAGGGATTTTTCGTGGATCCCAATCAACAAGTAAAAACCAACTATCCTAAAGCTTGGTAGCCACGGTAAGTCGGTTGATCCATAAGGATTGAGTGTAAGACTAAGGTAAGCTAGGGTCGAAGACTAGGCTTAAGACTAAACGATTGTGATTTTGATTTTGGTATAATTAGAGCAGGTGACTAATAACGAGAAAAAAAAGTAAACTAGTGAATGAACGATTAATAGAAGAAACTAGGGTTAAATTGGGTTCAAGGGTGTTTATGAGATCAAAGGGAAACATGGGTGGTAGCATAGTTTGGTTGCCTAGGCTAAGTCCAGGCTCTCGCTACTTAGACGGCCGCGAGGTCACCTCAGCATGCTCCCACTACTTTGTGAAGGGACCCAACCAAATATCAAATAAGATCATGCAAGAGAAAGCAACAAAACATACAATCATCATTTCAAGTCTATTAAGCAACTAAACAAACATGTTACGTACAAAATATTTGGAAGCAACATAGACAACATACCACTACTACAAAATATCAAATAGACAAAATAAATCTCATAAATTATACGACAGATGATTGGACTATAAAACGTTCCATATTTCATAAAAGTAGTCATCATCCTAAACAAATAACTAGCTAGCTGAAAGATAAAAAGTTACATAAGTACGCGATGTGTCCATAATTAAATATCTTCTTACAACCAATCCTTCTAGCTAATACATGAAATACTGCAAGCATGTTTCATACTTCTAATTTTGAAGATAATAGTTAGCCCACAAATCACGAACCTCATCGATCTCTTCTTGTGAGTATATGGCAAGTCCTTTGAAGTTCTTCTTGTGAATATATGTCGATTACAAGTGTTTGAGTCGTAGAAAGCGTTGCCTGACTATACCTACACACGCACAATGCTTTTCTTATATCTCCGGAAGCAGCAACTCTCTGTCATTGAAATGGGAATATAAATTTTTTGAAACAAACAAAACTTTTTTGGCTTGTTGTTGAAAGATATCAACGACCCATGAATGATGCGTTTACCAAGAAAAAGATAGCGAAAGGAAGAAATACTCACTCTTGTACATAGTTCTAAGGCTTGTCGTTAAAAGACATGGTTAGGAAGCGCTTGCTCGAAAAATTAGAGTACCATGTTAGGAAATCAAGATTTTGAAGTAAGTATTATTTTTTGAACCGTCATTTATATAAAGCTTAAAAGAGCGAAAGCACTAACCTCTAGTCTCCCCTTGAATTATCTTCTAGATTTACAGTAATCTTGACCGCAGCCTGCTGTAATATGTATAGAGTATAGACACAACCTGCAGCTTGCTCCTGAAACTAGCACTTGATTTCAACAATTACGACCCTAACATTTACATAGGAGCATCTTGAATAAAGTATTTTTGAGCTAAATAGCAACCTGTATGTATTAGCCAGATATACAAACCAAAACGCAACCTCTATCGAACATAATACGCATCCCGAACACATCGAATTGCAGCCCGAACATCTCCCTTATACCCACTACATCTAATGGAATCAAGCGAGCTGTGATGGAAAAATAAGTGCATCCCCGCAAAAAACATATCTGAAATGGAATGCAAGATCTGGCAGCTCAATTTTAATAGAATGGCAGTCTGAATTGCATCGAATGCACACGGATTTGCATCAGGTATTATATCTCACCAAAATTGTAATACCCCGTATTTTTCAAATAGTGTTAACATTTTAAACATTTATTTAAACCAAGTTTAACGCTTGAAAAATTATTTTTGTAAATAAAATATCTTATTTTGGTTAAATTAAAAATTATTTCGTATTAAAAACATGAGAATTTATTTATCAAAAAATTAAAATTTTTATCTTTCGTTAAATAATGTTTTAAAAATCGAAAACATTTTTAATAACGACCTGTCGTTTTAACATTTTCTCGTCTCGTAAAAATTTAATAATTTATCGAATTCTTAAATAACGATTTGTTATAAGTTTTGTCTGATAATACTATTTACCGTCTCACAAATTCCTTTTTAAAAAATAAAATTTTACTGTTTCCTCCATTATTTGTTGTCTTAATCGACCCTAAGTGATGTGTAGGGCCAAGCTCAACACGGTAATTAGATTTTGATTTTGGTTAACTCCTAATGTTTCTCTCAATTCAATTTCGATTTTCTTTTGCCTTTTTTGGGAATTGCGTGAACTTTTTGGCGGTGAAAGACTGTGGGATTGTGGTTATTTGCACCTTTTTTTTAACGCAAGGGCGACGATACATTTGTATTGTCGTCCAAAATAGTAGAGCACGTGACTCTTTAAACTCGGGGTATTACAATCACCCCCACTTAAGAAAGCAACGTCCTTGTTACTCCCAGAAGCTGATCGCAGCCAAGCCCTAGGATCCACCCCAGCTAGGTTGATGATCATGGTACTCCTGACCACATGATCACCACACAGTCGTCGGGTTGCTCTGATACCATTTGTAACACCACAACCACCACTTGCGGACTGTGGTATCACTTATGGCGCTCAACAGGTCGTGTAATGGCCCCACAGATCAACACGGGTCTTTTCCATCGCATTTTGACCTCACTCATGCGCATCCCGGAACCTTCTCAGGAGGTCACCCATCCTTAGACTACTCTCAGCCAAGCTCGCTTATCTGTAGAGTTCTTTTGCATGGACAACCAGAAAAGAAAGTGCACTTTGTTAACATGAGTAGTACTATCAATCCTTTTAAGCAATCATTCGAGCCTCTTAAACAGTATCCAATACACATTTCTCTGAGCACAATATCCAATATATACTCTTTAAACTCGGGGTATTACAATTCCAGTTTGAATAATAATAACCCTTGTATAATTGATAAATGAGCTATTAGTACTAATAATCGTTGTTCGAATGGAGGTCGTATTTGGGTGCTTTTGGACCATGATAAATTTGATGTTCAGATCTTGGATGTTACTTCTCAAGCTATTCATTTGCTTGTAAATGATAGCTCTAGTGTATATAACTTTACTTTAGTGTATTCGCTAAATTCTATTGAAAGAATGGAGTGTCTTTGGCAAAATCTTAGGGAGTATGCTTTACGAATTCATGGTTATTGGGTCGTGGGAGGAGACTTCAACACGGTCTTAAGCTCGGATGAGAGACTATGAGAAAATTGTATTAAGTTGGAAATGGCTTCTTTTAGGGTGTGCCTTGCGGATTGTGGATTAGATGATAGTCCGTCTGCAAGGGCTTGGTGTACTTGGAATAATAAAAAATGTCCTGAGGATAGAGTTTATAGTCGGTTGGATCTGTGTTTGGTTAATAAGTACAAGGTTGAGGCGTATCCTGATGGGTTTTGTGCATTTCCGCCTGGAAGGAACGTTTGATCATCGTCCTTGTATTATTAAACCTGACAAGCTGTATGTTCACAAAAGCAGGCCATCCATTTAAATAAATGAACATGTGGGTGGCTTGCCCACAGTTCATGGAGATGGTGAAAGGGAGATGGCAAAGTGAGATTGTAGGTACTTGTATGTTTCAGTTAGTAACTAAACTAAGAGATTGATGAAGGAACTTAAAGGCCTAAATAATGCAAGTGTCGGGGATATAGTTAACAACAACTATCAAGCGGAGGTGACACTAAGGCAACTGCAAGTAGCTATTCAGGACAAGCTAGACAATCTGGTGTTGCAAGAGCAAGAGTGGCATTGGAATAAGGAGGTCATAAGGTTGTAGGCAGCATGCATGTCTTATTTACAGAAAAAAGTGAAGGTAATGTGGTTCAAAGAAGAGGACTTAAATAACACCTTTCACTCTGTCTTGAGGAAGTGCTATGCCCAGAATCAAGTGATGATTATCAATGATGCACATGGGGTGGAGAGGAATGAAATCTTGGATATCCAACATGCATTCCTCGAGTATTATTCTTCTCTAATGGGGTGTTCTACTGCGACAACTCCTGGTCAATGGAGCATGGTGAGACAAGGAAAATTATGCTCTAATGATCACTGGGATATGTTGTTTGCACCAGTTACTACTCGAGAGATTAAAGATACTATGTTTAGTATTCCTAAAGATAAAGCGCCAGGTCCAGATGAGTATTATTCGACTCAGTTCTACAAAGATTCTTGGGAAGTTATTGGAGATGAGGTTGTGGCAGCTTTGAAGGACCTTTTCATGTCTAGAAAGTTACTCAAACAAGTTAATGCTACTAATCCGTCTCTCATTCCCAAGGTACCCTAAACCTCATAGTGTTCTAAAATTTAGGCCTATTGTCTGGTTTAATGTGATCTATAAGTGTATATCCACAATTCTTAGTAATAGACTGGGGATGGTGCCACCTGAGATAATTAGTCCCCAGTAGGGCGGTTTCATTCAAGGAAGAAATTAATAGAATATGGAAATATTCTAGTGTATCAATTGTAATCAATTAGACATAATGTAATATCTGTATAATTAGCATATGCATTATCCTAAGAGATTAGCTTATGTCTAATTGATTACAATTGATACACTAGAATATTTCCATATTCTATTAGAAATATTATAGGGAAAGTGCAGGACCAGGTGAACCTGTATAGCAGGAATGTTGTTTCCCCTCGATTGCTGATGAAGATTGATCTTCAAAAGGCCTATGATAGTGTAGAGTATGCATCTCTTGATCACATGGTGGAGGCGCTTAATTTTTCGGTAAAATTTAGAGGATGGAAAATGGAGTGTGTCACTTCTGTGAGCTTTACTCTGAACTTGAATGAAGATTCATTTGATTTCTTTAAAGGGAAGTGAAGGTTTCGTCAAGACGACCCAGTATCTTCGTTGCTTTTCACAATCTATATTGAATATCTCTTCCGTACTCTACACTTTGCTACTGAAAATTCTAAGTTTAAATTCCATCCTAAATGTGCCTCAATGAAGTTGTGTTATCTCATGTTCGCGGATGACTAATTGCTTTTTTTCTAAACGGGTCCAATGAGGGCATAAGACGTCTAGGATCATTATGAGCATCGTGAAGTCTAATTTGTAATGTGTGGGGATGAGTGGGGTACTGAATTTTGAAGTGTTGCGCATTACAGGGTATGGTAGTGGAGAGTTGCCTTTCTGGTACTTGAATTGAGTATACCTATTCAAACTACGAAACTATTGTGCTAAACTGGTTAAACAAATCTCGAGTCGAATATTAAGCTTAAGGGTGATGAAAATCTCATATGCAGGAAGATTGACATTGGTCCAGTCCATTTTATCTCAGGTGCATACGTATTGGGCAATGATCTTCGTTCTTCCAAAGTGTGTGCTTGATAAGATTGATGCTGTGTAGGAATTTCCTTTGGGTGGGGAAGGAGGTCTATCAAAGGGTTCCCCTCGTGGCTTGGAGCAAGGTGTGTTGTCCGAGGGTGGGCTAGGGCTGCGTCAACTAGTGAAGTAGAACGAGACTGCTGTCATTAAATTGGTGACATAAATCTTTGAGCAGAAAAATAGGCTATGGGTCATGTGGGTGCACTATTTTCACTTGAAAGGACGAGGATGATGGAGTGTTAAGTCTAGGGTGGCTCCATATTGGGAATGGAAGAGAATTTATGCATTGAAGGTGGTAATTAAGCATCATTTTATAGCCAGTCACTGTCAGAATGGAGAGACTTGCTACTCCATTTCTGTTGGCTATGAGCTGCTGAGGACCAAGGTGCTGGAAGTAGCATGGTCACACCTGATGTGGGATAGATGAGCTTTGCCAAAGCACCAATTTATTGTGTGGTTGAGATGTAGGGATGCACTAAATACAAGGGCCAAGTTTTATATGCACTGTGTATGTGATACGTAGTTGTGTTGCTTGTGTGAGGCGAAGCCAGAAAAAATGCACATTTTTTTTAGCTATGACTTCAGTAGCAGGCTGTTGCAGCTGCTATGTGGCTGGCTTTGACAGCAGCCGTCCCACATTCTTATTGACATTAAGCCTCAAGGGACTAGGATACATAGGAGAATAAGGAGAGCAGCAGTGACGGCTACTGTTTACCTCATTTTTTCGCCTTGTTGTTTATTGTCTTGGCCTTTTGTTGTCAATTTTTCTTCTTCTGCTGCCCTTCGTTCCTTCTCCTTCCCCTGTTGTTCTTCACTTCTCTGTTCTTGTGCTTCTGTTTTCATTTTTCTCTTCTGTTGTCTTATTGTTCTCGTGGCTGCTGCTGTCACGTTTATTATTGCTGTCGTTACTGTTGCCGCTGTAGTCTGCGGTTGATATTATCGCAATTCGATTTTCTTTCCCGCCTTCGTATTTCGTTTGATTTGATTCCTTATCGATGCTTTTCTATTTGATCTCGATCTCTTCTTTCTCAATTATTTCGTCAATTTTCGGTCATCTTTTGTCTACCGTCTTATTGCTGTTGCGGTTACTACTGCCGTTGTTTCTTTATCATCGTAGCCTTCTTCTGTCTTCTTGCTCTTACTCATTTTCGTTTGTGTCGGTACGTTGCTCCGTGGTCGCTGTTATGCTACCGTCTTGCCTTTGTTCTTGTTCTTCTTCTTTTTCCTTTTCCCTCTAGAATATGGAAATATTCTAGTGTATCAATTGTAATTAGACATAATGTAATATCTGTATAATTAGCATATGCATTATCCTAGGAGATTAGCTTCACACTAGAGATACCATTCACACTTGCCTAACCTTTGTATATTTATACTGACATTTGCCAAGCAATGGAGATCAACGAATAACCTTCTTTCATGGTATCAGTGATCCTCCCACACTAGACTACCAGGCAGCTACCTCCCCATCTTCTTACGCTCTTCTCCCCTTTCTCTCTTCACCAACAAATGGCCCCATCTACCTCTGACAAACCTGCCTACCACCCTGCCTGTGGTGTCACATCGATCAAAAACCACATTGGCATGGTCCTGGAGCTCGAAAACGTCCCATACGATGTGTGGGCCGAGTTGTTCCTCAACACTGCCAGGGCACACGAGGTCCATCACCATTTGGTCGATCCCGAGGAGGGCGAACCACCGGCTGCCGATGCCACTGACAAGGCCCTATGGGCTCGTCTTGATGCTATAGTCAAGCAGTGGCTTTACGTCATCATATCCAATGATATCCTCCAGACGATCGTCGAGTCAGGCTCCACCGCCAAACAGACATGGAAACGTGTCCATGCCTTGTTCAACGACAACAAACATTCCCGTGCTGTGCTCCTTGAACAACAATTCTCGACGACCCACATGGACACGTTTCCCAATGTGTCCTCCTTCTGTTAATCCCTCAAAAGACTTGCTGACCAATTGAAAAATGTAGGCTCACCAATTTCCGATGATAGATTGGTTCTTCATATGGTGACCAACCTCTCCAAAGGCTATGACGGTATCGCCACCCTCATTCAACAGAGCGATCCGCTCCCTTCATTTTTCAAGGCCCGATCCATGCTTGCCCTTGAAGAGACTCGGAAAAACAATGCCGGAGCCAACTCCGCACCGACTGCTCTTGCTGTAGAAACCGATGTCCCAGAAACTGCCCGTCCACCCATCACCAACTCCCGTCAGATCTACAACCGTAGCCGCGGCAGGGGGAGTGGATCTCGCGGAAATCGAGGCAGAGGAGGTGGTGGACCTCGCAATCAGAACAACCGGCCTCCATCCTCTCCATCGGCGCAATCTGGTTCCACCACCGGGCATTGGGCGTGGATACCCGGCCCTACTCCAGCGTGGACCGCCGCCCCGGCATGGCAAGCCCCACCGTGCCCTTATCCCACCCAAGGTTGGGCATCCCAACCAACATCAGGGGCCGGTATTCTTGGGAGTCGTCCTCAGCAAGCCTTCGTGGCCCAAGCACCGCAGCAGCAGCAGGTCACACTGGCTCAGCCTGTCTACTATCCGACGGAGCTCAATACTGCTATTCAGTCTGTCACTTTGCAGGAACCAGACGACGGATGGTACATGGATACAGGGGCGTCCGCTCATATGACTTCCGACTCAGGTACCCTCGTATCTTATGTTAATTCGAGAACATCTCGTAATATTATTGTCGGGAATGGCCATCATATCCCTATTAAGGGTCACGGTGATACTAAATTACCTTATCCCCTGCCCCCCCTTAAACTAAATCATGTCCTTCACGCACCGGCCCTTGTCAAAAATCTTGTATCAGTTCGTAAATTTACTACTGATAATTCTGTCTCTGTGGAATTTGACCCTTTCGGTTTTACTGTGAAGGACCTTCGGACGGGGACCCGTCTTATGAGATGCAGTAGCAGAGGTGACCTCTACCCTATCTCCAACATCAATAAAGTTGCTCCGAGCTCTTCTCTAGCCTTATCCGCTATAGCTCCGAGCCTATGGCATTCCCGTCTTGGCCACCCAGGACCTAATATATTTAATTTGCTTCGTTCTCGTAATTTTATTTCTTGTAATAAAGTGCCCAGCACTACCCCTTGTCATGGGTGCGAACTTGGAAAACACACACGCTTACCCTTCGTACCCTCTAATACTACTACTTATTTACCATTTGATATTATCCATAGCGACTTATGGACCTCTCCTGTCTTAAGTAATTTACAACATCGCTATTATCTTTTATTTCTCGACGATTTTACAAATTTTCTATGGACTTTTCCTCTTAAAAATAAATCTCAGGTGTTCTCCCTCTTTCATCAATTTCATTCCCTCATCCACACACAATTTAACCGGAAAATTAAAAATTTTCAATGTGACAACGGTCGTGAATTTGATAACTCTCCCTATCACGATTTTTTTGCCACTAACGGTATTCAATTCCGATTCTCTTGCCCTCACACATCTAGTCAAAATGGAAAAGCCGAACGGAAAATCCGCACTATCAACAATATTATCCGCACTCTCCTCGCTCACGCTAACGTCCCCCCAAATCTTTGGCCATATGCCCTCTCCATGGCCACTTACCTACACAACATCACCCCAAGTAAAGCAAATCAACTCATCTCCCCCACTGAATCTCTCTACCTAAAATTCCCTTCTTACTCTCATTTACGTGTCTTTGGTTGTCTTTGCTATCCTCACCTACCCACATCCTCTATTCACAAGCTAGATCCTCGGTCTACCCCGTGTGTCTTTCTCGGATACCCCTTCGCTCACCGCGGCTACTTGTGTCTCGACCTCGCCACCCGAAAGGTCCTCATAAACCGACATGTCACATTTCACGAGACCGTCTTCCCATTCCAAGACAAGCTCACCCAAACACCCTCGTATGACTTTCTTTCCATGGACCCCTCACCCTACACCCAATACCATACGGCCCACACTACACCTTCACCTCCCCTGCTTGTTTACTCTCGCAGGCCCAAAAACTCTACCCATACTCCCCAGCCCAACACTCTTCCGCCCAAAACACTCACCTCTCAGCCTAATACTACCCCAACCCCACATGTACAGCCCCTTCCCATTCAGCCCACATCTACTAACCAGCCCACCCAACTTACCAAGCCCAACCACGTAAACCAACCCACTCCACCAGACCAAACCCCTCCCTCCCCACCCATGCAAACTCGTAGCAAACACGGGATCCACAAACCCCGCGTGATCACAAGCCTACTCACCACCACCGACCTGTCCCCTATTCCCCGTGATCCCATCACCGCTCTCCGTGACCCGAATTGGAAAAAGGCCATGAACGACGAATATTCGGCTCTAATTAATAATAATACGTGGGTCCTGGTTCCTAAGCCGTCTGATGTGAACGTTACCCGCTGCATGTGGCTATTTAAACATAAATTTAAATCTAATGGTACCTTGGAACGGTACAAAGCTCGTCTGGTTGTTAATGGCAGGTCTCAACAGGTTGGTATTGATTGTGAAGAAACGTTTAGTCCCGTCGTCAAACCAGCCACCATCCGGACCGTTCTTAGCATTGCTGTATCCAGGAAATGGTCCATCCATCAACTTGATGTGAAGAATGCCTTTTTACATGGACACCTATCAGAAACAGTCTACATGCATCAACCACCAGGTTTCCGTAATCATCTTCATCCCGATTATGTCTGTCTACTTAAAAAATCTTTATATGGTCTTAAACAGGCACCTCGGGCATGGTACCAGCGGTTTGCTAACTACGTTCACTCCATCGGGTTTGTCCACAGCCGCGTCGATCATTCGTTATTTACTCTCCATACCCCTCATCACACAGCATTTATTTTGTTATATGTGGACGATATTATCTTGGTTTCCTCCTCTGATTCGCTACGACAGTCGATTATCCGGAGTTTTCAGTCCGAATTCTCAATGACAGATTTGGGCCCCCTCAGCTACTTTCTAGGTATTTCTGTTGACAGACAGAAAGAGGGATTATTTTTATCTCAATCAAAGTATGCAGAAGAAATTTTGGCCCGTGCAAACATGACTAATTGTAACATTGTCCAAACTCCGGTTGACACTCAGGCCAAATTAAGTATCTCATCCGGCCCTCCCATTGATGACCCTACTTCCTATCGTAAGCTTGCTGGTGCCCTCCAGTACCTGACAATTACTCGACCTGACATTTCTTACGCGGTCCAGCAAATCTGCTTATACATGCATGATCCCCGCGAACCTCACTTAGCAGCCTTGAAACGCATTCTCCGTTATGTACGTGGGACTGTCTCTCACGGCATTACCATTCGGCCTTCATCCACGGGATCTCTTATTGCTTATTCAGATGCTGATTGGGGCGGTTGCCCTGACACCCGTCGCTCCACATCAGGTTACTGTGTTTATTTGGGTGACAACATTGTCTCTTGGTCCTCTAAACGGCAACCCACCATGTCCCGCTCCAGTACTGAAGCCGAGTATCGTGGAGTTGCCAATACTGTTGCTGAGACATGTTGGCTCCGCAACCTCCTATTAGAACTTCATTGTCCCCTCACTAAAGCGGCTATTGTGTATTGTGACAATGTAAGCGCCATCTATCTTGCCGGAAATCCAGTCAACCATCAACGAACTAAGCATATTGAAATGGACATTCATTTTGTTCGGGAAAAAGTTGCCCTCGGTCAGATAAAAGTCCTACATGTTCCCTCTCGCTACCAGTACGCTGACATCTTTACTAAAGGCCTTCCTAAAGCTCTGTTCGACGATTTCCGATCCAGTCTTAACGTTCAATCTCCTACCGTTTCGACTGCGGGGGCGTAATAGAATATGGAAATATTCTAGTGTATCAATTGTAATCAATTAGACATAATGTAATATCTGTATAATTAGCATATGCATTATCCTAGGAGATTAGCTTCACACTAGAGATACCATTCACACTTGCCTAACCTTTGTATATTTATACTGACATTTGCCAAGCAATGGAGATCAACGAATAACCTTCTTTCAGGTACGTTGCTCCGTGGTCGCTGTTATGCTACCGTCTTGCCTTTGTTCTTGTTCTTGTTCTTTTTCCTTTTCCCTCTGATTTCATTTGTTGTTGCTTGATGGTGCATCTTTTCCGAGCTCATATCGTTGTTGACTCGATTAAGTTCGGTCCTCGCTTTTCTCTTGATGCATCAATTCCCTTTTTGTCCTCGTGTTTGTTCCTAGAATCGAGCATCTGTTTTGTGACCATCTTCATTAACTTCGACTTCTTTCTTTTTGGTTCTGTGGCTTCTCGTTTACGTTGGAGCCTACGGCGTATCGAAGAATAGGTGCCTGAGACGACTTTAGACTCGGGAGTTGAGCATGGACTAAATCGACGCGCATTTGCTTTGAAATTGTCGACTCAAGGTAACTTTAGGGCGTTACTCGATTTTATATCGTATGTTTGAGTAGTAGTATGTAGTAAATATTTTAACGTCGGTTTTCTAATTTTAGCTATATATTATTGCTAATAATATTATTTTAAATCGTATGCCTTATCATTATTTTACAACTTTCGATATCGTTTTATAAATCGTTAGTAATTTAATTATTTACGATCGTTATAATATTTTGTTGGTTATCGTGACACCAGTAACTAAATAATATCGATTTTATATTTTCTTCACATTTCATTAATTTATAATTTTAACTCAAAATCGTATTTTATATTATAATCGAGATTCGTATACTTGTTCAATAACTTAATTTCGTATACATACCACTACTATACATACTAGTACTTATACATACTATATTTACTTCCTCGTCCTTTTCTATAATTGGAGCGTCGAAAACGAAGAGCTGCTCAGTATTTGGCGGAATCACTTTTCGGGAATCGTATTTGGGCCAAATCATTTCGATCGAAAATTCTTTAAAAAGGGAAAAAAGACGACATTTCTTACGTAGACGATATTTTGACCCCATCGACCTTAATTCTTAATAACGTTAATAAATACTTCGTAATAGTTTATTAAGGTAACCAAACTTTTCTTCTAACAACATTTTTATATACTGTATAAGTTATATTGTGTTCATGCTATAGTTAATTTGATTAAATCAGACGTTAAGAATAGAATAAGGTGTATGATCAAATATCCTATTTCTGTTAGAGACGATAGGTGGCTACATAAATTGATGTAGTCACACACACACACACACACACACACATATATATATATATTCTTACCCTTTACCAAAAAAAAAGTTATATTGTGTTGCTAACTTAATAAATTGCTTACTTAAATATTTAGGCTTATTTCTTTGACTAAATTACTTATGTATATATAAAAATATTACGTGATATTTTTTGTTATGACTAAATATTAACTTGACTAAATTATCACCTATTTAATTATTTACTTATCACCTTTTCATTTTTGTTTATATGAGAAATTGAGAAAATGAATAAAGGAACTTAAATTAATAAAATTTACTTATATCATTTTCATTGTATTTTTTTTATTTACTTCTATTTGCTATGTATGTTTATTCTATGTACTTTATATTCTGTATAATTGTAATTTTGGTCATATTTATTTTTCTTTAGTACTTTTACATATTTTTATATATAAAAAAATGGAGTAGATTAGTAACCTACAAAATATTATTTTAATAAAATTTCACATATTATTTTATATAGGTACAAATTTATATATTTCATTTTTTCTAAAATAAATGGAATTGTTTTATCCCGAAATTTTTACATGACATTTATAAATATTTTAAAAATGATTTTACGTCAAATTTTGTAAATCGCCCAAGTACGACTTAATTTATATTTTCCAGAAACTTTTATATTCTTTAGTAATTATAAATTTTAAAATAATATTTTATTATTATTATACCTTAAATTTTTATTTTTACATAAAATTTCATTTAAAAGAATTTACTATTTTAAAAATATTAAACGATATTTGGGATAAAATGTTTCGGGTGACACTTGAAGATTAACGTATAACGTTGTCACACTGAAAGTAAGTATTTGAGGATTTGATTGTTTCAAATGAGTCCGACCAATTATTGAAGGTCACCAAATAAAATACTACTTGTTCACGGACAACTTTTATATAAAGTTTACGATGCGAGTCTGGAACGAATAGCTTGTCTTGGATTCTACCACTCGTGGTGTTTCGACTGCACTTGTAATGAAAAGCAGACTCAATAGCTGCAGCCGAGAGTCGATCTAGTGTTTAAGGTAGTCGTCCTATGGCAGTGAGAGTTGCGGTTCAAGAGTCTGCGTACGTAGGGTATGTGCGCATATATAGACAAGTACTTGATTAGTATTACTACCTAGGTTATGGGGGCAGAACAGGATTCTGAAAACTGCGGGTTCCCGGCCTCTTGGTGATGCAGAGAATGTAATCATCAGCTTTCATTTCGCCCAGAGCCCCGTCCGAATAAACATATAATATAATTTTAGTTCGACCCAGTTGGGCCTTATGGGTGAGATGTAAACCTCATGAGATCGGTTCGGTCTACGAGTCGGTAACACGGTTACTTCTATTGGTGAGATGCAAGCCAATAGAATGTAGCGGTGATACTAGGAGCCACGACTCTTGTGTTTATATGTTCACTTGAAAAATGATTTAAAAATCAAATGGCCGGCTGCCAATGTCCCATCTTTTAAACTTTATCGTTTTCATCACCTCACATGTTGGTAATTGAATTACATGAAACTATCTGTTACGTGATATCCTTCAATATTTTTGTAAGCATATTATTTGTTATTCACATGATTGTCTTATGTGTTCGAGGTGATGTTAGATGAAAGGCTTGGTTGCTGTCCCGCTCAGCGGCCACTGTTTTAATTTTTGCAGGTCTGAGACGTTGGGGAATCAAGCGAGAGAGATTTAATAATATGTTTGTATAAAATACAATCTATATTCTGTACTAAGTGAATCAAGACTGTGTAATTAATAGTCGTTTATTGTAAGGATCCGTAGCGATCCGGATTTATTTACACTCCGATATGATTTTAAGTAAATGACTTAGATAATTTTCCGCATTATCTATTAATTAATTTAAGTCATCGAAAATCCGGGTTGTTACAAAAATAGACCTAGAGCATCCTTCAATCAGCTCTAAACCCATTCGAATGCAGCCTAAAAACGCACCAAACTTTGAAGGATGTGATAGCCTGAATATCATAGCTTGAATCTAGTCAAAACCGTCTAATTCAGGTAGAACCACGGCATGTTGTTTCCAATTATGCAGCCTTATTTTGATTAAAAATTAAAGAAAGTTGAACAAGCTTGTTTTGATTAAAACTACATGGTTGTCAAACTTGGCCATAGATTCATCAAATGTACCCAAAGAAAACAATGACTTTCATTCAATAGATTTATCGGGGTTTTGATTATCTTTTCTCTTTAGCGAGAAAGCAAACAACAACTTAATATGGGGTACAGAGTTCACACAAAATACTTTTAAGGAGAACTCGAACGTGCAAAGTATACCTTAGTCATAAAACACACTAGGTTAACGTTTTTGAAATCATAATTTTTTGTATTTTTTTTGTAAACTTCGTCAACACCATTTTTTATAGATTTCAAAGAGATACTAGTCACAATACTCACACCTTGTTCATAGGAGTAGCTAAAAGAGTTTCGCGTCTCAATCATGAGCTAGCCTCGATCACATTTGTCTACAATCCCAAGAGCTGCAGTACAAGAAATTAAACCACGATGTCAGTTTTATGCTAACAGAATTCAATCCAAGTTTTGAACGAAACAATTAGATTGCACAATGGAGTAATTTGGTTAATGATGGTTAGGGATGACAACGGACCGGATCCGCACGGATCCGGATCCAGATCCAGATCCGGTTCATATCCGACGGATCCCAAATGTGAAGATCCAGATCCGGATAATCCGCGGATCCAATTTCTAACTTAATTAAAATTTAAAATTCTTCCAACTTTTTAATTAACGAGTATCGTGACCATATTAAATTTTCCATAATGTTACAAATAAAATCAAATGGTCTTAGAAACTAAAGAAAAAGTGTTAGAACTAACACAAAAAAAAACACAAATTAAGGTTCCGTGAAATCAATTTACATAGTTTACGAATTACAAAATACTCCGTAAGACACATGATTTGAGAGGAGAGGAGAGTATGAGTATGAGGATAAACAGGTTAGGACTTAGGCAGATATTTTGTTTGTCATTAAAGGGCCAACAACAATATCTATCATCTTTTTTTTTTAAACGGGTTTGCGGATCGGATCCGGATCCGCTTAATGAGATCCAGATCCAGATTCGTTTAAAAAATAGTGGATCCATATCCGATTCATATTCAACGGATCTGAAATTTTAGGATACATATTCGATCCGTGCTAACCGGATCGTGCAGATCTGGACCGGATCCGGGATCCGTTGTCATCCCTAATGATAGTGGTTTCAGGTTTTATGTTAAAGAAACACGTTACTTTGTTTCTGATTACTTTGTTTATTTCGATTCTGTTACTTAGACATGTTATTGTTTGTGGAGTTTTAAGATTACCCTAAAATTTATTTTACGTTTTTTCTTATAATGCAAACATGTCATATGACAGTGTAAAAGTTGTGAAAAATTGCACTTATAATATTTTATTTTTTTACTCGCTTTTGTCACGAGATCTTCATGTTCGTAGCCCGTCTATGTTCAATTAGTTGTTAAAGTGTTATATTATGTTCAAAAACTTTTACCCAACATTGACCACAAATTAGGAATAGCATCGTAAAGTCGGTCAATAAAGAGGAAACGGAAAGAACCTTGTGAGATGGAGTAATTAATTACTTACTGACATTGAGAAAACTGAATAGACGTAAATGAAAGCATATATGATTTACTAACCAAACAAGCGAATAAGATGTTCAGCACCAAAAAACCTCTCCTCCCCTCCTTCCCCTCCAAACCCTAAAAAAAATCCTCCCTCAGGGCTGCCATCTACCAATTCCGGTAGTGATAAGCCCCAAATTTTAATTTTTATCGTTAATTTTTAGTAGCTTTTTTAGATTATAATAACTCTTGCCTCTTCTTTTTGGAGATTTGTCTCATCAATTGATTGGTTTGTTCCCATATTTTTTGTGGGTTTGTTCTCTCTTTTGGAGAGGTTCAAGAATTATGTGCAAGATCATGGGAGCAATGAAATTTCTACGTATGGTGATACAATTGAAGTCAGATCTCGGTCTACTATTTGTTAAAATAGAGAAAGTTCATCCTTTTGAAGACTATATCATCAGATCCTTAGATTTCTTCGCGAAAGACTGTGTCAATCAACAACGATATATAGAAGGCTATGCAGAAGCGTGTTATTCGAATAGCAATTTCTGTCTCAAGAATGTTCATTATTGTTTTTTTTTACAAATATATATTCAGTTTAATTTGATATCGTTTGTAGATGTCGTATGGTTTTTTATTAATGAAATTGATCTGCACTTCAAAAAAAAAGATGTTCAGCACTATATGTTATTGATGGAAGAAGACAATCAAAATCCACCAGAATTACTTCTTGATATTGTTCACGTTCTTTGTTATAAAGAAGAACGGGTACAGCTTTGTTAAATTAGACACATAACCCACTCAAGACTTCTCTCTGAATTAGATATCCTGATTTCAAAATTTTGAGAGATGTTTCCGGCGGATAAAGATCATCCATTCAAATAAGGATGACCAAAATAAAATCGAAGATCTTTGGGTCCCTCGAATCAACTACAATAAAAATAACAAAGACGGATGAATATTCACAGATTCTCCGCATTAAAAGCATGAAGCGCAAACGTGTTCACAAATTCTAGATATTTCAACCCCTGGCCTATTCTTCTTTTCCACTCTTTTACAAACAACATCCAAACAAATCAAACATAGTTATGCAAATCTCACCCTCCAATTCATTTTCGAATTTCTTTTGATCAATTTCTAAAAGGTTGGAGTTTGATTCAATCATTAGTTCCTAAAGTAACACAATGGAGATCATATTAAAAAAAGCAGATGATCGACAAACAACTTATTGAATGTAATGAAAATTACAGCATAAAGTCAATACAAATTGGAGAAAACCCTAAAATTGACACGATTTCATAAAATACAAAAGAGATCAAAATCAAACAAGTAGATGAACATTTATTGGAGATACCCAAATTGACAAGGTTTTACCGTACTATCTGATGTTTGGGGGAAGATTCATACGCGATCATTATACTTGAAACGATATAGAACTGAATCTAGTTGGAAATTGAGTAAATTGAAGTTAACAGATGCAACCTTTACTTTCTCAAACAAAATATAACATTGAAAATAGAAATTGAACCAAATACACGAAATAATGGAGAAATTGAACCAGCTACACAAAATAATGGAGAAATTGAACCAACATTTCATCATAAACACCATATTTGTAATCAAATTCACACATCAACAGTTTATTTCTCGAATTGAAAACAAAAAAAAACAAAAAAAACAAAAAAAAAAACAAAACAAAGAAGAGGAAAACGATATAAAGCGGAGGGTGGTAGAGGATACTGTTGGAAGGAGGAAGAGGGAGTAGTTGCAGGTGGATACAGAGGGAGGGAGGGAGGATACTGCCAAATTGAAATGAAGGCTGCTGCGTTGAAAAAAGTCAAATTGAGCGTTCTAGGGTTATACGGAGTAATATACATCACTCAATAGCTTACTACTCTTATTTCAATGTACATCAATTTTTCATATGTCCTACTTCTATTCATATTTTATAGAAATCAGTTTTACTTTGACCTATGTCTATAATTTATAGACATAGGTTTTAATTTCGACCTATGTATATTTTGTTTTATATATACATCAATATTTTAAATAACCTATGTCGTCTATTAAAATTAAATGTCGCTTTTAATTTTAACATGTGTCTATTATTGAGAATATATCACATATAATATATATATTTAGTATATATCTTATTGTTGTACGGTTTCTATAATCTTGTGATTTGATATTTTGATTGTATATTTTACATATTAGGTTTACGTTAGTATAACGGTTATTGGTTAGGGTTTAGGTCTTTATTTATCTTCTTGTAATTCATATAAATATATACTTGACTTGTAACTCAATGTTAATTATGCAATTCACAATAATCATTCTCATTCTTTCATAATTCTAACATGGTATCAGAGCCTAGATCTATATAATCAGCCTGTACCTACCCGTCTTCCGCTGCCCTACTGTCGAATTGCATCAAAATATTTCTCCCTTCTTCCTCACCCCGTAAACTTTCCTTCACCCTTACTAAATCTAATCTTTTACCCCTCAAACCCAATTTTGTGGGTTAATCTTCTCCTCTTTAACCAAATCCGTGATTAAATTTTCTACCATCTCTCAAATTCAATTGACCATAAATTTCTTGGTCCCTTCCAAATTACCGGCGAGTTTACGCACCCTAGATTGGCGAGTTTACGCACCCTAGACTGGCGAGTTACGCATCATCACCTTAGACTGGCGAGTTACGCACCTGCACCCGAGACTTGCGAGTTACGCACCTGCACCCGAGACTTGCGAGTTACGCACCTGCACTCGAGATTGGCGAGTTTACGCACGCTGATGATATGTCCTGACACCCAAGACTGGCGAGTTACGCACCCTCACCCGAAACTGGCGAGTTTACGCACCCCAAATAATATGTCCCGACACCCTAGAATGGCGAGTTACGCACCCTCACCTGAAACTGGCGAGTTTACGCACCCCGAATAATATATTCTGACACCCTAGACCGGCGAGTTACGCACCCGAGACTGGCGAGTTACGCACCCGAGACCCGTATTAATATTCATCTTCATCTTGTCAAGATTGGTCTTACCTTCGGACGTCCATCTTGCAGGAGCGTATTGAGAATATATCACATAGAATATATATATTTAGTATATATCTTATTGTTGTACGGTTTCTATAATCTTGTGATTTGATATTTTGATTGTATATTTTACATATTAGGTTTACGTTAGTATAACGGCTATTGGTTAGGGTTTAGGTCTTTATTTATCTTCTTGTAATTCATATAAATATATACTTGACTTGTAACTCAATGTTAATTATGCAATTCACAATAATCATTCTCATTCTTTCATAATTCTAACATCTATTAGCTCATGTCTATGACTAATTTTGTAGTAGTAAAAACTCAAACACCTGTCATTCTTCCCTAATCACCCATATTCAAGAACTCAATCCCTCTATTAACCCTAGCAAGAAAATTACTCATTATTCATAGTTAAGAAAATGACCACAACCATCAACAGAAACAACATCACAAATGCATTCATATTAAAGTAATAATGGAGAATACCAATCATAAATAATGAGGAAAAATAATTAAGACTAGAGAAAGATAACGAATAAAATAAATATACCAAACAAATGGAAATAAAGGAACTTGGATTGAGATTAGAGAAATAGGAACCCCAATTCCTCAATTACAAACCAAGAATCCTAATGATTAAACTAGATTAAGAACTAATTAAAGAGTAATTAGGAATTTGATTATGAAAGGATTAACTAATTCTATCACTAATGGGGGCTAAACTAAAATAGGAATTCTTGTCCCCGAATGAATACAAGAAAAATTATTTATAAGGGTAGGAAAATGGAGAGGAAGCGAGAATTGAAGCAATGCTGAAAAGGTGGCATCACGGTCGTGTTGTAGGTGTCACGACCGTGACACCCACCCATTATGGATGAATATATGATGAGATATTTAAAAATAATAATAGTAATAATTTTAGTATTATTGGTGGTGGCGGTGGTGGCAGCTGCAACATGCAACCGTTAAATACAACTTTGTATACTTTTTGACTATTTTATGACCAAATCATTAGCTGATCTAGGGGCATGGGTAGACAAGTGTCTCCCCAGTCAGTTAAGAAACTAATAATAAATAAGGAACAAAGTGAAACTATATCATGTGGTTGATGTTGGATGGTGCCGTGGTAAGAATATTGTCCCCTTGCCCACTTAACTCAAGTTTGATTATCGGTGAGGGTTTTTAAAGTCTATCTTTAGGTTTTGTTTGAGTTACATTAGTTCTCAAAAGATAAACGCTTTTACAAGAAGATTAACCTAGCTAGACCTGTGAAACGGGTCGGGCGGTCATGTTTCGGGTTCGGATAATATACGGGTCGGGTGTATTTCGGGTTCAAAAAAAACGGGTCGGGTCTATCATAAATACAATTTTATTCTTATTTTTCTTATTTATATAATTTAATATGTGATATTAGTAAGATAAACATGATTTATTTAATTTATTTTTTAAATTTATTCTTAACTTTGGACTTGCATGGGCCGGTGAATGCAACTGATCTAAGACTATATTCACCTTTTGGTACCAAGACTTTGCTAGGGGTTGTCGATGCACATGCTGCTTTCCAAGCTTCCAATACACCTTGATAATAATCATTTCAGAAAGTAAATAATAATCTCATTTCTTACCTTTGGAATGTCTAACTAAACTTCATTTACCATCATTGATCGGGCATGATCTATCTAATACAGAGTACTATTTACATTCTCAAACCATTTTTCTGCATACCCAACAAGTTTTTTACAATAATCTCTTCATCCTTGTCATTTGTTTACCAAATCCATTTTAGAGTGTCTCTATCCCCTATATACTAAAAGAATAACAAACTTTCCAAAATTTTCCCTCCAAAATGCATTATTTCTAAAAATTGAAGTTAAACTAAAAGTACTTTAAAATAAATTGGTAACCCATTACATTTCATGGATGATGATAAAATCATCAAAATGGTAAATTTATAGTATAACCATTCTTAGCTTCACACTAGAAAATATATTCGGTTCTTTTTTCTAAATAACATTTTTGTTTTTCGAGTTAAATCTCTAAACATTAAGTTTTATAAAAATGTGGAAATAGTCCAATTTCTATTTCATAAAAAAAAAGTAATACGGAGTATATATATATATGAGGGAATTAAATGTTTCGAAATATGAGAATAACATAAATAAAAATATACTTTGTATACATCAAAAATATTTTCATCTAACCATATATTTATTAGTTTTACTCATTACTTGATTGCTTATCAATTTGAAATTATTTTCTCAAAATTGAGGAATGTAAACATTAATATACCTCCAATGTAAAATCTTTAATTAGTATTTTACAAACTAAATTTTATGTATACCGTGCATTAATGCACGGGGCCTATACTAGTTATTTTTTTTATCCATTTATGTATGGTTTCCATCCTGTCTTTTGTTTCTTCGTAAAACTCAATGTAAACAAATGTGACTTGGATTCAGAATGATGCAGAGACTCTATGGGTAAAATGGGCTAATACTAACAATATAAAGAACAAAAATTGGTATGATTTCAAACCGAGTAGTAATGCGAGTTGGACATGGAGGAAAATTTGCCAAATCAAAGAGGAGATTAAAGAAGGCTATGTAGGAGGATGGTGGCAGAAGCATGGGGAGGAATATACTGTCAGTGCAGGTTACAAGTGGCTTATTCCTGATACACAAGATGATCCAGTATACAGTCTTGCATGGAGTAAGGTAAGCATACCGAAGCATAGATTTATTTGTTGGCTTGCCTTACGGGGACGACTGTTAACTCGGGACAGATTACAAAGATGGTATACTAATGTTGATTCAATGTGTGGTATCTGTGGATCGGAACTTGAAACACAAGAACATCTCTTCTTTAGGTGTGAATACAGTAAACGGTGTGTGAAGATGGTGAAAGATTGGTCGGATATTGATATTGATGGAGAGGAATATAGAGGATGGTGGCTGCAGATTGGTAATAGGCAACAAGAGAAAAAGAATATCAGTGGTGTACTGATTTCAGCCCTCATGTATTGTGTATGGTGGGTTCGAAATCAGTGCATTCATAAGGAAGTCCTATTAACTCCGGATTCGTTATGCAGGAAGATAAAGCAACTGATTCAACTGAGATTGAGAGGGTGTCTTATAAGGAAGGAAATTCAAGATAATTTAGGCATTATTAAGAAGTTGCTTTAAGTACTTGATCATGTAATTGGGGCCTTGAAGCCAATATTTGTAATGTTTTGGTGTGGTAATATAATTCTTACATTTCAACCAAAAAAAAAAACAAATGACTTGGAAATAGGTAATAGTAATGGTTTGGACTTGTACTATGCAAATCTACGACTTATCTCTCTTTTTAAGTAAAAGTGAAGTTATTAATAGCATATAAGTTGACTATTGTCTTATTGTTTGGCCACGAATAGTTAGATGAGGAATGTGGTTAACCACTCCTAATTAACCTATTGAAATTTTTTTTTTGAACATTATATAATTTAATAATTAAATACTTTGTATATATTTAAAACAAATCAATTCCCTGTGGTTTTTCGTAATTAATCATGTTATTTTATGGCGAAATTTTGAATCTGGTAGAATAAATGGAGTGTTATGTTTCCAGTTATTTATTTATTTATTTCATAAGAATGATAAAAAAATGTATAATTAGTAATGACAACAATATTTAATATTTTTTACATATTATATAATATATTTTAATTAAGATGAAATATTCTTTTAGAATATAAAATTTACTTGGATGAGATAATATTTGTACGGTAGCCCTAACATCGTCACTTCAATATATACTCTACCGTTTAGAAAACGTACACTAATCAATAAAACTTAAATAACCAAATCTATCTATATATACTATTAAAACTCAAACAAAATCATCATATTTCTTCATTTCATTTTGAGAGCATTTGAGGAAGTTATGTCACCCTCTTCTCGTTGGTTGATTTTTTTAATTAAAAAATACAATTAATTTGTATACTGAATGTAAAGTATTAAATGCAAATATAGTTGATATTGAAAACTAGATTTGTGTATTTTATAGAAAGATTTATGCATTTTATACAAATAGTTGGTTAATTTCTTTTATTTTTTAAAATAAAATAATTAATTTGTGTATTGAATGTATAGTATTGAATGCAAATAGTTGATA
Organism: Agrostemma githago; assembly: GCA_958450325.1. NCBI lineage: Eukaryota > Viridiplantae > Streptophyta > Magnoliopsida > Caryophyllales > Caryophyllaceae > Agrostemma > Agrostemma githago. The sequence goes on along the minus strand of OY288256.1, from coordinate 8,379,671 downwards.
TTAAAATTAGATTTATGTATTTTATAAAATGATTTATACATTTTATTCAAAATTAGAATTAGTATTATAACTATAACTGTAATTATAATGTCGTCGTCATTATCAATATTTTTAGTCGGCAAAATTTTGGTAATATTGATATCATTTTATTATATACTATATGAGTTTTCTTTTGTGATACAATTTTTTTTATTATAGAACATTATTTTAAAATTATTTAAAAGTAATCGTTTCAACCTACGATAAAACTTTTTTGTTCTTCCAAAATTAATATCCAATATTGTTCAATTATAAATATAGATAGTAAAGACACAGGTAATACGAGTTTTTAAACCGGGATTTCATTCGGGATAACACATTCCATTTCCTCCTTATTTTTAATTCGAAAGATTTTATTACTAGTTCTCCTCTTCTTTATGCAAGAGTGAAAATACTTAGTATTATCATCTCCCTGCTCTAACCATTGACATTTAGCATTTTGCCTCAAGAAAGATTGACTCGCTTGCCCAAGAAAAATGACTTCCTTAGCGACACAACATTCCCGAAGATTGAGCTCCATATTCATGGGGTCTTGCTGAAGTTTGCCTTGAATATCTGTCAAAGCCACTTTTCCAATTTCATAAGACTTTTCCACCTCAGTAAAACGACTTTTGTTTACTTTCCTAAGTTTCCCTTTAGCCATTTTCATTTTTTGAATCAATTGGAACATAGGAGTCCCATTCACATGCCTTCTCCACACATCTTGTATAGTCATAGAGAAGGAATCATCCAACGACCGCATATTAAAATATTCAAAACTAGTCTTCTTCACAATTTGAGTCACCTCAGTCTGAATAATACAAAGACAGTGATCATACAGCCCTTGAGGTAGGAAGTTCTCATGTGAAGTAGGAAACAAGTCCAACCATTCAGTATTGATGAAGATTCTATCAATTCTACTAAACTAGTTTTACAACCCGTGAAAATTCACGGGTCTGTTTTATAACCGGTATATTAAATTGAACTAAAATTAAAAATATGGATGAGATATACTCTATAAACACTTTAAAGAGTGTACTTTCTCCGGTTTTAAATAATTACCCCGTTTGTACAATATATGTGAGGACAACTATGTATTAGAAAGACGTGTTCATGGTACTCCGTATGTGCAACATTCACATATATATACACCGCTTCTGCCACGTGTGGTTCCGAACTAAGTTGTCTACGATGCTTCAGCTCCCACAAGACTGTACCCATCTCATGCCGAAAAACTACACCCACGGCGACTTCCACGCCCTCTTTCACTTCTACATCTACATTGAATTTAACTACTCCCTGTTGGTGTCGTCCATCCTCCTTTTCCTATTCCCCACGGTTGTCTGCCTCCCCGTTGTTCTCCTTTCGCTCTTCCTTTATATTTGATACTCCATATTTGATACGGAGTATATTCGATATAATTAAATCTGTCAAAACTTGACTTAACACGCTAGTCCCATTTTTTTAGGGTCATGAATAGTTATGACCATTTAATTTTGAGTCGAAACTCGACCCGTTGGGTTAACGAAATTTATTAAAATTAACAAAATATTAAAATTAAAATTTGGATTTTTAATTAAAAAAAATTAATACTTTTAATATTTTAAATTGCAAAGATAAACAAATATTCAATTTAATACTCCGTATAACTCTTTTTAATCACTTAATAATAAAATTATTTTAATATTATTTTAAAAAAAAAATTAATATTATTTTAAAATAAAAATATTAATTAAAGAATATAGTAATAATGTTTTTAAAATAAAAAATTATTTAATACTAAAAATATTTTTTGACTAAAAAACGCTAAAAAAAAGGTGTTCAGAACTATTTCTTATCCATATACTGACCATAACCCGACCCGTGACCCGTGTTTGACTTGATACGACCCGACTCATATTCTGACCCAACCCAACCCGCACGACCCGTTTGAAAGGTAAGTATAATCAATTTAAAATATTTGAACTTTTAATCTTATATGGTATATTAGATAGATATACCATAATACCTAAAAATATTTCATTTCTTTAAGAAAGCTATTCTATTTACGATATATATGTACATGATTGATTAATTAGTTAAATCAATTAAAAAATATTTAGATGTTTTTAATATTTGCAAATTTCGGTATTAAAAGTTAATATGACAATTATAATTTTATGTTCTAAATAAGTAAGTGTCATGATATTAGGAGTGAAAAGTTCTTAATCTTGATTTTAGGGAAAAAAAATCAAGAACATTTTATAGTGTCGTGATTATGATATGCATAGGATTGATATATAGATTAAAATATTAGAGAAAGAATTAATTGTGACTTTTAAATGAAAATTAAAAAAGTTACACGAAAAAATAAGTTTAGTATTTTCAAATATAAATAATTTCGTTTAAGTAAATGAATTTGATTATATTGAACTCTGAAGTATAAAGTAATTCTTATTTGCAAGAATTTCTATTTTCTATTTAAGTCAATGAATTGTATTATACTCTATATCTATATAAATCAAGTGAATGATTTCTATTTAAGTCAATGATGTAGAATTGTGCCACATCATCCATTCAATGCATTCATGCTGCCACGTGGCAAAGGATGCTTTCAATTAATATATATATATATATATATATATATATATATATATATATATATATATATATATATATATATATATATAGATACTCTCATACCCTCTTCACGTTGTTCCAAGTGAAGAAGGCACCTGAAGTCTGCAATTCCTCCATCTTACAATAGATAATTCATTCTTGGAAACGTTTCATTTTAGCAAGGGTGTTAGGGGCACCACCAACTCTATCACCATCATGTAGGATATTAGTGAAGTCCCCCCAAACAATCCAAGGACCATGGACAATATTCTTATACTTTGTAAGACTACCCCAAAGTCCATATCTCTCAGCAAGTTTGTCGAAACCACATACCACAATAAGGTAATAATGAGAATGATGCACTAAATCTTGTACTGAAAACATCATTGATTGAGCATTGGTATAAATATTTTGAATCACAAAAAGATGAGGATTCCAAAGTAACCATATTCTTCCTCCTTTACAACTACTATTATTAGTAATAATCGACCAATCACCACAGATGTTATTAAACACCTTATTCTAATTACTAGACATAGTCCTAGTCTCAAGTAAACTAAATAGCCCCAGATTATTATTCTTAAAAAATCATTTAATATCTGCTTGTTTATTTAGGCTATTCAATCCTCTGATATTCCAAAAGCCCAAACTATCCATTCTCAGGGGGTCGAATCATCACTCCATCACCACTAACTTTCTCCTTAGACTTTAGGAGTGCTTCCATAAAACTAGCCGGACCAATAGATAACAATTTCGAGCCTTCTGGTCTCTGTAATTACGTTATAATTCTTCGAGGCGATGAAGGAGCTAGCATGTTGTGTAACCATTGGAATAGCCAAAACTATCGACTCCCCTATAATCTGAGCAGGCGGGTTTGATTGAACGACAGGAGCCACCGGCTGCATAATCGCCTTAGGCTTCTAGTCTTGTTTAAGTGGAGCTTGTCGAGTGGTGCCTGTCCTGCACACATCAGTTCTATGACCGGTTCCTTTTCATTTCTGACAAACCACTGGAACCCAGTCATATGCAACCTTAACAGTATGTTCAATGCCCTTTTCATCAAGGAAAATCAGCTTCTCTTGGAACAAATAATTCAATTCCACTTCAATCAAGATCTTAGCATAATTCAAAAAAGTCTTATTGGTAGTGACCTCGTCACTTTTGAAAAACTTACCAACATTTGAGAGACTAGATTGTCCCCGTCATTCAATACCCGATATCTTTGAGAGACTTGATTGTCCCCAAAATTTCAGGTCCAACTTGTGAAGTTTAATCCAAATAGGAATTGTTTGACAGGTCTTTTCCACCATCTCTACATCAGAGGTCCATTCCTTAAGTATAACTGGCTTGCTATCAAACATTAAGAACCCCTTAATTTTATCCTCATTATTGGTAAACCGAACCATGAAGATACCATTGGGAAGAGTTGATACCTTATCCACCTGCAGATCTTTCCAAACTCTCCTAATTAAACAAGAAATAATGTTCCATGGAGGATTAGCACCGAGGAAATACCCATAGAGAGCCGTCGACCACTATGAGACCTTCGCAACGTACAACATCTTCCTCAGTGAGTTGAAGGACGATTTTATCCTTTCTCTTCTTTGATCCACCAACCGTACTCCAGGGCTGAGCATCGATCGTTGTTCCAAGCCCTTCATCCTTATCAATGGTCATCAATTCACTGTCCATATCAAAACCATGAAGTACTGTTTCATTGTTTACTGACTCATTGATTAAATGAGAATCATCAAAAATCTGGTCCTGTGATCGACTAGCTTTGATTTTTTCTTTAAGTTGTTGAATGGTGGGAGATGGATTTATTCTGGGATGCGAATTGTTCTTGGACCTTGCAATGACAAAAGGAGGCGTGTTTCTGGGGTATTTTTCTGGTTTTTTTATCTCTCTTGTTTCTCACTCATCTTTACTCTTTAATGCCTATTTTAAAGCCCTTAAAATGCTAGAGTTTTTTTTTGTAAGCCTATGAATGAACCTGGAGCTCTAATACCATAATGTTGCAAAATTATGTAAAAATTATGAAAAGGTAAATCAAATAAAATTGATAATGATTAAAATAGTTTGCAATGCATAGTAAATGTAGCTACAATACCTAATATATAAGCTAAGAAACATAAACCAATTCCTAAGTTTAAGCCACTAATTGACCCACTAACCTAATAACTAACACATAATCTCTACAATTAAGTGCACTAGTACTCCACTAATTCCAACGTGCACTACAAGGTGAGATTAATTACATCAATTAAAGGCATTACTAACTATATGCCATAATTTCTAAAACTTAACTAAATAATACGTAAAATGTAACTTTTGAATCAATAATTCAACACACTCCCTTGATTCAAAATTTGTCTACTTAAAAATTCATGGAGCATTTCTCTCCAATAATCTTCTAATATGTGAAGCACTTCTCTTCACTTGTGATCCACATAATCACCATTATCTTTCACTTGGAGCACGTCTTTCCTAAAGTACTCTTGACGACTTGATAGAGCACATCTCTCTACCGGATCACTTATGGTGCACTTCTCACCATTAGAACACGATTTCTTCTTTGGCAACTTGTGGCTTATTTGTCTTTTCTTCGGACCAACAATTATTTGCCAAATGACCATATTTTTTGCACTTATGACATTGGGGCTTGCCTTTATGCCAACAATCTTCTTCATCATGACCAAGTTTTTTTTGCAATGGCTACATTGGATTTCCTTTCCTTTTGCCTTTAATGATTTTTTCCCAAATGACCATACTCCACAATTAAGCATACTTGAGTGAGAGTAATCTTAGGATGGGTGACCTCCTGGGAAGGTCTCCAGGATGCACATGAGTGAGGACAAAATGTGCTGGAAAGGACTCGTATTGGTCTGTGGGACCAGTACAGAGCCTGGTGAGCTACCGCCACTAACATTTCTGATATTAGTTTGGGTCGGGGTGTTACATGGGGTTAGTAAATATTTGACTAATGAGAAAAGCTAAATGGCTAATTATGAATAATATGGTAAAAATAATGATAAAGGAAAATCTAAGGGATAGATTCAAATGCAGCTTAGTAGGATGATTATGTCGAATTAGGATGGCCTGGTGATCCAATGTTGGGATCACTAGGTTCTAATGCATTTTCCTTCCGAAATAATGCTAACTATATAATGAGTCATAGAGGCTTAGCTTTCGATCTCACTAGGTCGTATGTATTAATTATGCTTAAACGACACTCTATCCAGGCTTCCGATTTTAGGGTAAGTTATTAATAGAATTAGGCTCAATATGTGGACCACCAGCAGGTCACAGAAACCACGATGGATGTGGATCATGTTCTCGTATGTATAACCCCATGTTGACGACGGAGGAGGGGGTTTTGGCATGGCATGGTTGTTATTATATATGATATGGTGGTGGTAGTGGTGGGACTTCTGGTGGTTCTAGTTGTTTTGCGGACGCATATACTAGTTGCGACCTATGGCGACGAAGCATCTGTCTCTAATGGTGGTAATGATGATAATGATAGTTCACGGTCGTCTTGGTGGCTGTTTGGATTTTTCGTGTACAGGCCGGCTGGCTTGAGGTAGAGTTTTGTAGGTACCTAAACTTATTTTACCAAGCATATCGCATGGTGGTACGAGTGCTTAAGAATAAGCGACCACAAAACTGAACCAACAAAAAGTACTATTCCCTCCGTTCATAAATTATTGTCCCATTTTATTAAAATACTCCTCACATATATTAATGAAATGGGGCAATAATATCGAAACAATATCTCAATAGAATGTTATTAACAACTTTGTAGATGCATTTATTTGTATGTTGTAAACAAATGTCCGGGTCTCAACTAGCTATGTTGAGTCAATTCAGGTTACAAATCTTTTGTTTACGCGTCGGGTTGAGTAAGAGTTGGTTGGTTTACGAGGTCTAGTTATAAACAAACCGAGACACTTTACTATTTAGTGATCAGAGAAAAAACACACGTCTTTGTGTATAGGACACAGATAAAACTCAGAATAAAAGATAACATGATATGACTTTTTATTTTTATTTTTCCTATTAAATTGTTGTCGAGATTCTTTTATTTTACAAAATCGTTACTTACGTGCGTAGACACCCACATTTGGCTGCTAGCTGTCTATAGCAGTTTCCAAAAAATCATCCGATCATGATCGGACGCAAACGTGTTTTGACGCGCTCGAAAATGGGCTCAAAATCATTAGTATTTGGCATGGGATTTTTACGGAGTTTGAATCTCACAAAACCGACCTCAAATTCAGGCCCAGCGGGTCGTTTCCAATCAAATAAGACTAATTTGGGTCAAAACCGACACCGAAAATAAAACCGCCTTTTAGCGACCGAGTCAAACCCCGGTCAAAGTCGTTTCCAAGACATAAGAACAGCCATGCAATTTCGAGAATCCAACTCGAAGTCAAAAACTTCGAAATATCTCGCTCCAGCTGACCTACTCGATCGAGTGTCAGGCCTCCAAAAGGCCCGCTGTTGCCTCTGAGTTGGGCCACTCGATCGAGTCAGCAGGGGCACTCGATCGACTGATCCTAGGTCGGGGGTTTAAGCAACTCTTATAAATACCTCTCTTTGCAACACAATACAGAAACTTTTCCCATAACGACTCTCACACATCATAACTTTGCAATCTCCTTCAACCTTAAACCCTTTACACCTAAACCACCACAACTTTTCCTACATAATCTCGAAGCTCCCGTGCCTAAGCCACAACTAGACGAGCCCCGTTCCGAGAATACAAAGCATGTAGATTGAGGGTGCAAATTTAATCCCGATCTCTTCCATTATTCTCTTCTCTTCTCTCGCGTCATCTTTCTCTTCTCCTCTCTCGTTCTTTTTTTATTTTTCTTTCGTCTCTAATATCGTTAATATTACTACTATCAAAGCACTATAAAATATTCGCCTATTCGTGTCGAATACAAGGGATGACAGGATAAGGAAATCCGAATACGAGGGTATCGCACCCGATGTTGCCTGTCGCTTATCCCGGCACCCCAAGTATTTGATTGTTGACACGAACTAACATCAACAAGATCATTTTTTTTGACGCGTCATTAGTCTCGTCTTAGTATTTACATAATCTTTAATATTGCACATTCATCAATTTCTAAAACTTCTTCGAATCGAACACGTTTAAAGATGATATTCGTATTAGACCCTTCTAATCCCTTTACGAGTAGTAATAGTGGTGGAGCCCTCTCGAGGAGCCCCGTCCTAAACACTCAAGGGCATGATGGGATCGCGAATACTCCTCTTTAAACGCGTCTGATTCCCCTTTTTAAGGTTAGAGCAAAACCTGTTGATGCAGATCTGACATCACGTAATCCGCAAGGGTTAATTACGTTGTCGAGATGCGGAGGGAATCGATTTTCAATATAATCAAACAAATAAAACGTCATTCTTAAGACATGATATCGACTCCGTAGTCTAATATTATGTCTAATAGAATTAGTCAATAAATCAAACTAGCACGAACTCGTGGATGCTAAATAATTGTCATGTAGTCCGAAAGGACTAAATACGACATTGTAATGCGGAGAGAATTATTTCGTCTTAGTTCGTTTAAAACGACTTATAACGTCTTTTCCTAAATCCCCTCTAAATGCTAGATATTGAGTCCGTAATCAAGTATCGAGTATGACGATTATCGAAAATTTAAGTCGAGTATAAATAGTATCATATTTTTTTACACGACTTAGCGAAAGTATCAATTTTCAACATTAAACGCAATTTCGAAATCAATACTAAATTTCGGAACGAACTATGGTTCGTACAGGGGGCACTCGATCGAGTGGCATCCCAAAATCGGGGAGAAACATTTTTCGAGGACCACTCGGTCGAGTCCCTCCATGACTCGATCGAGTGGCGCCTCAAATTTGGGCAGAAGGTTTTTTTCCGAGGTCCACTCGGTCGAGTCCTTCCATGACTCGATCGAGTGGCCTTTGTCACGTCAAATTCGTGAGCCTTCAACAGTTTTCGAGTCTCAATAATCTTTTTAACGACTTCGGTCAACACGTGTCAAATCCATCACGTGTCCTACTCTTTTCAAAACCATGCATCATGCCTTTTGTATCATTCTAATCTATTTACAAACCGTCATTACCGTTACTAACTCGTTTGCTATTATCTTTATGTCTTATTTTCGTTGTTTGTTTTGTTCTACTAAAACGAACCTCGCATGTTAAATACAACTTCGACATAATTCAAAGATGCATTAAATCGACACAACAATTTATTCAAATAATTGCATGTTTAGTCAAAATACTGTTTGCATAACATTCTCATCGAATTCCTAACGCGCGTATTCTAAAATCAAACGATATCTTAGTAGAGGCCGCTAAGTGCGGGCGGGGTTGGTGTTCTTTGTGAACTTCCCAACACGTACCCTCACCCCTTACTCAGAACCGTGCTTTTCGAATGTCCGAAACCATTGGCGCACGAGAGTCATTCAATACACGGTATCCGATAATGTCGGTATCGGTATCATAATGCAAAAGGACGAACCCCATAAACTCTGAGATCCGAATGGGCCGTACTTTGTGCACGGCCCACCAAAATATAGAGTGGGTTCGAATGGGCCCGAACTCCCACAAAGTTCGGTGGCAACTCCATTTTGATTTAAATTTCAATTCGAGATCCATCTCACATGAGATTCATTCCCAAACCCGCGCGTGGCCGCGTCGGGGTGGACCTATATCATGTCCACAATTTGGCGACTTCGCTGGGGACAACCGATGTGTGCCTTACCATCGGGATCCTTAGGGTGAGACTCAAGGAGAAATCGTTCGATTAGTACAATACGCGCTTTAGTTTTACGGTTCATGCATAACCCCATTTTTAATCGGGCCGGTACTGGCGACCGACGTCCCACTATACCGTGATATATTCCAAATTGGTTATGTCAAGGTTTTCATAGCTAATTCGTATGGGTTTCGCGGCATGTTCTAAGATCAACTCGACTTAGAAAGTCCGTCCCGATTCTCGAAAAGGCTATGCGCACTGGTATAGACCCTATCTAGACCGACCAAGACTTAGTGTAAAGCATACATAGTGTCGTTATAATGCTTGCGTGACTATGTGCTACTTGGTTTCTATGTCGTTTTCAAAAACCGTCATTTTCAAAAATGCATTTTTCTTTCAAATTATCCAATTTCAAAACTCGGAAAGCTACCGAACTTAGGACTTACGATTTGACTCAAAATAGCCTATTTCTAGCCGGTATGCTGCCCATTTCAAAATTCAAAAATATTTTCAAACCTTCAAAATCGCGGCCCGATGACATTTCACCGGTTTCAAAAATTGGGCGGCCCACCGATTTTCTCGGAATTCCAACTCCCTTTTCAAAAAAAGAAACTTTTTTCTTCTTAGGACTTCCCGTATTTAGTAGTGTCGGGTCTTGTCATAACTCGTCAAGGTCTTTAGCGTCGAAGCTCCATCGATCTTACATCACGGGTTTCCTCCCTACCAGTACGCTTTATTTGACTGAGGCAAGGCAAACCAACGTAGGGCATACCCCTACCAAGGAAAGCCCGTTTACACACTCGAGTCCAAAGTCTGGGGAAAAGTCTCACATAGACCTTCTTTCGAACAGGACTCAGCCCACTTAGCCGAATCCTAAGGAAGGCCCACCTTTCACAAGTCACCCGTCTAGGTGTCTTTTCCGAGTCATTTCCTTTTCAGTCTTTCCCTTGCTCGGGATGTATTTTTTATTCCAGGATTTGGGTTAGTTTCTAATTACGCGGTATTCTTACTGACAGACCACTGGTAACCAGACACAAGCGCAAGATGCAAGAAGCTTTGGACAAGTTGACAGCCTCGCTGGCTCAGATTGAGACCCAATTGACAACTATCAGGTCCGACCAAATAGCCATTGTCCCCCGTTTGAGTGCCGTGGAGCAAGGGACTCTTAATGTTGGATCTGAAACCACCGGGCCCATAGCTGAATTGGTCAGCGCCGTTCGCAAGCTGGAAGAACAGATCCACTTGACAACCAACAACACTATCCACACGGAAAATGCCCGTGCCTATTCACCCCTGACTGATGAACTGCCCACCAACCTCAACCTTACGGGCTTGCCAATGTTTGATGGGACCAAAGACCCGGTGCTTCACATCCGGGCCTTCAAAGAGTTCATGGCCGTTAAGGGAGTGAAGTCGACCATGTTTAAGCACCTATTTGCCTCTTCCCTCGAGAAGCATCTGAAAGCCTGGTACTACAGGCTTGACTCCAAGAAATACAAGACTTGGGATGACGTGGCCACGGAATTTGCTCGGAATTACGCCGATAATACCGAGATCCAGACTACAATGCGTACTTTAGAAGTCATGTCTCATGAGCCTAAGGAAGGCTTCACAAAATACTTACAGTGCTGGAGGGCCGAGAGTGTAAAGTTGGTCGATAAGCCCAATGAGAAGATTCCAATGGAAGCCTTTGTCAAGAACCTCCTTCCTTCCTACCGGGTCCATCTCCGGTACGCTGTCATACCCAATTTCGCTACTTTAACCGAAATGGGTACAAGAATTGAAGATGATTTACGGCTAGAGGGCCTTACGAAGGCCTCTAGTAAGGGATATCAAGGGGCCAGCTCATCCACCAGCAAGCCCACATCTGCAGCTGCAATCCGCAGCATCTTTGACGAGGTTAATCTACTAGATGCCTCATCCAAAAAGAATACCCCAGCTCGGGTATTCACTGATATAGGAACCATCTATACATATGCCTTACAAAGGCTATCCTCCAAGGGTCTGATCCAACCGATAGGTCCAACACCAGAAGTCCTGGTCGAGAAGCGATCCAAAAGTTACAATGTCCAGGCCTACTGTCAATATCACCGAGGTAATGGACACGATACTGAAAAGTGTTGGAAACTGAAGCTCCTAATCCAGGACTTAATCGAAAGCGGGAAGATACCGTTGCCCGGGGACAAACCGAGCAACAAACCCCTTTAGTGCTCATGCCATCTTCACCGGAGAAATAATCGACTGTTCTCATCTCATTTCCCCTTTCATCCCACAAATTAACGGGATCTGGTTCGATGATGAAGATGATGTTTATCTAGCCAAAGGGGAGGCCATCCCCATCACCACTGAAGAAGTTCGAAAGGCTAAGTTTAAAGCCTTAGCCATCAACCACCTCGCTACTACCGGTCGTCCTTATCAAGCTACCAGCTATAAGGACACCACTATCTCCACAACCATCACTGAACCTGCCAGGACGGAAGCTGCCCTTGAAGAGCCAAGCACTGACACGACTCTAGTCAAGGAATTGAAGAGGGCTTGAGCTAACCTCTTGGTTAGCTCGCAAGAACATCGGGAAGCACTTACTAAGGCTCTCGATCAAATCAAGGTCAACTCACAGGTTACCCCCGCTGAAATGGTAGCCACTATCATGCCCTACCTCAAGGGCAAGTCCAAGGAAGAAGGCCCACTTATTACCTTCTCCGAGTCCGACTTACCACCATTCGGGGCTGGCCATAACTTGGCCCTGTACATCACGGTCATCTGCCGAGGGAAGTATCTCCCAATGACCCTGATTGATGATGGATCTGCTGTGAATGTCCTTCCCTTAAGGACCGCTTAGGCCCTCGGCATTACCGAGGCTGACTACCTCCCAATGGTACAAACTATCCAGGCTTTTGATGGAAGCCCGAAATCGGTTGCTGGGGCCGTTAGACTGACAATTATAACGGGCCCAATTGAAACAGAACTGGAATTCCAGGTGATCGATGTCACCTCCTATTTCAACCTACTTCTCGAGAGGCCATGGATCCACGCGGTCAAAGCCGTATCCTCTACCCTTCACAGGAAGGTTAAGCTGCCTCTTCAAGACGGTGTCATCACTCTGGAGGCAACCCCCATTACCGTGGCCAGCTGTAACGCCACGGGCCGGGCCGACCCACGAGGATTCAATTTCGTGGGAATGATTGAAGGGGAATATCTCTTCAAGCCCTATTTCACTACTAACATCGATATGATGCAACAAAACCTGGGTTATTTACCGGGGGCTACCTCAAGACCATATCTTCCGTCTTGGAAGATCATCGAGGTTCTAAACGACGGAGAATCACGGTTCGGCCTAGGGTATACTGTAACCCTGGGAAACGTGGTCCAGGTCGGTATTCAGTAGGCCAGCAACATCATCAAGGGTACCTACTTGGGCCCTTGCATCCCAAAACTAACCGACTACTTTGTTACACCGGTATTCGGGGCTGTTCAAGTGGGTCTCTACAAACCCACCATCACATATCCCGAGACCAAGTTGGCTCGGGAATGCAATTTCATCCCAGATGACATATTTGCCCTCGTCCAGGCTGAATCCAAGGAGGGTGCTAACAATGCAGAACCTATGTTAGGGCTCCTATTTGGGGAGAACAAAGCTGTCCCGACCTCCAAAGAAGACTTGGTGAACCTGATCCTCCGTAGCAACAGGTTCGATCCAACGAAGCTGATCTCCGAAGTTAATTCTGACACCGGAAAAAGGGCCTGGAGGAAGACCATCAAGTGGACCGACAGCCAAGGCCGAGTCTACAAGCTGACCACCGGTGAAGGAGACGTGCCGAATACCGAGTCTGAGTCAGAGTCATCTAAGCCCAAGTCTAGAGGGTCCAATGCTAGAATTGAGTCTATAACCCCTCTTTCTATAGTCACTCCCACTGGAGTCTCGGGGTCTGTCCCAAGGGCACTCCCTATCCCGCCACTGACCAACGATTAGATGGCCGTTCTCTTTGGGCTATTTTCTAAATTTACTATCAATAATAACGATAACCGTTCCGCTTACGACTTGTCTTATTTTCTAAATGCTTTCAGTTTCGAAAATTTTATATGCAATGACATTAAGAAACCCGACGAACAGGTACCTCTATCTCCGCATCTGATTGAGCAGCTCGAACAAAGGGAATCCCGAGATCCGGTAATTGAGGAAACCGAGTCCATCAATGTGGGAACCACTTTAGAGCCCCAGATGCTTAAGTTAGGGTTATTAGATCCCGAGGAGAGACAACAATTCACGAACCTCCTCCAAGAGTTCAAGTATGTCTTCGCATGGTCCTACAAGGACATGCCAGGGATAGATCGGGAAACAGCTGAACACCGTATACCCATCAAAGACGAGTGTAAGCCGGTAACAGAAGCTCCGCAGAATGAGGCCCAAATGGTCTCTCAAAGTCAAAGAAGAAGTCGACAAACAATTCAAAGCAGGCTTCATACAAGTGTCTGAATATCCAGACTGGGTTGCGAACATCGTGCCAGTACCTAAAAAGGACGGTAAGGTGCGGGTATGTGTAGACTTCCGGGACCTTAATAAGGCCAGCCCAAAAGATAATTTTCTGTTGCCACACATCGACATACTGGTGGACAACACGGCCAATCATGCCCTTTTATCATTTATGGACGGGTATGCTGGGTATAATCAAATCAAAATGGCAGAAGAAGATATGAGTAAGACCACATTCATTAGACCTTGGGGTACTTACTGTTACACCGTTATGCCATTTGGTCTCATCAACGCTGGGACCACTTATCAGCGAACCGCCACAACCTTATTACATGATATGATGCATAAGGAAGTGGAAGTTTATGTGGACAACATGATCGTCAAATCCAAAGACCGGAGTGGGCACATCACTGCCCTAAGGAAGTTCTTCACCTGACTACGCAAGTACAACATGAGACTAAACCTCAAAAGTGCAGTTTCGGGGTAACATCGGGCAAATGACTAGGTCATATAGTTAGCCAATGCGGCATCGAAGTCGACCCAGCTAAAATCAAGGCCATTAACGAGATGCAGCCGCCCAAAACCGAAAAAGAAATAAGGGGGTTTCTCGGGGAAGCCCGGTACATCAGCTGGCTTATTTCAAAGTTAACCATGGTATGTAAACCCATTTTCAAGAAACTGAAGATAGGAGAACGAACACTGTGGGACGATAAATGTCAAATGGCTTTCGATAAAATCAAGGAGATCCTTTCTGCACCACCGGTATTAATGCCACGCACCTCAACACGGTCTGCCTTTGTCGTTATACCTAACAACGATCGAGACAGCCATGGGGGCTATGCTGGCCCAGACAGTCGACTCAGAGGAACGAGCTATTTACTATATCAGCAAAAAGTTCCTGGAGTACGAATGCAAGTATACTATGCTCGAAAAGACATGCCTAGCCCTAGTCTGGGCTACTAAAAAACTCCGGCGCTATATGCTCAGTCACGAGGTACACGTTCTATCCAAAATGGATCCTATCAAGTACCTGTTCAAAAAGCCCATCCTTAACGGCATGATGTCTAGATGGACTTTAATGTTAGCATAGTTCGACCTCAAGTTCGTACCATTAAAGCCATCAAAGGCCGGGTGGTGGCCGAATTCCTTGTCGACGGTCCCGTATCTGAAGAAGGGTATACCGATACTTGGTCCTTTCCAGATGAAGACATATTCCATACCGACATGGAGATGTGGGATTTGTATTTCGATGGGGCATCCAATTTTCGAGGATTCGGAGTCGGGATTCTGATAATCTCGCCAAAAGGGGAGTATACCCCGTTATCCATTAAACTGGATTTTGACGTGACTAACGATGTAGCCGAATATGAAGCATGCATTCACGGGTTGCAAGCCGCCACAGATTTAGGTGTAACAAACCTCCGGGTCCATGGTGACTCATCTTAAGTCATCAATCAAGCTCTCCGAAAATGGAAGACTCAGAACGCCAATCTTGTGGCCTATCAGGCGCGAGTAAGGGTTCTTGAAAAACAATTCCAAAAGGTAGAATACATATATCTACCCCAGGAAGAAAACCAATTTGTAGATGCACTTTCCAAGTTAGCATCCTTATTGAATATCCCGGAACATCTAACCAGCATGCCAATTTGCGTCAAAAGATGGTCCGAGCTGGCATACATCCACGCCATTCAAGACATCGAAATAACTGATGATCCAGAACCTTGGTAGCAGGCTGTTCTAACCTACTTGACAACGGGAGAATATCCTCCGGGGACTGAAAACCGGGCTAAGATAGCCCTACAAAGGTTGGCCACCCAATTCATTCGTACGGACGACGGACAATTATACAAAAAGACGGAAGAGGGGGCTCTCCTCCTATGTGTTGACAAAATGCAGGCTGAGAAGGTTATGGCTGAGGTGCACGATGGTGAAAATGGTCCGCATATGAACGCCCATATGCTAGCCCAAAAAATCATGAGGCTCGGATACTATTGGAATAGCATGGAAACCGACTGCTAGTCATATGTCAAACACTGTCATAACTGTCAGATTTTCGCCAATGTGCAACATATGCCGTCATCCCTACTATACACCATGACATCACCATGTCCATTTTCGACGTGGGGAATTGATATAATCGGAAAAGTAAACCCTTCCGGGATGGGAGGTCACTGCTTCATTTTGGTGGCTATCGACTATTTCACCAAATGGGTCGAAGCCGAGTCGTACCGGATTTTGAACGCTAAGCACGTTGCCAAGTTCATTCAAAACAAGATTATATGCCGATACGGGGTCCCGCACGAGTTCATCAGTGATCACGGGACCCATTTCCAAGCTGAAACCGCTACTTTGCTAGTAAAATATAAAATCCAAAGGCATACATCTTCGCCTTACCATCCCCAAACGGATGGAGCGGTAGAGGCGGCAAATAAAACAATGGTCACCATACTTAAAAAGATGGCTGATAATTACCAGGACTGGCCCGACAAGATACCTTTTGCCCTGTGGGGGTACCGAACGTCAATTCGCACCGCAACCGGGGCAACTCCATATTATTTGACGTACGGAATGGAAGCGGTCCAGCCAGTCGAGCTGGAAGTACCGTCTCTTAAAATTTTACTAGAAAGCCAAGTGCCTGAAGCAGATTGGGTCCAAGCCCGATACGATTCGTTAGTTCTTTTAGACGAACGGCGGTCCCGAGCCCTAAACAATATTCAGATATATACCAGAAAAGGATACAACGGGCTTTCAACAAAAGAGTTAGGCTCAGAAATATCGAAGAAGGGGATATGGTTCTCAAGTCAGTCCGTGCATTACTAACAGTTGACCCAAGGGGAAAATTCAAACCCAATTGGGCTGGGCCGTATCTAGTAAAGAAGTTTCTATCAGGAGGAGCAGTGATGCGGACAGACCTGGACGGGAATGAATTCGTCAACCCAACCAACTTGGACAAGTTGAAGCTTTACTACCCCTAAACCTTATCTCAAATGTCATTTGCAAAAAGTTTATAAAAATTTGTCTTTTTTTATAAATTTTCAAAATTATAAGCAAGTCAATAAGCTAGGATTATTTATCCTACTGTCGCGCGCACCTCGAACAAATAGTCTTGGTGTATTTCAAAATTGCAAAAAAAATCTATGTTTGAACTACGTTTGGTTTGATTCCACTAAATGTGGATACGTAGGCAGCCCCTCAAAAGGGTACAACCACTGCAATAACGAAAAGACAGAAACGGTATTCACTAATATATATGTCTTTTATTAAAAAAAACGATAAACTCGGGAATTTCAGAATTACATACACACAAAATATAAAAAAACAACAAAAAAAAGCACACCACAAAAATAATTGTAATACTTAGATAATAAAACTAAGAAGACTAGTGTTTAGGGCATTTTGCCCTTTCCCTTGTCCTTTGGGTCGCGTGGAGCCCGATGTCGCCGGGGCGGGGGCGAGCGTTCCTAGATCACAAGAGGAACCTCCTTTGCTCGAAGCCGTTTCTTCGACAGCGGGTCTTCTACCATTGTAACCGGTCCAAGTCAAGCCCGTATGTGCTCAGGTAGCCTGTCTCGAGGACCAAGTCGGTCCTGAACTGCCAGCTTCAGACCAAGTCTCCTTTCTAAGTCGGTCTGGGGGCTCACTTCTCCTCGAGCACCTCTAGCACTAGACCCTTCAGCTTGAGTCTTAGCCCTCCCTCTATGACCTGACATTAGACGGACCAAGATAGCCGGAGTGTCGCCCTCATCAAAGAAGCCTCTGTTATCTTTAGCTTGCTCTCATCGAAGCAGGCCGAAAGCTTCATCAACTTTTAAAGCAGCTCGGGCCTTAGCATAATCTGTTTTCGTCCACTTCACGTAAGAGTCTGATACCCAAATTGAATGAAGAGACTTGGGAATAGACCAAGTGACCCAGGTGTACCATCGTTGCATCCAGGTATCGCACATTACATCTGTCAGCTGGGTAGATTCACTTACAACTGTTTTGATTTCTTGGATTTTCTGAGACCAGCCATACTGCCTAAGTATGCGGTCGGGGTAATGAATTGTCTGCCTAAAAGACAAGATTACCTGATAACGAGCCTTATCCCTCGGTGCCAAACCCGTCCAAACATAAATAAGCTACCATAGCACTACCCATCGGATCAACGGACCGCTATGAAAAGACAACACTTCATCCCAATACTTTTGAGTGATGTAGCGAGAAAAATCAATGGCCCGTCTCCTTGTCATCACCTGATTAGGTCGGTAGCGACTTTGGTCAAGGGGAGGTTCTATGACTGATAGCCTCTCAAATAACCAAAGCTGAAAAAAAGAAAAGAAACAAAAATATGAGTTCTCAAAGCAAAATCAACGTCCGCCTAGGGGCACTCGATCGAGTGCCTGGGGGTCACTCGATCGAGTGATACCCCTGAAATCGGGCATGGGTTTTTTTAGTGAGGGCACTCAATCGAGTGCCAGGGTGACTCGATCGAGTGCCTGCTATAGCAGAAAATCGCGAAAAAAAATCAAAAAATCGGAAAAAAATTGAAAAAAATCAAAAAAAATCCGAAGCGATATACCTGCAGTAGACGGGTGCTCCCGGTCAAACGAACAGACGAATCCCTCTTGCGATTATCCAAACCCTGGATAATTTCCCCTGTAATCAGCCAAGCCGGACTGTGCTCCGTCTCCATCAGGTCAACCACAGTAAAGAGTCGAACGCTGCCCATACAAGACAACAAATCCATATGACCTTCAAAGGCATAAACATGGAGCATACAGAAAGCAAAAGCCCTACGGCTGTGGGTCGGCCTGACCCGGACATCGTGCGAGCTCTTGAATTTCTCAGCCATATCAAACAGAGAAATATTATCATCTTCCGTCATACGAGATACCTCCATGTGGGAAAGACCTAAAAATTCTCGTAGCTTTCTCCTAGGATCGTGAACTGAAAACGGGACAGCAAGATGAAGTAAAGGGTTTCATCCTCCTACGGCAGCAATTTCTTCGGGAATGGGGCAGATTTCGCCCCGAGGAAGGGCAAAAACATGATATGTGTCGTCCCAATAGGACAAACAAGCATCAAGAGAATAACGATCCACCTGCATCTGACGGATCGTAAATAGCTGAGTAATAGCCGTCTGGTTTAAAGCTACCTTATCTGCGTCCCTAAAGCGTCGGGACCATTCTTGCAACATCGCGGTCAAGCATTCAATTCTCATGGCTCAATTTCTTGAAAAGTATAAGGATTTTTTTAAGAAGAAGGAATTGTGGGGAGGAGTTGTGAGAAAAACTAAAACAGAGAATGGGTATTTATAGCACCAAGCCCTGACAATCCTCTTTCCATAATTTTTCCTAATCCCAGTGGGCTTAGGCATACATGCTCAATCTCAGATTCCTCATGTCAACACAGGAATTAGTCATCCCGAGCATTCCTAATTTTCAAAGGAGTCAAAAGTTTTCAAAAAAAATTCAAAATTTCAAAAAAAATTCGAAAATTCAAGTTTTTATTCCAAAGCGCGAGTCGTGTTTTACCTAAATGTTACCTGCAAAAATCCTATGTAACTATACATAGGTATACTCAAGGCTTCAGAAGCAAGCCCGCGCAACTCACATATCTCCCCAGCGGAAAGCACGAGACGACATTTCTCCCGAAGCAGCACGGGATGAGCCTATATACAGGCACACCCGGGACTTATACAATAAGTCCGACGTCCCACGAGGTTATCATCATCAACTCGGGTATGATTACTATCTTATGGTTGGCGGGCACTTCACGCGAGTCTAATGGATTATAAACTACCCGACTGGAAGTCTGCCAGGTCTTAATCCTCGATTGGCATGGTAGCTACTCTGACTTTCGCCCTGTCCAAGCCTCAGTCAGAGTGGGGGCTCTGCAGACACCCACATTTGGTTGCTAGGTATCTATAGCAGTTTCCAAAAAATCACCCGATGATGATCGAACACAAACGTGCTTTGACGCGCTCCAATATGGGCTCAAAATCGTTAGTATTTGGCTTGGGCTTTTTACGGAGTACAAATCTCATAAAACCGACCTCCAATTCAGGCCTAGCGGGTCGTCTCCAATCAAATAAGACTAATTTAGGTCAAAACCGACACCAGAAATAAAACCGTCTTTTAGCGACCGGGTCAACCCCGGTCAAAGTCATTTCCGAGACACAAAAACAACAAAGAAATTTCGAGAATCCAACTCGAAGTCAAAAACTTCGAAATATCTCGCTCCAGCTGACCAACTCGATCGAGTGTCAGCCCACTCGATCGAGTGGGCTGACAAAAGGCCCGTTGTTGCCTCTAAGTTGGGCCACTCAATCGACTCAGCAGGGGCACTCGATCGAGTGACCCTAGGTCGGAGGGTTGAGCAATTCTTATAAATACCTCCCTTTGCAACACAATACAAGAACTTCTCCCATAACAACTCTCACACATCATAACTTTGCAATCTCCTTCAACCTTAAACCCTTAACACCTAAACCACCATAACTTTTTCTACATAATCTCGAAGCTCTCGTGCCTAAGCCACAACTAGACGTGCCCCGTTCCGAGAATACAAAGCAAGTTGGTTGAGGGTGAAAATTTAATCCCGATCTCTTCCCTTTTTCTCTTTTCTTCTCTCGCGTCATCTTTCTCTTCTCCTCTCTCGTTCTTTTTTTTATTTTCCTTTCGTCTCTAATATCGTTAATATTAATACTATCAAAGCACTATAAAATATTCGCCTATTTGTGTCGAATACAAGGGATGACGAGATAAGGAAATCTGAATACGAGGGTATCGCACCCGATGTTGCCGGTCGCTTATCCCAGCACCCCAAGTATTTGATTGTTGAAGCAAATCAACATCAACAAGATCGTTTTTTTTGTCGCGTCATTAGTCTCGTCTTAGTATTTACATATCGTTAATATCGCACATTCATCAATTTCTAACACATTTTCGTGTCAAACACGTTTAAAGATGATATTCGTATTAGACCCTTCTAATCCCTTTACGAGTAGTAATAGTGGTGGAGCCCTCTCGAGGAGCCCCGCCCTAAACACTCAAGGGCATGATGGGATCGCGAATACTCCTCTTTAAACGTGTCCGATTCCCCTTTTTAAGGTTAGAGCGAAACCTGTTTATGCAGATCTGACATCACGTAATCCGCAAGGGTTAATTACGTTGTCAAGATGCGGAGGGAATCGATTTTCAATCTAATCAAACAAATAAAACGTCATTCTTAAGACATGATATCGACTCCGTAGTCGAATATTATGTCTAATAGAATTAGTCAATAAATCAAACTAGCACGAGCTCGTGGATGCTAAATAATTGTCATGTAGTCCGAAAGGACTAAATACGACATTGTAATGCGGAGAGAATTATTTCGTCTTAGTTCGTTTAAAACGACTTATAACGTCTTTTCCTAAATCCCCTCTAAATACTAGATATTGATTCCGTAATCAAGTATCGAGTATGACGAGTATCAAAAATTTAAGTCGAGTATAAATCGTATCATATGTTTTACCCGACTTAGCGAAAGTATCAATTTTCAACATTAAACGCAATTTCGAAATCAACACTAAATTTCGGAACGAACTATGGTTCGTACAGGGGGCACTCGATCGAGTGCCTAGCCCACGCGATCGAGTGACATGCGAAAATCGGGCTGAAATTTTTTCAAGGACCACTTGGTCGAGTCCCTCCATGACTCGATCGAGTGGCGCCTCAAATTTGGGCAGAAGGTTTTTTCCGAGGTCCACTCGGTCGACTCCTTCCATGACTCGATCAAGTGGTCTTTGTCACGTCAAATTCGTGAGCCTTCAACAGTTTTCGAGTCTCAATAAATCTTTTTAACGACTTCGGTCAACACGTGTCAAATCCATCACGTGTCCTACTCTTTTCAAAACCATGCATCATGCCTTTTGTATCATTCTAATCTATTTAGAAACCGTCATTACCGTTACTAACTCGTTTGCTATTGTCTTTATGTCTTATTTTCGTTGTTTGTTTTGTTCTACTAAAACAAACATCGCATGTTAAATACAACTTCGACATAATTCAAAGATGCATTAAGTTGACATAACAACTTATTCAAAGCATTGCATGTTTAGTCAAATTACTGTTTGCATAACATTCTCATCGAATTACTAACGCACGTACGTATTCTAAAATCGAACAATATCTTAGTAGAGGCCGCTAAGTGCAGGCGGGGTTGGGTGTTCTTTGTGAACTTCCCAACACGTACCCTCACCCCTTACTCAGAACCGTGGTTTCCGGATGTCCGAAACCATTGGCGCACGAGAGTCATTCAATACAAGGTATCCGATAATGTTGGTATCGGTATCATAATGCAAAGGGATGAACCCCATAAACTCCGAGATCCGAATGGGCCTTACTTTGTGCGCGGCCCACCAAGATATAGAGTGGGTTCGAATGGGCTCGAACTCCCACAAAGTTCGGTGGCGACTCAATTTCGATTTAAACTTCAATTCGAGATCCATCTCACATGAGATTCATTCGCCTCTCCAAACCCGCGCGTGGCTGCGTCGGGGTGGACCTATGTCATGTCCACAACGTGCAACTTTTGTTTTACTAATTTTGTACAAGTGATGCATTTATTTATTCATCTATCACCATAATGTCATTTTTTTGGGTGTTGCTCTTCGTAGTACGCGTTTTACTCGATACAGTACCGTTTTTTCCATTTTTGCCCCTCTCATTTCCCCCTCCCTCAAATTCATCATTTTGTTTTTTCTCTCTTTTCTTTTTCTCTTCTCCGCATCTACTTTACTCAACACAGTACATTTTTTTTTACTTTTACACAGTACATTTAATTTTTTTTACTTTTACGCAGTACATTTTTTGCAGTACATTTATGTTAAAATTTGATGCAATACATTTATTTTAATCTTTGATATAGAGTACTTTTTTAACCTTATTAACACAGTACATTTCTTTTATCACGGAATACACATGTTTTTTTTTCAATTTTGATGCACTACAATTTTTTTTCCAACTTTGACGCAGTACGTCAAAAAGAAGAACAAGCAGTACGTAAGGGAGAAGACAAAAAATGAAGGGTCAAACCCTAAAATGACAATATATATTTGAACTTTGAAACAAAAAAAACCTAATTTCAATAATTAATGGTTGATACCTGTTTTTCAATCAAAATCATATCCGTAATCTATTAAGTTTGATAAGTGAATGAATGAAACAAAAAAAACCATAATTTCAATAATTAATGATAATTAATGGTTAATAGTTGATACCGGTTCTTGAATCGAAATTGTATCCATAATCTATTAAATTTGATAAATTGAATGAATGTATAATTATATTTGGAGATAATCAATGATAATTGAAAAAGAAGAAGATGATTTTTAGGGTTACGGTAGAGAGGGTGGGAGAGAAACGAATTTAATTTTGTTTTCCGAGAAGGGTACGCAATGGAAAAATATGTATAAAAAGTACTGTGTCAAGTAAAATGCGTACTGCGAAGAGTAACTCCGTTTTTTATTTACCAATTCGATTGTTTGATCTTGTTTTACATCCACATGTGCTCCTTGTTTCATGTTTCACCCCCTCCTATATTATTCACACATATGGAGAATGTATTGATGTGGAGTATTAACCAACATCGATCTAATAAATGATGCATAAAAATAGGATTAATAATTGCAAGTTTAGAAATTGTCCTAAAAATAAACGAGTTGAAGGTATTTAAGCACATGGAGAATTAATAAAAGTTAAAACACTGAAATAGATAATAATAAAAAAAAAGAACAACAAAAAAAAATATTGAACAAAATAGATAATGGCGTCAATTACAAAATGCTCATTTTTGTTTGTTCTATTTTATTTGATTGATATAGCAATACATGTCAAGGCCGTTGGCGAAACTGTTTTCGACATTACAAAGCATGGTGCTACACCCGCTGATGCCACGAAGGTAAACAAAAATAATAGATGTATCATATTATGGTAAGGGTCACGCCAAATAATAACATAAATTTAAAAGGTTCATGTTCGGTATTTTTTACCTTTTCTATTTGCCTATATGAATCTCTTTAGTCTTATCTTTAACTTTGGCTTAATTTCTACCATTTGCTACTACAGAGTATTCAAGATGACATGTTTATTTTAAATAAAATAGGAATTCGTATTTTAAAATTTTCCTCAATTTAAAAGTGAGAGTTAATAATAAAATATTTTACGAAGTATTTATTAAATAAATTGTCATGTTTTAATTATATTTGAAAAAAAAATACATAAATTGGAGGATAATCACGAAGGAGAAGTTAATGTCCACGAGGTTCTATCCCTAACGAATCCAGACTAAATTTGACGGTTTACACAAAAAAAAAATTGGTAATTGGCTCCTTTCTTTTTTGAAAATAATATTTATTGGGGGGTCTCATTTTAACATTTGGAACAGAGTCTAATAAATTCATTAGACGACCCTGCTTACATCTATCATTTCAGCTATTGTACGGAGTAGTTTTTATGGATAAGCTCAAATTGCATTCATAAACATTCTAGCTCATATTTAACATTATACATTGATGCCAAAACATGATTTAGTTGTTTTTTTATCTATAATATATGAAGTAGTATCGACGAGAGACCAAAAAGAGAATAAATAACATGTGTCACTTCCCGTAACAACATGACTCCTAAGAGTATTATCTGACTAAATATGTATATTTACGTTCCACAATTTTATTACATTTAAAGTAAATTAAAATACTAACTCTTTCTCAAATTTCCCCATAAATTTTATTACTCACAAGGGGTCTGATTCATTAAGAATGTTTTTCTACCCTTATGCTATGAGCTTACATACCGGACCTAATATATGTGAAAGAATGAAATTAGATTATTTTTTTCCGTCTATAAACTTATACGCTTTTAATTATAAATTTTATAGTTAAATTCAAAGTCGAATTAGATACGTAGTACGTATTAATTATCTTAATTGATATTTTTGTTATACAATTCTATCTATAAAACCCGTGCATATGCACGGGTTCTACACTAGTTAAATAATATGAGTACATGGAATTTCTTATGTTTTGAAAATCATATCTATGGAAAGAGTCTTATCATTACGAATTCTTCTTTTTAATAATTTTAATCCAAAATTACAATATAATACTTGTATCTATCAATCTTCATTTTCTAATAGATTTCAAAACTTCTTATCAAATAACATCAGTAATTTCTAAAACAAATATTAGGAATGAGTTTTAAAATTTAAAAAAAAAACATATACGGTGTACTACAAAAATCAAATCTATTTTATTACTAATGTGGTTAACCTTAATCACATCCATCATTTAACTTTTCAATCGAATCTCATTCACCAAAAAAATTAGATAATAATCAACCTATGCCCCTATTAATATGATCACTTTTACTTAAAATTTAAGTTTTGAATTTTACATCCCAGATTATTAAATAATGTGAATGTTTTGGGTATGCACAAATCTGGTTTTAGAATGTAACTAGTACTCCATTTAAATATATTATGTCCGGTTCATGATGTGAGTCATGGGAGAATGATGAATTTGGTTAGGCATTCCAAAACTAAAAATTGAGATTAATATTTACTTTTTGAAATGACTATTATCAGGGCGTATTGGAAGCTTGGAAAGCAGCATGTGCATCAACAACTCCTAGCAAAGTCTTGATACCAAAAGGTGAATACAGTCTTAGATCAGTTGCTTTCACGGGCCCATGCAAGTCCAAAGTTACTATAGAAATCTTGGGCAACTTTAAGGCCCCAGCCGATCCTTCTCAATTCAAAGGTCAAGACTCTTGGGTTAAAGCTGAACATGTCGACGGTTTGACCATCACCGCTCCTAAAGGTGCCGGTGTCTTTGATGGCCAAGGTGCAACAGCCTGGAAACAGAACGACTGTGCCCAAACTGGCAAATGTGACAGCCTTCCTTATGTAAGAACTTACTTACACAATTTGTCATAACATCCATGAGTACTTTGATCAACGAGTAAAGGGTCGTCCTAACTTAAACATAGGTCTTGATTTCATACATTGAGAATGCGACAGTATTAAAATTCACATGGGGAATTTTGACGTCAATGAGGTCTAGCCCACTCTATGATTTACGAAAAAACATACTCGTCTTAAAATATGGCATTTCGAGTAAAGACTCTTATATAGTCTTATTTTCATGATCCTTGCAGAACTTTAGGTTCAATTTCCTGAAAAATGCAGCGATCAATGGGATAACTTCTCTAAACAGCAAGTTGTTTCACATGGCCATTCTTGGGTGTACGGGAATCAGACTGCGCGACATTACAGTGACTGCCCCTGCAACTAGCCTTAACACGGATGGTATTCATGTAGGGCGTTCAGATGACGTCGAGATAACTAATGCCCACGTTCAAACAGGCGACGACTGTTTTTCAATTGGTGATGGTGCCAAAAATGTGCTAATACAACAGGTTACATGCGGCCCAGGTCACGGAATTAGTGCGGGAAGCTTTGGTCGCTACCCTGGTGAAGAGCCTGTTAGCAACGTCACTGTCAAGGGTGCAACCATTAAGAACACTGATAATGGTGTTCGTGTGAAAACATGGTTTGGCTCTTTGCCGGGAACTGTTACTGGTCTCCATTTTGAGGATATCACTGTCGAGAATGTTCAGAACCCTGTCCTACTTGATCAAGAATATTGCCCTTACAACCATTGCCCATCCAAGGTAAAGTTAATGCTCCAAATAATTTATATTTTGCATCAGTTACATGAAATAAATTCTAAGACTAGTCTATTGTTTGCAGACACCATCGAAAGTTAAGCTCACCGACATTTCATTCAAGAATGTTAAGGGTACATCAGCTAGTAAAGAAGCGGTGAAAATTATTGGCAGTAGTGGAACGCCATGTGAAAAGGTGGTGTTGGCTGACATTGACTTGACGTATAAGGGCCCAGGCGGCCCCGCCGTCTCTGTGTGCAAAAACGTCAAACCTATTATTACCGGAAAGATGAATCCACCAGCTTGTACTGTTCACGAGCCTGCAGCTGAACTTTGAGTTTGGTATATTTACCTACATTTTCAATTGTATAATTCTTTATATACCAATAAGTGGAATTAAACCCCTAAATTCCGATAAAGGTAGTTTAAGTGTTTGTAATAGCATTGCGTAGTGTGTAATATAACAATGTATCAGAGATATAAAATAAGGAAAATATAGACAGGAAGATTCTAGGAATATTATCATGTCACTATACTGTAAATACGGTGACATACTTCATTAATAAAATAAGTTTTTTTCGTTATCTTACATAACATCATAAACTAAAATCAATCCCCTAAAAAACATTTCTTCTTGCTATAATTTATTAGTAAAATCATTCGCCAGAGATGGCAATATCTTATACCATCTTTGACGGGTATACACAGTACTGTGTAGCTGTGTGTGGACGCTGTCACTCGCGCGCGCACCTGTGCGTTTTGCATTCTGCATGATCGGGTTGATCGCTTTATTTGTGGAAGCAGTTGATCTTCTTGCCTATTCGAACCTTGTATGATAAGTTGTGAAGTCCGAATCTCCAACATTATGGATTTAAGCATGAATATGTTGAAGGCCACTGGACTGCATGCAGATCCTACAGGCTACACTATCAAGGAAGGGTATACTTGGTTGGCTCCCCCTCCTGGTCCTCTATCTTGGGTACCCTTTGTTTGGAATAAATGGACTATTCCTAAATATGCTTAGATAACTTGGTTGATCCTCAACAATGGGATTAATGTTAAGGAAAAGTTGCACAGGCCTCTCATGAAATTGTCCATCATCTCTTCTTTTAATGTCCTTTTAGACAGAAATTATTGGATATTATTGTCATGATGGTTGGGTGTAGAGTGGATCTGAATTACATCCTCTTAGACAGACCAGCACACCTCTACTGGAAGCTGCATTCTGCAGTTCTTGCAGCGTGCTACTATACTGTTTGGTGTCAAAGGAACTACAAAAAATCCCTTAGATTCGTGACACTTTAGGGCCGACACTTTTAGAAGCGTCGAGCGTATTTTTAGCCCAAATTCACTATGGGCTCCCTAAGTACGTTAAACCAGTACTTTTTTTATGACTGTATTTTATTTGATAAAAATAATTCGCTCCAATTAACTCTAAAATCGCGCCGAGGAGCTATACTTTTGTTTCCCTCTCAATCAAACCCTAATTTCGTTCTCTTTCATCCTCCTAAGCAAAACTTCCGTCCATCTTCTTCATCAAATACCATGTTTAACACTCTTGTCTCTCAAACAAATATGGAGATATGGTTAGCAAATTTGGAGTCTGTAATGGCGGTTTATAATATCCAACTTCTCAAGAATCCAAGGTACAACCACGATCTGAAAACCGCCCTTTTCAATTTCTTCTTGTTCAAAAATTCTATGAGTTAATTCAACATATAATGATATTACCTTTCTTATTGTTCGATTTCAAAAAAAAAATCTCTATTTTTAGCCCTAATAACGATTAATTGGAGTTTTAGTGTTGAAATTTTGATTATTTTCTACTTAGATTCACTGATGTCACTAAGTTATGTGGGCCTATCGCATGTTAAACGCTATTACTCGATTGTTTGAGCTTAATTGTCTGGTTGAATCATGATATTGAGACACAAAAAACACCAGTCACGATGTCTAAGAGGTATTTCTGTTTGATTTTACTCCCATAACTGCTGAGCATAGCAATTTCTCGGAGCTAATTTACTTGGATTTTGTCTACTCTGTATTTGTTGATTTGCAACAATAAGACATCCTCCTATGCTTCATCTTCCTTCTCATATTTTATCCTCTACAGAACCTCTCTAACACCTTCATATTTCTCTTAATCCCTAATTTCCTAATTTCACATCATTTTCTCGTATTTTTCCCCATTTCATTCATTTAATTTCAAATGTCAGTGATTTGATTCATCATAAATTAGTTCAGTTACATAATTAAAGTAAAATGGGTGATCAATTGTTGTGTTTGAGAGCGTGAAATGACGGTTATGCATTGGAGAGTGAGAAGTGTGGGTTAGATCGTGATAATTCATATGTTTCACTCTACTCTCATTTCTTGTTCCATAAATTATTTGTTTTGCTTGTTTTGCCGATTTTATAGATTGGGATTTATTATGATGCTATATATTGATGGTGTTTCTATTGTACTCCGAAGTAGTTATGATACAAGAAAAAAGTTGCACTGTCATCTTTGGCCCATGTCAAACTATTGAATTGTTGTGTCACTTCTGTGTTTTCAAGGTATATGAATAAGTACAGATTAGGCTAATATTGCTCTACTCATATGTTCTCCATATCTCAACATGATTTGTAGTGTTAGGCATTACGTTTGTGTTCTTTTCCCCTCCATTGTTGAAGTTGTGTGTGTGTGTGTGTGTGTGTGAGAGAGAGAGAGAGAGATCAGGATTTGCGTAAGATGTGTGGTATGTTGTCAAAGAAGGGAATCTTCTCCCAAATAAAATTAAAGAACTTGTTCCTTTGGTTCTGTTAATGACGTTGTATTGTTTAGAAAATTCAACGCGGTAAAAAATAAGGTACTTCGTGTATCATTCCTTTTGTTTTGCCTCTTGAATGTCTACTGACTATGCAAATCAATTTTTCCTTCAAATTCAGCATTCAGTAATATTGACCTTCCATAAAGCTAGTGTTTAATGTGCCAATTTCATGCATAATCAAGTTGTTGTTGACTTGGGTTGCGGGCTTGATGCATTGTTACAGGCTGCTGTGAGTTTGATGTAATTCAGATTGCATTTCACCCGATTCAGGCACCCAAAAAGTCAGATTGAAGTTACGTTTCTAATCGAGGGCAAGCTGCACCAACTCAATAATGCATGTCGTGTTTCTTGGGAATTCAAGGTACAAAATTTGGTTCAATTCTGATTAAATTCACATTTATTTTCTGATGCAAAGCTGCAAGCCTTCACTCTACCTTAAGTCAAGTACCACTTTTGTATAAGAAACAGGTTTGAAAACATGGTGAATGACAGTACAGGCTGCACCTGTGATGTGTATTTGATAATGTCGCCACTCTCACGTCACTGTTATTCAATTCAAATTTCTTTTTGGACGTTATTTCTCATCCAATTATAATGCCCATCAAAATCTTATGTAAAAAATTTGTTTCTTTTCATGTATTGCTGATTCTTATTTACACCAAGGAATCGTAAAGAGAGAAACAGAATCACAATACACTCCACTTTAAAAGGTATTCATACTTCTCCCTCATTTTTTTTTTATCATTTTTCCAATTTATCATATACGTCATACGGAGTATTAAATATTTAAACATTCCTTTATCTTTTTAAGGAAGAGAAAGCGGCTAGAGATGACGATCGACTAAGATACGGAGAGCGTTGGTAGCAATTTCCAGGTACAATTTTACAAAATTATTAAATAGAATTTGGGGTGGATTTAATGATTTTTCGTTTTTTAATGTTTTCCTCATTTGATAAACATATGGGAGGAGTATTATATTTAAATGGGACAAACATAAAAAAAAAAACGGGTGGATTTTAATGGTTCGATTATTATTGCTAATTTTTTGTGTCTTATGTTTAGATATCACATCAACAAATGATCTCGGCGATGCATCTGGATGAAAGGAGTGATTCTCACTTTCACTTTGGAAGATGCTTTGTCGCACTCTAGCTAGGATTTATTCATTTGAGATATCTTTTATTTTTATGTGAACATTAGTAGCAATATTTTTCCGATTCTTGTTCTGGTGAAATAGTTACGATGTTTCTTTTCACTTTGTAATATATATTAATTTTGACAATACAATTTTATGCAATTATATTTTTTTGATATTAATTTATAGGATTTAATCAATGATAGCTTATATAATTATATGTTAATAAAACTTTGTCATCAAATGGCACCAGAAGAAATCAATGACCAAAAAAAGCATCGAGAAGCATGATAACTCCAGACACAAACAAGCGTAGCTCGTGAAAGGCCATGTGACGCAATAAAGCGTCGCTGATGCTGACACATCAAAGCGTCATTAATATTAACACTAAAAAACGTCAGAAAATCCTGACGCCCTAAAAACTGACGCTTTACTAAAGCGTCGAGAATTAAAATGCGACGCTTTCAAACATCGAGAATTGACCCAAAAAGCGTCACAAAAGGAAGGTATTTGTAGTAGCGAACAAGGCCAGAATTGAGGGGATGATTGAACAACCTCACTTGCTGGCAACATAGACTATTACAGCCTCTAGGGACAGGATAAGAATAGGACCAAAGGATACCATCACTGTTGAGGATCACAATTTCTTTAGACATATTGGATATTATTGATTGAGATGATACTGGAGGCTCACTTGTTGTGAGGCATGTAATTACTATTTTTGATGAATGAGTTACTCATATTTCACAAAAAAAAGTATTATGGATTTAGCTGATATCGCTTTGAGTTGAGCATCTTGTGCCTCACTCTCCTTTCGTATTTGACGAAGCATTCTAAGAATTTCGAAGTTGAGGGTTTGTTGTTGTAAATTGGCATGGGGATGTGTTTGATAGTTGGTTGGATTTTAGAATGATTCTTGACAATTTTGATATTGCCTGAAGGATGGGGCCTCACATGGTTGGTGATAAGGTTGGAATGGTTGGTGATAAGGTTGGAATGGTTGGTAGTATTGTGGGTTTGGGAGAACTGACTTCCATAAGAGAAATTTGGATAAGATATGATACGGTTATTATGAAGGTCTAGATTTGGGGGTTTTACTCATAAGATTAGGAAACATTATTCATCGATTCGATATAGTTCTAATCCCCTTGAATACCATATATAGCCACATCTCCCCAGATTATCCAACTGTGCTTGTTGATACCACGGAGATGACATTGAAGTAACGTTACTTTCATATATGAAGTGCACTAGAAACACTTAAGAAAACGTTAGACACCTAGTACTTTGAGGCATTAGGAAGAGACAAATAAGAACAAATTAAAATCAGAATGAAGGTAAACGAGAAGTAGTATAGAAGCACAAAAGTCAAAAGCCAAGTTTAAAACTAAGCACACAAGAGTCTAAACAATCGTCATTCCCGACAACGACACCAATTGATGAGAGGGGTTTTTCGTGGATTCCAATCAACAAGTAAAAACCAACTATCCTAAAGCGTTCTAGCCACGGTAAGTCGGTCGATCCATAAGGACTGAGTGTAAGACTAAGGTAAGCTAGGATCGTAGACTAGGCTCAAGACTAAACGATTGTGATTTTGATTTTGGTATAATTAGGGCTGAGATGACAAAAACGAGAAAAAAAGTAAACTAGTGAATGAACGATTAATAGAAGAAACTGTGGTTAAGTTGGGCTCAAGGATGTTTGTGAGATCAAAGGGAAACATGGGTGCTAGCATAGTTTAGTTGCCTAGGCTAAGTCCAAGGTCTCGCTACTTAGACGGCCTCGAGGTCACCTCAGCATGCTCCCACTACTTAGTGAAGGGACCCAACCAAATATCAAACAAGAGCATGCAAAAGAAAGCAACAAAACATACAATCATCATTACAAGTCTACTAAGCAATTAAACAAACACATTAAGTGCAAAACATTTGGAAGCAACATAGACAATCCACCACTAGTGGTAAGCAAAACCGGGTACCCGAACCAGTTTTGAAAACCGGTTCGGGTACCCGATTTTTTAAAACCGCTTTTTCCCGAACCAAAACCGACCCGGTTTAAACCGGGTACCCGTTTTTTTTTTCATTTTGTAAACCAAAACCGAACTGCTTTTTATGACCCGATTTTAAAAAAGGATTGTTATCTTTGTTATAAACCGGTTTTTTGAACCGATTTCAAACCGGTTTTTGACCCAGTTTCACTAATTTGCAAATCAAATTTTTATTTTTTTTCGTTTAAAAGTGTAAACCGGTTCAAAACCGGGTACCTGATTTTTAAAATTGTGAACCGAATCCGACCCGCTTTTTCACTAAAAAAACAAGTTTGGGCACCCGAACCGGTTTTCAACTTCAAAGACCCGGTTTTTCAGATTTTTTAAACCGGATTTCGGTTTGGTTTCGGTTTATTTTGCTCACCCCTACGTACCACTATACAAAACATCAAATAAACATAGGTCTTTTTCATCAATAGATATGGATTTTGCAACCTATGTTAGGTTGAGTGACATCTATTCTCAAATACATAGACTGGGTTGTATAACCTATGTCTATGTAAAATAACAGACACTGGTTTTCTAATAACCCATGTCTATTGTTATACTAGACATAGGTTTACGAAAATAACTCATATTTATAAAACGAATAGACATGGTGTAACACCCCGTATTTTTGACCATTTTAGTTATTTATAATAACGATTAATATTAATAAATTGAGTCTCAAAAAACTATTTTATACAGTAATATTCAATTCTTTTGCCTTTGGAACCTTTCTATTTCACTTCATTGTTTGCAAAATTGAAATTTTTATCGTCGTTATCGCAATTCTGCGCGATTTCGTAAAATGGTTCCTATTTTCTCATACGGACTCCGATTGAGGCGTTTCAAAAGCCTAACTTTATTAATTTTCCAAGATCTACATAATAGTAATATTTAAAATTACAATTTATAATTTCATCATAAAAATATTATAATGGACAGCTCCTTTACTACGAAAATCGTCACCCGACGAATCGTTTCTCGACATTCGATTTCCGTACATTTTTCCTAACCATTGTGTGACCAAATAAACTCAAAAATATCACCCTAAGTCATGCCATACCATCACTTTGATGTCCAAGCCTCAAAATATGTTTTTCTAATCGAAAACACCAAATAGGGTAATGTACCTCTTAAAGTATGATTAGCTACTTTGAGTAATTGTCAAATTCTTGTCCACCCTTTGCCCCCCCATCATTTGGACGACCAAGACCCCATATAAACAGTCTTATATGCCCATTTAGCTTACTTATTCATCCATCTTTTACCCTCCTTCAACTCCTTTCAAAAAACCAAAGAAAACAACACAAGTTTTCACAAGTTCTTAAGGTATTTCAACCACCATTTTTGAAGAGTTCTAATCCCTTTTTCTCTCATCTTATACTACTTATTTTCAAGTTTATTTAATAGTATAACTACTGACTTAGTTTTTTTTTGTCATTCTAACTAATTTATGAAGAGGAGCAAGAGAAAAGGAGCATCGATCTTCGTTTTCTTGTATGTTGTAGAATCGATTATTTATGCTATTATTTATGGTTAAGGTAACCTAACTTTCTTCGCCCTCAAATCTCGTAGTATAGTTTTTAGACTCTAATTAACATATAACATCATGTTTAGGACTAAACCATTAGATCACCAAGTTTAAAGTTAACTATTTGTTGATTATCACTTAACAATACATGCTGTAAAATGGATGCTATGATGTATGTTCACGATTTTTCTGTGTAAAATATGTTTTGAATTAGCCTTAATTTCCTTCATTAAAGTTGTAGATCTGAATGTTTAGAATATGAGAAAAATATGAAAAGTAAGTTTTTATGAAAATACATATTTAATATAGATTATTTCGTAAATTGGTACTATATGATTTTATGTACTGTCTGAGAAAATAATATGTTTCCTGATGTTAAACATTTTTTTTTGGACTTGGAAAACTTATATTATGTTCCTGATGATGTCTATTATGTGTACGTCAAATTTCATATAAATCCATCATATATATTTTCATTTATAAAATTTGTACTAAAACGGGTCATATCTGGAAAAAAGATTTTATTTAAGAACATTTATAAATTATTTAATCTAAATTTCTGGGGATAAGTTATGTACACATATAGGTATCCAAAATAAAAATTTGGTTCACTTTTATGATGTTTAAGTATTTTAAACGATTTAAAAGAAAGTATTGAAAACCGTACAGTTTTCGTTTTTAATTTGTTAAAAATAATAAAACTTATTATTTTTGAAAAATGAATTTATATCTGAAAACCTAACTCATAAAAGTATGTTGAGTATGAAAATAGAAAGTTAAAAATAACATTTGAAAAATGACTCATTTAGTATCCTTAATAATATTATCGATTTCGTTATTACTTAAAGTTACTTTTGTAAAACTCTATGTTTTGAGAAATATAATACCTAATAAGGTTAAAAATGATTTTTATAATTATTATTGATTTATTTGGTGTTTGAAATATTTTACTAAATATAAATAGACTTTAAGAGATAAGTATACTTGTACAAATACGAAACCGTATAAAAATACTAAATACGTACACTTGAACAATAAATGTACTAAATACTTTTGCCCAAAAAGTATAGAGTACTAAAAGATGAATAACCCAAAAGTACTAAGTTAAACAATGCTTAAATGTGCAAAATAACACTTAAATATTATAATAAGCACTTAAGGACTAATTAGTGACTAAGTCAAAACTAAGGGTTTACTAGTCTATTTTGGTCAAACTTTGGCTTTTTAAGTCAACATAGACCAAGTCAAGATAAAGGAACTCATCTTAAATAATGTACTTAGAAATAATTGAATCTTAATCAAATCTCAATTAATGAACGCTTCAAATAATATATCTCAAATAAAATGTTCCAAATCTCTTGCATCAGTATACTAAAACTATCAGTTAAGATAAATTTTACGACGATTGATAATGTTTGTTAATCTTAAAATCGACATACTTAAATTCCATATAGGAACAATCGTACTTCTAGTCGGTGTGTTACCTAAGCCGGTGATCAGACACGTTTTCACGAACGATGTTATCGACACCAATCATGGTGAAAATGAACATGTGCCCTGCCAGTACCCTCTGAGTTGTCTTCACCATTCCATGTTGTAATGACTTGTTCCGTGTCAATACATAGCCCAAAGACCGGTTATCCTTATGGAACCCGGTATTGTTTCATCCCTCTGGTCATCAGACATGTGCCCCACGATGACCGCTGAGTTCGATATTCCAGAGATTCTGTCTTTATAAGACACCCAAATTCAGCCTACGTTTCGTGTTGGGCGCTATCTTGTTAAAGTTTAAGAGACGATGCGATAGAAGACAGTTTCGAAAGTATACTACGACACTCGGAGTCACTGCTCATGGGAGGCCATGATGCGTCCTACCGGTGCAAGAAAATGCTAAGAAGTAAATGAACAGCTAGCTCTTTATGAGCTTGACGGTAGAGTAGTAGTCGTCCAGTTGCCATTGATGTGCTCGGTTGTGTAAAGGTTCTCTTTCCCGAGACCAAGAGTATGGATTGGGTGTGTGTGCATACATAGACAAAGGCACTGATCAGCTCTCACTCTCTATATCAGATATCTTTGGGGGCGGAATACCTTCCAACCTTTGCCTTAGCAGTGATGGGACATGTTCTGTTTAGCGAGGCCTCTGAGTCCATGCATTTGCAATCCTTCTTCTCCATATGTCTGTCAACTAAACCGAGTCAATTTAGGTGTTCGATCCTATTGAGCACTGGGGATTAGATTAGATGTAAACCTCCTGGTATCACTTATCCCGCCAATCATATCGATACTAGGAGGTTTACATCTTAAAAATAAGCTGCCAGATCTTGCATTGCATTCCAGATATGTTTTTTGTGGGGATGCACTTGTTTTTCCATCATAGCTTGCTTGGTTCCATTAGATGTAGTGGGTATAAGGGTGCCGTACGGGCTGCAATTGGATGTGTTCGGGATGCATATTATGTTCGATAGAGGATGCGTTTTGGTTTGTATATCAGGTTGATACAGGATGCTATTTAGCTCTGTATTCAAGATGTTCCTATGTAAATGTTAGGGTCGTAATTGTTTAAATCAAGTGCAAGTTTCAGGAGCAAGCCGCAGGCTGCGTCTATACTCTATACATATTATTGCAGGATGCGGTCAAGATTACTGTATATCCAGAAGATCATTCAAGGGGAG
Source organism: Agrostemma githago (assembly GCA_958450325.1). NCBI lineage: Eukaryota > Viridiplantae > Streptophyta > Magnoliopsida > Caryophyllales > Caryophyllaceae > Agrostemma > Agrostemma githago. Next base: position 8,342,944 of record OY288256.1, on the reverse strand, counting down.
ACTAGAGGTTAGTGCTTTTGCTCTTTTAAGCTCTATATAAATGACGGTCCAAAAAATCATACTTACTTCTTAATCCTGATTTCCTAACACGGTACTCTAATTTTTCGAGAAAGCGCTTCATAACCATGTCTATTAACGACAAGCCTTAGAACTATGTACAAGAGTGAGTATTTCTTCCTTTCGCTATCTTTTTCTTGGTAAACGCATCATTCATGGGGCGTTGATATCTTTCAATAACAAGCCAAAAAAATTTTTTTGGTTTGAAAAAAAATTATATTCCCATTTCAATGACAGAGAGTTGCTGCTTCCGGAGATATGAGGAAAGAATTGTGCGTGTGTAGGTATAGTCAGGCAACGCTTTCTACAACTCAGCACTTGTAATCGACATATATTCACAAGAAGCACTTCAAAGGGCTTGCCATATACTCACAAGAAGAGATCGATGAGGTTCTTGATTTGTGGGCTAACTATTATCTTCAAAATTAGAAGTATGAAACATGCATTCAGTATTTCATGTATTAGCTAGAAGGATTGGTTGTAAGAAGATATTTAATTATTGACACATCGCGTACTTATGTAGCCTTTTATCTTTTAGCTAGTTATTTGTTTGGGATAATGACTACTTTTATGAACTATGGAACGTTTTATAGTCCAATCAGTTGTCGTATAGTTTATGAGATTTATTTTTCTTTTGATTGGATTGCACTATGTTATGAAAAATACATAAAGCATTAATATATTCTGATGTCGATTATCAATCCATAGATATCAGCTACTATAAACATAGAGCAACAAATAACTGATGTCTATATTTATAAATAGACATAGGGTGTACAAAATAAACCATGTCTATTCGTTTTATAGATATGAGTTATTTTCGTAAACCTATGTCTAGTATAACAATAGACATGGGTTATTAGAAAACTAATGTCTGTTATTTTACATAGACATAGGTTATACAGCCCAGTCTATGTATTTGACAATAGATGTCACTCAACCTAACATAGGTTGCAAAACCCATATCTATTGATGAAAAGGACATGTCTATTTGATGTTTTGTATAGTGGTATGTAGGGGTGAGCAAAATAAACCGAAACCGAACCAAAATCCGGTTTAAAAACTTTGAAAAATCGGGTCTTTGAAGTTGAAAATGGGTTTGGGTACCCGAACTGGTTTTTTTAGTGAAAAACTGGGTCGGGTTCGGTTCACAATTTTAAAAACCGGGTACCCAGTTTTGAACCGGTTTACACTTTTAAACGAAAAAATAAATAAAAAATTGATATGCAAATTAGTGAAACCGGGTCAAAAACTGGTTCGAAATCGGTTCAAAAAACCAGTTTATAACAAAGATAACAATATTTTTTTTAAACTGGGTCATAAAAACCAGTTTGGTTTCGATTTACAATATGAAAAAAAAACGGGTACCCGGTTTAAACCGGGTCGGTTTCGGTTCGGAAAAAAGCGGTTTTCAAAAATCGGGTACCCGAACCGGTTTTCAAAACTGGTTCGGGTACCCGGTTTTTTTTCACCCCTAGCGGTACGTTGTCTATATTGCTTCCAAATGTTTTGCACTTAACATGTTTGATTAATTGCTTAATAGATTTGTAATGATGATTGTATGTTTTGTTGCTTTCTCTTGCATGCTCTTGTTTGATATTTGGTTGGGTCCCTTCACTAAGTAGTGGGAGCATGTTGAGGTGACCTCGAGGCCGTCTAAGTAGGGAGAGCTTGAACTTAGACTAGGCAACTAAACTATGCTAGCACGCACCCATGTTTCCCTTTGATCTCACAAACATCCTTGAGCCCAACTTAAGCATAGTTTCTTCTATTAATCGTTCATTCACTAGTTTACTTTTTTTCTCGTTATTAGTCATCTCAACCCTAATTATACCAAAATCAAAATCACAATCGTTTAGTCTTGAGCCTAGTCTACGACCCTAGCTTACCTTGGTCTTACACTCAGCCCTTATGGATCGACCGACTTACCGTGGCTAGAAAGCTTTAGGATAGTTGGTTTTTACTTGTTGATTGGAATCCACGAAAAATCCCTCTCATCAATTGGTTTCGTTGTCGGGAACGACGATTGTTTAGACTCTTGTGTGCTTAGTTTTAAACTTGGCTCTTGACTTTTGTGCTTCTATACTACTTCTCGTTTACCTTCATTCTGATGTATTTGTTCTTATTTGTCTCTTCCTAATGCCTCAAAGTACTAGGTGTCTAACGTTTTCTTAAGTGTTTCTAGTGCACTTCATATATGAAAGCAACGTTACTTTAATGTCATCTCCGTGGTATCAACAAGCATAGTTGGATAATCTGGGGAGATGTGGCTATATATGGTATTCAAGGGGATTAGAACTATATCGAATCGATGAATAATGTTGCCTAATCTTATGAGTTAAATCCCCAAATCTTGACCTTCATAATAACCATATCATATCTTATCCAAATTTCTCTTATGGAAGTCAGTTCTCCCAAACCCACAATACTACCAACCATTCCAACCTTATCACCAACAATTTCATCCTTATCACCAACCATGTGAGGCCCCATCCTTCAGGCAATATCAAAATTGTCAAGAATCATTCTAAAATCCAACCAACTATCAAACACATCCCCATGCCAATATACAACAACAAACCCTCAACTTCGAGATCGTTAGAATGCTTCGTCAAATACGAAAGAAGAGTGAGGCACAAGATACTCAACTTAAAGCGATATTAGCTAAATCCATAATATTTTTTTTGGGGAAATATGAGTAACTCATTCATCAAAAATAGTAATTACAGGCCTCACAACAAGTGAGCCTCCAGTATCATCTCAATCAATAATATCCAATATGTCTAAAGAAATTGTAATCCTCAACAGTGATGGTATCCTTTGGTCCTATTCTTATCCTGCCCTAGAGGCTGTAATAGTCTATGTTGCCAGCAAGTGAGGTTGTTCAATCATCCCCTCAATTTTGGCCTTGTTCCTTTGATACCAAATAGTATTGTAGCACGCTGCAAGAACTGCAGAATACAGCTTCCAGTAGAGGTGTGCTGGTCTGTCTAAGAGGATGTAATTCAGATCCACTCTACACCCAACCATCATGGCAATAATAATATCCAATAATTTCTGACTAAAAGGACATTAAAAGAATAGGTGATGGACAATTTCATGAGAGACCTGTGCAACTTTTCCTTAACATTAATCCCATTGTTGAGGATCAACCAAGTTATCTAAGCATGTTTAGGAATAGTCCATTTATTCCAAACAAATGGTACCCAAGACAGAGGACCAGGAGGGGAGCAAACCAAGTATACCCTCCTTTGATAGTGTAGCCTGTAGGATATGCATGCAGTCCAGTGGCCTTCAACATATTCATGTTGAAATCCATAATATTGGAGATTCGGACCTCACAACTTATCATAGAAAGTTCGAATAGGCAAGAAGATCAACTGCTTCCACAAATAAAGCGATGTACCCGATCATGCAGAACGCAGAATGCAGAACGCACAGGTGCGCGCGCGGGTGGCAGCGTCCACACAAAGCTACACAGTACTGTGTATACCCGTTAAAGATGGTATAAGATATTGCCATCTCTGGCGAATGATTTTACTAATAAATTATAGCAAGAAGAAAGGTTTTTTAGGGGATTGATTTTAGTTTATGATGTTATGTAAGATAACGAAAAAATCTTATTTTATTAATGAAGTATGTCACCGTATTTGCAGTACAATGACGTGATAATATTCCTAGAATCTTCCTGTCTATATTTTCCTTATTTTATATCTCTGATACATTGTTATATTACATACTACGCAATGCAATTACAAACACTTAAACTATCTTTATCGAAATTTAGGGGTTTAATTCCACTTATTGGTATATAAAGAATTATACAATTGAAAATGTAGGTAAGTATACCAAACTCAAAGTTCAGCTGCAGGCTCATGAACAGTACAAGCCGGTGGATTCTGCTTTCCGGTAATAATAGGTTTGACGTTTTTGCACACAGAGACGGCGGGGCCGCCTGGGCCCTTATACGTCAAGTCAATGTCAGCCAACACCACCTTCTCACATGGCGTTCCACTACTGCCGATAATTTTCACCGCTTCTTTACTAGCTGATGTACCCTTAACATTCTTGAATGAAATGTCGGTGAGCTTAACTTTTGATGGTGTCTATAAACAATAGACTAGTCTTAGAATTTATTTCATGTAACTGATGCAAAATATAAACTATTTGGAGCATTAACTTTACCTTGGATGGGCAATGGTTGTAAGGGCAATATTCTTGATCAAGTAGGACAGGGTTCTGAACATTCTCGACAGTGATATCCTCAAAATGGAGACCAGTAACAGTTCCCGGCAAAGAGCCAAACCATGTTTTCACACGAACACCGTTATCAGTGTTCTTAATGGTTGCACCCTTGACAGTGACGTTGCTAACAGGCTCTTCACCAGGGTAGCGACCAAAGCTTCCCGCACTAATTCCGTGACCTGGGCCGCATGTAACCTGTTGTATTAGCACATTTTTGGCACCATCACCAATTGAAAAACAGTCGTCGCCTGTTTGAACGTGGGCATTAGTTATCTCGACATCATCTGAACGCCCTACATGAATACCATCCGTGTTAAGGCTAGTTGCAGGGGCAGTCACTGTAATGTCACGCAGTCTGATTCCCGTACACCCAAGAATGGCCATGTGAAACAACTTGCTGTTTAGAGAAGTTATCCCGTTGATCGCTGCATTTTTCAGGAAATTGAACCTAAAGTTCTGCAAGGATTATGAAAATAAGACTATATAAGAGTCTTTACTCGAAATGCCATATTTTAAGACTAGTATGTTTTTTTGTAAATCATAGAGTGGGCTAGACCTCATAGACGTCGAAATTCCCCATGTGAATTTTAACACTGTCGCATTCTCAATGTATGAAATCGAAACCTATGTTTAAGTTAGGACGACCCTTTACTCGTTGATCAAAGTACTCATGGATGTTAAGACAAATTATGTATGTAAGTTCTTACATAAGGAAGGCTGTCACATTTGCCAGTTTGGGCGCAGTCGTTCTGTTTCCAGGCTGTTGCACCTTGGCCATCAAAGACACCGGCACCTTTAGGAGCGGTGATGGTCAAATCGTCGACATGTTCAGCTTTAACCCAAGAGTCTTGGCCTTTGAATTGAGAAGGATCGGCTGGGGCCTTAAAGTTGCCCAAGATTTCTATAGTAACTTTGGACTTGCATGGGCCCGAGAAAGCAACTGATCTAAGACTATATTCACCTTTTGGTATCAAGACTTTGCTAGGAGTTGTTGATGCACATGCTGCTTTCCAAGCTTCCAATACGCCCTGATAATAGTCATTTCAAAAAGTAAATATTAATCTCAATTCTTAGTTTTGGAATGCCTAACCAAATTCATCATTCTCCCATGACTCACATCATGAACCGGACATAATATATTTAAATGGAGTACTAGTTACATTCTAAAACCAGATTTGTGCATACCCAAAACATTCACATTATTAATAATCTGGGATGTAAAATCCAAAACTTAAGTTTTAAGTAAAAGTGATCATATTAACAGCGGCATAGGTTGATTATTATTTAATTTTTTTGGTGAATGAGATTCGATTGTAAAGTTAAATGATGGATGTGGTTAAAGTTAACCACGTTAGTAATAAAATAGATTCGATTTTTTTAGTGCACCGTATATATTTTTTTAATTTTAAAACTCATTCCTTATAGTAGTTTTAGAAATTACTGATGTTATTTGATAAGAAGTTTTGAAATCTATTAGAAAATGAAGATTGAAAGATACGAGTATTATATTGTAATTTTGGATTAAAATTATTAAAAAGCAGAATTCGTAATGATAAGATTCTTTCCGTAGATATGATTTTCAAAACATAAGAAATTCCATGTACTCATATTATTTAACTAGTGTAGAACCCGTGCATATGCACGGTTTTTATAGATAGAATTGTATAACAAAAATATCAATTAAGATAATTAATACGTACTACGTATCTAACTCGACTTTGAATTTAACTATAAAATTTATAATTGAAAGCGTATAAGTTTATAGACGGAAAAAAATAATCTAATTTCATTCTTTCACATATATTAGGTCCGGTATGTAAACTCATAGCATAAGGGTAGAAAAACATTCTTAATGAATCAGGCCCATTGTGAGTGATACAATTTATGGGGAAATTTGAGAAAGAGTTAGTATTTTAATTTAATTTAAATGTAATAAAATTGTGGAACGTAAATGTACGTATTTGGTCAGATAATACTCTTAAGAGTAATGTTGTTAGGGGAAGTGGCACATATGTTATTTATTCTCTTTTTGGTCTCTCGTCCATACTACTTCGTATATTATTGATAAAAAACAACTAAATCATGTTTTGGCATCAATGTATAATGTTAAATATGAGCTAGAATGTTTATGAATGCAATTTGAGCTTATCCATAAAAACTACTCCGTACAATAGCTAAAATGATAGATGTAAGTTGAGTCTTCTAATAAATTTATGAGGCTCTGTTCCAAACGTTAAAAAGAGACCCCCATTAAATATTATTTTTCAAAAAAGAAAGAAGGCAATTACCAATTTTTTTTTTTGTAAACCGTTAAATTTAGTCCGGATTCATTATGGATAGAACCTCGTGGACATTAAGTTCTCCTTCGTGATTATCCTCCAATTTATGTATTTTTTTCAAATATAATTAAACATGACAATTTATTTAATAAATACTTCGTAAAATATTTTTATTATTAACTCTCACTTTTAAATTGAGGAAAATTTTAAAATACGAATTCCTATTTTATTTAAAATAAACATGTCATCTTGAATACTCTGTAGTAGCAAATGGTAGAAATTAAGCCAAAGTTAAAGATAAGACTAAAGAGATTCATATAGGCAAGTAGAAAAGGTAAAAAAATACCGAACATGAACCTTTTAAATTGATGTTATTATTTAGCGTGACCCTTACCATAATATGATACATCTATTATTTTTGTTTACCTTTGTGGCATCAGCGGGTGTAGCACCATGCTTTGTAATGTCGAAAACAGTTTCGCCAACGGCCTTGACATGTATTGCTATATCAATCAAATGAAATAGAACTAACAAAAATGAGCATTTTGTAATTGACGCCATTATCTATTTCGTTCAATATTTTTTTTTGTTGATCTTTTTTTTTATCTATTTCAATGTTTTAACTTTTATTAATTCTCCATGTGCTTAAATACCTTCAACTCGTTTATTTTTAGGACAATTTCTAAACTTACAATTATTAATCCTATTTTTATGCATCGTTTATTAGATCGATGTTGGTTAATACTCCACATCAATGCATTCTCCATATGTGTGAATAATATAGGAGGGGGTGAAACACGAAACAAGGAGCACATGTGGATGTAAAACAAGTTCAAACAATCCGCATTTTACTTAACACAGTACTTTTTATACATATTTTTCCATTGCGTACCCTTCTCAGTAAACAAAACTAATTTCATTTCTCTCCCACCCTCTCTACCGTAACCCTAGAAATCATCTTCTTCTTTTTCAATTATCATTGATTATCTCCAAATATAATTATACATTCATTCAATTTATCAAATTTAATAGATTAAGGATATGATTTTGATTGAAGAACCGGTATCAACTATTAAGCATTAATTATCATTAATTACTGAAATTAGGTTTTTTTTTTTTGTTTCATTCATTCAATTATCAAATTTAATAGATTATGGATATGATTCTGATTGAAGGACAGGTATCAACGATTAATTATTGAAATTAGAGTTTTTTTGTTTCATAGTTCAAATATATATATTGTCATTTTAGGGTTTGACACTTCATTTTTTTGTCTTCTTCCTTACGTACTGCTTGTTCTTCTTTTTTACGTACTGCGTCAAAGTTGGGGAAAAATTGTAGTGCATCAAAATTGAAAAAAAAACATGTGTATTCCGTGATAAAAAAATGTACTGTGTTAATAAGGTTAAAAAAGTACTCTATATCAAATTTTAAAATAAATGTATTGCATCATATTTTAAAATAAATGTATGGCAAAAAATGTACTGCGTAAAAGTAAAAAAAATAAATGTAGTGTGTAAAAGTAAAAAAAAAAAGTACTGTGTTGAGTAAAGTAGATGCGGAGAAAAAAAAGAAAAGAGAGAAAAAAACAAAAGGATGAATTTGAGGGAGGGAGAAATGAGAGGGGCAAAAATGGAAAAATGGTACTGCATCGAGTAAAACGCGTAATGCGAAGAGCAACACCCAAAAAAAAGTGACATTATGGTGATAAATGGATAAATAAATGCATCGCTTGTACCAAATTAGTAAAACAAAAGTTGCACGTAAGTAACGATTTTGTAAAATAAAACAATCTCGGCAACAATTTAATAGGAAAAATAAAAATAAAAAGTCATATCATGTTATCTTTTATTCTGAGTTTTATCTGTGTCCTATACACAAAGACGTGTGTTTTTTCTCTGATCACTAAATAGTAAAGTGTCTCGGTTTGTTTACAACTAGACCTCGTAAACTAATCGACTCTTACTCAACCCGACACGTAAACTAAAGATTTGTAACCTGAATTGACTCAACATAGCTCGTCGAGACCCGAACATTTGTTTACAACACACAAATAAATGCATCTACAAAGTTGATAATAACCTTCTATTGAGATATTGTTTCGATATTATTGCCCCATTTCATTAATATATGTGAGGAGTATTTTAATAAAATGGGACAATAATTTATGAATGGAGGGAATAGTAATTTTTGTTGGTTCAGTTTTGTGGTCGCTTATTCTTAAACACTCGTACCACCATGCGATATGGTTGGTAAAATAAGTTTAGGTACCTACAAAACTCTACCTCAAGCCAGTCGGCCTGTACACGGAAAATCCAAACAGCCACCAACACGACCGTGAACTATCATTATCATCATTACCACCAGTAGAGACAGATGCTTTGTCGCCATAGGTCGCAACTAGTATAAGCGTTCGCAAAAGAACTAGAACTAGAACCACCAGAAGTCCCACCACTACCACCATCATATCATATATAATAACAACCATGCCACGCCAAAATGATAAAGGTAAAGTCGTATCACCTTAATCAAAATAATCCTAACAAACAACTAACAGGTAGCTAGCAGCAAGTAAGGGTCGAATCCACAGAGAGACGGACGAATATCGCTAATTATCTAATAATCGATTCTAAACTATTTAAATTCTGGTTTTATGAATTTGATCTAAACTAATACGATTATGTAAAATAACGAGGTTCTAACAATATTAAAAGGATCTAGGACTTTCCGGTTCACTATGAAATGAAATTAGGTCAAGTTAATTAATCATTCAATCAATCAATCACAGTTATTTAGGGCAAAGACACGGCCTTTCGGATCTTATATCAACCTTAAGATAGATTCTGACGGGCTCTCGTAACTTACCAGATTATCCTACTGATGGGCCGTATTTAGTCGTATTTATTACGACGGTTTTGGTATATTTTGTGAGCTAAATCGGTTGTCTTGTATCGCATTTGTGTCAGTTTGGTATAAATGTAATATAGGCTATTTTGAGGATGCTATTCATTGGACAGTCGATTTGGGCTAAGAGAGAATGAAACATGAAGAAGAAGAAGAAAGCCTACTTGAAGACCCGGAACGACAGAATCGAAGAATCGCGCGAAACAGGAACAGCTGTCCAGGCGAGTCGCCCAGAAGCCACGTGAGTCGCGCGCTCCCGCGAGTCGCGCCACACTCATGCGGATCGCCCGGATGCCTGGATAATCCTACGCGTTCCGTCTTATTTTGTGATATTTGGCTACGTTTTTAAGACTTGGGTTTCAATTAGGAAACTTTATTATTACTAGGATATTTTTATTATTATTTTATTATTAGCAGTAAACTATTATTAGGTTAAGCTTAGCTTTAGATTATTATGGACATCATTCATCACATCTACGAGTTGAACGTAAATAGAGAAGGAAAGAGAGAACTTTTGAATAACCCTAATTTTCCACCTTAAAGTATGTGTAACTAATCTTCTCTACTTAGATTCAGGCCTTTTAAACGTTCAAGAAACGTTTGTGAGTTTGAAAGTTTTTATTCTTAACCTTGATTATTATGAATTGCTTCGTCATTAATTTCATGAATGTTGTTGTTGATTGCTAGGTGTACAACTAGTATTTAATTGCATCGTTCTATCGTTAGTATCGTTAATTGAGTAGGATTTACTGATTAACTTTACATTAGTAATAACTAGGACTTAATATTGAACGGGATACGTTGATATTAGTACTTAGAAGCGACTCATATAAATATCTAAGGCGCGACTGGATTGTACGTACTATTTATTCTCTATCGAATTCTCAGATCTATATTGCTTCCGTCTAATTGAACCTAGAACTGGATTGTTTAGGTTGTTTTACGGTTAGGGTTAATTAAGAACGAGATTCGTTTTAGTTAACTATTCTTAAGAGAATTGGAATTTCATGTTCACGATAGAGTAATCGAGGTTATTAATTGAAACCGTCTTACGATGATCAATCGCTATTGAGTGTGGATTTGTACTTGTGTCTAAGTTCTATTTCATCATTATTTGATATCTCGATTTATTAGCTTTTCGCTTTAGTTTATTAGAATCTCATACATAACCCCCCCCCCCCCTTGGATACTCCGGTCTTTAATTACGTTAGAGGTCGATTTTATCTACACTTTAGTTAGCATAATTTCGTTATTCTGATTCCCTTGGATTCGACCCTTATTTCTACTATACTACGTTTTAGTATCTAGATTTAAGTGTTTATAAATTCTAATTTGAGACATACGACTTTAGCCTGTCAAATTTTGGCGCCGTTGCCGGGGAATTGGTATTAATTATTTTTGTGTTTTCTAGTGTAGTTTTTAATTTTCTTTTTATTATAGCTAATTTTATTTTATTTTATTTTATTTTGTGTAGTTTATGTATAATACTCGTTCTTCGAACTTGAACCTCGAGGCATTCGACTCAGAGATTGAACGCACCTTGCACAGGTCACGGAGAATCGGAGAGGGAGCAATAGTTATCGGAACACAGGAATTCGAGGATCTAGAGTTTAACGACGATAGTCCTATTATTCCCGTGAATACTGAAATTTCTTCCGAATCCGAAGACGAGTCGTGTATCATGGCCAACACAATTAAGCAGCTGACAGCACCCGACCTTGCACAACAACCTTTGTGCATTACGTACCCACCATTGGGTGCGAATGCCACTTTCGAATTGAAGTCAGGTTTGATTCATCAACTACCCACATTCCATGACTTAAGCGATGAGGACCCTAACAAGCACTTGTCGAATTTTCATATTGTATGCTTGAGTATGAAACCGGCGTCTGTCACTGATGAGCAGCTTAAGCTAAGGGCCTTTCCCTTCTCGTTGAAGGATTCTGCTAGGGATTGGTTGTATTACTTGCCACCGGCAAGTATTGATACGTGGGTAAAGATGAAGAAGGCGTTCCTCGAAAAGTATTTTCCGGCGTCTCGAGCCTCCCAATTGAAGAAGCAGATTAGTAATGCGGAGCAACGAGATGGTGAGACTATGTACGAGTATTGGGAACGCTTTAAGAAGCTATGTGCTACATGCCCATATCATGGCTACAATCCTCAAGACCTTGTGATGTACTTTTGTGGAGGTCTTTGTGTGGAGGATGCCCGCACTGTGAATGCGACATGTGGAGGATCGATTGTGAACAAGACTCCAGATGCCTCTATAGAGGTTATCTAGGAGCTAGTTGAAAGCTCTCGGGATTTTTCTCGAAAATATTCCAAACAGGGAGTGCATGCCGTAGGTAATTCATTATCCTCCAGTCTTGAACATAAAGTCGATAGCTTAACGACTCTTGTCCAAAATATGATGTCGGGGAAAACAAATCAAGTTATGATGTGCGGTATTTGTTCTACTGAGGGACATCCGAGTGAGCATTGTCCTCACATGTATGAAGCGGATCAAGATGAGGTGAATGGAATATGGGAAACTGGGGAAAAGAAGAAATGGGATCCCTACTCAAATACCTTTAATCCCGGATGGAGAGATCATCCCAACATGAGGTGGAGAACTCGTCAAGGGGATCAACAATTTAATCAAGGGAATCAAGTTGGTCAAGCGAAGCAACAATTCTTTGCTAAACAACAAGTTCCTAACACGGTTCCTACTCCACCCCCACCAAGTGGTCAAATGTCCACCGAGGACATGATACGCGCTTTGATTGCTAGTCAAGCTACGGTAACCACCCAAATGTCCAATCTTCAAGCTACGGCTTTTCAACATCAAACGGAGAACAAAGCTAGTATCAAAACATGGAAACTCAATTGGGACAAATGGCGACCTCTATTAGTCGTTTGGAAGCTCGAGATTCTACGGGACTCCCGTCCCAAATGGTGGTGCCTTCCAAGAATGTGAGTGTCGTTTCATTGAGGAACGGAAGACAATTAGAGGAGGTCGAGAAGGTGAAGAAGGTAGCAAAGCATCTTGTTGTTCGAGAGGAAGAAGAAGAGATGGTGATCGGGGAGGAGGAGCAAACCCCTATTGTCAAAGCAAAGGAGCTAATTACTACTACACCGGTTGTGGAACCGGAGGTACCTTTCCCCGATGCACTCAAGAGAACTCGCCACTTTGAGCACGATAAAGACATTTATGAGGTATTTGAAAAGTGCGAGGTAAATATTCCCCTTCTCAATCTTTTGAAAAGTATTCCTAAATATGCAAAAAAAATTAAAAGAATTGTGCACTATTAAAAGGAATAACAAGCTTAAAGGGGTAAAGAAAGTTAAGGTAAGTGAACATGTGTCCGCCGTTTTTCAACGAAAACTACCACCTAAATGTAGTGATCCTGGTATGTTTACAATTCCTTGCACCATTGGTAACACTATGTTTGATAAGGCCATGCTAGATTTAAGAGCTTCTATAAATGTGATGTCTTATTCTTTGTATAAATCTATGCAACTTGGTCCTTTGAGTAATACTAGTGTTGTGATTCAGTTGGCGGATAGATCGAATGTCTACCCGAAAGGTGTTATCGAGGATGTTCTTGTTTTAGTTGACAATCTAATCTTTCCTGCTGATTTTTATGTGCTAGACATGGAACATGATCACCATGTGGCTCCGATTTTGCTAGGAAGGCCGTTCTTGAAAACGGCAAGCACGAAGATTGATGTCTCTAATGGATCTATGACTATGGAATCCAATGGTCAATTAGTAACTTCCAACATCTATTATGCCATGAAATACCCCGTAGATCACCATTCTGTCAATTTTATTGATATCGTTGATCCATTAGCACAGGAATTCTTTAACCTGAATGGTTCTGATGAGTTGCAGGTGGCTTTGGAGAACAGTTTGGGTAATGAGGAGGGAGAATATGCTTTTTCTGCTAATCTGCAGGAAGTTGTGGCGGAATTGCATGATTCGAGGAGACCACTTGTGGACATGACATAGGTCCACCCCGACGCGGCCACACGCGGGTTTGGGGAGGCAAATGAATCTCCATATGAGAATGGGTTGAATTGAAATTTAAATCGAAGTGGAGTCGCCACCGAACTTTGTGGGAGTTCGGGCCCGTTCGAAACCCACTCTATATCTTAGTGGGCCATGCACAAAGTATGGCCCATTCGGATGTCAGAGTTTATTGGGCTCGTCCCTTTGCATTTGATACCGATACTGACGTTATCGGATATCGTGTATTGAATGACTCTCGTGCGCCAACGGTTTCGGACATCCGGAAACCGAGGTTCTGAGTAAGGGGTGAGGGTACGTGTTGGGAAGTTCACAAAGAACACCCAACCCCGCCCGCACATTAGCGGCCTCTACTAAGATATCGTTTGATTTTGAAATACACGCGTTAGTAATACGATGAATGATATGCAAACATTGTTTTACCTAAACATGCGAAAAATTGAATGGGTTTCTATGTCTATTTAATGCAACTAAAACTAACGTCAAAGTTATATTTAGCATGCGAGGTTTATTTTAGTACAATAAAATAAACAACGGAAATTAAATCGATAAAGATGGAAACAAACATGTTAGTAACGGTAAATAACAATAGTAACGGTTTGCGAAAGTATAGAATGCTATAGGATATTGTAAACATGATGCATGATTTTGGAAAATCGATAATTTTGCTAAGTCGTGTAAGGTATGATTTATACTCGACTTTAAAATTTCGATGCTCGTCATATTCGATATCTGATTATGGAATAAATATCAAATATTAGGAGCGAGTTTAGAAAAGAGGTTATAAGTCGTTTTAAAATTGAACTAAAAAAATCCTTTTGTGTCGCAATTTCCAGGCAATCGCGCGACTTGTATGAACTTCGCGCGACTTGCACAGGCGCGCGACTCGCATGTCACCCGCGCGACTCGCATGATATCCGTGCAACTCGCATGATATCTGCACGACTCGCATGGAGGGCTGTTTTGGCTTTTTTGATTAATTCCGTTAGATTTGATATTCGACTACGGAGTCGGTATCGCATCCTTGGAATGATGATTTTTATTGAATCGGGCAGAAATATTGTATGATTTATGCTCGATTCGGATTTGGATACTCGTCGTATCCGATATTCGATTATTGAATCGATATCGAATATTTAGTGCGAAATCTAGAAAATATATTTGTAAGTCATTTTAAATCAACTAAAACGAAATAAATTGTCTCCGCGTTTTATAGTGTCGGAATTAATTCTTGCCAATTACGATCACTATTTTTAGCATCAACGACTTCGTATTAGTTAGATTCATTGACTAGTTCGTTTAAATGTGACATCCAATTATTGAATTGGTATCGAAATAATCGAATCTAAAGAATGACTCCTTGCAATTACTTGAATTAAAAAAAGACTTGATTTGATTCCCTCGGCATCCCGACATCGTAATAAATCCTTGCGGATTGTGTGATGTCGGATCCGCGTCAACGGGTTTCGACTCAACTAAAAAACGATGTTTGATTCGAAAATAGTTTAAAATCGATGAAATATGCGATGAACGACGACACGAACAAAATAAAAAAAAAATTATTATTTACGTTGACTTACTTCAACAATCAAGCGCTAGGGGTGTCGGGATAAGCAACCGGCAACGTCGGGTGAAACACCCTTGTATATTCGGATTTCCTTATCCCGTCATCATTCGCACTCGACACGAATCCGTAAGTATTTTAATGTATTATACTAATAATTATTATTGATATTATAGACTCGATGACGGAATAACAAAAAATAAAAAAATGAAGACAACGAACGTGAAGGACGAATGACGCGAGGAGAAAAGGGAGAAGAGAGAAGAACGGGATATTTCACCTTCAGCCTACATGTTTCTTAGCCTCGGATAGAACTCGTTAGTTGTGGCCTAGGTACGGAAGTATCGAGGTTTATGTAAGTCGAGTTATGGTGGTTTAGGGTTTGTAAATTGCTAGGGTTTTAGGTTGAAGATGATGAGAAGATTAGGGTTGTAGAGGGTTGACTAAGGCTGTAAAAGAATGTGAAAAAGTTAGCGTTTTAATTGCATGCAAGAGGGTGTATATATAGGCAATTGCTCCCCCTCCTTGTCTAAGGTTACTCGATCGGGTGACCTGATGGACTAGATCAAGTGGCCCACCTGAAAGAGGACCGCGGTCTCTTCTCGGAAACGGCTTTGACCCGGTTTTAACCCAGTTGCTTAAAGATGGTTTTATTTTCGGTGTCGGTTTTGACCCAAATTAGTCTTATTTGATTGGAAATGACCCTCTGGGCCTGAATTTGAGGTCGGTTTTGTGAGATTTGAACTCCGTAAAAAGCCCAAGCCGAAAACTAATGGTTTCGAGCCCATATCCGAGCGCGTAGAAACATGTTTGCGTCCGATCATCATCGGGTGTTTTTTGGAAACTACTATAGACACTTGACTGTCAAAATGTGGGTGTCTACACCACTATCTAGTTTTCAGAACCCATTATCACTAACTGTTCCTAGGGAGAAATTGTTGCCTTCTACTGTGCAGGCACCTGTGGTGGAGCTTAAAGCTCTACCGGAGCACTTGAAGTATGTGTTCCTTGGTGAGGGAGAAACACTCCCGGTTATCAAGAGAGGAAGTTGAAGGACGTTCTTGTGGAGAACAAGCAAGCCATTGGATGGACAATTGCCGACGTCAAAGGTATTAGTCCAAGTACTTGTATGCACCGGATTTTACTTGAAGATGAGGCTAAACCAGTGAGGCAACCACAACGTCGATTAAATCCTCCTATGATGGAGGTGGTGAAGAAAGAGGTTCTCAAGCTACTACAAGTCGGTATGATTTTTTCTATTTCTGATAGTAAATGGGTAAGTCCTACGCAAGTAGTCCCTTAAAAATCGGGGGTGACCGTAGTTGAGAACAAAGATGGTGAGCTTGTCTCCACTAGGATTCAAAACGGGTGGAGGGTGTGTATTGATTACCGTAGATTAAATGCGGTAACTAGGAAAGACCACTTCCCCCTCCCCTTCATTGACCAAATGCTAAAAACACTAGCGGGGAAAGCCTACTATTGTTTCTTAGATGAGTATTTGGGCTATTTCCAAATAGCTATTGCCCCTGAGGATCAAGAGAAAACCACGTTCACTTGTCCTTTTGGCACGTTTGCGTATAGACGCATGCCTTTTAGACTTTGTAATGCACCCGTGACATTTCAACGATGTATGATAAGCTTATTCTCGGAGTATGTTGAACGTTTCATTGAAGTGTTAATGGATGACTTTATGGTGCATGGTGACTCTTTTGATTCTTGTTTACATCATCTATCTCTTGTCCTTAAACATTGCATAACTAACCTTGTCTTGAATTCAGAGAAGTGTCACTTTATGGTGGAGCAAGGTATAGTTCTCGGACATGTGGTCTCATCAAAGGGTATAGAGGTAGACAAATCAAAAATTGATACCATTTCTTCTCTACCTTACCCTACTAATGTTCGGGAAGTGCGGTCTTTTCTTGGTCATGCAGGTTTTTATAGAAGATTTATTAAAGACTTTTCCAAGATAGCCACACCGTTGTGCAAATTGCTTCAAAAGGAGATAGATTTTGTATTTGATAAAGCTTGCAAGGAGGCTTTTGATGATTTGAAACGTAGGCTTACGTCGGCTCCAATTATTCAAGCTCCAGATTGGTTTCTCCCCTTTGAGATCATGTGCGATGCGAGTGATTATGCATTAGGAGTAGTGTTGGGTCAAAGAGTTGGAAAGATAGCTCATGTCATTCACTATGCCTCCATGACCCTTAATGAAGCTCAAAGGAACTACACCACCATAGAAAAGGATCTCCTAGCGGTCGTGTATGCGTTGGAGAAATTTCGATCCTACTTGTTAGGAACGAAGGTGATTGTGTTTTCTGACCATACGGCATTGCGTTATTTGATGTCTAAGAAAGAAGCTAAGCCGAGATTGATCCAGTGGTTCTTTTACTTAGTGAGTTCGATCTTGAGGTGAAAGACAAAAGGGAGCCGAGAATGTGGTTACCGATCATTTGAGTCGGTTGATTGATGTTGATTCAAGGTCACGTGAGAAAGAGTCGGTCAAGGGTGTATTTCCCGATGAAAGTTTATTTGCGCTTAACTTGGTTCAACCTTGGTATGCGAATATGGTAAACTTTCTTTGCTCATCTAAATTTCCTTCGGGTTTCTCAAAATCTCAAAAAGACAAGCTTCGTAGTGATGCGAAGTACTATGTGTGGGATGAGCCATATCTATGGAAACATTGCTCCGATGGTGTTATTAGAGGATGTGTTCCGGAGAATGAGATGACCTCAATTCTCAAGTTTTGTCACCCTCAAGCGTGTGGAGGTCACTTTGGTGCACGAAGGACGGCAAGGAAGGTGTTAGATTGCGGTTTCTATTGGACCACCTTGTTTCGAGTTGCCCAAGTCTTTTGTGAAGCTTGCGACAATAGTCAAAGGGTGGGGAATATTTCCCGGAAAAATGAGATGCCTCAAAGTTATATGTTTAATTGCGAGAAATTCGATGTATGAGGGATCGATTTCATGGGGCCGTTTCCAAACTCGAACGGTAATCTTTACATTTTACTTGCGGTCGATTATGTGTCCAAGTGGGTGGAAGCGATCCTCACTAAGACCGATGATTCTAAGGTGGTGGCGGATTTTATCAAGGCTAACATATTTGTTCGATTTGGAATTCCCAAGGCCTTGATTAGTGATCGGGGTACTCATTTCGTGAATAAAACGATAAGTGCTTTGCTCAAAAATTATTTTGTCACTCATAAAGTATCCACGGCCTACCATCCGCAGACGAACGGACAAGCTGAAGTGTCCAATCGAGAGGTTAAATCCATCCTAGAAAAGACGGTCAATCCAAATCGGAAGGATTAAAGTGGACGGTTAGACGATGCGTTGTGGGCCTATCGAACGGCCTACAAAACCCCGATCGGCATGTCTGCATATCGATTGGTGTTCGGGAAGGCTAGTCATCTTCCCGTGGAGCTAGAGCATAAGGCGTACTGGGCGATAAAAAGCTTCAATATGAATTTAGATGAATCGAGAATGCATCGTAAGCTGCAATTACAAGAGTTGGAGGAGCTACGTCTCGAGTCGTATGAGAATGCGGCAACTTATAAGGAGAAAACGAAGGCTTGGCATGATAAGATGGTCTTGAGACGAGACTTTCAAGTTGGGCAAAAAGTCCTCTTATTTCAATCCCGTCTTCGTCTTTTTCCCGGTAAGTTAAAATCCCGTTGGCTTGGTCCATTCATTATAACTCATGTTTACCCTCATGGTGTAGTTGAAGTACGAAATCCCGAGACAAACAAGATTTTGAAGGTCAACAGACAACGTCTTAAGCCGTATTATGAAGGATTTGAAGCTAACGTAGTGGAGTCGATGGCCCTCTACGACCCTATCCATGAAAATTGACATCCGTCTCAGTCGAGCAAACGACTTTAAACAAAAGCGCTTCCGGGAGGCAACCCGCTTTGTAGATTTTTATTGTAAAATTGTATTTTACGGGTCATAGGTCGTAGTATTAATTTCGGTGCTTTTCTTAATAGTTTTTTTTCTTAAACTTAGTTTTTATTACTAACTTTCGATGATTTAATGGGAGAAGAGCGTCGATTTTCCAGGAAACTGGGCGACTAGCATGGGTCCTGGGCGACTAGCATGGAGAGCCCTTGAAATCTGAGCAAAATTGAAGAAAAAGAGTGGATTTACAGGCATCCGTGCGAGTCGCGCGGACCCTATGCGACTCGCGCGTCCCCTACACACAGGTCGGTTTTTTTATAAAAAAAACTCCAAAAATTAGACTGACAGACCCGACCCCCATTCCCTCTCTCCCTTTTATCTCCTAACCCTCAACCATCAAATTTCCCTATTCTTATTCAATTTCCCCAAATCCAGAAACCCAAATTTCCATTGTCCCCAATTCAATATCAATTACTCCAAATTCAAAACCCTTTAATCTCTACCCAACCATCATCCTTCCCCCTTCACTTCAAATCTACTTCACATTAGTCTGATTCGGTCAGGGTTGTCGTCGTCGGTGGTCCGTCACTGCTGTGTCTGGTCTAGTCAGAGTGTTCGTCTGGATGCCTGTCCTCGCGCGAGTCGTCGGTCGACGTTCGTCTTTGCTGTCGCACGAGTTGGTGTTGTCGGTTAGCGTGGTCATCTCTACTGTCTCCATTCTCAGTCCGTGTTCAGTATTCCGTCTCCGGTATGTTGTCTTCAGCTATTCCTCGTTCCCGTGTCGGTCGAGTTCGTAAGTTTCTAACTTCCTCCTTTCATTCTTCTGCTACTGCTGTAATTCTGTGGTTTGAGTTTTTGAGTTAGTATCTTTGGTTGTGAGAGTTCCTATCTCGTCTGAGTATCAATTGTTTATGTCTTAGTTGTGCTGTAACTTCTGATTTATACTCCTAGTTGGAAATGTGTCGCACTCCGGTCTCATAGAGCTCAAAAACATCATTGCGTCAGAATAGGTTGTTGGGTTAACTCTCGGTGAGTCGTCTAGTGTCCGTTTAGTGAGTCGGGTCTGAGTCATCGTTGTGTCTCGAGTAGGTTCCCACTATTTCATTTTGTTGTCGTCATGGCCCCGAAGAAACAAAAAACGACCCCGGTTGACTATATGGGGTGTAAGAATTTGAGTACGAAATAGAAATCAGCATTGATCGGGTTATTATGTCGACTAAGTTTGTTGATAATTTAGCATTGGAGATGCTCGGGATTAGTGATGAGGTGTTGACGTTATTGACTCGTATTGGGTTAGCAAACTTTTACGATATGTGCGCGAACACGTATAAGCGTTACACACTTGAATTCTTGTCCATCTTAGAAGTCCATCGTGAAGATGACCCCTCTCACATTACTTTCATGTCAGAGATTAAGAACGAGATGTAGACTTCACAGAATTGAGGGAGGCGTTGGGTATAGCACCGAGAGGGGGGGCGGAGTTTCTGACTCCTACTACGCGTATGATGGATGAATTTTGGAAGAAAATAGCTGGGAGTGCTTATGAAGGGGCTAAGAATACTGATATTCGTCATCCTGCCCTTCGTTATGTTCACCGACTTTTGAACTCCACATTTCTTTGCAAAGGTGAACCGACACATCTACCTAGGGCGGATTTGATGTATTTGTGGGCCATGATGCCCGAATGCTTGGGAACTCCGGATTGGCTCGATATATTCTTGAATTGTTGTGAGAAGCATCAGAAATCGGACTCGGGGAACATTTTGATGGGTGGTATAGTTACTCTTCTAGCTCAGTATCTTGGCCTACCCAAGATGACGGATTCTCCTGTCGTAGGTGATCGCGCCCCAATCGGATCGGTCGTTAACGAAGGACGGGGGATCAAACGATATTTGTAAGACTCGGAATAACACAAAAACTACTAGAGTAATCGTGGTAAGTCGAGGTCGGTCCACAGGGAACGGTGTGTGTTGTGAAGTTTAAAGTGTCGTGTTTGATGTCTTAGAGAGGGGGGTTTTGTAGAGGTCGAGTCTATATTAGAGGAATAACTACGATGATGGCTTAGAGGTGGTCAATCTAGGGAAGAGGTTTTAGGGAGAAGTCGGGATTCGGTACTTGGAGTCTAAGAAGGCCGGAATCGAGTTTTTGTCGCAATGTCGATAAACTCACCTAAAATCCCGCTTTCGCGGTGAATAAGGGTAAGTCCCTGGTCATGGTAATTTCTACCCCGAGTTTCCCCATATTGATAGAAATTAGTCAAGGTCGGTCTAGTTGGCCGGACTAAAACAACAATGACACAACACCAAAAATAAGATAAACCAACATGCAAGCAACCCACCAACATTCCTATATTCAAATAATCCAAGCCCTCATCCCTAAACTCCCCAACAAGAAATCTATTCACACATCATTATGGAAATCATCACAACATGCATATTAATTAGATCTAAACAAGATGATGATGAGAAAACAACACAAAAACTAAACTAGAGATTAGAGAGTGGAAGAGAATTATACCAACTATGTAGATCTATAAGAAATAAGAAGATATCATAGATAAAGATTGAATCTTTGATGAATAAAATGGAGAACTTGTCACTAATCCTCCAATAAACCCAACAAATCTTCAAATAAAACTTGAATAATCTTATTACAACCTTGAAATCTAAATAATTGTTGATGAAAACTTGTAGATCTACTATTAATTACTATGTAAACTACTAGAGTTTTTGGGGATTTTCTAGATTACTACTAATGGATGGTGTAATAAGATGGTGGAAGGGTGTAATGTCTTCCCTCCTTAGCACAATGGAGAGGTGAGTTAGGCAATGAATTAGGGTAACATATATATAGTAATCTCTTAATGGATTCTTAACCTAAAGCCCAAATCCAACTTTATGCTCCATTAGTGAGACAATCTCCCTTTGCATCTCCATGGGGTGAAACTTCGCCCTGCGGACTCGTCGGTAATTCCCACTGGGTGAAATTTTCGCCCGGTGAGATTTTCTTCTTTTTTTCGCGTTTTCGGCACTTCTTCCCATCGGGCGAAATTTCACCCGGTGGGCGAAATTTCGCCCGGTCAGTTTCGCCCGGTGGAGAGTTCTCGGAAATTCTTCGGGAGGCATTTTCACCGTCGGGTGAAATTTCGCCCGGTGGTGTCTCACCGGGTGAAATTTTGCCCGGCCATTTTTCTGGCCTCGAATCTTGTCTCATTCTTCGTTTGTTCGATCGGATGGCTTTAAACTTTAAGTTGTGTGCTCTGCTCTTTGGACGGTTTTCCCTTCTCTTGTGCTCGTGGAAGCTCAATCGTGATTTTTGTAGCAAAACCTATCAAAATTGATAGAAAAACTACCAAAAACACGTAAAACGCACAAGAGGGACGCTAATGCGAGAAGTATGCAAAATATGGCTATAATCGCACTCAAGACTCGCAAAACGAGGGAAAAACGGGTCTAAATGGAGGGAAAAATGGTCTAAATTTAGCACACAACAATTCTCCCACACTAAACCGTTGCTCGTCCTCGAGCAAAGACCCAAAAAGAAACTACAAGCTACTACTACTAGCTAGACTATGCTAAGCCGATACGGGGCAATTAACGGGCCCGCTCCGTCCCTTCAACTCACATCGAAATACTTATGAGGTAAAGTACTCCCATGCAAGGCAAGTTGGGGCTTGCTCAAAATGGTGGATGCGACTAAACACACAAAAACACATAGCACGAAAGAATAGACGCATCCAAAGGAAAAATAAAACACTGAATCCCTCATCGAGACGGCGGGGAAAGACACTGATTACTTACCTAAAACAACAATAGACTTCCAAGATAAATCACCCACGTAAACAAGGACCGAAGCCTAATACTATGACAATTAAGCAACATAGATGTTGATAACTTAGCCAGGTCCGCCTAATCTTCTAAAGGGCTACTACGGGGCGTATAATGGAGTGAAAAAAGTGAACCATGGATTCGTTCGACACTGTAGGTAAGTGCAGTCCCGCTCTCTTTGGCTAAGCCAAGAGGGTCGTTCCAAAACTCGAATTTCATAAATTAGCCCAAAAAGGTGGAGTGTTTACAATTATTGGGATGGATCGACTCATCACCGCTATCTTCCGACCTCGGGACTCGGTCCTCTAGTTGGCACTTCACGATGATGAACCCATCAAAGGGCTTTTTTTTTTTTTTTTTTTGAAGGAGACATTTTTGACATTTTGATTTTCATTTGAAGCTCCTTTTCTTCTCCTTTATTTTTTCTTTGTTTTTCATATTTTTGTGCCCTTTTCTCTTGCTTTGGTTTGCCCTCTTTTTTGGCTTTTTGATGTGGTTTGTAACCAAGCTTAGAGGTTATTTTGGTGTAAACTTATTGTGATGATGTATAGGTGGAGGAAAAATAGGTAATCGAGAACGCGCGCCATTCCGGATAACCCACAAAAGCGGAAAAGATTTGGACTAAAGGTGCAATAGTCATTCGAGCAAGGTCACCTAGAAAACGGGATGCGGGAACCAAGGCCTAACTCCTTCATGGGTGGTCAAGGTGGTCAAATGCAAATCCCGAAGTAAACCTCTAGTAGAAAAGGTGGACTCAAAGCTAAAGGATCAACAAATTCATTGCCAAAGAGTCATTCTACTAGACTAAGGTCCAAAATCTACAATGGGTTATCTACAATGGAATGTAAACTATTGTTATAAGTTTGTAATCGGGTTTTCGAAAAGTTTTAGTCCTAGACACACTGTACAAAAGCAAAACAAGACAAAACATACGAAAATGAAAAAGCAAATAAAAGAAAACACAAGTAAAGTCATGTACTCCATACTCCATCAACATTCAAGCACAATCAACCACAACACCAAAATGCTCAACTTCGAGAGCCTCCAAATAGCAACAACCTAACTCCTATACAAAAGTAAAGAAGAAAGAAGGAAGGAAGTTACCAAGCGGGTGCTTTCATAATCTCTTCAATTCGCGCTATTAAGGTGGTGGTTACCTGTAAGAGTAGAGAACAAGACCGTACACGGGACACGAAACATAACGAGAAACAAGAAAAGAAAAGAAAAAGAAAAGAAAATGTTTTTGATTTTTCGAATTTTTCAAATTTTTATGGATTTTTGAAAGATTTTTGAAAGATTTTTGAAAGAATGAAAGATAGTAGATTCCTCCCCCCACACTAAAACTGTACATTGTCCTCAATGGACAAGTAGGGAAAAACGAGTAAGACGAAAAAGGAAAATAAGAAAAATCTTTTTGGATTTTTATGATTTTTAAATGTTTTTGGGTTTTATAATTTTTTTTGAATGTTTTTTGGATTTTTCAAAATTTTTGAGAAAAGAAAAAGAAAATAAAATAAAATAAAGAAAACGATAAGATAGTGGCGGGCCTAGGTGCAATCACATCACCTAGACCCTAGCCAAGTGGCTAAGAAAATGAAAATGAAAGGGTGAAAAAATTGGGCGTAGGTGTAGTTGATTTAAAAATTGAGATTTTTCAAAAGGGGTCAATGGCGTAATCACAACGCCAAGAGACCGGGAGCATTACCAAGGCCGCGACGGCCACAAAAATCATTAAATGGGACGGTGGGACAACTTGCAATTTTGTTCGAGATAAAACGATCACAATGATTAAAATGATGAAACAAGGAATAAGGAACAACATTATTTCACATACAATTGTAGATTAAGACTCACCGACACCACATATATTTACCCACAACACAAACGAACCACATAATCTACCGACTCTTATAGGGGGGGTCTAGTCTGAATAGTCATTTGACGCAAAGGAGGCCGTGGGAGTTCCCTCACCGGCATACTCCCAAACTCCTACATCCCCCGAGTTGTTCAGTCGGAATTCATAGGGACCTGGAGGTAAGTCCCAATTGTGACGGTTATAAATATTGGTTCGGTTTTTGCAGGGGACAATTAAGGCACGGTCATGGCTAAGAGAAACGAGGCGGTGGTCAGGCACATTAAATATCCAAGTAGAGAAATAAGCCTCGTTAAGCTAGACACGGGGGTCATGTGGTTTAAGATGGTCGGTCGAATAACCCAAATTTCTTGCTATTACGGTCACAAGACCACCACAGTCGACAGAGGGGCGTTGGTCAATAATAATTTGATGAAAGTGTAACGCCACGACAATAGGTAGGTCTAGAGGATAAGGGTTACCGAGTAAAGAGTCACATATCAATTGTAGGACACACACATTAAGGTTAATGATATTGTCGATAGACGGCAAAAGACAGTGAGAAAGGATTTCAGCGAAATAACGAATGGCTGGGTTACGGATTTCAGCGGTAAAATTGGAATTGGGTTCGAAATCACGTTGACCCGGCGCTATGCGCCTCCATAAGTCTCTCCTAGTCGCACTACTTTGCGAATCACTTAGGGGTCTACTTAGTCCGGTACCTGATGAGGGTAAACCTAGAGCTAAGCTAAAGTCGGAAATATTTAAACAGTGATTTCTACCAAACAAATTAAATTTGAACTCCTTAGGTGTGGTCGGGTTATCGATTGTAAAGGTACCTAAAAACTCGCAAGTCAAGTCTTTGTTTGTGAAAGGCACAAAATCAAGGAGTTTACTAATACCAATTCTAGACGATAACTCTCTAATATCGTTCTTAATTCCTAGAATCTTCATTGTGAATGGACAAGGCCATCTCGTACTTTGAAAGTTCTTTTCAGAGAAGGTACGAGCAAGGGGTGAATTAGGGCATGGTAAAAGTTTAGGCCTAGAAGACTTACTAGAAGATGAATATTTAGAAGGATTAGAAGTCGAGGTCATACCTTGCTTACGCGCGGCTCTTTGAGCTCTTGTCTCCATGATAATAATTTGCAAGAAAAATCCCGAAACTTTTGCTTCTCCTTTCTTCAAAAACCCAAAATAAATATTCACCCAAGTATGGAATGGAGTTATGAATGGAGGTTGAATATGGTGTATGGAAGGTGGTGTAATGATTTTGTGATGGTTGAAAGGGTGAAATGATGAGTGAGGTGAAAAAGGTGGTATAAATAAGGGTGTTTGAGGAGAGAAAGTGAAAGTTTTAAAGTTGGTGGTAAAAATTTGGTGTAAGAATGATTGGAGGGAAAGTTATGTTGAGGTAAATTGTTGGAGGGAGATGAAAATGTAATGAGTGAGAAAAAAGGGTAGGTGATCCGGCCAAGTCACACCGCCGGGTGAAATTTCACCCGGTCGGGCATCATCGGGTAAAATTTCACCCGACGACTTTTCGTCGTGAAAATCGTTTTTGCCGTCTTTTTCCACCGGGTGAAATTTCACCCGGTCAAAATCTCACCGGGCGAAATTTCGCCCGGTGTATCTTCACCAATTTCGGCAATTCTGGCAACTTTTCCGTAGGGCAAAGTTTCGCCCGGTCGAGTCTTACCGGGCGAAGTTTCGCCCGGCGGTCTTCTTTGCTGCGTTTTTCCGCCTTGCCATTTCATGGCTCTTCAATAATCACCTAGAGATTCAAATATATGACTCGACTCACATTACATAATCAATATTTCCCACAAACATGCTTGTGGTCTTCGATTTAAGCTCCATAACTTCTCCAAATGCTTGATCTTCATCCAAATTTAGCTCCAATGTGAAATCCAATTTCGATCAATCTTCTCAAGCTAACAAAACTAATAAACTCAAAGAAATATGATACATATATACAAGGTGGTTGTTGAGGATACCACCAAACCTACATCAACTTTGAGAGGCGGTTAAGCAACGCTCCCCGATGGGAGCTCACCAAACTTCATAGTAGCAAAGGTCTCACGAATATGACCGGGATGATAAATCTTCAAACGTTGCCCATTAACCATAAACTTCCCGGTTTTCGGGCTTGATATCTCTATTGATCCATATGGTTGCACTCCGGACACTTCAAATGGACCCGACCATTTTGATTTCAACTTACCGGGAAAGAGCTTAAAGCGAGAGTTGAAGAGTAATACCTTATCACCAACGAAGAAGTCCTTACGAAGAATTCGGGAATCGTGCCATTGGCGAGTTCTTTCTTTGTAGATCTTCGAATTCTCGTAGGCTTCAAGTCTTAGTTCTTCCAATTCTTGTAGTTGGAGAAAGCGATTATTCCCTACAACACTCTCATTGAAGTTTAGCTCGTTGATTGCCCATTTGGCTTTGTGTTCTAGCTCCACCGGTAAATGACAAGCTTTACCATACACAAGACGATAAGGAGTGGTTCCAATCGGCGCTTTGTAAGCCGTCCTCAATGCCCAAAGGGCGTCATTTAATTTCAATGACCAATCCTTTCGGTGTGTATTTACAACTTTCTCTAAAATTCCCTTGATTTGACGGTTGGAGATCTCGGCTTGCCCATTTGATTGAGGGTGGTAGGCTTAGGACATCTTGTGGGTGATACCATATTTCCTAAGAAGGTGTTCAAAGGTATCTTTCCTAAAATGAGAGCCTCCATCGCTAATTATGGCTCTAGGCATACCGAATCTCGGGAAAATCACGTTCTTGAAAAGCTTGATTACAACCTTGGAGTCATTGGTGGGGGAAGCTACGGCCTCGATCCATTTTGAGACATAATCAACCGCGACTAGAATGTACTTGTTACCAAAAGAGGATGTGAACGGACCCATGAAATCAATGCCTCAAACATCGAACAATTCAATCTCCAAGATAGGTTGAAGGGGCATCTCATTTCTTCTTGTTATATTGCCGCTTCGTTGGCATGCATCGCATGTGAGAATGAAAGCTCGAATGTCTTTAAACATGGAAGGCCACCAAAACCCGCTTTGGAGAACCTTGGCAATTGTCTTTTGATTGGCCAAGTGTCCACCATAAGATGCCGAGTGAAGGTGCTTCACGATATTATATCCTTCTTCGGCCGTAACACATCGTCGGTAAATTCCATCTACGCATCGGCGAAATAAATAAGGCTCGTCCAAATAATAGCGTCGGGCTTCATAACGTAGTTTCTTCCTCTCTTGTTTGGAATAATCGTCCGGAATAAAATGAGACACTAAGAAATTGACGATATCGGCATACCAAGGTGTAATAGTTTCAACAGCCATCAAGGCCTCATCTCTCATAGCTTCATTGATGGGAATGCCATCTTGTTCATTGCTCTCTTTACTTACCGTTAGTCTACTAAGATGATCCGCTACCAAGTTCTCCGATCCGGCTTTGTCTTTAATCTCAATGTCAAATTCTTGCAAAAGGAGCACCCATCGAAAGAGTCGGGACTTTGTCTCCTTTTTAGACATGATGTATCGAATCGCCGCATGATCGGTGTGGATAATGACTTTGGAACCGGTAACATAATTTCGGAATTTCTCCATGGCATAGACAACGGCAAGCATCTCTTTTTCGGTTGTGGTGTACCTCGATTGGGCTTCATCTAGTGTTTTTCTTGCATAATAAATCACATGTAGCTTCTTATCAACCCGTTGACCTAAACGGCACCAACGGTAAAATCGGATGCATCGCACATGATCTCAAATGGAAGATTCCAATCGGGAGCTTTGATAATCGGTGTGGTAGTGAGAGCGGTCTTTATCCTGCAAAAGGCCTCAAGACAAGAGTCATTGAAAACAAAATGTGCATCTTTCATAAGCAAAGAAGTCAAAGGCTTAGCAATCTTAGAAAAGTCTTTAATAAATCGTCTATAAAAACCGGCGTGACCTAGAAAACTCCTCACCCCTTTGACATTCGTAGGTGGTGGCAAGTTCTCAATCACGGAGACTTTCGCCTTATCGACTTCGACTCCTCTATTAGAAACAATATGACCTAGGACAACATCTTGTTCAACCATAAAATGACACTTTTCCCAATTTAAAACAAGTCTATACTCTTCACATCGAGTCAACACTTGATCAAGATTTTCAAGACAAGAATCAAAAGATGTACCATGGACACTAAAATCATCCATAAAAACTTCCACGGATTTTTCAATAAAATCGGAGAAAATAGCCATCATACATCTTTGAAACGTTCCCGGTGCATTACACAATCCAAATGGCATCCTTCTATAAGCATAGGTGCCATAGGGACATGTAAAAGTGGTTTTCTCTTGGTAATCGGGATGAATAGGAATTTGAAGAAATCCGGAATGACCATCAAGGAAACAAAAATAAGAATGATGCGCCAATCTTTCAAGCATTTGATCAATAAAGGGAAGGGGGAAATGGTCTTTTATGGTGGCCGTGTTCAATTTACGATAATCTATACACATGCGCCAACCGGTAATAGTCCTAGTAGATATTAACTCACCCTTTTCTCCTTTAACAACCGTCATTCCTCCTTTTTTCGGCACAACTTGTACGGGGCTAACCCATTTACTTCCGGTTATTGGGTATATAATGTTAGCCTCATACAACTTGAGGACTTCCTTCATGACAACCTCTTTCATGGTGGGGTTCAACCTACGTTGACCCTCAACCGAAAGACGGTGGTCATCATCAAGGATGATCCTATGCATGCAAACATTTGGACTTATGCCTTGGAGGTCGGCAATGCTATACCCGATGGCCTTTTTGTGCTTTCTTAAAACAATCAAAAGTTTTTCCAATTGAGGTCCATCAAGGGTAGCATTGACGATAACGGGATAATTAGTTCCATCAAGAAAAGCATATTTGAGGGAAGAGGGGAGTGGTTTAAGTTCAAGATTAGGAGGAGAAGATACCATACTCTTACCCACCGGTAGTGATTCTACCTTTTCATCATGCAAACATTCTTCTTCAAGAGGTGGAGATTCAAATGGTTCTTCTTCTTGCTTATCATCATCTATCAAGCTATACTCAACCAAACTATCAATAACTTCAATGGAATTCATTTGTTCAATCATTGGTTGTTTAAGAGCTTGAGAAAGGAAAAATTCTACCGACTCGTTCCCTATGTTAAATGATAACTTTCCATTCTTAACATCAACTATAGTACCACCGGTAGCCATAAAAGGTCGACCTAAGATAATGGGGGTAATAGTGTCTTCGGGCATATCCATGACAACAAAGTCGGAGGGGATGAAGAACTTACCAACTTGAACGGGTACATCCTCAAGTATCCCAAGTGGGTACTTGACGGACCTATCCGCAAGTTGAATCGACATGCCAGTGGGTCTCATCTCCCCCACACTAAGTCTCTTAGCAATAGAATAGGGTAATAAACTAACACTAGCCCCAAGGTCGCATAAAGCTTGATTGACAACAACATTTCCTACCCGACAAGGGATGGAAAAACTACCGGGATCATCTAGTTTCTTTGGCATTTCGTTCATAAGAATGGCACTACAATGACCCGTGAGAGAAACACATTCTTTGTCCTCTAAGGTTCTCTTTTTAATCAAGACATCTTTCAAAATCTTAGAATACAGGGGCATTTGAGAAATTACCTCGGTGAAAGGTAAATCTACCTCTACTTTCTTTAACATATCCACGAAACGGCTAAATTGAGCATTCTCTTTGTGTGGCTTAGCTCGCTCGGGAAAAGGCAAAGGAGGGACAAAACTGGGAGGCGGTGGAACATTAGATTCTTCTTCTTCGGCTAATCGCTCCGCCTCTTTTCTTTTGGCTTCTTCCGCTTCCATTTGCTCTTTCTTCTTTCTTTGTTCTCTTAATTCATTCTCCGTATTTTGGAGGATATCAAACTCCGCTTGTATTCCCCGGTTTTGTTTGGGGGAAGTGGGAGATGATTCTTGTGGTGCACTTGGTTGATTAACCTCAGATGGGGTAGTCTTGGTGTTCAAGTTCAAGTTCTTATATGGGTCCTCAAGTTCTTTGCCACCTCTCAAAATTACGGCATTTGCTTGGTGTGAAGGATCTCTTGGGTTTTGGGGTTGACCGGGCAAACCATGGGGTGGATGAATTGGTGCGGCTAAGGCTTTTGTTGCTTCTTGTGATTCCCAAACTTTTAGCCTTGCCTTAGTATCTTGATGTTCATTCCATAGTTGGCCAACGGTTCTTTGCAAATCATTATAGTTCTCCCATGAGGGACCTCCTTGACCAAATTGAGAATTGCTTGATTGGCCATAAGGTTGAGAGGGTTGATTGAATGGTTGGTGATTGTAATCTTGGTTACCATGGGAATTTCCTTGGAACCCTTGATTGTATCCATGATTAAAGTGATTACCATATTGATTTTGGTAATTGTTGTAGTTGTTAGGAGCATGGAAGTTGCTACCTTGTTGATTGAAGTTGCTCCTTTGATGAGGAGGCATATATGGGGGCATCTTTGGAGGACCTTGGTTAAAGGGCCTTTGTTGACTTTGATTGAATGGCCTCATTTGATTCCCTTGGGCGCGCGGCATCGGATTCTGAACATTTTGATTTCCATAAGAGAAATTAGGATGAAACCTTGTGCCGGTGTAAGTATTAGAAAAAGGATCAAATTGCGGTCTTTGCCCATATACTTGTATAGCTTGAACTTCATTTGGCTCTTCAACATAAACTTCTTCATTAGAAATGCAAGAGCTAGAGTCGTGGCCATGATTCCCACAATGATCACATTGAACTTCCCATGTTAATAGCTTTGGAGGTGATGGTTGCCTTGGAGGAACACTCCCTTGAATTTGGTAAATACCTCTAGGAGTGGGCTTAGAATTCATGGCATCCATTCTCCTTTTCAATTCTTCAAGTTCCGTTTGGAATTTCAATTCATTAGAACTCGTAGATGAGTTCACTTCAACTTTCTTTCTAGAATCCCTCGATTGACCCATTCTTGAATCACTCCTTGCCATCTTCTCAATAAGATTCTTAGATGCCTCATCGGTGAGAGAAGAGAAGTCTCCTCCGGCGGCCGAATTGAGGTTTTCCTTGGTTCTCGATGAAAGGGTGTTATAAAATGTTTGGGTGGTTAGCCAATCGGGTATTCCATGATGTGGATATTTGCGCAACAAATCTCTAAATCTTTCCCAAGCCTCACTTAGGCTTTCAAATTCATCTTGCTTAAAGGTTTGTATCTCCATGCGATATTGATTAGTCTTTGACGGCGGAAAATATTTCTCCAAGAAGGCATTAGATAGTTGAGCCCATGTTGTAAAAGTATTAGCGGGATGGCCTTGAAGCCATCTACGAGCTCCATCTGTCAAGGTCTTCGGAAATAATAAGCGATGCAATTGGCATGAAGTTAACCCATTGAGACGTGCTCCTACTAATTTTTCTTTAAATGAAGCGATGTGCTCTTGAGCATCTTCTTGAGAAAAGCCGTGAAATGTATCTTGTTGGACCGCGTTAGTCAAAGAAGCTTTCAATTCATAGTTCTCGGGTATCTCTCTGAAATCAACGGGAGAAGGTGTTTCTTCATGTGTGAGTTGAGAGTGCGAACCTAGAGTCGCCATTGGTTGGATTGGTGGTGACGGTGGATTTGGAGAATTTGGAGGTTTTTGAGAATTTGGAGGGTTTGGAGAATTTGGAGGGGATGGAATTGGTGGTGGTGTTCTCGGTGATGGTGGTGGTGGTTGTGAATTTTGTGAAGTGGAAGATATGGAAGAATTGTTTGGAGTGGGGTTATGTGATGTAGAAGGTGTAGAAGGTGAATGTGGTAGGATGGGATTAAGGTTAGGAGGTGATAATGAAGGATGTGAAATGATGGTGGTTGAGTTATTTCCTCGAAAACGCAATGCTCTAAAAGTCCTTTCCGGTTCCGGATCGAACCACAAGGGCGATGACGTGTTCCTGGGCATAAAACTCAATTAAACGGTAAGACTCCTAGCACCTCGCGGTACTAGGGAAAAGAGAGAAGGGAAAAGAATCAAACACAACAACTAAAAACACAACAACTACTAGCCGCTCCCCGGCAACGGCGCCATTTTGATCGCGCCCCAATCGGATCGGTCGTTAACGAAGGACGGGGGATCAAACGATATTTGTAAGACTCGGAATAACACAAAAACTACTAGAGTAATCGTGGTAAGTCGAGGTCGGTCCACAGGGAACGGTGTGTGTTGTGAAGTTTAAAGTGTCGTGTTTGATGTCTTAGAGAGGGGGGTTTTGTAGAGGTCGAGTCTATATTAGAGGAATAACTACGATGATGGCTTAGAGGTGGTCAATCTAGGGAAGAGGTTTTAGGGAGAAGTCGGGATTCGGTACTTGGAGTCTAAGAAGGCCGGAATCGAGTTTTTGTCGCAATGTCGATAAACTCACCTAAAATCCCGCTTTCGCGGTGAATAAGGGTAAGTCCCTGGTCATGGTAATTTCTACCCCGAGTTTCCCCATATTGATAGAAATTAGTCAAGGTCGGTCTAGTTGGCCGGACTAAAACAACAATGACACAACACCAAAAATAAGATAAACCAACATGCAAGCAACCCACCAACATTCCTATATTCAAATAATCCAAGCCCTCATCCCTAAACTCCCCAACAAGAAATCTACTCACACATCATTATGGAAATCATCATAACATGCATATTAATTAGATCTAAACAAGATGATGATGAGAAAACAACACAAAAACTAAACTAGAGATTAGAGAGTGGAAGAGAATTATACCAACTATGTAGATCTATAAGAAATAAGAAGATATCATAGATAAAGATTGAATCTTTGATGAATAAAATGGAGAACTTGTCACTAATCCTCCAATAAACCCAACAAATCTTCAAATAAAACTTGAATAATCTTCTTACAACCTTGAAATCTAAATAATTGTTGATGAAAACTTGTAGATCTACTATTAATTACTATGTAAACTACTAGAGTTTTTGGGGATTTTCTAGATTACTACTAATGGATGGTGTAATAAGATGGTGGAAGGGTGTAATGTCTTCCCTCCTTAGCACAATGGAGAGGTGAGTTAGGCAATGAACTAGGGTAACATATATATAGTAATCTCTTAATGGATTCTTAACCTAAAGCCCAAATCCAACTTTATGCTCCATTAGTGAGACAATCTCCCTTTGCATCTCCATGGGGTGAAACTTCGCCCTGCGGACTCGTCGGTAATTCCCACTGGGTGAAATTTTCGCCCGGTGAGATTTTCTTCTTTTTTTCGCGTTTTCGGCACTTCTTCCCATCGGGCGAAATTTCACCCGGTGGGCGAAATTTCGCCCGGTCAGTTTCGCCCGGTGGAGAGTTCTCGAAAATTCTTCGGGAGGCATTTTCACCGTCGGGTGAAATTTCGCCCGGTGGTGTCTCACCGGGTGAAATTTTGCCCGGCCATTTTTCTGGCCTCGAATCTTGTCTCATTCTTCGTTTGTTCGATCGGATGGCTTTAAACTTTAAGTTGTGTGCTCTGCTCTTTGGACGGTTTTCCCTTCTCTTGTGCTCGTGGAAGCTCAATCGTGATTTTTGTAGCAAAACCTATCAAAATTGATAGAAAAACTACCAAAAACACGTAAAACGTGCAAGAGGGACGCTAATGCGAGAAGTATGCAAAATATGGCAATAATCGCACTCAAGACTCGCAAAACGAGGGAAAAACGGGTCTAAATGGAGGGAAAAACGGTCTAAATTTAGCACACAACAGTAGGTGATATTATTATTAGTATAAAGTTCATGGAGAGTTGTTCTATGATTTCGCGACCGATTGCTAAACACCACCTAATCTGGACGCTCGGCACGTCCCACCATCATTTCATGATTTTGCCTCGTCCGGATGGGAAACCGTTACTGTTGGGGCCTACTACGGCTGCGTTTTACCTTCCTCATAATGATGAATTTCCTAGACCAACTACCGAGCCTAGTGCTCCGGTTGTGGAGGAGCCCGAGGGTACGTCTGATTTTGATCGTTGGAGCGATTGGCGCGAAGCAATAGAAGATCGAGTGGAAGAATCTGTTGATAATAGTAGATTGGCCGCTGAATTCGGTCAATGTATGAATCGGTTACAATTGAAGTTGCATCCTAATGACTACTCGGAGCCCGTGAGCAAGCGAGATCATCTAGGAGGGCGGCACGTGAGGCTAAGTCATGTGGCGCTGGCTCCTCTTCTCACTCTTGAGCCCGAGGTATTTCTCTTCTCATTTCTTTTATTGTCCTTAGTTCATACATTCGAGGACGATGTGTTATTCAAGCGTGAGGAGGGAAATTATCTCGTTGTATATAGTAGTTATTTTGTATTACGTCTTTTACTTCAATTTCAAAAAAAATACGAAAAAAAAAAAAAAAAAAAAAAAAAGAGAAAAATTAAAAAAAAAAAAAAAAAAACCCGGCTAGGCGAAAACCCGGAAAGGGCACCCAGGCAAGAATGAGGAATGTGGCCGAGGACGGAGTGAAAACCCGAAAGGACGCTCCGAGTAAAAAGAAAAATCGAGTTGCGTGCCACGAGAGTAATGTGAGAAAAAAATGAAAGCTACAGTGAAAATCCGCAAGGGCGGACGCTCTAGGCAAAATGAGAGAATTAGGAAAAAATCACTATTACTTTCTCCATTTTTGGTGTTGGCGTCATAATAAGGGTGACAAAGAAGGTCGGAAGGGTAGGATTAGTTGGCAAAGGTGAGAAGAATCGCGGTGCGGTGTAGTCATAGCACTATATTCTATGCGATTGGTGATGTTTGTTTGGTATATTGAACTATTAGAGGCGTTTAGGATTGATCGCATGTGTGGGATGTGGAATATGGTGGTATACATTTGTACCACCGGTGACATTTGTAGCACATGTGATCCATTCTAGGATTGGAGAAGTAAGGGGCGTTAGATGTAAGTTTTAGCTTATATTTATTTGCTAATGTTCCTTATTTTGAGGAATTAGGTCGATGATAATAGTTTGATATTGGGTGTGTTAAGTCAATTGAGCCTTTGAATTGAGTTTCATGAGAATGTTGGATTAGAAGGTGCATTATCTCATAACGAGGGAAGACGAGTGAGGGTCGGTGTGTGTAATGTTATTCTCACGCATTTTGGACCAGTGACGGTTGTGTTTATGGTGTTCTTCGAGTTTTACTCAAGGACGAGTAAAGGTTCAAGCGTGGGGATATTTGATGGGCCGTATTTAGTCGTATTTATTACGACGGTTTTGGTATATTTTGTGAGCTAAATCGGTTGTCTTGTATCGCATTTGTGTCAGTTTGGTATAAATGTAATATAGGCTATTTTGAGGATGCTAATCATTGGACCGTCGATTTGGGCTAAGAGAGAATGAAACATGAAGAAGAAGAAAGCCCACTTAAAGACCCGGAACGACAGAATCGAAGAATCGCGCGAAACAGGAACAGCTGTCCATGCGAGTCGCCCAGAAGCCACGCGAGTCGCGCCACACTCATGCGGGTCGCCCGGACGCCTGGAAAATCCTACGCGTTCCGTCTTATTTTGTGATATTTGGCTACGTTTTTAATACTTGGGTTTCAATTAGGAAACTTTATTATTACTAGTAGGGGTGAGCAAAACCGGATATCCGATCCGGATTTGTAAACCGTATCGGATATCCGGTTTTAAAAATCAAAAAATTCCCGATCCGTATCCGATCCGGTTTTTTTCGGATATTCGGTTTTCGGATATCCGGTTTTTTCGGATATCCGGTTTTCGGATATCCGGTATCCGGTTTTATATTTTTTTTCTATTTTTCTATTTTTTAAAACAATTTTTTCATTTTTAATTATGAGTAATTAATTGATTTTTAAGTAACGTTACGTTTTATATAAATTGATATAATAAAATACATAAAAAAAACCTCAAAAAAAGGGTATATATGTCTTATGGTAAAATTATTCTAACAAAATATTACGTTTCAATACATAATATCATAAATTTACTAATAGTTTTGTTTTTTACCTTTGAAAATAATTGGTGAGTTTTGAATTCTTTATTGTATAATTCATATTAGGATTATATTTTTCATATTTTTTTTATTGTTTTAAAAAAACCGGATCGGAAACCGGATATCCGGTTTCTATTTTTCCCGATACGTATCCGCTACGGTTTGAAGGAAAATCGTATCGTATATCCGGTTATTCGTATCGGATATCCGAAAATTCGTATAATTGAAAGCGTATACCGTATCGTATACGTATAATAAAACCGTATCGTATATTTTTGCTCACCCCTAATTACTAGGATATTTTTATTATTATTAGTAAACTATTATTAGGTTAAGCTTAGCTTTAGATTATTATGGACATCATTCATCACATCTACGAGTTGAACGTAATTGGAGAAGGAAAGGGAGAACTTTTGAAGAAACCTAATTTTCCACCTCAAAGTATGTGTAACTAATCTTCTCTACTTAGATTCAGGCCTTTGAAACGCTCAAGAAACGTTTGTGAATTTGAATGTTTTGATTATTAACCTTGATTATTATGAATTGCTTCGTCATTAATTTCATGAATGTTGTTGTTGATTGCTAGGTGTACAACTAGTATTTAATTGCATCGTTCTATCGTTAGTATCGTTAATTGAGTAGGATTTACTGATTAACTTTACATTAGTAACAACTAGGACTTAATATTGAACGGGATACGTTGATATTAGCAATTCATATAAATATCTAAGGCGCGACTGGATTGTACTTGCTATTTATTCTCTATCGAATTCTCAGATCTATATTGCTTCCGTCTAATTGAACCTAGAACTGAATTGTTTAGGTTGTTTTACGGTTAGGGTTAATTAAGAACGGGATTCTTTTTAGTTAACCATTCTTAAGAGAATTGGAATTTCATGTTCACGATAGAGTAATCGAGGTTATTAATTGAAACCATCTTATGATGATCAATCGCTATTGAGTGTGGATTTGTGCTTGTGTCTAAGTTCTATTTCATCATTTGATATCTCGATTTATTAGCTTTTCGCTTTAGATTATTAGAATCTCATACATAAATACCCCCCCTTGGTTACTACGGTCTTTAATTACGTTAGAGGTCGATTTTATCTACACTTTAGTTAGCATAATTTCGTTATTCTGATTCCCTTGGGTTCGACCTTTATTTCTACTATACTACGTTTTAGTATCTAGATTTAAGTGTTTATAAATTCTAATTTGAGACATACGACTTTAGCCTGTCACCTACCCACTTACTTGTAAGTCTACCCTTACCATGCTTTCGATCTTAGGTTCGGGTTCCTAAACATTCAACTAGTTCAACGTCTCAAACTAATCAAAAAGATACAAAACAAGTAGTAAGGCAATAACATATGAATGATCAATCAAATAAATAATTAAACTAACATCCCCAATTCAACCAACATAGATCTCCTTCAACCCTAGATAAATAAATTAGCTACTCATACTAAAAGATAAAGCAATAAAGAAATTAAGCATGATAAAAGACAATATGAAACTAAGAGAAAAGAGAAAAATACCAATTACGTAGAACTGAAAGATTAACGATCTAAAAGTATAGCTACAAACTAGAAGAAATCTGATGCTAATAAAAAGTCTAAACTAAACTACTGAATGAAAAAGTGTAAATAAATCTAACCCTAAGGAGGGTATTTATACTAATAATGATAAGGAGTCTCATTACTCCTACTTTCCTAAGGATTAGGAGGAACTAATTAGGAAATAATATCCCGTAAAATAAGAGTTATGGCAAGTTACGGAGTCTAAAAACTAAAAATCTCACGAAATAGCTTAAAACCGACCGGTTTAAGGTCTTCCCGACCGGTTCAAGGTCGTCCCGACCGGTTCAAGGTCGTCCCGACCGTTTCAAGGTCGTCCCGACCGGTTCGGGTTCCTCTGCACTGCGCGACAAATTTGAAATGCTTTCTGTTTGTTCGTTACTTATCGGATATGTGATATATCGTTAAAAAGCTAAGAGAAAGATATTTCCAACGCCTTAAAAATCAACTCAATCGGAGTTGTAGAACTCAAGATATTCACGTTTGAAGTTGACCCTTATTTTAGCGATCGTTCTTTCTTCTCGATTTGCATTTGTTTGAGCTTTCCAACTTATTTCTTTGTCGTTTCTTATTGTTTCTTCACTCACGTCCTTACTCAAGTATTCAATTAGTATCCTCTAACTTTTATCACTTCTTTCTTGTGGATTTCATGGCTCGAATCTCGTCATTGCCCAAAATATAGCTCAATCGCCTTCATTTGTCTCGTTTCCTACAAAACGTAAACAAAATACCCGGCATAACAAAGAAGGATGAAAAGCTAGAAGAACAACTCCTAGGATACATAAAATGAACCAAAATAAAGGAAAAGTTATATATATACGAAATGAGTTCATCAAATCCCCCAAACCAAACCTTTGCTTGTCCCTAAGCAAAACAATCATCAAAGAGTATGGACAAGACTTAAAACAATGTCTCAGAGCTAACTTCATCAACACGCATCATCCCAAATCTAATACTCTAACAAGCAAATGACACTTAGGCTAAAGAAACAAATTCTAAAGCAAATGATGAAGAGTAAAAGAATTTCAAAAATCAAGCTCCAATCAATATTCAAATCCAAACTTTTAATCTTGCACAACCTTCTATGTCGAGATTCCTTACGGTTTACACTCAGCACTTAATAAGGGTAATATTGTGAGTTTATGTAAAATCGAAAAGACAAAGCACTCACCTAACTGCGACTTACGAGAATATGCTTGCAATCTAACATAATATCAATCTCTACCAACCGTACATACACATTCGATCGGACAAAGACACATGTCGAGGACTTACATATGGTATAAAGTGAGGCTAATTGGGTAAGAAGGGGCAAAACGATTTGGATATGTGGAGGTAAAAGTCAAGCTAGTCCAACCGTAACCAAACTAAACTCATTCCATTCTTAACCAACTTCAATCAAAAGAATTACAAGTAGTACCAAGCACCATATTTTCAACTTTTCATAACCGGCTTCGCACCAACAACTACGAAAACAGAGAGATCAATTCTTTTCTCATAGCAAAAACACATTCCTTTTCTTGTTTCACTTTTCTTCTTCTTTTTTTTCAACTATCTCCTTTCTTCTTCTTTTTTTTCTTTCATTGATTTTTTTTTTCAATTCATCATTTTTTTTCCAATTCTCTTCCTCAATTGACATGGTATTAAATTTCACCCCAAAAAAAAACAATTCCTTTTTGATTAACCAAACTAGCTTGACTATGGTAGGCAATTTATAGCATGTAGTTAATAAACGGGTCAAAACAGGTCAAATTATGGCTATGCGGAGTTCATGGGAATTAGATAAAAGAAAGAGGATTGCCTCTTCTACATGTGTCACAATCACAAACTGAATGTATACAGGTATTTAAGAGACGAATGTCATGCTTATGCAATTTAATGTTACATGCCTCATAAGGAGTACTACTATCAACCTATAAGAAACTGATCATGGATGTCATCAGTTTCATGGGCGAACCTATTGAGTAGCAAGAGGTAACGGGCGCTACCCCAACCCCGGAAAATTCGATGAAGAAGATGAGTTTGTGCTACCCAAAATATAACTAAGTATAGAATAAAATAATAGCATGCATAAAATCAACAATGAAATTCTTTGGCCTAGTGGTAAAGTGGTGGGTTAATGTATTGAATGTCAAGGGTTCGAACCCCAATATGGGATGTTTTTATTATTTGTATCTTTTACTCTTTAATACTCCATTACTATCTTATTTTCGAGGGAAAATTTGATAGAAATGTTGTACTCCATACTATTTAATACACAATATAACATTTTTTTATTTATGTAAAATTTACATTTTTTTAAAGAAGACATGTCGATTAAATTAATTTATATGCTACTTTGTATATATTTTACTCCGTACTAGGAATACCATATATATTACATAATTTTGTTATTTAAATTTAATAGTTACGAGTACTAAAATCATTCCCATAAAAGTAAATGGTCGGTATTATACTAATTATTTAATTAACGTTCGACGATATGAGGTTTAATTCTCAATAACCACATCAATCATGAGTCGTTTGTTAAACAAAATTGAGTTTTTTTTTTTAATTTCTCTAAAAGAGAAAAAAAAAAAGTCTTAAAAAAATTTCGCTACCCCATATTTTGAATCCTAGATTCGCCCCTGATCAGTTTAGGGTCTAAGTCTCACAATATAAGTAGCTTACTCGACAACAGGTCAATTGACTCATTTGGCATTCAAAACATAATCGGCGACAAGATTAAAGAAATACTAAACTCAAATAACGGGAAATAAGTGTCATTCACAAGAAAGAGCAAAGAACTAGGGAAAAGCATGCGACAAATGCAATATCATCATCGCCGACACAACTCTATACTAACGCACACAAAAAAAAAACGAAAAATAATAAATAAAAGAAAACATTTATCTTTTTTTTTTTTAATTAAAACACACCCAAAAGAAAAATACACAAGACACAAAATATCCCCCCAAACCAAATTACACAATGTTCTCATTGTGAACCAAAGTAAATAAAATAGGACAAAAATATAACGGATAAAGGAAGATAAACAAAAAAGACGGAAAAAAAAATATAAAAAAAATAAGAGAGAAATAAGGGAAGGTACCGACAAAATATTTTTATATGCTGCAAATAATTTCACCCCAAACCAGCAACAAACATGGGGGATAAGAATCAGACTCATGACCATCAGTATCAAAATCATAGCAGGTCAAGGCTCGCAGGAGTAGATCAAATGTCTGCGCATGTGCTAAACAGAAGCATAAGTAGCACCAAGATACAAAGAAGACGTTATATAAAATCAATGTTAGGGATCGTCTTAGTCTATCAAACGAGCTGGGCCAATCCTGAACATGGTGGTCATAGTATATAAGAAGATTAAGACTGCTCATAGGCGGCTCGTAAGGCAAGGTGGTGTACACACCAAATTTCTCAAATTTCCTCCAAGGCTTATCATCGAGTATAAATTGCACAAGAGAATAGTTAGAACTCTCAAAACCAGTCAAAACATCAATCTTACTTGCCTCACTTTCTTTAGGAAGGTTATCTAAATCCGACAAGTCTAAACTCAAACAAATTTTCTTCAAAGAATTATCACAATTCTCCTCACAAATCATAAACTCAAACAAAGGGTCACGAGATATCTGATCAAGATAATTAATGGGTGAAAGGGATTCATCCTCAATATAAGGGAAAAATCAAATATCTCTAAAATGGGTTTCTCAAATTGTGGACATGACATAGGTCCACCCCGACGCGGCCACGCGCGGGTTTGGGTAGGCGAATGAATCTCCATATGAGAATGGATCGAATTGAAATTTAGGTCTATGTAGAGTCGCCACCGAATTTTATGGTTATTCGGAACCGTTCGAGCCCACTCTATGTCGTAGTGGTCCGTATACAAAATACGGCCCATTTTCGATGTCAGAGTTTATTGGGCTCGTCCCTTTGCATTGCGATACCAATACCTACGTTATCGGATATTGTGTATTGAATGACTCTCGTGCGCCAACGGTTTCGGGCATCCGGAAACAGAGGTTCTGAGTAAGGGGTGAGGGTACGTGTTGGGAAGCCCACAAAGGACACCCAACCCCGCCCGCACATTAGCGGCCTCTACTAAGAATTCGAATGACTTACAATACGCGCGTTAGTAAAACGGGAAAATAATATGCAAAGATTTATTTTCCCTAAACATGTGAATGAAATTTGAAAAGGGTTTCTAAGTCAATTTAATGCAATTTAATTCTACGTCGAAGTGGAATTTAGCATGTGGGTTCATTTAGTACAATAAACGAACAAAAAAATAAATTGACAAAAGAAACAACAAACGCGTTAGTAACGATGTAATGATATATAACGAATAATAAGGGTTTGTGCGAATATTGAATGAGATGAATGATGTACAAGATGATGCATGGTTTTGAAAAGATAGTATACACATGATTAATTACGCACGTGTTGACCTAAGTCGTAAAATACTATCGAGTTTTGAAAATAGAATAATGTACGATTTATTGTGTTAATCGTTATGAGGCTACTCGATCGAGTGGTCGACGGACTCGATCGAGTAGACCCGGAAAAGACGATTCTGCTTTGCGTTATGGACCGTACTCGGCCGAGTTATTGACCAACTCGGTCGAGTACCTAGCCACTCGACCGAGTCACTGTGAGACTCGATCGAGTAGGCGTCGTAAAAGGCATTCTGATTGGATTTTAGGGTGTCACTCGATCGAGTGACTAAGGCACTCGGTCGAGTGGCTCCTGTACGAATTTGGTTCGTTTGCAATTTAATTGTTGATTTTGAAATTGCTTTTGATTTTTGAGAGTTCGACGATTTTACCGAATCGGACATAAATATTGCATAATTTATGTTCGACTTGGTTTTTTATAAATCGCGAATTTTGTTGAACCGAATATAAATATTGTTGAATTTATACCCGATTCTAAATTTGGAGTACTCGTTGTATCCCATATTCGATTATTTGAATCGATATAGGATATTAGAGTGAAATAGAAAAAAATAAATTATGTGGACATGACATAGGTCCACCCCGACGCGGCCACGCGCGGGTTTGGGTAGGCGAATGAATCTCCATATGAGAAGGATCGAATTGAAATTTAGGTCTATGTGGAGTCGCCACCGAATTTTATGGTTATTCGGAACCGTTCGAGCCCACTCTATGTCGTAGTGGGCCGTATACAAAATACGGCCCATTTCCGACGTCAGAGTTTATTGGGCTCGTCCCTTTGCATATCGATATAGATGCCGACTTGAGCGGTTAATCGTATATTGAATGACTCTCGTGTGCCAACGGTTTCGGGCATCCGGAAACCGAGGTTCTGAGTAAGGGGTGAGGGTACGTGTTGGGAAGCCCACAAAGGACACCCAACCCCGCCCGCACATTAGCGGCCTCTACTAAGAATTCGAATGACCTTCTAATACGCGTGCTAGTAAAACGGGAAAAATGATATGCAAAGATTTACTTTCCCTAAACATGCGAATGAAATTGAAA
Organism: Agrostemma githago; assembly: GCA_958450325.1. Classification (NCBI taxonomy): domain Eukaryota; kingdom Viridiplantae; phylum Streptophyta; class Magnoliopsida; order Caryophyllales; family Caryophyllaceae; genus Agrostemma; species Agrostemma githago. The sequence goes on along the minus strand of OY288256.1, from coordinate 8,299,274 downwards.
AGTGGGTTTCTATGTCAATTTAATGCAACTAAAATTAACGTCAAAGTTGTATTTTAGCATGCGGGTTCATTTAGTATAATAAACGAATAATGATTAAATTGACAAAAGAAACAGAAAACGCGTTAGTAACGATATAGCGATATAACGAATAATAACGGTTTGCAAATATTGAATTGAATTGAAAAGATGCAAATATGAGGATGCATGATTTGAAAAGATAGTATACACGTGATTAATTATGCACATGTTGACCTAAGTCGTAAAATACTATCGAGTTTGAAAAATAGAATAATGTACGACTCGTGTTTGAGTCGTTATGAGGCCACTCGATCGAGTGGTCGATGGACTCGATCGAGTGGAACCAAAAAAAATGATTCTGTTTTGCGTCAAAGACCGTACTCGGTCGAGTTATTGACTAACTCGGTCGAGTACATGGCCACTCGACCGAGTCACTGTGAGACTCGATCGAGTGGGTGTCATAATTAGCTTTCTGACTCGATTTTAGGGTGTCACTCGATCGAGTGACTAAGGCACTCGGTCGAGTGGCACCTGTACGAACTTGATTCGTTTGCTATTTAATTGTTGACTTTGAAATTGCTTTTGATTTTTGATAATCGGACATAAATATTGCACAATTTATGTTCGACTTGGTTTTTTATAAATCGCGAATTTTGTTGAACCGAATATAAATATTGTTGAATTTATACCCGATTCTAAAATTGAATACTCATCCTATCCCATATTCGATTATTGAATCGATATGAGATATTTAGAGTGAAAAATAAAAAGGATGGATTAATTTTAGTCGCTTTGAATTAATTATCGTGATATGAATAAATCACGTTAATTAATTCATATGACTTGATTGTTAGATTCGATATCCAATTATGGAATTGGTATCGAATCTAAAATCGACGCTTTACTTGAATAGTAAAAAAACTTGATTCCCTCGACTTTTCCGACATCGAAATAAATCCCTAGGGATTGTGATGTCGGATCCGTGTCAACAGGTTTCGACCCTTATTAAAAATTGACTTTAGAAAATTGATGAATGCAAAATTGATGATGATAACGAGAAGTAATAACGGAATCTTGTTTAAGTTGACTCATCTCAATAATCAAATAATCGGGATACCGGGATAAGCGACCGTCAACGCTGTGTGCAGTACACTTGTATGTTCGTGTTTTCTTATCCCGATATCCTTCTTACTCGACACAAATCAATGAGTATTTTAATATTTTAATACTAAAGATATTATAGATATTATGATGCAATGACTAAAATAATAAAAAAACGAAAAAACGAGGAAGAATGATGAATGCGCAATAATAATGATAAAATAACCGTAACACTAATAATAATAATACGAAATAATAATAATAATGCGTAGTAATAATAACGATAATACGTAATAATAATAATACGGTAATAATAATAATAATAATAATAATGATAATAATAATAATAATAATAATAATACGGTAATAATAATAATAATAATAATAATGATAATAATAATAATAGTAATAATAATACGTAATAAGAATAATAATGCATAATAATACGTAATAATAATAATAATAATAATAATAATAATAATAATAATAATAATAATAATAATAATAATAATAATAATAATAATAATAATAATACGTAATAATAAAATATAGTAGTAATAATAATATATAGTAATAATAATAATATATAGTAGTAGTACGTAATAGTAATAATAATATATAGTAGTAATAATAATACATAGTAGTAGTAGTGCGTAATAGTAATATATAATAATAATACATAATAATAATATGTAATAATAATATATAATAATAGTGATAATAATGCAAAAAAACGAGAAAAGAGGGAAAAGGAAAGAAAAAGGGGTTTGTCACCCTCAACCTACATGTTTCAGTCTCGGTACGGACTCGTAAACGCGGCTTTAACACGGGAGTCTTCGAGGTGTATGGAGGCTAAGTTGTGGTGGCTCGGATTGAATCCCTAGAACTAGGTTTAGGGTTTGCTAAAGTCGGTTTTCCTAGGGTTTTTCTAGGGTTGGTAAAAACGTAGTATGTGTGTAGGATGCTAGGGTTTTTTTTGTGTTGTGTAGATGTCCTAGAGTGTACTAGGGTATACTAGGGTTTTTGAGGTTGTGAAAGTTGTGTTGATGGTGTGCATGGGAGGGTGTTTATATAGAAGAGATTAGGGCACCCGGGCTAGGGCACTCGACCGAGTAGGTAGCCAACTCGGTCGAGTGGCCCGTTATGTCAGCCGCCGGGCTCAAAGCAGGCCCACTCGATCGAGTGGATGGGTCACTCGATCGAGTGGCCTAGATGGGTCGCGCGGGTCTTGTTTGGACCTTGACCTTGATGGATTTTGTGTTTGACTTGGACTTTTGATGGTTGTATGGTTGTTTTGTGTGTCTCGGAAATGACTTTGACCGGGGTTGACCCAATCGTGAATAGTCGGTTTTATTGCCAGTGTCGGTTTTGGCCCAAATTAGTCTTGTTTGACTCGGAATGGTCCGCTGGGCCTGGATTCGAGGTTGATTTTGTGGAATTTGTACTCTGTAAGTGCATTAGCCAGCGATTAATGGATTTGAGCCCGTATCCGAGCGCGTAGAAACACGTTAGCGTCCGATCATCATCGGGTGATTTTTGGAAACTACCATAGACACCTGGCAGTCAAAATGCGGGTGTCTACAGAGCCCCCACTCTGACTGAGGCTTGGACAGGGCGAAAGTCAGAGTAGCTACCAAGCCCGTTAAGACCTGGTAGGCTTCCGATCGGGTCGTTTATAGTCCATTAGACTTGCGTGAAGGGCTCGCCAGCCATGAGGCAGAGATCATACCTGCGCTCCGTGGGGACTTTGGGCTTGTCGCGTAAGCCCTGGGTGTGCCTGTGTGTTGGCCCATCCCGTGCCATCCCGGGAAAATGCTGCTGGGGAGATTTGATGACTTGCACGTCTTCGCTTGAGTCGTACCTGTATAAGTCACATAAAAATGTATGCAACACGTAGGTAGTAAAATGACTCGTGCTGGGGAAAATGATTTTTGAAGTTTTTGAAATTTTGAATTTGAAATCCTGAAAGCAATCACGAGCTAGGTTTTCAAAATGGAAAGGGATATAAAAGAAATTCGCAGTTTAAATAGACTGAAATGTGACCTTGTCGAAAAAGATCTTTTTTCAAATGGCTAATTATTGCAAATCTCAAAATGGAGTTTGAAGAGAGGGACCTACCGACAGACTCGACTCTGGACAGGACGAGTTGACTGACACGGACTGGACTCTCTAAGGATTGGACCGTGACTCAGTAGGGTAGTGGGCCGCCTAACAAGACTCTCAAGTTGCGCTATCCCGTAACCTAGGCGAGTGGCAACACGGTCGTACATCGAAATGGGATATATATGCTATAGGGGGACCGCAGTAGTCCGTAATGAGACTGTTTTAGTCTGGTGCCCTTCTGGATTTCCTATTTTAGGATACATTTCCAAAGTGGGTATTGCCTCGAGTCCTGACAGATTTTTGTCTTCGACTGAGCCGAGTAGTAGGACACACTACAGAAAGGAGGCTAGATTTTTTTTGGATTTATCTGGATTTTGTGAGTGGATGGAGAACTTCTGCCTAGGAGAAGCCCCCAGGACAACAAAGCTAACTGTTGAGAACACGATGGTGTCGTGACCGGAATAATGACGCTTTTTGAATGTGTGTCAATGTGGGTGGTTGTGCCTCTGTTGAAAGGCTGCCTACGTATTCACGTGTGGTGAAATCAAACCAAGCCGTAGTTCAGTGGATCGAAAGATGTATTATGGTGCCTAGTCTAATAGGACTTTGTGTGTAACTAGCCATAATGACGGTGTGGGCTAGGTGCATTCCCAGTGATGTCTTGATCAAAGGGCTTGAATGGTTAGGATATTAATCCTGTGACTGTGAGCGTTCTCCGGGGTAGCCCCCAGAGGTGGTGTGAACTATTTGGGCATGTTCTATGCCGACTGCAAGTTGAGTTCCCGTGTTCGGGGTTGGTAACTGGTTTGGATGGGAAGAATTGGGACGGGATTTTAACGAGTTTTGCTCTCGGGGATTTTAACGAGTTTTGCTCTCGAGGATTTTAACGAGTTTTGCTCTCGGGGATTTGACGAGTTTTGCTCTCGGGGATTTTAACGAGTTTTGCTCTCGGGGATTTTAACGAGTTTTGCTCTCGGGGATTTTAACGAGTTTTGCTCTCGGGTCTTTGACGAGTTTTGCTCTCGGGGATTTTAACGAGTTTTGCTCTCAGGTCTTTGACGAGTTTTGCTCTCGGGGATTTTAACGAGTTTTGCTCTCGTGGATTTGACGAGTTTTGCTCTCGGGGATTTGACGAGTTTTGCTCTCGGGTCTTTGACGAGTTTTGCTCTCGGGTCTTTGTATGGTGATTGTGAATTTTGTTATGTAAAGGGAAAGTCGAGTAAAATGGCTCGAACTTTGATCGGGATAGGTTTTGATAATGCGGGATCTGGTTTCCATGTCTGGCCCTAATGGTTAGGGGTATCCTATGGTGCTTGAATCCTCAAAATTCCGGGCTGTCTCTGGCCTGGGTCTCGGGGAGGTCTTGAGGGTTGTAATGTGGGAAGGCTGAGTGTGGTGTTATCTGACCAGCTTGATTGTCACTCCCCTATTGGATGGCATGGATAATTTTGAATTTGACCGTACCCCGGTCAAAGGATTTTCACTTGAGTATTTGATTATTTGATTTTTTGATTGACCTTGCGGTCATGGGGTTTTGATAATTTTGACCGTACCCTGGTCGTGGGGCTTTCACTTGAATTGACCGTTGACCACGGTCATGGGTATTCTGAATTTTTGATGATGGCCTGCCTTTTTTTGTTTTGGCCTTTTGCTTTTTTTTTTCATGGACTTTCGATTTTTTTTTTGTGTCCAGTTTTTTTGATGGCCTTTTTTTTTGCTTTGGCCCTTTTTTTCTTTTTTTTTTTGACTTTTGATTCACCTCTCAGCCCCGGTCATGGGTTTTTGGATTTTGGTTGACCTCTCAGCCCCGGTCATGGGTTTTTGGATTTTGGTTGACCTCTCAGCCCCGGTCATGGGTTTTTTTGAATGTTGGTTGACCTCTCAGCCCCGGTCATGGGGTTTTTTTTATTTTGGTTGACCTCTCAGCCCCGGTCATGGGTTTTTTTTTTTATTTTGGTCAGACTAACACCAAAGGTAGGGATCGGTTGATCTTATCGGATGGGTGTTTGTTATGGGAAATGGGCTTGCCTCCCGTCTTAGACCCAAACTAGAAGACTACCCAGATTTGTCATAGGATTGGATATGCTCCTGCTAAGGGTAGTTATGTGGCTTTTCTATACCAGACATGGAATAGGTAAAAGGAAAACACGGGCTCGGTTTCCTGCAGTCATTATAGATGTGCCTATAATAGTCACGTGCGTGTGCTCACAATGTATGATGGTGTTCATCATGTTCTCGGAAACACATAAGGAAAGTGTATATGAGAAAGAATATTGAAAGCTGATTTTATTGAAATTTGAAAAGGAGGACAGAATGCAAAATACTCTGACTCCGATTTGGAAAAGAGGATGTAGGGTATCCTAGACTCGGACTCAAACTTAGACTCGAATCAAATCCGGACTCGGATGCTTGGTTGGTTGTTTTTTTTTTTTTTGGTAAGGTCTTTGATTGGAGAGAACGACGGGTGCCACGACTCGCCTAAACTCGGCTTTGCGCAAGTACAAGAGTCAGACTAGACATGGCCCGGGGTGACGAGTCGACGAAGACTCTCGGACCGGGATACTTGAATGTTGACCTAGACGAGGTAACGACCGTAAATTAGACTAGAACTGCAGAAGGGTGAGTTCGAAAATGGGGCGACCATATTTGACTCGGGATAGACCCTCCTAAGACAAATGTGTAGGGTACGATTCTCGGAGTGACTGTGATTAGTCATTCCGTCGGAGAATAGCCCCCAAGTGAGACTAAGGACTTAGATGGTGTGGCATCTTAAGTGACTCGAAAGTGGGGTACGTGAGACACGTGTAAGACATGACCCTTAGAGCAATCGTGATTGATCGCTCTGCTAAGGGTTAGCCCCCAAGTGGGATCGATAATTTTGTTAAGACTCGAGTGTCGGACAAGTGACCCTTAGACGTAAGGACCCCGAACCTTTTGTTATAGGGCTATGCCTTGTAAAAGGTTGACTCGGAAAAGACACCTGGACGGGTGACTTGTGCAAGGTGGGCCTCCCTTAGAATTCGACATGTGGGCCGAGTCCTATTCGAAAGAAGGTCCACGTGAGACATCCCCATACTTTTAGACTCGATTGTGTAGACGGGCCCTCCCTTGTAGGAGTATGTCCTACGTAGGTGGGCCTTGCCTTAGTCTAATAAGGCGGACTGGGATAGGGAAGAAACTCGTGATGTAAGATCGACATAGTTTCGACGCTAAGGACCTTGACAACTTAAGACTGGACCCGACACTGCTAAATACGGGAAGTCCTAGAAGTGGAAGGTTTTGAAAATTGATGATTTTTGAAAAAGGACCGAGTGGACTCGGTGAATGGCCCAAATTTTCGAAAAAGAGGACGAAAAGTCATTGGGCCACGGGTTTTGAAAGTTCGAAAGTATTTCGAGTTTTGAATCGGGCAGCATACCGTCTAGAAAATAGGCTATTTTGAATAAAATCATAAGTCCTAAATTCGGTATGTGTCCCGGGTTTTGAAATTGAATAGTTTGAAAAGGATGCAATTTTGAAAAGTTGACGGTTTTTTGAAAACGACTCGGAAACCAAGTAGCACGTAGTCACACAAGCATTATAACGACGCCATGTATGCTCTATACTAAGTCTCGGTCGGTCTATAAGGGGTCTATACCAGTGTACATAGTCTAGACGTTGATCGGGACGGACTTCCTAAGTCGAGTTGATCTTAGAACATGCCGCGAAACCCACTCGAATCGACTATGGACACCTTTCAACATATCCATATTGGAGTACATCGACGGTATAGTGGGACGTCGGTCGCGAGTACCGGCCCGGGAAAATATGGGTTATGCATGAACCGTAGAACTAACACGGGTATTGTATTTGTCAAACGATTTCTATTCGAGTCTCACCCTGAGGATGCCGATGGTAAGTCACGCATCAGTTAATCCCCAGCGGAGTCGCCAAATTGTGGACATGACATAGGTCCACCCCGACGCGGCCACGCGCGGGTTTGGGTAGGCGAATGAATCTCCATATGAGAAGGATCGAATTGAAATTTAGGTCTATGTGGAGTCGCCACCGAATTTTATGGTTATTCGGAACCGTTCGAGCCCACTCTATGTCGTAGTTTATTGGGCCCATTTCCGATGTCAGAGTTTATTGGGCTCGTCCCTTTGCATATCGATATAGATGCCGACTTGAGCGGTTAAACGTATATTGAATGACTCTCGTGTGCCAACGGTTTCGGGCATCCGGAAACCGAGGTTCTGAGTAAGGGGTGAGGGTACGTGTTGGGAAGCCCACAAAGGACACCCAACCCCGCCCGCACATTAGCGGCCTCTACTAAGAATTCGAATGACCTTCTAATACGCGTGCTAGTAAAACGGGAAAAATGATATGCAAAGATTTACTTTCCCTAAACATGCGAATGAAATTGAAAAGTGGGTTTCTATGTCAATTTAATGCAACTAAAATTAACGTCAAAGTTGTATTTTAGCATGCGGGTTCATTTAGTATAATAAACGAATAATGATTAAATTGACAAAAGAAACAGAAAACGCGTTAGTAACGATATAGCGATATAACGAATAATAACGGTTTGCAAATATTGAATTGAATTGAAAAGATGCAAATATGAGGATGCATGATTTGAAAAGATAGTATACACGTGATTAATTATGCACATGTTGACCTAAGTCGTAAAATACTATCGAGTTTGAAAAATAGAATAATGTACGACTCGTGTTTGAGTCGTTATGAGGCCACTCGATCGAGTGGTCGATGGACTCGATCGAGTGGAACCAAAAAAAATGATTCTGTTTTGCGTCAAAGACCGTACTCGGTCGAGTTATTGACTAACTCGGTCGAGTACATGGCCACTCGACCGAGTCACTGTGAGACTCGATCGAGTGGGTGTCATAATTAGCTTTCTGACTCGATTTTAGGGTGTCACTCGATCGAGTGACTAAGGCACTCGGTCGAGTGGCACCTGTACGAACTTGGTTCGTTTGCTATTTAATTGTTGACTTTGAAATTGCTTTTGATTTTTGATAATCGGACATAAATATTGCACAATTTATGTTCGACTTGGTTTTTTATAAATCGCGAATTTTGTTGAACCGAATATAAATATTGTTGAATTTATACCCGATTCTAAAATTGAATACTCATCCTATCCCATATTCGATTATTGAATCGATATGAGATATTTAGAGTGAAAAATAAAAAGGATGGATTAATTTTAGTCGCTTTGAATTAATTATCGTGATATGAATAAATCACGTTAATTAATTCATATGACTTGATTGTTAGATTCGATATCCAATTATGGAATTGGTATCGAATCTAAAATCGACGCTTTACTTGAATAGTAAAAAAACTTGATTCCCTCGACTTTTCCGACATCGAAATAAATCCCTAGGGATTGTGATGTCGGATCCATGTCAACAGGTTTCGGCCCTTATTAAAAATTGACTTTAGAAAATTGATGAATGCAAAATTGATGATGATAACGAGAAGTAATAACGGAATCTTGTTTAAGTTGACTCATCTCAATAATCAAATAATCGGGATACCGGGATAAGCGACCGTCAACGCTGTGTGCAGTACACTTGTATGTTCGTGTTTTCTTATCCCGATATCCTTCTTACTCGACACAAATCAATGAGTATTTTAATATTTTAATACTAAAGATATTATAGATATTATGATGCAATGACTAAAATAATAAAAAAACGAAAAAACGAGGAAGAATGATGAATGCGCAATAATAATGATAAAATAACCGTAACACTAATAATAATAATACGAAATAATAATAATAATGCGTAGTAATAATAACGATAATACGTAGTAATAATAATAATAATAATACGGTAATAATAATAATAATAATAATAATAATAATAATGATAATAATAATAATAATAATAATAATAATACGGTAATAATAATAATAATAATGATAATAATAATAATAATAATAGTAATAATAATACGTAATAAGAATAATAATGCATAATAATACGTAATAATAATAATAATAATAATACGTAATAATAAAATATAGTAGTAATAATAATATATAGTAATAATAATAATATATAGTAGTAGTACGTAATAGTAATAATAATATATAGTAGTAATAATAATATATAGTAGTAGTGCGTAATAGTAATATATAATAATAATACATAATAATAATATGTAATAATAATATATAATAATAGTGATAATAATGCAAAAAAACGAGAAAAGAGGGAAAAGGAAAGAAAAAGGGGTTTGTCACCCTCAACCTACATGTTTCAGTCTCGGTACGGACTCGTAAACGCGGCTTTAACACGGGAGTCTTCGAGGTGTATGGAGGCTAAGTTGTGGTGGCTCGGATTGAATCCCTAGAACTAGGTTTAGGGTTTGCTAAAGTCGGTTTTCCTAGGGTTTTTCTAGGGTTGGTAAAAACGTAGTATGTGTGTAGGATGCTAGGGTTTTTTTTGTGTTGTGTAGATGTCCTAGAGTGTACTAGGGTATACTAGGGTTTTTGAGGTTGTGAAAGTTGTGTTGATGGTGTGCATGGGAGGGTGTTTATATAGAAGAGATTAGGGCACCCGGGCTAGGGCACTCGACCGAGTAGGTAGCCAACTCGGTCGAGTGGCCCGTTATGTCAGCCGCCGGGCTCAAAGCAGGCCCACTCGATCGAGTGGATGGGTCACTCGATCGAGTGGCCTAGATGGGTCGCGCGGGTCTTGTTTGGACCTTGACCTTGATGGATTTTGTGTTTGACTTGGACTTTTGATGGTTGTATGGTTGTTTTGTGTGTCTCGGAAATGACTTTGACCGGGGTTGACCCAATCGTGAATAGTCGGTTTTATTGCCAGTGTCGGTTTTGGCCCAAATTAGTCTTGTTTGACTCGGAATGGTCCGCTGGGCCTGGATTCGAGGTTGATTTTGTGGAATTTGTACTCTGTAAGTGCATTAGCCAGCGATTAATGGATTTGAGCCCGTATCCGAGCGCGTAGAAACACGTTAGCGTCCGATCATCATCGGGTGATTTTTGGAAACTACCATAGACACCTGGCAGTCAAAATGCGGGTGTCTACAAATTAATTTTAGTCGCTTTAAATTAATTATCGTGGTATGAACAAATCACGTTAATTAATTCATGTGACTTGATTGTTAGATTCGATATCCAATTATGGAATTGGTACCGAATCTAAAATCGACGCTTTACTTGAATAAAAGAGGACTTGATTCCCTCGACTTCTCCGACATCGAAATAAATCCCAAGGGATTGTGATGTCGGATCCGTGTCAACGGGTTTCGACCCTTATTAAAATTGATTTTAAAAATTGATGAATGCAAGATTAATGATGATGATGACGAGAAATAATAACGAATTGTTGTTTAAGTTAATTTATCTCAATAATCAAATAGTCGGGGTATCGGGATAAGCGACCGACGACGCGTGTGCAGTACACTTGTATATGTGGTTTTCCTTATCCCGGTATCCTTCTTATTCGACACAAATCGATAAATATTTTAATGCTTTGATATTAGTAGTATTATCGATATTATGGTGCAATGAATAAAATAATAAAAAAAAACGAAAAAAAAGAGGATGAGAGGGAGATGAAGACGATGTGAAGAAGAGAAGGAGAAAAGAGAGGGTTTTGACACCCTCAACCTACATGTTCTTGTCTCGGCGCGGACTCGTAACCGTGGCTTTAACACAAGAGTCTTCGAGGTTTATGGAGGTTGAGTTGTGGTGGCTCGGGATTGATTCCTAAAACTAGGTTTAGGATTTTTGCTAGTATAGAATTGCTAGGGTTTGATTAGGGTTTGATTAGGGTTTGTAAAAGACGTAGTGTGTGTGTGTGTAGGGTTGCTCTAGGGTTCTTGAGGTTGCAAAAAGATTTTTTAGGGTTGTAAAAAGTTGTGTTATGTGTTGCATGGGGGTTGCTTATATAGGCATGGCTAGGGCACCAGTTTAGGGTTACTCGACCGAGTATGGGGCTAACTCGGTTGAGTGGCCCGTGAAGCCTGCCGTCGGGCTTGAAACACGCCCACTCGATCGAGTGGGTGGGTCACTCGATCGAGTGGCCCAGTTGGGTTGCACGGGTCCATTGTTTTGGACCTTGACTTTGGGTGTTTGATGGGTTTTGTGTTTGACTTGGACTTTTGAAGATTGTATGGCTGTTTTGTGTGTCTCGGAAATGACTTTGACCAGGGTTGACCCAATCGTGAAAAGTCGGTTTTAATTCTGGTGTCGGTTTCGGCCCAAAATAGTCTTGTTTGACTCGGAATGATCCACTGGGCCTGGATTCGAGGTTGTTTTTGTGAGATTTGTACTCTGTAAGTGTGTTAGCCAGCGATTAATGGATTTGAGCCCGTATCCGAGCGCATAGAAACACGTTAGCGTCCGATCATCATCGGGTGTTTTTTGGAAATTGTCATAGACACCTGGCGGTCAAAATGCGGGTGTCTACACAAATAAATCATCCTCGGTATCCCATCTATCCATATTTTTTCCACTTAAGGAATCATCAAAAAGTGTATTCTCCTCTTCCCTTTGATTTTTTCTCACATGCTCAAGATCCTCTATTTTATTCAATTCCTTTTCCAAAATCTCATAATTGAAATCAAATGACACTCTCTCAAAATCACACAAATCAAAATCCTTAATGTTGTCCTCAATTAAAAGAGCAACACTTGGAGCATCTAAACACACATTTTCCTCAAAAAACATACATTCCAACTCAGTGTCATTGACATTCACAAAGTCAGGAGAAAGTTGGATTAAAGTGTGTGGTAGTTGGTTTAAAGGAGAATGAGATGGTTCACAAGGATCAAATTCATCGAAATCGACAGCATGCGTCATATTATTATTCATGGGGGATTGGGGAACTTGGATAGATTGAACATTATACACACCATCATCATCTTCATCATCAATTATGTTCACAGGAGATGGAGATGGAACACTTACCTGAAGGTTATTTGCTACTTCTATAGGCGAACTCGATTGACTTTGTTGCTTTTCGTCGGCTAATTGGGTAAGAGCTAGCAACTGACCTTTTAGAGTCTCTTGATTTTGTAGGAGTTGCGTGAATTGTAGCATCAAAGCCTTGATTTCCGCCATTTCATTATTCCACCTCATCTCTGACTCAGCACTGTTTCGGGCTAAATATTTAAGGAGTTCCAATCGCTCCTCATAAGGCATATAATTAAACATCCCATCGCAATTTGCCTCAATATTAGCCCGTCTCTCATCATCCACACCATCATAAATCATATGACACATCTCCCAAATATCAACATGATAGCCACTTTGATAAATAAAAGACTCAAGTCTATCCCAATAAGTATGCAGTGACTCGTGATTAAATTGTGGAAAGTAGAAGATAGTCATAATGATTAGACAAAAAAATGAAAAAGTAAATATATATATATATATATATATATATATATATATATATATATATATATATATATATATATATATATATATATATATATATATATATATATATATATATATATATATATCAGTCTTGAACAAATGCATGTGGTGAACTTATTTGATCCCTTATATATATATCAGTCTTGAACAAATGCATGTGGTGAACTTATTTGATCCCTTCTCTCTCTCTCTCTCTCTCTCTCTCTCTCTCTATATATATATATATATATATATATATATAACCCAAAACAAATAATAAGCAATAATACAAAACCGTCTCTCCGGCAACGGCGCCAAAATTGACAAGGCTAAAGTCGTATAACCTTAATCAAAATAATTCTAACAAACAACTTATTAGAATATGTTTATATTCATTGTATATTCCATAGAATCTCAGTTAGCAATTTCCTTGTAATTAGCTTCTCAATCATAGCTCAATTAGTGATTGCCTTCCAATCAACTAGGATAGAATCTCGTCATTTCACATTTGCTAACTTAAGTAACAATCATTGTATAAATATAGGAGGCTGTACATGATAATACTCAAGGGAAAATAACATTCTTTATGGTATTAGAGCTTAGCTCAACTTTCTAATCCTCTCTCTTACACTTCCGCTTACATCATCATCAACCTCTTAATCCTTGACCCTTCCATCTCGACAATGGCAAATGAAGTACAAAAATCCTCTCCCTTCCACCTAGCCTACTCTGTTTCCAACATAAAAAAATTATGTCGAAATCACACTCGAGACCGAAAACATCCACTATGCCTCGTGGGAAGAACTGCTTCTGAACACCGCCCGCGCTTTTGATGTTCTCGATCATATTGCGCCTCCCAAGAATGTCGTGATCAAGAAAGATGCACAGTGGGACCGTCTCGATGCCATTGTGAAGCAATGGATATACAACACCATTTCTCTCGACCTTCTTCATACAATACCTGGTGCAACGGCCCAAGGTGCTTGGGACCGTCTCAAAGATATTTTCAATGACAACAAAAACACTCGTGCTGTCATGTTGGAACAACAGTTCAGTAACATTCACATGGACAATTACCCGAATGTCTCGTCGTATTGTCAAACTCTCAAAATGATCGCCGACCAATTATCCAATGTCGGTGCTCCAGTTTCAGAAACCCGACTCGTCCTTCAACTGGTCACGCACTTATCCGATGGTTATGATGGGGTCGCTACGATCATTCAACAAAGCGATCCTCTCCCACCATTCTACAATGCTCACTCTCGAGGAAAGTCGACGTGCCAAAATCGCCTCCACCACAACTGACACGGCTCTCATCGCACCCCAAAACAACACTTCTGTCGACTCGAATCCTTCTCGTTCCAGCAACAATTACAGAGGTAATGGCTCTAACAACTATAGGGGCAGAGGTGGCCGCAATCAACGTGGGAATTATCGTGGTAAGAACGGTGGAAATTCCAATCACAATAACTCCAAGTCCAGCAAGCCTAGTAACCGAAATGGACAGCAGCAGCAACCCGGCTCGAATCCCGCTTGGACCTGGACTTCTTTGTCTCCGTGGCAGCAGCCGACTCACCAACAAGAATGGTCCATGCCTCCGTGTCCGTACCCCACCACCGGATGGACACCACCGACAAACTCGAGGTCGCAAGGCATCCTTGGTCCACGTCCTGCCCATGCTCTCATTGTCCATCCAACGGCCACTAATGCACCACAGGGAGCATTTGTTCCGACTGACATCGCTGCTGCTATGCAATCTCTCGGCCTGCAACAACAACCCGATGACAACTATAATATGGACACTGGCGCGTCGTCACACATGATATCCAATAACGGTACTCTCTCTTCTTATTCTTTATTGAGTGATAATCGTCATATAGTAGTCGGAAATGGCCACATGATTCCTATAGTCGGTTGCGGTGCTATGAACCTCCCACACCCTAATCAATCTCTTATTCTAAAAAATGTTCTTCACGTCCCCAATATCATAAAAAATTTAGTGTCTGTTCGAAAGTTTACTACCGATAATCAAGTCTCTGTCGAGTTTGACCCATTTGGTTTCACTGTGAAGGATCTCAAGACGGGTATGCCGATTATGAGAAGCCATAACACGGGCGGCCTCTATCCTCTCCACTCATTAAATAAGGCTGATCACCATGCCCTTACAGCCACTACTTCTTTGACTTGGCACGGACGCCTCGGACATCTCGGTCCGGCCATTTTTAATTCTCTATGTAGTAATAAAACAATTCCATGTCGTCCTCTTAATAAAATATCAGTTTGCAGGTCTTGTCAATTAGGGAAACACGTTAAACTTCCGTTTCATACGTCATTGTCCAATACTGTAGCCCCATTTTGACATTTTGCACACCGATTTATGGACCTCACCCGTTCTAAGTACCATAGGTCACCGTTACTACATACTCTTTCTCGACGATTACACCATTTTTTTATGGACCTACCCCCTCACTAATAAATCCAACGTCTTCCAAACCTTTACCACATTCTACAATATGGTTAAAACACAATTTAACCTCTCTATTAAAACTCTTCAATGTGATAACGGTCGGGAATTCAACAATTCTCCACTTCATCGATTTTTTGAGACTCAAGGCATGTTGTTCCGATTTTCTTGTCCTCACACCTGTTCACAAAACGGTAAGGCGAGCGTAAGATACGAACTATAAATAATACTATCCGCACCCTCCTTATTCATGCCCACATGCCTCCGTTAATGTGGCACCATGCTCTTGCTATGGCTACCTACATACACAACATCATACCAAGCAAAGCTAATCATTACAACTCACCCACTTCTAGCATTTATAATCGTGTCCCGTCATACACTCACCTTCGCACGTTCGGTTGTCTTTGCTACCCACACATACCTCCCACTATTATTCATAAACTTGATCCCCGTGCAACACCTTGTGTCTTCATCGGCTACCCAACTAATCATCGAGGTTACAAGTGCCTAGATTTAGCCACACAGAAGGTCATTATAGCTCGACATGTGACATTTGATGAATCGGTTTTCCCTTTCGCTCACACTGATCCCTCACCGACCTCCTCCTTTAAATTTCTTGAATCTGAGCCCACACCTTACATAACCTACCTCTTGACCAACTCTCCATCACCCTCACAACCCGACATAGCTGACCCCGACACACCTCCACATACTCCCACGACACACACCCCGGGACCCCCTGCCACAACCCCACCCTCACCAAATGAGACACAACTAACAGGTAGCTAGCAGCAAGTAAGGGTCGGATCCACAGAGAGACAGACGAATATCGCTAATTATCTAATAATTGATTCTAAACTATTTAAATTCTGGTTTTATGAATTTGAACTAAACTAATATGATTATGTAATATAACGAGGTTCTAACAATATTAAAAGGATCTAGTACTTTCCGGTTCACTATGCAATTAAATTGGGTCAAGTTAATTAATCATTCAATCAATCAATCACAGTTATTTAGGGCAAAGACACGGCCTTTCGGATCTTATATCAACCTTAGGATAGATTCTGACGGGCTCTCGCAACTTACCAGATTATCCTACCCACTTACTTGTAAGTCTACCCTTACCAGGCTTTCGATCTTAGGTTCGGGTTCCTAAACATTCAACTAGTTCGACGTTTCAAACTAATCAAACAAAGATACAAAATAAGTAGTAAGGCAATAACATATGAATGATCAATCAAATAAATAACTAAACTAACACCCCCAATTCAATCAACATAGATCCCCTTCAACCCTAGATAAATAAATTAGCTACTCATACTAAAATATAAATCAACAAAGAAATTAAGCATGATAAAAGACAATATGAAACTAAGAGAAATAAGAAAAATACCAATTACGTAGAACTGAAAGATTAACGATCTAAAAGTATAGCTACAAACTAGAAGAAATTCGATGCTAATAAAAAGTCTAAACTAAACTACTGAATGAAAAAGTGTAAATAAATCAAACCCTAATGAGGGTATTTATACTAATAATGATAAGGAGTCTCATTACTCCTACTTTCCTAAGGATTAGGAGAAACAAATTAGGAAATAATATCTCGTAAAATAAGAGTTATTGTAAGTTACGGAGTCTAAAAACTGAAAATATCACGAAACAGCTTAAAACCTGTCGATTTGGGTCTGTCCCAACCGGTTCAAGGTTGTCCCGACCGGTTTGGGTCCGTCCCGACCAGTTTGGGTCCGTCCCGACCGGTTCGGGTTCCTCTGCACTGCGCGACAAATTTGAAATGCTTTCTGTTTCTTCGTTACTTATCGGATTTGGACGTGTTATATACCGTTAGAAAGCTAGGAGAAAGAGCTTTCCAACGCCATAAATATCAGCTCAATCGGAGCTGTATAACTCAATATATACACGTTTGAAGTTGACCCTTACTTTAGCGATCGTTCTTTCTTCTCGATTTGCATTTGTTTGAGCTTTCCAACTTATTTCTTTGTCGTTTCTTATTGTTTCTTCACTCACGTCCTTCCTCAAGTATTCAATTAGTATCCTCTATCTTTTATAACTTCTTTCTTGTGGATTTCATGGCTCGACTCTCGTCATTGCCCAAAATATAGCTCAATCGCCTTCATTTGTCTCGTTTCCTACAAAACGTAAACAAAATACCGGGCATAACAAAGAAGGATAAAAAGCTAGAAAAATGACTCCTAGGATAACATAAAATGAACCAAAATAAAGGAAAAGTTGGGGTTAAATATATATATGAAATGAGTTCATCACAAAACCCCCTCCCCCATTGTCAACATGGGGTTATATATACGAGAACATGATCCACATGCATCGTGGTTTCTGTGACTTGCTGGTGGTCCACATATTGAGCCTAATTCTATTAATAACTTACCCTATGATCGGAAGCCTGGATAGAGTGTTGTTTAAGCATAATTAATACATACGACCTAGTGAGATCGAAAGCCTCTAGGACTCATTATATAGTTAGCATTATTTCGGAAGGAAAATGCATTAGAACCTTGTGATCCCAACATCGGATCACCAGGCCATCCTAATTTGACATAATCATCCTACTAAGCTGCATTTGAATCTATCCCTTAGATTTTCCTTTATCATTATTTTTACCATATTATTCATAATTAGCCATTTAGCTTTTCTCATTAGTTAAATATTTACTAACCCCATGTAACACCCCGACCCAAACTAGGACCGGAAATGTTAGTGGCGGTAGCTCACCAGGCTCTGTACTGGTCCCACAGACCAATATGAGTCCTTTCCAGCACATTTTGTCCTCACTCATGTGCATCCTGGAGACTTTCCCAGGAGGTCACCCATCCTAAGATTACTCTCACTCAAGTATGCTTAATTGTGGAGTATGGTCATTTGGGAAAAAATCATTAAAGGCAAAAGGAAAGGAAATCCAATGTAGCCATTGCAAAAAAAACTTGGTCATGATGAAGAAGATTATTGGCATAAAGGCAAGCCCCAATGTCATAAGTGCAAAAAATATGGTCATTTGGCAAAGAATTGTTGGTCCGAATAAAAGACAAATAAGCCACAAGTTGCCAAAGAAGAAGCCTTGTTCTAATGGTGAGAAGTGCACCATAAGTATCCGGTAGAGAGATGTGCTCTATCAAGTTGTCAAGATTACTTTAGGAAAGACGTGCTCCAAGTGAAAGATGGTGATTATGTGCATCACAAGTGAAGAGAAGTGCTTCACATATTAGAAGAATATTGGAGAGAAGTGCTCCATGAATTTTTAAGTAGACAAATTTTGAATCAAGGGAGTGTGTTGAATTATTGATTCAAAAGTTACATTTTACGTATTATTTTACATTTTCCCTCCTAAAGACCACCAAAGTTGTGTAAGTTGTTTCGTCCGCTATTGTAGTGATTAATCTGTACCTGCGTGGTGGGTATTAACATATTTGTCATGTTGTTGGTATCGTTATGGAAAGGGACGAACCCTACAAGCTCTAGTACTATAAGGCAAGCCGTGCTTTGTGCACGATATGCCTAAGTATAGAATGGGTTCGAACGGGTCCGAACTCCCACAAAGTTCGGTGACGACTCCAACTATCATTTAAATTTCAACCCAAGAACAATCTTACCACGAGATTCATCATTCGCCTACCCAAACCCGTGCATGGCCGTGTCGGGGTGGATTTTACCATGTCCACAAAAATAAACTACTAGCCGATCGGGTATTAGCGTACCTTACGCCCTTTCACCTAATGTTGAAATTTAAATGAGGTAAAACACTCCCCGCAAGACAAGTGAAGTCTTGTGAGAAAAATGGTGTGACCATACAACTCGAGCACAAATGGGCACACAAAGTGGTCACAACAATGGAGAAATCCGCCTTCCCCATTCAGGCGACGAAAAGCCCGAAAAAGAACAAAAAAATAAGAAAAATAAAAAGGGTAGGCCAAATGTGAGAAAAGTCGACTCGGGGTTTAAACACAATACCAATGCCAAAAGTTAGCCAAGCCAAGTGATCAAGACCGAACAAGTAGAATTAGTAGATCCAAATCCCGAGAATTAGGTTTAAACCACAAGTAAATGACTAAGACATCAAGGAATCAAGCATCCTCACGGTTACGCTCGTCTCTCTAGCAAGAGCAAGCGAATTTTGTGCAACAAAGGAACAAAACACACTCACCTACTACAACTTACTAAGCACACTTGCAATATAATGTGGGGCTTCATCCCAAAACTACTACCGACAAGCAACAATTAAGCGAGCAAATTAAAGGTGGCATAGAGTTGAAATGAGGATATGGGGAACAAGAAAGGTAGAAGAGGGTTGCGCTTAGCGCGATTTAGGGAATGAGAGGCTCAATCTGAGTGATCAACGACCTAAGCAACAACAACTTTCAATATTCCAACATCCTCAAAGCTCAACTGTACCATGACTTGGTACTTTTACAACAATGACTAGATCAACATAAAAACATGGTAGGAGGGTGGCAAAAACTCATGAGAAACAACCAACTCCTAACTAGGTAACAATCATTAATCACGTGCAAATCAACAACGTCACTTCAATTAACCCATCTTATTTCGTAATTCATAACACTCAAAATTCATGTCACAATTATTTGTAACGCCTTTTCTCCTCGATTTTATGATTGAGGGTAAGTTTCTTGACTTTTTCTCTTTTCTTTGTCTTTTTATTGTTATCCACACTTGAACCATCATACTTGAATTACCAAATGATTATATAATTCCTTCTCTATATCTCATCACCCAAAATATTTTAATTCATCAACGATCAAAGATCACTTTGGCTTGTGGTTAGTCAAAGGTTAATGAAGAAAAAGAAGGGGATAAAGGCTCAAAAGGGTTCAAGAAGGGGCCCTAATCTAAAGGGTAGAAAACAAGTTATATGGCGATGTGGAGTTCAGTATATATGTGGATGCCACAAATAAAAATGCTCATAAAAGTTGCAAGTTTATGAAGTAAAGGGAATGACGACACACTTATGCAAAATGACAAACGTGCTAAACAAGGAGACCTACTCTCTACCTATGTGGGACCGGTTATGGATGTGTCGGTCCTAATAGAGACTCTAATCCTCACATTTTGTAGTTTTTCAAGAACCTTGATCAAGTTAAATCCTCGAAAAGGTCAATTAAAAGAGTCAAACTACTAGGTACAAGAATTACTACTTATCCATGCACGACATCACACAAAGCAGACTAGACAATCAAACACGGGTATAGTTTAAACAAGTATCCACATTGACGATTGTCATCCTCTTATAAAAACCAAAACGAAAAGAAAAGGAAAATGCTTTTAAATTTTAATGGATTTTTCAAAAAAAAAATTGAACAAAAGAAAACACAAACACAACAAACAAGTAATTACAATCCCACAATAATCACCACAAATACACCACCAAACTCCGACAAGATTCAACCAACATCCTCAATCCACAATGGAACAATCAAGGAGAAACTCCCCCACACTTAAACTGAATATTGCCCTCAATGTTCAAAACAAGGGAGGGAAGGGAGGGTAAGAACAAAATTACTGTAAGAGCATAAGATTTCCCCCACACTTGATTGCTTCCATGTACTTCATCTTCAATCCATGTTGACTTCTTGTTGGAGATTCCTACAAACAAAAACAAGCAACCAAACACAAAAATATGCACAAAAGGGTTTGGGTTGCCTCCCAAGAAGCGTAATTTTGGCTAGGACCGCCAAACCTTGAAGTTTGCTTTTCTTAATTATCACCACATCCATATATACCATTCCCATCAAGGGCTCCTAGAATTAGGTCAAAGGCCCTCGAGAAATCTTCAAGAAGACTTGAGTGGTATCCGGGCCAAGGTATTATGAAGGGATCCTAAATAAAGAAGAAAATGGAACAATCACCCATGAAACCCGAATCCTTCCATTTGACAAACTTCAGAACTCACTTCTTTCTAGAACAAGCTTTTCTACCATGACCAACCTTCAATCACTTCCTACAAGAATCAAAAGGCGTTTTATACCTCCTCTTAACAACAAATCCATCCATATTGCTCAAATTTCTCCTTCTCAACTTTGCCTTAACAATCAAATCATTCACATTGAGCTTATCTTCCAAGCTCACACCTTCAATATCCTCCAAGATCGATAATGTGGCAAGACTCCTTATGATTTGGTGATGTCGTAGTGGTTTGGAAACCAAATTCGATCTTCTCATCACCTACTTCGAAGGTAATATTACCCTTTCTAACATCGATAAGAGCACCGATGGTATGTGTAGGAAGGGTCTTCCAAGGATGATCGGAGTGTTGATGTCCTCCGGCATTTCAAGGACCAAAAAATCAACCGGGATGAAAAACTTCCCAATTCTCAATGGTACGTCCTTAAGGATTCCCAATGGTCGCTTGGTGCTTCGGTTCGCCATTTGAAGGGTGATATTGGTGCACTTGAGTTCTCCCATCTCTAGTTTCTCAACAATCGAGTATGGAATCACACTCACGCTAGCCCCCAAATCACACAAAGCTTTCTCAATCTTCAAATTACCGATTGTGCATGATATCGAAAAGCTACCCGGATCTTTCAAATTAGGAGGGCTAGGACTTTGCAAGAAGGCAGTACACTCACCGATGAATTCTATGATTTCTATCCCACTCAAGGACCGCTTCTTTGTCAAGATCTTCTTCATGAACCTAGCATAGGCGGGTATAAGAGTGAGTGGCTCGATAAAAGGGATGTTAACTTTAAGATTCTTCACAAGGTCAAAGAAGCTCTCACATTTTTTATCCATCATGTTCTTTAATTGTCGAGATGGAAATGGTAGCATGATCTTTATGGGTTCCTCGACCTTCTCAACTTTGGTTCTTGAACCAAACTCTTATTTTTCTTGTGAGTTATCTCTAGGGATTCGGGCTTCTTGGTAGGTGTGAAAGTGGTTAAATTCGTTTTTGATGATAAGACATTACCACGTTCATCCACATCTTCAAGTACTATTCCTCACCTAAGCTCGATTTAGAGATTTCATATTCAACTCTTATCTTGGATTGCCTTGAAGAAAATGGCAAGTGAGCTTCAATTGGTTTATCAACAAGTTTCTTCACTTCAAAAAATATAGGCTCTTTCAAAGACATCCCCGAATCTTCAAGATTGAAGAGGGGCCCAACTTCCTTTATGAGCTCTTCCATAATCAGACCAGGATTTTGCAAATTGGAGCTAAAAGGCTCAATTTCTTGCATTGGTTCCTATTCAATTGGCAATTTGGGCGATTCATAACTAGCACCACTCCTCAATGTAATGGCATTGGCTGTCTCAAATTTGGATGGAATCCCTTGAGGAGGTAGTTGTTTTTTTTGCCTTGTATTGCTACTAGAAACAATTTGGGAGACTTGGTTTCAAGTATCTTGTTATGGGCGAGGATGTTAGGGATATGTGCATCTTTTGCTATGAGATCTTGTTGCATTTGACTAAAAATTTCAAGAATAGTTTTTTGAGTGTCTCCCTCCGATGATTGGGGCACATGAGGAGTAGTAGTCAAAGCTAGAGGAAAACCATAGTCATTAGTGGAGGATTGACTACCTTGATGTGCTTGTTGATGAACTTGAGTTTGATTTGAACTTGGTAGTGATTGCTTTGGTTTTGAAATGGTTGTTGTGGTTGTTGGTAGTTTTGTGGTTGATGAGTGGTTTGGTTGGAGAATGGTGGATTTTGTTGTTGGGGAGTGAAAAACCGTTTTTGTTGATTTTGGTTGCCTTGATATGGTGTAGACACATAAGCTTGTTGGCTATTTTGGGGTGTTTGGTAGGGTGCAAGATTTTGCATATTCGAGCTCCAAGAGGAATATGGAGTACCTTATTGCTTGAATGCTTGAAAACCGTTGACTTGCTCAGTACTACTTCGACAATGTTGAGGCTCATGTCCATATATTCCGCAAATTTCACACACCCATCGGCTTGTTGTTGGAGAAGTCATGCTCATTGCGTTCACTTGTTGTATTGAAGGTTGGAAGAAAGCACTAGATTGTTGAACTTAGGCACCTAATTGAACTATGGCTTCAATGTCATGCATACCTCCTTTAGATGATTTTTCTTGACCGACAATATTGTGAGTTATGCATGGACATTTCCTTAATTCTACCCCAAGTTTCATTATCATCCACCTCGATGAATCTTCCATTTGACCCCATATTCAAGATATTTCGAGAGTCTTCATAGAGGTCATTCCGAAATTGTAGTACAAGAAACCACTTGGCTAGGCCATGGTGAGAACAAGATCGAACAAGGGCTTTGAATCGCTCACATGCCTCATATAGAGTCTCTTCATCTCTTTGATTAAATCCGGTAATGGAAGCTCTTAGCATGTTTGTCTTCTCAGGGGGATAGAACTTTTGGTAGAATGACAAAGCGAGTTTCTTCCATGTGTTGATCCCCAGGGCCACCTTGTCTAGACCCTTGAACCATTGCTTAGTCTTACCAATAAGCAAGAATGGGAAGAGAACCCATCTTATTTGGTCTTGAGTGACCTCCGATTGAGATATGACATCGCAATAATCCGAAAATGTATCCATGTGTTGATGAGGATCTTCGGTGGGCAATCCACTAAATTGATTTCACTCCACAAGTTGGATAAATTGAGTCTTCGCAAAAAAGTTGCCGCCATAAGCGAGTGGTAGAGCATTCGGTCCGGGCAAGACATCCTCGGTGAATGTAGAGTGAGAAGAGAATTTCGACATATTTGGTGGAATGGGAGGTGGTGAATGTGGTGTTAAGTGGGGTGATGATATTTGAGAGTAAGAGGGTGAAAAAGGTAAAGAAGAATGTGGTGAAGAGGGAATTGAGGTGCCGAAGAAATTTAGGAAGTTCCCCTCGGTGATTTCTAGTGGTGTTGTGTTTAGGTCAATCTCAAATGCTTGCTCTTCGTTGTTATTGCTACTACCCGGTTGAAAGTTCCTAACTTTAGCAATCTTTCGTTGGCGAAAGGCTCTGAAGAGTCTCTACGGCTCTGAATTGAAGAGGAAAGGGTTCTCTCATCCCCTAGGCATGCACTACACACTAGAGAAAACGTGAGAAAACCTACTGCTTTATGGGCACTAGATAGAGACAATAAACGTACACAAGGGAGAAACAAAGAAGCACAAGAGAAAAATGAACACACAAACAAGAACTAAGTCTAAAAACAAGCAAACAAAAGTCTAGAATAACACCGTCCCCGACAACGGCGCCAATTTGATAGTCGGATTTGTCGTCTATCCTACCACCAAATAATCCTACTAAACCTATGCTAAGATAGCAAGAGCAAGCAAGGTCGATTCCACAAGGACGAATAATTATCTAAACAAGAGTTCGCTAAGTAATAAACTAGATTCAAGCAACGAACAATTCAAAATTGATTTAGAATGAGAGATAACTAAAGTATGATCTAACTAAGGCAACAAACAAGAAATGACAATGACAAAAACGATGATTAATCAATAAAGAAGGGACTATGATTAGGTCGGGTTCAAGGGTGTCTAGGTGGTCAAAGGGAAGCGAGGATATTGGCATCGTCTAGTTATCTAGGCTAAGTCCGGGCTTTCGCTACTTAAACGACCTAGAGGTCTCGCACTCTCACGAAAAGACTCAACCTAACAAGATGCAAAACCAAACAAGGGAAGACAAGAAGACAAGCATTTGCAACTACAAGTCTAGGAAGATTTCAACAAGCATGATAAGTGCATAATATCAAGAAGCAACATAAACAACATCCAACACCATCCACTTCTCCCTAATTACCCATAATTGCACCTAATCCCCCTACTAACCCTAGGAGGAAACTACTCACACATATTAAAAGAACAATTAACAATAACAATTGCAATCAACAAAATAAAAGCATTCATAATGAAATAACTATAGAAATTAAGCATAAACAAGAATTGAAAATAGATTAAGCTAAGGAAAGATAAGGAAGAAGAAAATTATACCAAACAATAAGAAAATGAGGAACTTGGAATGAGATTAGAGAAAAAGGAGACCCAATTCTTCAATACAAAACCAAGAATCCCAATAATAAAACTAGATTAACGACTAATTAAAGAGTAATTAAGGAGAGATTAAGGACTAATCTATGCTAAACTAGATCTAGGGTTTAGTCTGTAAGACAGAGTTACAAAAGGAGTATATATAATGTTGGGGTCTAATTAAGAAAGCCCAAAAGAAAGAAGACTAAAAAAGAAAAGAAGGTAGGGCGAGCTGGGCCGCGACCGACCGACCGGTTTGTGAAGGGGGAAATGGCCGGCCGGCCATTTAAAGATATGGTCGTTCAGACCCGGTCACGGCCGGCCGGCCGGCACTTGGCCTAATTAAGCCGGCCATTTCCTCTCCTCTTCTTGACTTGTTTATCTTCCCTTGGCTTGTGTAATTGGGTCCTCCTTTTTGTCGTTACGCTTCATTCCGAGCCCAAACATAAACTTTGCTTTTCTTTTGCTTCGAACCCGGCATCTCAGGATGAACTTGAGTCAAGTCAAACTCGTCCACGACTCGGTTTTTATCCGCTCCAATTCTCGACTTATTTGATTATTCTCAAGACAAGACAAAGCAGTACCAAAATTCTCAAAAATAACAATTATTACTAAAACTAAGCTAAATAAACTAATTACTTAATAATAACTAGAATCAATCTATAAAAGCATTTAAGCACACAAAATCTACTCGAATAAGGATATAAATGTGAGTGAAATAACTAAGAAAATACCATTTATCAGAGAGCAAAGTAACTAGTGAGTTAGGGATGACAAAGGGTAAAATGTGGATAGGATTTTATAGATCCAAATCCAGATTCTTTTCCCCCGAGGTGTATCTAGATCCTTAAGGATCTGAAATTTC
The DNA here is from genome assembly GCA_958450325.1 of Agrostemma githago. Taxonomy (NCBI): domain Eukaryota; kingdom Viridiplantae; phylum Streptophyta; class Magnoliopsida; order Caryophyllales; family Caryophyllaceae; genus Agrostemma; species Agrostemma githago. Next base: position 8,273,333 of record OY288256.1, on the reverse strand, counting down.
ATGATCCAGATTTGTACCCTATAGATCTGTCCAAAAAGAGTCCAATATGTGTCCAATATTTTCCATGCGACAATTTTTTTGAACCACATTGAACTTTTTAGTAGCAAAATATGAGACTAATACAAGCATTGTAAAATTTCAAAAAAAAAAAAAAAAAAGTCTTACACTAAGAAGCTAGGTTAAAATCAGTAAATAAATCAATCAATGAATATCAAATATGAGATTAAATTGATTGATTTGCGTTAATTGTGTACGATACAATAAAAGGGTATCGAAAGAGAGATTGAGGAGAAGTAGAGTAGTTGGAAAAGAAGGAAGGTGAAGTGGTGCACAATGCATAGTGTACTTCACTATACACTTCCAAATGATCAAGGATAAAGAAGCATCCTCCTTAGTGAAGGAGTACACCCAAAGACGTTGAAGGAAAGGAGTTGCGTTGACGTCGATCTCGTTAGTGAAGGAGTACACCCGAAGACGTTGAAGAAAAAGAGTTGCATTGACGCCGATCTCGTTAGTGAAGGAGTACACGTACCCAAAGACGTTAAAGAAAAGTAGTTGTGGTGACGTCGATGATAATCCTTGCGAAGGAATATGGTTGGAGAAGTAGAGTAGTTGTAGGAAAGGTTGGCGAAGTACAACTTACCTTACGAAGGAACGTCTCTCAGCGAGTCGCGATGAAAAAATATTAGGAATATGAAGTGAAATCATATTATTACAAATCATTGAATATCGTTCATTGAATAGTATTATTAGAATTCGTAAGATTGTAAGTCGAACAGTCATAGTCGGATTCCATGTATCGCCGACAACTATGTATAGTCAGATTCGGGTATATATTTGTACGAGTCCTATGATGAATCAACAAACACAATTCACCCAATATACTTCTCTTTTAACATATGTTATCAGAGCAACTTTCTTGGGAGTTCTAAAAAATAAAAAAAATAAAAATCGTTTCCCCTACTCTGTCAGTGGGCACTTACCGTACGATGCTCACCGACAGGATTTTCATGTAAAAAAAAAGAAGGGTTTTTCTACGTTGTACCTTTATGTTATTCTGTTTTCTACCATATACCCCTCCTATTTTCTAAACTCTCACTTATACCCCGACCCTGTAGTTGATTAATTTCATTAAATGTGGTCTAATTACAATTATTTACTCAAAAACCCTAATTAATTTCCATCCACGTCTCTTATGTCTTCTCTAATTCTAATTTTGCATGCATAATTTTTGATTTTTTTCTTCATTTTATCATAATTCTTTCAGTCTTTATTATCCCACAAATGTGTACTCCCTCTCATCCATTCAATTCTTTACACTTACTATAAATGGACAATCCAATCAATTCTTTACATTCCCTTTTTGGCAAAACACTTTAGCTTATAATCCTTATATCCTTACTCTATTTACACAAAATGTCACTACTTTTTTCTTACTAAGTTTGGTGGACCCATAAAACCATTTGATTTACCAATAATACCTTTACTTTTACCACGTTTCTTAAAACTTGTGAAACCCCCCATGTCAAGGATTGAATGGATGGGAGAGAGTAGCTAATACTCTGATACCATAAGTTAAAAGAGAAGTATACTGGGTGAATTGTGTTGTGTTTATTCATAATATCGATGCATATACATAGTACATCATCATCGAAGATACATCGAATTTGAGCGTGACTATTCAGGTTACAACAATACAACTTTACTAATTTTATATTCAATGAACCGTAATTGTACGATACATTTCATATTCCTAATAAAAAAATGACGTCGTCCTCGAGGAAGGAGCAACAAAGATTTGGGGTTTGATTATTTTGGAGGTGATTCTCAATTATAGTTTTCAAGTTCATAAACTAATAACTTTGTGAAAGTCTATGGGTAGGATAAGAATCTCGAAGGAGGATAATCCGGATCATCAGACTTACATATGCATCTAGGTCCGATCCGAATCCTCAAGATCTCAAAAATAAGTGATCCATATCCTATCCTGTGGTATAGGATCTACAAGATCTAGGTAGAATCTGAGATCCGTTGTCATCTTTACTACTCCCTCCTTTTCACCATGTTCTTCATGATATTTTGGGTACAAAGTTTAAAGGAAGGGAATTGTGTGATTGTGGTGGAGTGAGGTAAAAGATGAAATAATATTAACCATGTATTTTGAATCAAAAAAAAAGGAAGATCTTTGAGAACATTCTAAAAAAGGAAAGAAGATCTCAGTGAAAAAAGAGTACTAGCGATTAATGACTAGTGACTTAGTGAGTGGCCTAAACTCTAAAGCAGCCAAGAAGAAGACGCGGTAGTGGTAGTATAAAAGGAAGGCAAAGGATCACTTTGAAACGCTCTCTTGTCTCTCTCTCTCTCTCTCCACTCTCGTCCCTACACACTATTCCGATCAATCAATAATAAACCACTCAACCCTAATCATACTTCCTACAATCCTACACTGCACTACATTCTCTCTCTCCTATCTCTACCCGACCCGATTTCCATGGATACCCCCGACTCCGACCCCCCCACCGCCACCGCCACCAATAACAACACCCAGTTCCTCCGCCACCTCAACAAACTCTCCCACAAGATCTCCAAGCCCACCAACCGCCCCTCCGAACCCCCGCTCCACCCTCCTCCGCCTCAACAGCCACCGGTCTACAACATCAGCAAGTCCGACTTCCGCGACGTCGTCCAGCGGCTCACCGGTTCACCCGCCCACGCCCACGCCCACGCCCACGCCCACGCCCCTCCCTCACTCCACGCCCCTAAGCCCAACAGCTCCCGCCTCCAGCGCATCCGCCCTCCTCCCCTCGCCCCCCTCCTCTCCTGCGCCCGCACCTCCTCCTCCTCCGGGTTTGGGTTCGGGTCCGGTCTTCCCCCGATGTCGCCGCTCCCCCCGCTCCCCTCCTGCCACGGCGCCGCCGAGTCTCCCATCTCCGCCTACATGCGCTTCCTCCAGAATCCCCCCGGAATCATGTTTCCGCCGACGGAGAACTTCGAGAACCTTCCTCCGCCTCCGTCGCCCAAGTCCCCCTGCGCCCTTCTCTCCCCCAAATTGATTCTGCCGCTTTCGCCCACCGTTCCCAGCCCCTAAATGATCGCGATTAAGGTAATTCGTTTAGGATCACTAGTGGTGGAAACCTAGCTTCTTAGGATGTTACTCCATTGTTTTTTTGGATTGATTCAAAGGTTAGATTATATGAATATAGAAACAGAAAAAGAAGGAGCTGATTTGTGTAGAAATGGATGAATATGATATGATATGATATGATGGCATGTAAATTTGGGGTGGTTTTAGGGGAAAAGATGATTATTATGATGTTGATTAGTTGAAGAAAGGTGAAATCAGAGAGTTGAATATATTGTTTTCTAAGGATTAATTTATAGTTATAGTTAATTTCATTTTATGTTGGTTTTATACATGTATGGAAAAACCTAACTTTAAAGGAGTATAATTTCATGGATTCAATTATATCTTGTTCTTTTTGCTCTGTACATTTTGTTTATGGTCTTGTGTTGGCCTAAATATGTGTTGATTCTATGTTGGTCGAAGCAATTCTAAAGAAAGATGTCGTCTTCCCTAATTTCAGCAATTCGATGTGATTTGTTTCCGATTTTTGTTGTGCTGATGAAATGTTTGTGGGCACAATGGTAAAGAAAGATGACAACTTTAGCGATGTTGTTTAGTGTGTTACTTGTTTGGTGATGGGTTTGGTAATGTTAGGCTTTTTTATTTAATCTTTGCTTGTTTTGTGTAAACTTATGTAATGTTCGTTTCATCTTCAGATTATAGATTAGATTAACAAAGAGTATTGTAGTAAATGTGATGATGCTCATAAAATTTCCACCAACTCACTGGAAGCGAAGATGTGATCGTGTATTATTGTAACTTAGTAAAGCTCGTTTGAAAATGTTCGAATGAATCTTGGAATGGGAGTGTATGTCCAAAGTATGGCTCACGTGCTTTATAAATTGATAATCGCTTGTAGCTTTGTTGATCCGCGGGTGTTGTTTTGTCAGGAGAATAACTGGTCCATGAGAAGTCATGGTCTCAAATTCTCAAGTCTTCGAATAGCTACCTGTCTATTGTAGACAGTTAGTCCGAGTCATGACTACTTCTGACTTGAGGGCCGCCTCTGACATTATTACTCATGTTGGGGATTCCTCTTGAGTGTTTATCTCATCTCTTAGGTTGATGACCATGAGATGAAGGATGCAGGGGCGAGTTTGATCGGAATAGTGATCAATTCATCCGATGCATAATCCATATTCATTTTTAAAAGTGAATGGTTAGCATTTGTTCCATAGATGTGAGAGTAATCCTTTTTTTTTTTAATCCATTGCTTATCTTAAAGTTAGAATTTTGGGTAACAGTGGCTAACCATGCTTTTTTCAGATACTCCTCTGCTCCATTTAATAAATTAAGTGTCTCATTGTATCTCTTTTTCAAGCTTTCCATAACATTATTGGAACCTGCTGCCTGATGCTGTCCCTCTGTTCCCTTGGAGCATGTTTTGGTAAGAACATCAAAAGTTTTAGATTGAGCTTCACCTTTGATCTTCTAAAGCTCAATAATATCTTTAAATACTCTCCACGTCTTAACGTAACTCATTGTTGAGTAATCTTACTGCTCCGATGTCCCTGCTGGTTCTGTATGCTCCCTGTTTCTTATATATTCTAATATGCCATCAACATGAATTTAATATTTAGTGTTGACTTTTATAAACTACCCTGTTCTTTTAAGACATTAGTTGCTTAGGACCACTACCTCTACAAGTTTTTGCAATTCTAGGATCTCAAACCCGAGACCTCTGATATTAAGCCATGTCTATCGACCACCCACCAGTCATCCGAGACCCTAACATATATGGAGTATTTTAGTGCAGTAACCTTTTAGAATCTGACATTGTGGATATGCAGTAGAGTAATAGTTTTGATTATACTCCAATATAGTAATGACTTTTCTTTTCTACAGTTGTAATGGAAGCAGTCCATTAGTTTGAGGTTTCTGTGCATGTGCAGCTGAGTAATACCAGGAACAAGTAGGATGACTTTACTTTCTTAATTCTCATATTTTACTTGAGTGATATTATCCTCCTTGCATTTATTTAATTATTTCAGTCCTAATCTTGATAAAAATATATTAAATTATTGATAATATATTTGAATACATTATCACCTTAAATTGTGGGGGATGCTTATTGCTTAGCTTGTCGCCGTCTCTTCATATTGTTGTTGAAGGTTTCTCACTATCGTTTGTTTTCATACGATAGGCCCTTTTCGTTCATGAACTTTGAATGAATCTCTATTGTTGTCCCTTCTCTTCTTATATTTTTGTCAAAATTTTCGGGATGAAACACTGTGAAGCATATACCTGCGACCTGTACGATTACGACACATTTTCCAGTTTTGGGTTGAGCTGCTTCATGTAATTCTCGACGCAATTTTGCTACGATGGTAGACTAGTGACAGTATGTATGTAATGTAATTATGTAGGTTAAGTTCTCCAGGATTTGCTGAAGATGTTTGTAAGTATGCTATAATAGGAATAACTTGTTGGATGTAAAATTTCCCAGTTGGATGAATAGCTAGCGAGAGAAATCATTGATTTTTCTCGACTTCCAAACACGCAGTCAAAGAGCAGCACCTAGTAAAGAGGAAAAGTAGGACAAAAAAAGAGACAAAGGGAAAGAGAACCAACATAGCACTGTGCAATACTCGGTGGTGCTTTGTGGCCTACTCATTGCGTTTTGCTTTTTTTGCTAAAGACGACAATTCCCTCCACTCCCCTAAAATATTCATCCGTTTGATTGATGTAACTCAAAAAAAATAAATGAAAAATGGGTTAGATTCTCCGTAGCAAGGGTAAGATTATAGGTAGTATTAAGGTTAGTCTTGTCTCAAGAGCATGGATGACAGTGAGTCCAAGATCCGACCTAGATCCATTGAGTCATACCCTAAATCCCTAATGGAGACATGGTGTGGGTTTGATGAACATATTTTCGGACCCAATGGGCATGAGTCGAGTCTAGGTCTTGTAAAAAAACATGGATATGTATGTCTCCAAGTTGTGAGATACGAATTTGACCCGCGGACTTATTAGAAAAAACATCATTTGATAGCATTTATGGCTTATAACTTATGCTTTATTGTTGCATATACTTTTTTTTTTTGCAAGTGGAATTATTTTTATTGTTGCATATACAATTACTATGAACTACTCCCTCTGTTTCATTGATATCTTCCACATTTTCTTTTTCAACTATTTCTTTGATTTCTTTCACTTTCTTTTTTTCTATCACATTCTCTCTTACCTAGGTGTCTCACTTACTTTACTCCCTCTCTATTTTTACTTATTTTATTGTTTTTCTTAAGAAATGTGCCACTTTTAAGGTGGGAGAAATCATAGAAATGGAGGAAGTAGTTTAGATCATGCACGTTAATGCATGGTACATTTAGTTTTATATTTAATAATGACTTTTAAATATCTGTTGGTATCCTATTAGTTTTTCACATTTTTAATATTTATATATTTTATATTTCAGATAATAATTTGAAATTTCAATGATAATCATGATATAATCGTGTAATCTCATTCAATTCATATTTTAATATTTTAATGAACATGTATTTTTACAAAGTTAATATTTCCTCCATTTTTATTTTATCTTTCCATTCACTTTTGGCACACTTTTTTTGTAATGAATATAAAATAATAAATTTAAGAAATATTGAGGGTAGAATGGTAAGTGTGTGTGTAAATAGGAAATAATAAAGATATAAAGTGTTGTAAATAGTAAGGATAGTATGATAAAAAATTATGGACCAAAATGGAAAGAAATGAAATGGAAAGATAAAAAAAAAGTGGACCAAAAAGAAAATTGGGAAGATATAAAAAAATGGAGGAAGTAACAAAATTTTATAATTTTTACTTGATTATTTAATTAAAGTTTTTTTATCACAAAACCAATATTCACAAATCAAAATTCATTCTCTTATATATTGAGGTCATTTATAAATTTAATTAACAAATCATAAGATAACATAATACTCCAAATATTATTAGATAAAAAAAATAACTCCAAATATTTATATATTAAAATCAAAATCTAAAAGTATTTTATATACTCCGTAGTTTTTTCCATCGTCAAGATTTTATATTTGTTTACAATACTTAAACTTCGATAGTCTGATACACTTATATTTTGTCACAAAAATAAATAAATCATATCATAAATATATACGGAGTATATTTTTTAATACAGCTAATACATATGGAGTGCATGATAATTTTATTTATTGAATAATTTTTCTTCTAATTTTACATAAATATTGACTTTGACTTGAATTTGGATTAAATTTAGTAATTGTTTAAGTTTAATTGTTTATTTGTTTCCTTATTTGAGTGATAATAATTTGGAGGGAAAAGACTTTATGAGAAGTTGACACCTCAGCAGCTCCTATTCTCGTAGTAAGAGGATTTCGGCTAAAAATTGAAATCATTGTTGAATTTTAGATTTGCTATAATTTTTCTTGTAAATTTATACTCCCTCCATTTTTATCAATAAATAAAAATTGGAGGAAGTATTTTGGATCCGTAGGGAGACCTAGACCTGCCCTGGACCGGATGGGTCGGGTCTAGGTCCATTTGTTTTTGACCCATGTGGGTCTGCGTCCAAGGTAGGTATGACGGATTCGGGTTCGGGTCATGGTGGACTCACCTGTTACCATCCCTACTCACTCTTGTGGGGTCGTGACTCCAATTTCTAGACATACATCCGATAATAACTTGAGAGTTCAAGATATTGGGGGCGGTCAGGATTCGAACTCGTGTCCTCTATCTCTGTAACCACATTATGGAACCAATTCAGCCAAAATCTTGAAGTGATGGTTGAGGGTTTGAGGCCCCCATTTATATTCTATTAGTCGGGATCATGCGGCAGCGGGTTGAAAGTGTGTCAAGGTGGGTTTGTTAACATTCACATTAAGTTCGTGTTGTATGAGTTTTTCATGGAGATCATCAATGAAAGTCGGAGTGTCCTGGGTGGTGATTATATCCATAAGAGGACGATATTGAATACGATCTAAGCCGCTAGAACGGTTATGATAACTGAAAAGTTGACCAATAAGATGAGATCGAATGAGGACGTGAAGTGGTTTTGTATGTTCATCGGTGTTTTCAATTTGGGTTGAGGAGGGTGTTATTGTGGTATAGGTGGCCAACGCGTGAGGAAGGTTGAGGTTGTTGTTTAGGGCGTCAAATTTTGAGGGTTAGGTTTTAGGATCGTAAACTTACTATGATATCAGATTATCAGGTGAAATTTATTAATGGTTGGTTGAATCTTTAAACAATATTTACAGTAATACAACGATAAACCCTAACCTAGCTGCTATATCCTTAACGTATAGAGAAACTAAAGTAATGGAAATATAGAAAAGATTACAGTACAATATTGTAGTACTCCGTAATTTGTGACGGGTCAAACAGAAGAAATAAGACAAAAAAACAAAATGTTTGGGGAGTCGCAAATGAGTTGTCTTTATCCACTAATATGGATGATATTTTACTCGTTATTAAGTTTGTGACAGCTATATACACGTCCCAAGGAAGACCGAAAACTTACTCATATTGTAATCATATATCTGCAACAAAGTTAAAACGGGTCAAATATCATAGATGACTAAACAAGACAAAATCAGAATGCCTCGGGATTCAGAAATGATAAATATTTTGTTTTTATCTACCTATATAGATAATATTTGGCATGTCACAAGTTTGTAACGGATATGTTTGTGATAAACAAAAATTTGTGTATTTGCAATTGGTAACAGAACTTACGTAGATTATGTAGATTCGGTAAGACTGTTTTGGTAGTTAACTAAAATGAGTGTGAGGGGCAAGTGAGGAGATTTTGGTGTGCGATATGGTGATGTTGTATGACAGTCTTGATATTATAGTGATTTGTGAGCGGAGGAGGTTAAAGTAAAGGAATCAAAATGAAAGATATCTATGACTGACTATGAGGCATCTTTATTTGCCAATTCCGTATATGTTTTGGGGAAGGGGCATGAGAATTGAGAAGAATTGGCCAAATGGGTGCTGAAGGTGTTATGATTAAAGAGCTTTTATGGATTCTATTTCACTGTTTTGCAGGTCCTGTCTGTCAATCTGTCATTGTTTTTATGTTCCATTTTCTCTGTGTTTTTGCAGTAAAAGGTACTCCTACTCCTACTCTGACTCTCCTCACTCCTGCCTCTTGATTCCACCAACACTACCCAATTTCAGTTCAACCATTCTTGTTTTCTTTATGGCTAGTTGGAAAGCCCGTGCAATTTATGGATCGATTTTTAGTGATATTGATAATGACACGTAGTTGGATAATTGCATAAAGTGGTGAAATTACGCAACATAAGTAAATAATGTGGAAGGCAAGAGTTTGCCTAATAGTAAAAGAATACTATCCACATACGTTGTTTCTAGGAATGTAATATCGAACTGCGTTAAAACATCAAATTAAATTATAGGCGTAGATTGTAGTTAGACCTTGCAAATTAAAATGACCCGTCACAAATGACCTGACCCGAATAAGCCAATCCGAACTCAACCAGACACCCGAATTGAAGATCCAATGTTGACCCCTAACCCGAATTGACTCAGGCTAACCCGAAAAAAAGTTGAAATAGCAAACCCGAAAACCGAAGTCAACCCGATTTCCATAACTCGAAAGTGACCTGACCCGAAGCTTGCCGACCCGATTGACCCGAGAGTAAATGTGAACCATACATTGTTAGCCTAAAAAGAAAAGAGTGAAAAAATTCAACTCAGCTCAAAAAAAAGAGGAAAAAAGATAAAAACTCGGAGGAATAGTTACTATTGCTCTATTAGCTAGTTATGCATTAAACAATACTCTATTATCTACGGAGTATTATTATAAATGTAATAACTAATAAATAAAATGACAAATAATATTTACGTATATATATATGTAAAGTAAAAGATCCAATTTGACATAGATAATTCAAAAACATATTATACGTAGAGTATATATATCGCTATGAATAATCAAATTTCATGATAATATAAAGAGATGTTTATTTTTTATATAATACTAGTTTCTTTGTCGCGCGCTACGCGCACGTATGGTTAGGTACGATTCGTGTATGTATTTTGATGGCACATATTGTTGTCATTGATTGTCGAATTGTTGGCATAACTCGAACTATTGTTTGTGTTTTTTTTTCTTTTTGTCCTACGTTTATAGTTCTAAGATAAAACTATCCACTAATCTAGGAAGTATGGGTTGTAATATCATATTGCGCAAAACATGCTGATTTAATACAAAAAAATGTTAATCTTGATTTTTTTCCCGCCATTCAAAGCAAGGTATGAAAAAGGACCATAGTTGAAGGTACACTAAACTAAACCACGAAATCAAGTGTGTTATACAATTTCATAAAAACATATTATAAAAGAATTAGTAGAGTGTTCGTCAATCTGCGATTTATGGTAAAACATATGCAGCGCTAACTCAATATTTTGGTTACCAAAGAGGGTCTAAACACACAAATCGAGCGTTTGCACTGTAGATATTGAACCAGTATGTGCGTTTAACAGGATACATCACTCATAAACTTGACAATATCGGACTATGTAATATAACAGCCTTTAAGTTAGGCAAGCAAGAAGTCGGGTCCAAAGTGGCCACTATCGACAGATTGACCATAAAAATTTATGTCTTCCTGCTTTGCACCGTAACTTTCATAAACACTTGCAGGCAGCTTCAATATCCGCATACGTGTCATTTTCAGAGGCCTGAAAACAATGATTCACGTCAATGGAGTGGCGACTTATTTACATAGCATCTTCTTAAAACACGAAGGAACTGAAGAACAAAATAAGAAATTTCTGCCGCCTTACCTTCCCAGTTGACCGCCCATATTTCAAGTAATCATACCTGTCAAAGTATAGTTTGTATCACATCTATTAGAGATTAGAAAGCTTGCAATAATCTTGACAACACGGTCACCTCAAGTTCAACTTCAAAGAACAAGTCATCGGATTAGGTTTACATAGTGCATCTGAATTCTAAATGTGAGCGAAAACCATGACTCTTTGTCTACATAATCCCGCATTTTTTTCCTACCAAAATCGATCCCTTCTAGAAAATAGAACTAACGGGTTGAAGTTGAGCAAGGTTTGAAGAGGGTGATGAAAACGGCATAATTTGACCTTCGTTGATCTAAGCCAGAGAGTATGGATCAAGGCGGATGATGAGTCTGATCATTGTATGCTGAATTAACAGAGAGAATGTAAGTTAATGGAGGAAAGGATGAGGAAGCAACAGGAGAGAAGAAGCAGCAAATGGGAAGGGGAAAGCACGGCGTTGGCTAGAGTAGTAGCACTGTGCATAAGAGTGGTAGGAATGGTAACATCACGAAGCTCAGGCACGCCAATCTGGAACACGTGATGCCACCATGAGACACAAGTCAGATGCTTGCCAGTGAGGGCGGGCCCTACAGTACTGCCTGTTCAGAAGTTCTAGAACTTGAACCTCGCACGCCCGACATTCACTGCTTATTCAGCAGTAATTGAGAGAACTAACACCCTCGCCATTTGAAATTCATCTGAAACTGAACATTTCCCTCCCCTTCCACAAAATCGAGCAATCGATACGAAACCAATCCTATACAGCTCAAACACCAAAAGGGTCGTAATCAAAATACATTGAGTAATCGATAAAAAATCTATACACAGCAAATTACCAAAAGAGGTCACATTTCACAACAAAAGGGAATAGCCCTAGAACCGACTACTTTCGTCAAGCATGAGCAGCCTGATTGACATTTGCAGCCCTAGAATCAAGTGAGGCATAAAATTACAAACAAATTAATATTAAACAAAACAATAAGAGACCCCCACAACCAGTAAAGGAAGACAATACAAAAGTGAATAAGTGATCATTGAATTAGCTTCTTCTACATTGAAAACGGACAAAATCTAAAGACAAAATCACCCAAGACACAATTTTATTCCTTTTCACCCAAAAAAAGGCCTTTGCAGAAAACCAGCAGAAAATTGAACCCATTTCATCAGATTCTTCTCCTGAATTCCACCAAAGACGTAATCTTTTGCAAATAAAGGAATGAAAGAGAACGCAGAGAGCAAGAAGAAAAGAGAAGAAGAAAATACCAATGTACCATCTAGCAGAACCATGAAAACTTTGAGAATGTTCTGCAAGGTAAAGGCTGTTTCTGATGCAAATTGACAGTAAATGTCAAATCTACAATAAATGGCTGTTGGATTCTATCTATTTATTCATCTATCTTAGTTTACAGTAGAGTTATTGACAAGGCTAAGATGAAAACTGAGCAGAATTGCAAAAGGCGTAACCAAAATGGAAGGATAAAGAGATAGAGTGTCTCCATATGATTACCTTATTCAAGTAATTCATTTGTGTAACCACATAAGTAGCTACAATCATACTAAAGCCCCGTGTTTGAGGGTTTATAAGCTGATTCATCCCAGAAAGTATCATCGTGACCAAATCAATAAACCAACTGATTTTCCTACAGCTGTTTATAAGCTAATTCATACGAAATGAAGACAAACAAATCAGGGTTGATAATAACAGACTAAAATAAAGATAAGCGAAGAACCTACCGTTCTGACATTGATCTAGAGAGAGTTGTTCTCGTCATGGGAGAACATGTTTTTTCTTGAGATTTCCCTCTGGAAGCAAATCTCACCAAATTGTAATGTTGTTGGTGTCGTTATTGCTTTCCGTCTGCTAACACCGCCACAAACCTTGCCCGTGGAGTCTGAACGAACTTTGTATGCTGTGTCTATCGGCTCAACTACATCACATCCAGCAATTCTTTGTGATGAAATGTACAGTTAAACCTACAAATGACAACAAGGCAGGAAAAAACAGGCCGTTGAGTTCATCCGTCAACCATACAGAAAAAAGATGTGCAAAATAACACAAAGTCGTAAGTTAATTACTTCAAACTCGAAAATCAATTAACAACCCAACCTGAAAAAGGTCATGGAAGATCCATCCATCACCGAGCTCAACCTCCATCATCTGCACAACCTCTTCGGCCTAACACAATCAGTAGGGTAATTAGAGCAACTAAACAACAACAACAACTCATCGTAAAAGCTCGTTCTTCTTCCACAACCTTATTCCTTTTAGCAGGGGCATCGCAATTGCACACTCGAATAGAAAAGTGAATTAAGACCTGAAATGCTCAGGAGACTTGCTCTTTCGCGGAAAAGATGGAGAAAAAAACTCACCCGATAAGATGATGATGGCGATCGATGATGATGATGATGATGGAGATCGGTTTTGGTGGATTTTTGGTGAACAAACGAATTAGTAGATGTAGCCACCCTAATGTTTTCGCAATCTGATTGCTAAAGTTGCATAAATCTTCATTGAAAAAGCGATGTTCGAGCTTTTGAATCGATAAAACCCTAGAAGTTGGAAAATCAATTATCGACATGGGAGATGAATGGATGAGAAGGAAGGAAGGAAAAGCAAGCTAGAAGGAAAAGTACAATAAAATAATGAAGGAAGAGAAGTAATGAGGCACAAACAATCTAGCGGCCAGGAGCTGAGCAAGCAAATCAACGGCTGAGGAGTGGTAGGCAACACTCTTCCTAGGGAAAGGAAGCCAAGAAACTATTCATAAGGGAACATTTAAGGGTGTATTCCTTTTTTAAGATGTAAAGAAATGTATAAATAGTTGATCTAATAGAAGATGATAAGTTACCACTTCTAAATTTGATTAGTGTTAGATTATTTTTATTTATATAATAGAATTTTATCACCTTATTATAATTTCTCTTGTTTTTTTATCATCATACTTTTTCGATTTGAGATAATTCTACTTTATAGTCTTAACAACTCTTTCTAGGACTCGGAAGATTTCAGGTTGATATCAATGATTACTCTTAATTATGTTAATAGAATTCAATCAACTTATCATAATTTTTTTATGTGGATAATTTTAGCTAAGTTTATAGTTTTTCAGGTTAATATATGTAGACAAATGATTACTCTTAATTATATAATAGAATTACATCAACTTATTAATTTTTTCATCTGGATATTTCTACTTAAAATTTATAGTTTTAAAACTTTTTTTAATACTCAAAAGATTTCTGGTTCATATCTATACGAATTATTACTTTTATTTATATAATAGAATTTCATCACCTTATTATAATTTCTCGATGTGAGATTATTTAAACTCAATTTATAGCTTTAAGAGTTGTTATAAGACTCAAAAGATGTTTTATTAATATCTAAAAACAAATGATTTATCTTATTTATGATATAAAATTTCATCAGCTTATTGGAATTTTTCGATGTGAAATAATTCTACCTGTGTTTATGTCTTAAAAACTCTTTTTATGACTCAAAAGATTTTAGGTTGATACCTGAAAATGAATGATTATTTTTATTTATACACGAAATAATCCCTCCGTTTCATTGATTTTTTTCCACCTTAAAAGTGGCACATTTCTTAAGAAAAATAATAAAATATGTAAAAGTTAAAAGTAGAGAGTAAGTAAAGTAAGTGGGTTACTCAGGTAAGAGAGAAAATTGATAGTAAAAGAAAGTGGAAGAAAACAAAGAAATTGTTGAAAAAGAAAATGTGGAAGATATCAATGAAACAGAAGGAGTAATAGAATTTCATCACCATATTATAATTTCTCGATGTGAGATATTTCTACCTAAATTTATAGTCTAAAGAGCTGGTATAGGACTCAAAAGATTTTCGATTAATATCTAAAAACAAATACGGAGTAATTTTTTCTCTTTGATGATATAGAATTTCATAACTTCATCATAATTTTTCAACGTGAGATAATTCTACTTAAGTTTATAGTCTTCAAGTTGATATCTAAAAATGACGGATTACTCGTAATCATGTACTCGTATATAATAAAATTCTATCAACTTATTTTAATTTTTCGATGTGGGATTTTTCTATTAAATTTATAGTCTTAAAACTCATTTTAGGACTCAAAATATTTCTGGTTGATATCTAAAAATGAATTATTACTTTTATTTATATAATAGAATTTCATTACCTTATTATAATTTATTGATGTTTGAAATTTTACTTAAATTGTAACCTTAAAAGTTGTTATATATAAGACTCAAGATATTTTGTTGATATCTAAAAACGAATAATTTCTCTTATTTTTACGCATTCTACGCGGTATCTGTCCAATTTTTATTTTGTTTTGAGGTGATAATTGACTGTTTATATAGTGTTAATTTCTTTCAGTCAGAGACGTAGTAGGATTGTTTTTTATACAAATTTTAATATCGCTGGAGTCGTAAGTAGAGTATGATTGTTTTTTTTTCCTAAGCAATTTTGTATATTCTTTATTAAAATTAAAAAATATATTAAAAATTTGGACCAATCATATCGCTCGAAAAGTTCCTACTTTATTAATATAATATATTGATTCGTATTTCCACATTTATTCCAGGTAATTCAGTTGGTAAATTTCACTGAAATTGTAAATTTCAAATATAACATCCGTGATAGGTTAGGGTAAAAAGTTTATAGTCCTTTAATACGGAGTAAGATCATGTTCTTTTCAATTTAATTTCAATCCGTTTCAGTCAACTCAACTCCTATAAACTAAGCCCAGCTTTGTTCAACTCAACTCCAATAAGAAGTGTTTAGTTAAAGGTTTTGGAATGGAATGGAATGAACTTAATCCATTCTAATGTTTGGTTGGAGCATTTGAGAATGAAGTTAAATCCCTAATGGATTCTAATTTCATCTCAATCCCTTGAAATCTCATCCCCTATCCTAAGCTCAAATTTCCAATTTCATCCCACCTTGGACGTTTGGTTCGAAGCATTGGAATGGATGGTAATGGAGTGTGATTCCATGAAAGATAGGAATTAGATCGATACCCATACTTGTTTACGGTTGTTTGGTTTGAGGGTGAAATGAATTATAATTGTATTAAGGTGAAATGAAATTGGAAACTTAAGGTTGGGGTAGGGGTTGTGATTGCAAGGGTTTGGAGTGGATTTACAACCCCTTGGGGTTTTAACTTCATCCTAAATACTTCAACCAAACACCGGAATGAATTGAATCCACTCCAATCTATTCCTAAACCTCCAGCCAAATACCAATACAATTACAATCCATTCCACCCTCGAACCAAACAACCGTAAACAAGTATTGATATCTAATTTCGATCCTTCATGGAATCACACTCCGTTCCAATCCATTCCAATGCTTCAAACCAAACGCCCCCTAACTTCAAGTCCTAAAATAATACTAAAATAATAATACTCCAATAATAATTATATTAAAAAATCTTCTTGTAATTTGTTCCGATCATGGCCGAATAGGGACTTAATTTGTTTATTTCAAACCGTACCCACCTTTTCTTACACTCGGACATTTGTGAATGTGTGAATTAGTTACTATGCGAATTTTGAGTCATTTAATTTCGAAACTAAATCAAATTGAAAAACGTAGATAATAACCTTTAAAATCGTCGGTTTCAGGAGATATATTTTATTTGTCATTTAAGTAGTGCTTGTATGTCGGAAAAATGATTATTGAATGTTGAAAAATCTATAAAAGAATTTGATTCAAGCAAACACATACACATACGGTTGTTTAAAATCAAATTCTTATATATATATATATATATATTCTAAAGTTACTCGAAAGATAGTCGAATGAGTTTTAAATTTGTTTATTTCAAACGGTACGCATCGTCTGTAACTTTCAGACATTTTTACAAAGTATTAAATAATTACTATGCGAAATTTGAGACATCTAATTACGAGACCAAATCAAATCGAAAAACTGAGTGATTTTCAAGCGATTTTTCGGACACTGTGAGATATTTTACTGGCCATTTAAATAGGGCTTGAATACCGAAAAATGATTGTTGGTTGTTGAAAAAACTGTAAAAGAGTTTGATTCGAGCATATATTGAAACTTTCGCACTATTCCAACGTGGCTTGAATCGATGTCGAATGGGGTCTTAATTTGTTTATTTCAAACCGTACACACTTTTTCTTACACTTAGACATTTGTGCAATGTTTGGAGTAGTTACTGTGCGAGTTTTCAGCTGTTTATTTTCGAGACTAAATCAGATAAAAAAACGTTAATAATAACCTTCATAATCGTCGGCTTCATGTGATTTTGCGAAAACTGTGAGATATTCTGTTGGTCATTTAAGTAGTGCTTGTACTTGGAAAATGATTGTTGGTTGTTGAAAAAACTATAAAAGAATTTCATCCGAGCATATATTAAAACATTTCCCCTATTCCAACTTGACTCGAAAGATGGTCGAATGAGTTCTAAATTTGTTTATTCGAAACGGGTACACACCTTTTCTTACACTCGGACATTTGTGCAATATATGGAGTACTTACTATGTAAATTTTGAGCTGTTTAATTTTTGGACTAAATCGGGTTAAAAAAAGTTGATAATAACCTTCAAAATCGTCTGCTTCAGGTAATTTTGCGAAAACTGTGAGATATTTTACAAGCCATTTAAATAGGGCTTGTACGAAGTAAAATGATCGTTGGTAGTTAAAAAACTATAAAAGAATTTGTTTCGAGCATATATTAAAACTTTCGCACTATTCCAACGTGACTCGAATCATGGTCGAATGTGTTCTAAATTTGTTTATTTCAAACCGTAAGCTCCTTTTATTACACTCAGACATTTTTGAATTGTATGGAGTAGTTACTGTGCGAATTTTGATCCGTTTAATTTCGGGACTAAATCAAATCGAAAAACGTAAATAAAAACCTTCAAAATCGTCGATTTCGGGAGATATTTTATTGGCATTTAAGTAGTGCTTGTACGTCGAAAAATAATTGTTGAATGTTGAAAAATCTATAAAGGAATTTGATTCGAGCCTGACAGTTTCCCCTTGTTCCAACGTTAGTCTAAAGATGGTCGAATGGGTTTTAAATTTGTTTATTTCAAACCGTACGCATCTTCTATAAATTTCGGACATTTTTACAAAGTATATGAAATAGTTACTATGCAAAATTTGAGACGTCTAATTTCGGGACTAAAATCATATCGAAAACGTGAATATAACCTTCAAAATCGTCGATTTCAAGTGATTTTTTGGAAACGGTGAGATATTTTACTGACCATTAATAGGGCTTGTATGCGGTAAAATGATTGTTGGTTGTTGAACTGTAAAAGAATTTGATTCGAGCATATATTATAACTTTCGCACTATTGCAATGTGGCTCGAATCACTATCGAATAGGGTCCTAATTTGTTTATTTCAAACTGTACCCATCTTTTCTTACACTCGGACATTTGTGCAACTTTTGGAGTAGTTACTGTGTGAATTTTGAGCCATTTAATTTCAAAACTTCATGTGATTTTGCGAAAACCGTTAGATATTATGTTGGTCATTTAAATAGGGCTTGTACATCGGAAAATGATTGTTGGTTGTTGAAAAAGCTCTAAAAGAATTTGATTCGAGCATATATTGAAACGTTTCCCTTATTCGAACGTGACCCGAAAGATGGTCGAATGGGTTCTAATTTTATTTGAAACCATACACACATTTTCTTACACTCGGAAATTTGTGCAATGTATGGAGTAGTTCCTGTGCAAATATTTAGTTGTTTACTTTTTGGACTAAGTCGGGTTGAAAAACGTTGATAATAACCTTCAAAATCGTCGGTTTCAGGTAATTTTTCGAAAACTGTGAGATATTTTACAGGCTTTTTAAATAGAGCATGTACTTTGTAAAATTATTGTTGGTTGTTGAAAAAACTATAAAAAAATTTGATTCGAGCATATATTGAAACTTTTCCCCTATTCCAACGTGTTACTCGAAAGATGGTCGAATGAGTTTTAAATTTGTTTATTTCAAACCGTACGCATCTTCTGTAACTTTCGGACATTTTTACAAAGTATGAAATAGTTACTATGTGAAATTTGAGACGACTAATTACAGGACTAAATCAGATCGAAAAATGGGGATAATAACCTTCAAAATCGTCGGTTTCCACTTATTTTCGGAAACTGTGAGATATTTTACTGGCCATTTAAATATGTCTTGAATGTCGAAAAATGATTGTTGGTTGTTGAAAGAACTATAAAAGAGTTTGATTTGAGCATATAATGAAACTTTCACACTATTCCAAAGTGGCTCGAATCACTCTCGAATAGGGTTTTAATCTGTTTATTTCAAACTGTACCCACATTTTCTTACACTCGGACATTTGTGCAATGTTTGGAGTAGTTACTGTGCGAATTTTCAACCGTTTATTTTCGAGATTAAATAAGATTAAAAAAAACGTGTATAATAACCTTCAAAATCATCGGCTTCATGTGATTTTGCGAAAACTGTGAGATATTATGTTTGTCATTTAAGTAATGCTTGTATGTCGAAAAATGATTGTTGGTTGTTGAAAAAATTATAAACGAATTTGATTCAAGCATGTTGATAGGAAGGTTTTTGCCGCGTCCTCAACCGTCAATAATTACCAACTAATCCTAGTGGGTAGCTAGGGTAAGTCGGGTCGTGTCCACGGAGGTGGTATTGTAAGGTCTAGACTAGGTTCACAAGAAACGAGACTAGGCTATCAAAACAACACAAAGAGAACGATAATTGATAAACTATGATGGAGGGGAGGTATGAACTAGACTAATAATGAACTAGCTATAACAAGGCTTAAATGAAATAACTAAAGATTAAACAAACTAGCAAACTAGAGAAAATGATGACTAACTAAGCGGATAAAATCAAATATGGAAGGAGAGTAGGGTTAGGTCGGGTTCTTAAGTGTAGTAGGGTAATTGGGTGATCAAGGGTGTAGGTGTCTCCTAATTGCTAGAGTCGGTTTGCGCTCTCGCGTCTAAACCTAGGTCAAGGTCGGTCCGCGCTCTCGCGTCAAAACCCAAGTCCGCACTCTCGTGACTAAGACTAAACCCGACCCAAACACACACTAGTCAAACAATAAGGAGATGAGAACAAGTATGAGAAGCATTGACCACTACTACCCACACAAGCAATTCAACAAACACATGGTGTGCCCAATATGTGACTAACAACAAAAGATGCAACCTTTACCCCTAATCAAACCCTAATCACCCATAATCCACACCTAATCCCCCTACTAACCCCACAAGAAATCTACTCACTCATTATCAAGATAAAACTAACATGAACAAGGGAAATCAAACTAAACATCCAAACATTCATAATAAACAAACAATAACAATAAACAATAAGTAAAGATTCAAACTTGAATAGATAAAGAAAGAACAAGGGATAAGAAATTATACCCACAACAAGGATGAAAAAGATGAGAACTTGAATTAATAAGAAACCCAAACAAAACTCCAAGGTTGTCAAGCTTGGAATAATCTTCAAGAATCTCCTTAATACAAGACTAATTACAATGATTAACTAAAGATTAAAGAAATATTAAACTAATATGAGGAACACTAATCTAGGGTTTTGAAAGCTTAAGAGAGGTCTAAGAGAGTCTAGGGTAATATATGATATGTAAACAATACAAGAGGGAAGTATTTATAAGGTTACAAGAATGAAGGAGGAAGAATAAAGAGTCACGCGCAGCAGCACCATGGTCCCGACCGGGACGGGCTGGTCCCGACCGGGACGGACCCAGGTCAGAAGCTGCTTCAATTGTGCACCTCATCCCGGACGGGATGAGGCCCTTCCCATCGGGGATGAGTCTTGTAGGCCTCCAATATGATCTTTTTTGTCCCTCCTTGGTTCTCTTGGGCTTCTCACCGATTCTCGGGGCTCGGGATCGAGTCTAAGAGGCTCGGGATCGGGTCCCAAGGTCTTGGGGTCAAATCCAAGGCATCGAGTGATCGTTCCTTCACTTCGTTGGCTCCAAAAAGTGTATGTATCGAGTCGAATTCGCTCCAATTCTTCACAAATGGTCTCGGGAACCTAAAACGAACTAAAGGAAGTATAAGTAACCCATAAACCGCTCCCAAGGAGCGATTCCACAAGGAAAACGGGACCAAAACACAGCGAATTAGGCACTACAAACTACACTTATCAACTCCCCCACACTTAACCCTTACTCGCCCTCGAGTAAGCACATACTAACTACTAAACTAGCCGAGTGGGTATTAGCGCACCCTACGCCCTTTCAACTCACGCGAGTACACTTTAGAGGAAAAGTATACTCCGCAAGGCAAGTAAGGTCTTGCGACAAAACTGTGGATGCAACCGGACACAAAACACATAAACAAACAAACATACAAACAAACAAACACAAGGTTGCACCCAAAAAGAAACAAATACCGCTTCCCTCTAAAAAGCGGTGAAAGAAGCACCGGTTTAGGACTCAAGGCAAGTGACAACGTTCCCGAGCTAATAATACAAACCAAGATGAACTAAACCCTAATAGTATGACGATAAAGCAACAAAAACGTTGGTAACTTACCTAGGTCCTCCTAACTTTCTAAGAACGTACTACGGGACGATCGGCGGGATGGAAAAAGGATGAACCACGGTGTTAGTCGACACTGTAGGTAAGTGAGACCCCGCCCCCTTTAGCGATGAGCCAAGAGGGTCGTCCCATGCCCAAAACCGCTCAACTAGTCCAAGTAAAAAGGTGGAAAATATTGCAAAGTGAGGGAAGACCGACCATTACCGCTATCATCCTTCCTAGGGACTCGGTCCTTTGGTAGGCTCTTCACGGCAATAGTCGGAAAAAGACTTATTTTTGTGGGGTTAAGATCTTTTTGTGAGACAATTTTCTTTTTGGCATTTTTCTTTCTTTTGCATTTTTGCTTTGTTTTGCTATGCCATTTCTTTTTTCTTCTCTTCTATTTTCTTTTTGGCTTTTTGTGCCTTTTCTTCTTCTTCTTCAATATTTTCTTTCTTTCATTTTCTTTTCTTTGCCCTTTTGGCTTGATTTGAATTGTAGGCATTTCTTTGCAACAAGAAAGAGAGATTTCAACAAATTGCAAATTTATTTGGTGGATATGTGTAGAAGGTAGGGAAATGGGTGAGTCGGGACGGGCACTTCCCTTCAAACCCACAAAAAAGGGGGGAAAAACTTGGACTAATCGAGTAATTTCAAACACGGTCACCTAAGGGACGGGACTCGGCAACCAAGGCCTTTTCACACCGTGGGTGGTCATAATGGTCAAAAGTGCAGATCTCGTAGTAAATCCCTAGTAAGCTAGGTGGACTCAAGGTAAAGAACCAACGAAATCATTGATTTAGGGTCATTCTACTAGACTTAAGTCCAAGACTCGATTCACACTACTAGAAAGGGAAAGTAAACGCTTGCACCCTAGTCTCTAAACCGGGTTTTCGAAAACCGTTTACACACATGACACACTACACAAAACAAAACAAAGACACGACAAAAAACGAAAGAAAGTGAGAGGCAAAAAGCAACAAAACAAAACGAAACAAACACAAACAAGAGAACAAACACCACCCCGAACTTCCAAACAAGTCACCAAAACAACCACAAACTTTACAAAGCTCCACCCGAGCATACAACATCACAAACCTCCTCCAAACTTCACAAGAAATAAAGGAGAGAAAGGGATGAAAAGATGTTACCGGATATCTTGAAAGCCCTCCAAAGTTAACGGTGATTAAGCGACCTACAAGGAAAAAGGGAGGCAAAACATGCACGACAAAACAAATATACGAAACAATGACACAAAAGGAAAAACACACAAAATAAAATCTTTTTGATTTTTGTGAAATTTTTTCGAATTTTTAGGGATTTTTAAAGATTTTTTCGAAAAACTACAAAAATAAAACTAACTATGATAGAATATCGCTCCCCCACACTTAAACCGAGCAATGTCCTCATGCTCGATCGTAGTGTGTGGAGACACAAAATAAAATAAAAGAACCTACGAAAATAAAGCTAAAAATCAAAAAGAAAAGTGAAGAAAGGGTAGAATGTGTCCGGCCGGGGTGTAGTCAAGTCACCATGGGCCGAGAGGAGAAAGGATATGGATGGGAGAAGAAATAAAAAGAAAGAAATAAAAGGAAATGGGAGGGGAGGACTAGGTGTAATCAAGTCACCTAGCCCGGATTCCGCCTAAATCCGACTAAATCCTACAAAAAGGATGAAAATCTTGTAAATTTGGATTTTTGAAATGACTCTCGATGTAGTCACGTCATCGAGAGTCGGGAGCGACAACTACCAAGGCCTCGAAGGCCACCATGACACCATGACACAAAAGTGTAAACGGGGAAGGGGACAAACAAGGGAAAACAAGCGACAAAAGACGTAAAAGAAAGGATAGTTGTCGTACCATCGGATAGCAACTCACTCGCTCCATCGTCTCAATGATCAATAAAGGCACTTTGCTTGTTGTCATCATTGTCATCCCTCTTCAAGCTTGAAAGTATCGCATGGTTGAGGTAGTAAGCTTGCAATGGTGTGAGGAGGTGAGATTTGATGTGAGGCTTGGTGTAAAGTGAATAGGAAATGAAGTGAGGGTATGCAAATGAAGTATATGGGTCATATGATATGAGCACCGAGAGGTAGGGAGGTTGGGAGGGGTATAAAATGGTTGGGTGGGCTCAAATTTCGAAGAAGAGGCACAAAGAAGAGAAGGGGACCATCTCGGTCGGGATGGATGGTCCCGGTCGGGATGCCTCACCCGTCCCGGTCGGGACGCCCTCATCCTGGTCGGGAAGGCGCTCCAGGAACTCGAAATTATGCACCCTCATCCCGATCGGGATGGCTCCTTCCCGGTCGGGATGGCTCATCTTTCCCGGTCGGGAAGCCTTCTTCTCGCCCGGGAAGAGTCTTCATCACCTCCATAACCCCAAAAGCTCATCCAAAGCTTCAAAAACCAATCCTCTTGCTCACAATCCATGCTCTATCAATAGTCATTCCTCTCTAGGAATCACCTTCACTTCACATCTATCAAACAAACTCAAACTCAACATCAAATTCTCTCCCTCACATCGCTCATCAACAATCCAAATAATCAAGAATTTCACAAAACTAAAAGGAATTACAAGAGAAAAGAGGTATATACAATGAGACGGTTCTTTTGGAACTCCGTCAAACCAAGGATGGTGCTTTCTTCAATCCTTTTTCATCAACACTATAACCGATTCCATCTCCATCAAGGGCACAAAGAAACAAATCGAAGATCCTAGCAAAGTCTTCAATCAAGCTAGTGGAATACCAACCTCCACTCCAAGGGTCATCGCCTCCTAACCTTGACGTTCCTGGGGCATCCCGATCTACCAAGTTCAATGGCTTGAACTTATACTTGCGATCCTTTGGGATATACCCAAACGTCCACCTATCCTCATGTGGCCCCAAGGGAGGCTCATCTTTCTTCTTGTCATGGCACTTGTCTTCACACTCATGATATGGGCACTCATCCTCCCCAATCTCGGAGTCATCATCCTCAAGCTCATAGAATTCATTCTTCAAGCTTTTCCCCGAATCATCCCCTAGATCAAAGTCTTTCGTGGCATGGATCATATTACATGACTCGTTCGTAGGCGAGGTGTTGCCTTGGAGGTCAAACACTAACTCTTCGTCGCCTAACTGAAAAGTAATCCTACCCTTCTTGACATCGATCATGGCACCGGAGGTATGTAGAAACGGGCGTCCAAGGATAATGGGAGTGATAGCGTTTTCCGGCATGCCGAGCACTAAGAAGTCAACTGGAATGAAGAACTTTCCAATTCTTATCGGCACATCCTCTAACATTCCCAATGGTCGGTTGAGTGAACTATCGGACATTTGGAGTGTAACGGAAGTATTTTTAAGCTCCTTCATCCCAAGTCGGCAACAAATGGAATAGGGAATGATGCTTACACTCGCACCCAAGTCACATAGTGCTCCCTCAATCTTGTAGTTGCCTATGGTGCATGGGATCGAGAAATTACCCGGATCCTTCAACTTGGGAAGCGTAGAACCTTGAATAAGCTCGTTCACCACTCTTGTGAACGCAATGGTCTCTTCCTTGTCGACGGATCTCTTCCTAGCCAAGATTTCTCTCATAAATCTTCCATATGCCGGGATTTGGGTAAGTAACTTGGTAAACGGGACACTCACATCCAATTTCTTCACAATGTCTAGGAATTTGTCAAATTGGACATCCACCTTAGTCTTCATTTGCCTTGTTGGGAAAGACAACTTGATATGAATCTTGTTTTGCTCAATAGGGGTGGACTTCTCAAATGACGCTTTCCCTTTACCTTTGACTTTTCCTTGAAGTGGGGGAAGCTTGTCTTCAATGGGTTTCTCAATCTCCCATAAGACTTGCTCCTCCATTGGATTTTCAAAGCTTGAATTGTCTCGAGAGGGGGGTATAACTTCTTGCCTTAATTCTTGCTCACTAGGGGGTAAGGGGGAATCATAAGATGTACCACTCCTCGTGGTAATAGCATTTACATGCTCAAAATTCGGTATTTCACCTTGAGGAGGTAGTTGCCCCTTTTGTCTTGAAGAACTTCCCGAAGTAAGTTGAGATATTTGGGTCTCAAGCATCTTCATATGAGTTTTTGGTTCCTTGTTGTCCATTAGGAGTTGGGCGATGATCTCTTGTTGTGACCTTTGTGTCTCCAATTGACTCATTTGCATCTCCAACATTTGCTTTTGCATGTTGAAATCCCGAGGTGGAGATTGCGGATTGTGCGGAGTATCGGTAAGGGCTAATGGAGTACCATAATCATGAATAGGAGACCGGCTCCTAGGCTTGCCTTCTTGTCTATTACCTTGAGTTGCTTGTTGTTGTTGATGGTTCCCTTGGAACCCATGAGAGTTGCCTTGATTAAGGCCTTGATTGTTGCCATGGTTGTAGTTTTGATACCCTTGGTTGTGGTTTTGGTTTCCTTGGAAGTTTTGGTTTCCTTGGAAACCTCCTTGATTGAAGTTCCCATGTTGGAACCCTTGATTGTTGTTGAATGTACCTTGGTTATATTGCTTGAAGTTGTTGAATGGTCTTGGGTTACCCACATAACCTTGGTATCCTTGATTGTTGTCCCTTAAGGGAGGTGGAACATAGGGACGATGTTGTAGAGCTTGTTGTTGAGGGACTTGATGGGAAGCTTGGAACGTATTAGGATTGGAGGCACCTTGCTTGAACGCTTGAAAGGCGTTCACTTGCTTAATACTTCCCCGACAATGTATAGGCTCATGTCCAACTATCCCACAAGTATCGCACATCCCATAATAAGGCATAGGAGACACAACTCCCAAAGCATTAATTTCATGAATCGAGTGTTGGTTGGAGGAACTAGAGCTTTGAACTTGATTGAGGTGGCTTTGGAGCTTCTTGTCAATAGATTCCATGTGGGTTTTTAGTTGAGCCCCAATATCAATGCTTAATTGTGTAATGGCATCGACCTCGTGCCTACCTCCTCGATTCGCCTTTCTAGGCCTTGAGTATTAGGAGTTGTGCACCTCCATCTCCTCGATTCTTGCCCAAGTTTGATCGTCATCGACCTCGGTAAACCTACCATTGGAGCCCATATTGAGTATAGCTCTTGAGTCCTCATATAAACTGTTCCAAAACTGTTGGACTAAGAACCATTGTGAAAGTCCATGGTGAGGGCATGATCTAACCAAAGATTTAAACCGTTCCCAAGCTTCATAAAGGCTCTCTTCATCCCGTTGTTGGAAACCGGTGATGGAGGCCCTAAGCAAATTTGTCTTCTCCGGAGGGTAAAATTTTTGGTAGAACGCCAATGCAAGTTTCTTCCAAGTATCGATACCCATGGTTGCCCTATCGAGACTCTTAATCCATTGCTTTGCTTTTCCAATGAGGGAGAACAGGAAAAGTACCCATCGGATTTGATCTTGAGTAACCCCGGTTTGAGAGATAGCATCGCAATAATCGGAGAAGGTCTCCATGTGTTGGTGCGGGTCTTCGGTGGGCAAACCACTAAATGGGCTCCTCTCCACAAGTTGGATGAATGGATAGATGAACCAAAGGGATTTATGAAGATCCCTTCGGCCGTCTCTCGAGGTGACTCGTTAAAGTCGGATCCTTGAGCTTGCTCTTCAATGGTATTGCTTGTACCCGGTTGAGAGTGTCTAACCCAGTCAATCGTTCGTTGGCAAAAGGCTCTAAAGAGTCTCTCCGGCTTTGGATTGAAGAGAAAGAAGTCGCCTCTCCTCCTAGGCATACACTACGCACTTGAACAAACGTAAGACCACCTAGTGCTTTATGGGCACTAGGCAAAGACAATAAACGAACACAATCGAAAGACAAAGAAAAAAGGAAGCTAAGAAAACAAGAAAAACCTAAAATATGCACAAGAGATGATAGAAGAGCACAAAGAAGGGTAACTAAGTCAAGCTAGAAGTAAACTAAGTCTAAACAATGCACCGTCCCCGGCAACGGCGCCAAATTGATAGGAAGGTTTTTGCCGCGTCCCCAACCGTCAATAATTACCAACTAATCCTAGTGGGTAGCTAGAGTAAGTCGGGTCGTGTCCACGGAGGTGGTATTGTAAGGTCTAGACTAGGTTCACAAGAAATGAGACTAGGCTACCAAAACAACACAAAGAGAACGATAATTGATAAACTATGATGGAGGGGAGGTATGAACTAGACTAATAATGAACTAGCTATAACAAGGCTTAAATGAAATAACTAAAGATTAAACAAACTAGCAAACTAGAGAAAATGATGACTAACTAAGCGGATAAAATCAAATATGGAAGGAGAGTAGGGTTAGGTCGGGTTCTTAAGTGTAGTAGGGTAATTGGGTGATCAAGGGTGTAGGTGTCTCCTAATTGCTAGAGTCGGTTTGTGCTCTCGCGTCTAAACCTAGGTCAAGGTCGATCCGCGCTCTCGCGTCAAAACCCAAGTCCGCACTCTCGTGACTAAGACTAAACCCGACATAAACACACACTAGTCAAACAATGAGGAGATGAGAACAAGTATGAGAAGCATTGACCACTACTACCCACACAAGCAATTCAACAAACACATGGTGTGCTCAATATGTGACTAACAACAAAAGATGCAACCTTTACCCCTAATCAAACCCTAATCACCCATAATCCACACCTAATCCCTCTACTAACCCCACAAAGAATCTACTCACTCATTATCAAGATAAAACTAACATGAACAAGGGAAATCAAACTAAACATCCATAATAAACAAACAATAACAATAAACAATAAGTAAAGATTCAAACTTGAATAGATAAAGAAAGAACAAGGGATAAGAGATTATACCCACAACAAGGATGAAAAAGATGAGAACTTGAATTAATAAGAAACTCAAACAAAACTCCAAGGTTGTCAAGCTTGGAATAATCTTCAAGAATCTTCTTAATACAAGACTAATTACAATGATTAACTAAAGATTAAAGGAAGATTAAAATAATATGAGGAACACTAATCTAGGGTTTTGAAAGCTTAAGAGAGGCCTAAGAGAGTCTAGGGTAATATATGATATGTAAACAATACAAGAGGGAAGTATTTATAAGGTTACAAGAATGAAGGAGGAAGAATAAAGAGTCACGCGCAGCAGCACCATGGTCCCGACCGGGACGGATCGGTCCCGACCGGGACGGGCTGGTCCCGACCGGGACGGACCCAGGACAGAAGCTGCTTCAATTGTGCACCTCATCCCGGATGGGATGAGGCCCTTCCCGTCGGGGATGAGTCTTGTAGGCCTCCAATATGATCTTTTTGGTCCCTCCTTGGTTCTCATGGGCTTTTCACCAATTCTAGGGGCTCGGGATCGAGTCTAAGAGGCTCGGGATCGGGTCCCAAGGTCTCGGGGTCGAATCCAAGGCATCGAGTGATCGTTCCTTCACTTCGTTGGCTCCAAAAAGTGTATGTATCGAGTCGGATTCGCTCCAATTCTTCACAAATGGTCTCGGGAACCTAAAACGGACTAAAGGAAGCATAAGTAACCCATAAACCGCTCCCAAGGAGCGATTCCACAATGAAAACGGGACCAAAACACAGCGAATTAGGCACTACAAACTACACTTATCACATGTATTGAAACTTTTCCCCTATTCCAACGTGACTGGAAAGATGATCGAATAAGTTCTAAATTAAATTTGTTTATTTGAAACGGGGACACACCTTTTCTTACACTAGGATATTTGTGAAATGTATGAAGTAGTTAATTTTTTAGCTGTTTAATTTTTGAGCTAAATCTAGTTGAAAAATGTTGACAATAACTATCAAAATCGTCGGTTTTAGGTGATTTTTCGTAAATTGTGAGATATTTTAAAGCCTTTTAAATAGGGCTTGTACTCGTAAAATTATTGTTGGTTGTTGTAAAAACTATAAAAGTTTTTTATTCGAGCATATATTAATACTTTGTCCATATTTCAACATGACTCGAGAGATGATCGAATAGGTTCTAAATTTGTTTATTTCAAACCGTACGCATCTTCTGCAACTTTTGGACATTTTTACAAAGTATGAAATAATTACTATGCGAAATTTGAGACGTTTAATTTTGAGACTAAACCATCAAATCGAAAAAGGTGGATAATAACCTACAAAAAAATCTTCGGTTTCAAGTGATTCTTTGGAAATTGTAAGATATTTTACTGGCCATTTAAATAAGACTTTTATGCTATAAAATGATTTTTGGTTGTTGAAAAACTATAAAAGAATTTGATTCAACCATATATTGAAACTTTCGCACTATTCTAACGTGACTCGAGTCATGGTTTTATGGGGTCTTAATTTGTTTATATCCAACTGTACACACCTTTTCTTACACTCAGACATTTTTTCAATGTATGGAGTTGTTACTATATGAATTTTGAGCCATTTAATTTTGGGAAAAAATCAGATCGAAAAACGTGGATAATAACCTTCAAAATCAACGTGGCTCGAATTGGCTCGATATGTCGCAATTTCCTTTGAGATGGGGGTGTAGAGGGCACGAATAGAGCTTTGGTGAGCTGGGAGAAAATTTGCTATCCTAAGAATGAAGGAGGACTGGGACTCAGGGATTTGACGGTCTGGAACGAGGTAGCTGTTGCGAAGTTGGCCTCTTGGGTCTTTGATCAACCAGAACGAATTTGGGTCCAATGGGTGAATAGTATATACTTGAGAGGAACTTCTTGCCGTGATTATAAACCACATGCTGATGTTACTTGGGCGTGCGGAAAATATGTCAGGCTAAAGAAAGAATTAAGGATATGTATTTGAATGGAGTTTGGCACGGATCGAATACCCTGTACTCGATTTCGAAGGCGTATGATGAACTTCGCCAACATAGGACACTCGTCTCGTGGTGGCGGGTAGTTTGGAGTGGTTGGAGTATCCTGAAGCACAGTTTCATTGTTTGGCTTGTGTTCTGGGGTGCTTTAAACACGAGGGTTAAACTCGCGAGGATAGGAGTAGCTGAGACTGATCGATGCTGTCTCTGTGAGGAGCAGGCTGAGAGTTTTGATCACTTATTTTTTGAGTGTAGTTGGAGCTCTCGGGTAGTTGATATGATAAGCATATGGTTGAGGAAGAGGATACCGTCTAAGGGAGGATTGATTTGGGCGATGCGTGTGAGAGGCACAAAGATGGAGTGCAATATAATTCGAGCCATGATTAACGCAATGATATATTACATTTGGAGGCAGCGCAACAGCTGCCGAATTGAAGGAACATTACAGCACCCCCATCGTGCTGTTAGCTTGATGAAATCGGATATTAAGAATAGAATATTATGTAAGATTAAATACCCGATTCATCTCAAAGATGCTAGATGGCTACGTAATTTGACGTAATCATTTGGACTCCTCCTGTAATTTTGGTTACTTGATATAAATATATATATATATATATATATATATATATATATATATATATATATATATATATATATATATATATATATATATATATACTTACCTTTCACAAAAAAAAAAAAAAAACCTTCAAAATCGTCGATTTCAGGTAATTTTGCGAAAACTGTGAGATATTTTACAAGTCATTTAAATAGGTCTTGTACAAAGTAAAATGATTATTGGTAGTTGAAAAAACTACAAAAGAATTTGTTTCGAGTATATATTAAAATTTTTGCACTATTCCAACGTGACATGAATTATGGTCGAATGGGTTCTAAATTTGTTTATTTCAAATCGTACACACCTTTTCTTACACTCGGACATTTGTGAATTGAATGGAGTAGTCACTGTGCGAAATTTGAGCCGTTTAATTTCGGGACCAAATCAAATCGAAAAACGTAGATAATAACCTTCAAAATCATCGATTTCAGGAGATATTTTATTGGCATTTAAGTAGTGCTTGTACGTCGGAAAATAATTGTTGAATGTTTCAAAATTTATAAAAAGAATTTGATTCGAATACATATTGAAACTTTCCCCTTGTTCCAACGTTACTCGAAAGATAGTCGAATGAGTTTTAAATTTTTTTATTTCAAACCGTACGCATCTTCTGTAAATTACGGACATTTTTACAAAGTATGAAATAGTTACTAAGCGAAATTTGAGACGTCTAATTACGGAAGTAAATTAGATTGAAAAACATTAATAATAACCTTCAAAATCGTCGGTTTCAAGTGATTTTCGGAAACTGTGAGATACTTTACTGACCTTTTAAATAAGGCTTGTATGGCGAAAAATGATTGTTAGTTGTTGAAAAACTATAAAAGAGTTTGATTCGAGCATATATTGAAACTTTCGCATTATTCCAATGTGGCTTGAATCACTGTCGAATGGGGTCTTAATTTTTTTTATGTCAAACCGTACACACCTTTTGATGGAGGGATTTGTCGTCGACTCCAACACCAAATAAACCAACCGGTCCTAACTAGAAGTAAGGGCAAGTCGGGTCGAACCACGGAGACGGTAGAGAATAAACTAGAGTATGCTAGACAAGACAAAGTTACAAGAAACAATGGAGGAGAATATTTTTTGGTTTAGGCAAAGACTAGAAACTAAGATTAACATAAACTAAACGATTCAAATAAGACTAAACTAAAGCAACAAACAACAAGAACATTCAAATAGGAAAAGGAGTAGGGTTTGGTCGGGTTCATAGACGTAATAGCTATTGGGGAAACGAGGACAAGGGTGTCACCTAATCACTAAGGTAAGCTCGCGCTTTCGCGACGGAAACAAACCCGAAAACTCATGCAAGTTATTACCCAAACCATAAGGAATCAATCACAAATCAAGCAAACATCAAGGAGGAAGAAACAAGTAAGAGTAGTATGGCCACTGTCACCCTAACAAGCATTTCATCAAGCACTTAACATGCAAAACAAGTGACAAGCAATAAAGGCTCAACCTTTACCCACACTTAACCCTAATCACCCACAATTAACATCTAATCCCCCTACTAACCCAACAATACTCCACTCACACATGACTAAACTAAAACTAACATGAACAAAAGGAAGCAACATAGAAGCAAAGACATTCATTATGCAAGATAAACAATGGAAAACAATAATCTAGAGAAAACAGATTGAAACTTTAATAAAAATCTAAGATTGGAAGAGGAGAGACTAGAGAACTTATACCAACACAAGAAAGAAATGGAAAGATTGAAACTTGTATAGAAAATAACCCAAGAAAATCCACCAATGTGTCAATAGTGATGAAATCTTCAAGAGTTTCCCAAATTACACAAGTGTTCTAAGATTAAGCTAAGATTAGAGAAAGATTAAGGAGAGATTAATGTAAGATTAAGCTAAAAGTCAAGAGTTTCTATCTAGGGTTTCGTGCTTACAACAATACAAGAGGGGGTATTTATAGGGTTCTACAAATGAGGGAAATAAATTGATGAAGCGCGAGTGGAACAGGGGGCCTCACGGTTGTGATTGGTGGCTCTCGGCCGAGAGCCAGACCCGTCCCGGCCGTGAAGGATGATGCTCACGGCCGTGAGCTGCTGTTGTTGCTTTCCTCCTTTCGTCTTTACTTCAGCTGTCCAGGTTGTATTCCCGGTCGGGAATACGAGTGACATGGCCGTATAGCTTCACGAGTTGATCATCCTTTACTCCTAAGCGATGTCGTGACTCGGGATTGGTTCGTATGATGATGAAAAGGACTCAGAAAGCCAAGTTCTGCGCCAAATGAACCTACAAGCATAATCATAGCTGCAAGAAGGTTAAATCAAGGGTGAAGACCTCCGAGAACCACCGAGAGCGATCCTACGACCGTTTACAAGCACAAGTAATCACGCCATCAAGAACCACCGAGAGCGATCATCAAAAGGCCCCGAGGGCCACCAAACCACAATAACAAGGGGGACTAGGGATAGCAACGGACCGGATCCGCACCCCTAATAGCGGATCCGGATCCGGTCTGGATCCGACGGATCCCAAAAATGTAGATCCAGATCCAGATCCGCCGGATCTGGACCGGATCCGGATCCGATCCGCGGATCCGATTTGTTACTTAAATTTTACAAAAATTTTAATTAATACATATTTGCGACCATATTAATTTTCATAATTTTACAAATAAAATCGAATATAAAGATTCATAATCAAATATTAATAAAATAAAAGAAAAAAGTTTTAGAAATAACCAAAAAAACACAAATTAAAGTACTAAATTTTTTATTATTGTTAATTTTTTTAATAAAACGGATTTGCGGATCCGGATCTGGATTTACTTATTAAGATCCAGATCCAGATCCGTTTAAAGATAGCGGATCCGGATCCGGATCCATATCCAACGGATTTCAAAATTTAGGATCCATATTCGATCCGTGCGAACCGGATCTTGCGGATCCGAATCGGATCTCGGATTCGTTGCCATCCCTAAGAGGGACGAGCATAAAAAATAGAAAAGAAAGTCGCCATATGCAATGGTTAGCAACTAACGATCTCCATCGTCTCAATAATCATAGTCATCACTATGCTCGTCATCATCATTGTCGGCCTCGTCCCCCTCCTTACTTTCATCGTTCTCAGTTTCTTCTTCATCATCATTGTCATCTCCATTATCAACATTGATATCATCATCATCACCGGCACCACAAACCTCCTCCTCCGCCTCCATAACCTTCCCATCCCCGGTCGTGCCGACATCCGGGCCCATGGACGGGAAACCGGACGTCGGAAACCACGACGGTACTCCGCCCGAAGGATTGATCAAGCCTTGTTGGGCTCTCTCATAATTGCTCGGGTATAGGGCGAAGTAGTTGTCCCTTTGCATATTGTATTGTTGAAGGTGCAAGGCTTGGAACATGCCCCCAAGATGTACATCTAGGGTGGTGGGCACGTCCAAGGGGACATATGGGGGAAAAGGCGGGACTAACACGTGTCCCGGAGGTGTTGGTGTACTAGGTTGCTCATCATGGACATTATCTTGATTTGTTTGGGAACCTTCCCCTCGGCTATAAACTTGCTTGCTCTTGCTCCTTGCTTGGACTTCCCCTTCAATCTCGTTGGGTAAGAGATAGAGGAGGTTGTTTTTAGATGAAGATCCCGGAGCTCGTGGTGCTAGAGAGGGGAGACGGTTATAAGGGAGGTATATGGTGGGCTTGCCATGGACTAGCCAATCAGCCCATCTCTTCTTGTCGGTCGATGGAATGAAGAAGCTATTTGTCAAATGGTCTCCATCCAAATATGTACCTCCCTTAACCACCATGTACACCTCCAGATCTAGATTAGGGTCGAGTTTCTTAGCAAGCAAAGTTATTAGGCCACCATAGTTAAAGAATGAGGTTGTCTTCCTAGTAACTAAATCCTCAATTTTTTGAACCGTGTAAGATTGTATGTCAATTTGAAATTTAGTGCGGCCCAATGGATTCAAGTAATAAGCTTTTAGGATTGTCAACTCCTTCTTGTTAATAACCCCCGGTTCTTTTGTAGCAAAGACACTACCGGCTACAAACCGAGCCCAAAGTCTAAGAACGGGGTGGTGGATCCTATTATGTGGTAGCCTTTGGTAATTAGGAAGTGTAAGCCCCGTCATGTGCTTCCACATGACCGAAGGATCGAAATTTTCCGGCTCCCTCCCTCTACTAGTGTCACTAACCCCCAAGTGGTCACAAAAATCTTTAATACTACACACATACCTTCTATTCCCAAGGCGAAAGGAAATAGGGGTCGAGTTGTGCGGGTTTTTGTCATGACGGAAAGAACTTGTGAATTCCACCGTCAATTCAAGATAAGTCACCTCATGTACACCAAATAATTTCTCCATACCAAGTCTAATAAATAAATCTTTGGTTTCCTTATAGATTTTGAGCTTCTTAAGGAGACTATGATCTAAAAACCGGGTTGGCACAACTCTTTTAGCTAGCGATGTCGTGACTCGGGATTGGTTTGTATGATGATGAAAAGGACTTAGAAAGCCGATTTCTGCGCCAAATGAACCTACAAGCACAATCATAGCTGCAAGAGACATTAATAGCACAAAGCCGCTTCTAAAAGCGGTTAAATCAAAGGAAATTCAAGTAAAGCATGAAGGAAAGACGCTATAAATCAAGCATATCAAGTTTTCTTAAACTCAGACATTTGTGCAATGTTTGGAGTAATTACTGTGCGAATTTCCAGTCGTTTATTTTCGAGACTAAATCAGATAAAAAAACGTGGATAATAATCTTTAAAATCGTCGGCATCATGTGATTTTGCGAAAACTGTTATATATTATGTTGGTCATTTAAGTAGTGCTTGTACGTCGGAAAATGATTGTTGGTTTTTGAAAAAACTATAAAAGTATTTGATTCGAGAATATATTGAAACTTTTCCCCTATTCCAACGTGACTCGAAAGATGGTTGAATGAGTTCTAAATTTGTTTATTTGAAACCGTGCACACCTTTTATATACACTCAGATATTTGTGCAATGTATGAAGTACTTACTGTGTGATTTTTGACCTGTTTAATTTTTGGACTAAATGAGGTGAAAAATTATTGATAATAACCTTTAAAATCGTAGGTTTCAGACGATTTTTCGAAAATTGAGAGATATTTTACAGGGGTTTTAAATAGGGCATGTACTTTGTAAAATTATTGTTGGTTGTTGAAAAAACTATACAAAATTTTGATTCGAGCATATATTGAAACTTTTCCCCTATTCCAACGATACTCGAAAGACGGTCGAATTAGTTTTAAGTTTGTTTATTTCAAACCGTACACATCTTCTGTAACTTTATGACATTTTTACAAAGTATGAAATAGTTACTATGCAAAATTTGAGACGTCTAATTACGGGACTAAATCAGATCGAAAAACGTGGATAATAACCTTCAAAATCGTCAGTTTCAAGTTATTTTTCGAAATTGTGAGATATTTTACAGGCCATTTAAATATAACTTGAATGTCGAAAAATGATAATTGGTTGCAGGGGCGATTTCATAGGGGGTGATGGGGGTGACCTCTCACCCCCATTATTCAAGGAAAAAATCAAGTTAAAAAAGGACATATATATACATATAAATGAATATAAAGATATACCAGCATAGTTATTTGGTTGGAGTGGTAGAGTTGAATTCATAGGACCTCCTCGCTCATGAGGTCAAGGGTTCAAATCCCAATTGGACCTTTGAATTTTTTTCCCTCCCATTTTTTTTAACGAAGGATACCCGGGTCACTAGTTTCTTTACTTATGTGAAATAGCGGTTTCCGAACCGAACCACAACTTACTCATACCCGATCCTACATGGACCCATTTTTAATATATTTTTTTATACAAACTCTATTTAGATAATTATATTTGTTTTTTAAACATTACTTTATAAAACAAACTCGAGAATTAGAGATGTTTTTGATTTTATTGAGAATTTGAGATGTGTACTTGTGTAGGGAATTAACTCGAGAATTAGAGAAGTTTTTTTATTTTATTAAACCTTTGAGATGGGTACTTGGGTAGAGAATTAGGATAAATGGACAAATGAGAAATTAATAATTGTAAAAAATTGAAAATATGAACATTTGGGATGATGGACATACTAATATTCTAATAATGTATTAGTATGATATATGTGATTATGTGAAATTAAGAAATTAATTTGATAATGTATTAGAATGTATTGACACTTTTATTTTAGTCGATAATACTTTGATTTTTTTAATAAAGTTTGCGATTAGTTTTTAGTCTTTTGTTACGTTTAGTTACTTTTTGGAGTTAGTTTAGTCAGTTAAGACGAATTCTATTTAAGTGATTTGAACTGAATTAAACTAAACTGAATTGATATAAATTGAATTGAAGTACTGAACTGATCGAAACTGAATTGATCTAACTTTTATCACCCCCATCTCAA
The DNA here is from genome assembly GCA_958450325.1 of Agrostemma githago. Taxonomy (NCBI): domain Eukaryota; kingdom Viridiplantae; phylum Streptophyta; class Magnoliopsida; order Caryophyllales; family Caryophyllaceae; genus Agrostemma; species Agrostemma githago. Next base: position 8,236,137 of record OY288256.1, on the reverse strand, counting down.
AATTTCTGGATTCGCCACTGATTGGTTGTTGAAATAACTATAAAAGAGTTTGATTCGACCATATAATGAAACTTGGGATAGGGTCACTGTCGAATAGGGTCTTTGTAATCTCCTACAAATTCTAACGCAATACAGTGGCGGAAACACTGTAGACTTGGGATTATATCACACTGATAACTAATTTATTAAATAAAGGTAAGTCAATACAACGGCCACTTTTTATAAAAGGGCTAAAAATAGAAATCCTCAAAGTGTTTATTGAAAATCCAAAACATAAATATTAAATCAGCAGCGCAAGACCAAATGCAGTTCGCTAGCTCACACCCCAACCCGGAACATAGAATACATGTCATGTTAAAAACATAACAGCCACAATTCAGTGGGGAGTAACGACGACGTTCTCCCAGCCATATTGCATGACATTAAAGCATAATTACTATTATATCAAAATAGTTCAAAATGGAAAACGTTTAAAAATGATATAGTAAAATAATTCAAAATGATTGCCAACCTGCAAGTCAATATCAACCAATAATAATAACAGTGTTATGGATATGAATCAGTGCAACAGAATAGACTTTCACTAGGAGAATACTAAAAACTAGCTTCGAGAACTTAGTTCAAACAAATCAAACCTCGATCTCTAACTAGGCTACTCAACCATAATAGGACGGCGACTTATAATGTGAGGTTCTAGCTTAAGTAAATATGCACACCCCTCCTGGAACACCAAGTGTGCCCAGTTCAACCCGACGGCGTCTTACATGCGATGTACGAGCTTAAGGTCAAAATGAACATACACTCCTGGACAAGAACATGCCCAGTTCAACAACCAATGCATCCCGCTCGGATACACTAGCCTTATAGCCGATGGCAAAACGTATACTCTAGACTGTATTACTCTACCCGTACATTTTCCTTATTCCATAACTCCAAAACAAAGCCATTATCGTAATTCAATAGAAATATAGTTCGTTTTTCAAAAGAGGAAACTTTATAGATATAAAAATTTTCTTAAAATAATAACTTTCCAAAAGTAGGTATTATAATAAATAGAAATCGATGAAAATAGGAGTTATATAAAATAGTTAATATTAGGCCTCGAGACGTAAACATTATATTTATTATATAAATGTATAATTCATGATTAAAAGTCAACTATAAAGTCGAAATCACAATTATTTATCAAAAGACTGAAGTTTAAGTAATTAAAAGTATTTAAATAACAAATTGAAAGATTTTCCAGAATTGCACTGTCTTACGATAAAGTTCATAATTAAATCATTAAAAATCAAAACAACGTAAGATCAGTGGGGTTGAAAACTTTACAAACTTAGTTAAAACTTTTATTTCTAGAGAAATTCCAAATTCCAAATAAAATATGTGTTTTTATTCGTATATTTAAAAACTGTCAGAATTAGACTCCCGTTTGTATTTATTTAATAAAACACGTTTAAAAATTGATTTTAAAGAAAATTAAATTAGAAACATTAACTAGACTCTTCATAGTTTCTGTATGTAAATTACCAATATTAAATAAAAAGTTTAAAAGATGTTTCAATTTAGATCTTATCACAACTGACAGAATCGCGGATTGGTTTGACACCTGTTCATAAACAATTTATTGTGACCAAACCACTTGGAAATAATTTACAAAATTAAATAGGCACAAATTAGACTTAAAATAAATAGTAGCCTCTTTTCAAAGTTTCCGTAAATAAAGTATTTAAAACAGAGTTTTAATTAACACAAAAACACTAACAGATTCTTAAACATGCTGTAACTCTATTAAAACAATATAACTTTCAATTTGACACTTTATATCAAAAATCACGAAAATTATGAAATTAATTATTATTTGTATGTTTTAGTCTCCGCCTTTTAATACTTTTTAATATTTAAAAACAAAACATGTGAAGATTTACGATTTTAAAGTTTACGGTATTAAAAACGAGACATACATATATTGTCCAACAAAAATCTAATTTCTATACCTGCAAATACAACAATAATACCACATAATACTGAGTAACGTGTCAATGTTACCTTAATTGATATCTGAATCAATTAAATAATCGTCTTCGTCGGATCTAGTACGAAAGCCTACGAAATAATTAAACATATGGTATTAAAACCACATTATAAGTGAATAGAAAGGAGAAAAGAGAATAAGAGTAATTAAATTACCCTCGAGATCGGAAAGAATTAGAGACGAATTAGGATCGGATTGATGAAAAAAAAGAAGGAAGTTTAACATGAAAGAGGAGAAAGGAAACTTGTATTGTGAATAAAATAGACTAGAATGAATGAGAATATATAAAAGAAATAAGAAAGCTAAAAGATAGGAATAATCGAGTTACAAGGACTCTTAACTCAACTAGGAGACGAGATGGTTGAGATGGAAAGAACAAGCACCGAATAGATTTGATAAGTTTTCGATTAAAATAAACATGAGGATAAGATTTAAACTAAACAGAATAAAAATAATATGTTGTGTTAATAAAAGATGTCCGAAAATATTTCTCAAGTCAATAAAAGAAAGTTCGTGAAATAATATAAGCGTTTATGAAGAATTCGGATTAAAACGCATAAGAAAATAATTATTTATGAAATCGCGTAGTAAAATAATTAAACAACCATTTTTCGAAAATAAAATATTTTTGAGCTAGAAACCATTATAAATATAATCGAGCATTTTTTTGAAAAATAAATAGTTCAAACTCGATTTTAAAACTACTGTTCATAGAAAATATGATTCCTCAAAATAATTAAACATACTTGCGATGAAAAGAATTAAATGAGTTTTCAAATAAAAATAGAATATTTAAAATCCTTTTACGAAAATAAATAATTTTAGGCTCGATAATGAAAGAGACCTCGAAATGGGAAAAATGTAGTTGGCTAATTATTACAGAGTTACGATATAATCGTAACGGAACATATAACAAAGTTAGGAAATTTGCGGGTGTTACAGTCTTAATCTGTTTATTTCAAACTGTACGCACCTCTTCTTACACTCGGACATTTGTGCAATGTTTGGAGTAGTTACTGTGCGAATTTTCAACCGTTTATTTTCGATACTAAATCAGATAATAAAACGTGGATAATAACCTTCAAAATCGTCCGCTTCATGTGATTTTGCGAAAACTGTGAGATATTATGTTTGTATGTCGGAAAATGATCGTTGGTTGTTGAAAAAATTATAAAAGAATTTGATTCAAGCATATATTGAAACTTTTCCTCTGTTCCAACGTGACTCGAAAGATGATATCGAATGAGTTTTAAATTTGTTTATCTGAAACGAGGACACACTAGGACATTTGTGAAAGGTATGGAGGTGTTACTATGCGAATTTTGAGCTGTTTAATTTTTGGACTAAATCGAGTTGAAAAATGTTGACAATAACCTTCAAAATCGTCGGTTTCAGGATATTTTACAGCCTTTTAAATAGGGATTGTTCTCGTCAAATTATTGTTGGTTGTTGAAAAAACTGTAAATGTTTTTTATTTGAGCATATATTAATACTTTCCCCCTATTTCAACATGACTTGAATTGAAAGATGGTCGAATGGGTTCTAAATTTGTTTATTTCAAACCGTACGCATCTTCTGTAACTTTCAGACATTTTTACAAATTATGAAATACTTACTATATGAAATTTGAGAAGTTTAATTTCGGGACTAAATTAGATCAAAAAACGTGGATAATAACCTACAAAAAAATCAGTTTCAAGTGATTTTTTGGAAACGGTAAGATATTTTACTGGCCATTTAAATAAAAAATTTATGTCGTAAAATGATTTTTGGTTATTGAAAAAACTATAAACGACTTTGATTTAACTATATATTGAAACTTTCGCACTATTCCAACGTGGGTCGAGTAATGGTTGTATGGGGTCTTAATTTGTTTATATCCAACTGTACGCACCTTTTCTTACACTCAGATATTTTTTTCTATGTATGGAGTTTTTACTGTGTGAATTTTGAGCCGTTCATTTTCGGGAAAAAGTCAGATCGAAAAACATGGATAATAACCTTCAATCTAAAAAATCAAAAATCCTTTTCGAATGCTCTGGAGATTTCCGGCGACTTGGACGATTTCCGACGTATTTTCAGGCGTAGGCAGCACTTTGACCGCGACTAGGCTGCCCTGCGCCAATTTTGGGTCTCGATTCAATGAAGCAGAAGGCTTGTGGGATCCCGAAAGGGACTAAAACAATGAACTCGAAGCCGATGACAAGGAAAACTAAAGAGGAAATCTTACGTACAATTGCGAAGAACTCGAAACGTGCACAATCGGAGGACAGTTCTTCGTCGAATTGAAATTGAATGAAATTCTTGGTCTGAATTATGCATCTGATCCTGATTCTGAGGAGGAAGAGGTATCGGAATATGTACCTGAAACCAATTCCGTTCATGAAATAGAAACAAGTGGAAGCGGGTGGAAGCAGAGAGAGGGCAAGAAAACTGTTGACGTTGAGGAGAAAGAAGAACTGTTGCGTTTTTCGGAAGATGACATGGATGATGAAATTGAATACTGGAGCAATGCAGTCTACTGTTTCATTATGGGGGCAAACCCACCATGGGAAGTAGTAGAAGGGTATGTGAAGAGGATTTGGAAAGAACATGGAATTGACAAGATTTCATTCCTCCCCAATGAAATCTTTGTAGTTCGGTTCAAGGACAAGGATGCAAAGGTAAAAGTTCTCGATCATGGTTTTTACATGTTTGATAATAAACCTTTGATTGTGAAAGAATGAACACCTGATGCAAAATTAGATAAAGAAGATCTGCATGAAGTTCCTATATGGATTCAATTGCACGAACTCCCTTTGAAATTTTGGGGTCGATGTTTGCCCAGGATTGCCTCCCTAGTTGGTCTGTATGTCAAATCAGATTTAGCTACGGAAGAAAGAACTAGACTAGGGTATGCTAGAGTCATGGTATTTGCTAAGGTGGGGCAAAAGTTTAAAAGTTCAATCAAATTCTTGGATGAACGGGAGAATATGGTTGAAATTCCAATTAAATATGAGTGGAAGCCTATATGGTGTACTAAATGCAAAGGGTATGGTCATAATGTTAGTGACTGTAGGAAAGATGAACTGAAAAAGGCGAGACAGGAAGCTAAACAAAAGAAAGTTGAAGGGGGTGTTGCACCTCGGCAAATTGTAACGAGGGCTATTCTGGTTGTTAAACCGAATGCAGCTCCACAGCCGAATGCAGGCCCTTTGAACAAGGGTACGAGGAACAATACGGAGGTGAAAACCGGGACTTCGTTCGCTAAAATGGTGATGGGTTCCCCTAGAAAAGAGAGGGTCGAGGGAAAGGAAGGGGTGGGATTGGAGTTAGTTATTCATGGTGGTACATAATATTGGTTGTTGGAATGTACGCGGCATGTGTAATATAAATAAGCAGCATGCAATTAGTGATTTCATTAGAAAGCAGCAAGTATATTTGGTTTACTAGAGACAAAAATAAAGAATAAAGCGTATGCCAAAGTTCATCAGAACTTTTTCTATGAATGGAGCATAGCGACGAATAATCACTGTCATGAAGGAAGTCGAGTTTGGCTTCTATGGAAACATACGAGGGTTAACTTGACGATTTTGGAGTATCAAAGCATTCATGTTAGGGTGTCATCGAATTCGGGGAAGGATTACTTGCTTATGTTTGTCTATGCATTTAATTCGGCCTTGGAGAGAGTTGAACTTTGGCGAAGGCTTGAGTCCTATGCTTCGATGGGGACGTGGATGATCTTGGGTGACTTTAATTGTGTTATTGAAGCTCGAGAGCGGCTTGGAGGTATATCTTCGGATGAGGATATGAGTCAATTTCGGGATTGCTTGGCTAGTTGTGAGGTAAGTGACTTTAAGGCTAGTGGGTCTTGGTTCACTTGGAATAATAAACACAAAGTTGCAGAAACTAGGGTGTATAGCCGCATTGATCGTTGTTTGGTGAATGACGAGATGGTGGGTTCCCGAATGGTTTTGCGAATTTCTTACCGGAGGGTGCTTTTGACCACTGCCCTTGCATTGTTCAGCTTGAGCATCTGCTGGTAAGGAAGAATCGGAGCTTCAAGTATATGAATATGTGGAGTAATGCACCCGAGTTCAAGAATGTTGTTTCAAAGGCTTGGGGTGCGAGGATTAGGGGAACCAAGATGTATAAAGTGGTCTCTAAACTTCGAAGTTTGAAGAGGACGTTGAAGGATTTGAATGCCAAATGCTTTTCAGACATTGAAAATCGATGCAAACAGGCTAAGATGATGCTGGAAGACCTGCAGGTGCGGCTGAGAACTGACAGCAGCAGTTCGGTAAAGCAGGAGGAAATAGAGCAGAATGCATTGGTACACTCGCTGCAGGCTGCCAGGTCTGAATTTTGGAGCCAAAAAGCGAAGCAAAAATGGGTCAAGGATGGAGACGTTAATTCAGCATACTTTCACGGGATATTGAGGGCGAGGAGAGCACACAATGCCATCGCTAAGATTGAAGATACCGAGGGGCAGGAATGCACAAATAAGGCAGACATCGAGGGAGCATTTTTGCGATACTATGAGTCACTTTTGGGAGATTCTCGGGTTGTGGAGCCAATTAATTTGGGCATTGTTTGGAAAGGCAAATTATGCACCAATGAGCATAAGAATTGGTTGGAAGCGACCGTAACCGAGGATGAAATCAAAAGAGCAATGTTTAGTATTCCACGGGATAAAGCGCCGGGTCCAGATGGCTTTTCGAGTCAATTTTTTATTTATTCGTGGGACATTATTGGAGAAGACATTGTGAAAGTCGTCCAAGATTTTTTTATCTCGGGTAAGCTTCTGAAACTGATAAACAGTGCTAATATCACGTTGATCCCTAAGGTAAATAGACCTCAAAATGTTAAAGAATTCCGTCTGATTGCTTGTTTCAATGTCTTGTATAAATGTATTGCTAAAATAATTTGTACAAGACTAGGCCGGGTGTTGCCCCATATAATTTCGCCTACACAAGGGGGATTTATTGAGGGGAGAAGTATTGTTGAGAATGTGCTCATATATCAAGACCTGGTCAAATTATATAAGAGGAGTAATATATCGCCTCGATGCCTGTTTAAAGTAGATATTCATAAGGCTTATGACAGTGTAGAGTGGAGTTTTGTGGATCATATGCTGCATGTTCTAGAGTTTCCTGACCATTTTCGAAGGCTGATTATGGAGTGTGTTCAATCGGTCTCGTATTCGCTTTGTGCAAATGGGGATAATTTTGGGTTCTTCAGAGGGAAAAGGGGACTTAGACAGGGTGACCCAATGTCACCGCTACTTTTCACGATATGCATGGAGTACTTTTCTCGTATTCTGATTCATGGCAAGATGGATAGGAATTTCAAATATCACCCGAAATGTGGCCTGATGAAGCTTACCCATTTACTCTTTGCTGAAGATCTGCTCCTCTTTTGCAAAGGGGGGAAGGAGTCGATGAAGTTTTTATGGCGCGCCTTTGCCACCTTTAGCAGAGCATTGGGGCTGAGCATAAGTGTAGGTAAGTCCCACGCTTATTTTGCAGGAGTTGATGAGGACATGAAAGCAGCTATTTTGCAATTTTCTGGTTGTGTGGAAGGTACGTTGCCTTTTCGTTTTCTTGGATTGCCTATCCAAAGTATTCGATTAGGTAAGAATGATTGTGAAAAGCTGCTAGCTCGTATTGTCTCGATCATTTCTAGTATAGGTGCTCGGAAGCTATCTTATGCTGGAAGATTGATTTCGGTTCATGTTGTTTTATCTCAGCTGCATAACTATTGCGCTATAGTGTTTATTATCCCAAAATATGTTATGGCTAGGATTGGTGCTCTGTGTCGCAATTTCTTATGGGATGGTGGTGTGGAGGGTACTAATCGAGCCATAGTAAGTTGGGAGAAAATTTGTTGCCCTAAGAAGGAAGGAGGACTGGGTCTTAGAGATCTCACTATTTGGAATGAGGCAGCGGTGGCAAAACTGACATCTTGGGTGTTTGATCAACCGGACCGTTTGTGGTTCGGTGGGTTAATAGCATTTATTTGAAGGGGACCGGGTGGAGTGATTATCAGCCGAACACTGATGTCACTTGGGCATGGAAGAAGATTTGTCAGGCGAAGGAGAAAATCAAATGTATGTATGAGAATGGCGTGTGGCATGGATCGCTGCCTCGATACTCGATCTCGAAGGCTTACGACGAACTTCGGGTTCATAGGTCTAATGTTCCGTGGGCTAGAGTTGTGTGGAGTGCTTGGAGTATCCCTAAGCATAGCTTTATTGCTTGACTTGTGTTTAGGGGGCTTTAAACACGAGAAAGAAACTCTTGAGGTTTGGGGTTTCAGATTCCGACCTTTGTTATTTGTGTGAAGCGCAAGAGGAGAGCTTGGAGGACTTATTTTTTAGGTGTGATTGGAGCTCCCGTGTTATTGACCTATTGAGTGATTTGGTGAAGAAGTGATTAAGAAGTGATTTGAATTGGGTATCTCATCTGAGGGGATCGAAATTGCAATGTAACATCCTTCGAGCTGTGATCAATGCCGCGATTTATCAGATTTGGCGACAATGAAATGTCTGTAGAATTGAAAGAATCGTGCAACAGCCAATTTGTGTTGTTAAGTTAATTAAGATGGATGTTAGGCATAGAATCATGTGTAAAATTAGATACCCAATTCATGCTAAAGATGCTAGATGGCTACATAATTTGATGTAGCCATACCATTGTAAATTAATTCACATCTCATATATATATACTTACCCTTTACCAAAAAAAAAACCTTCAAAATCGTCGGTAATTTTGCGAAAACTGTGAGATATTTTACATGCCATTTAAATAGGGCTTGTACGAAGTAAAATGATTGTTGGTAGTTGAAAAACCTATAAAAGAATTTATTTTGAGCATATATTAAACTTTTCGCACAATTCCAACGTGACTTGAATCATAGTCGAATGGGTTCTAAATTTGTTTATTTCAAATCGTACGCACATTTTCTTACACTCGGACATTTTGGAATTGTATGGAGTAGTTACTGTGCGAAATTAGAGCCGTTTAATTTCGGGAGTAAATCAAATCGAAAACGTAGATAATAACCTTCAAAAACGTCAGTTTCAGGAGATATTTTATTGGCATTTAAGTAGTGCTTGTACATCATAAAATAATTGTTGAATGTTGAAAAATCTATAAAAGAATTTGATTCATGCATATACTGAAACTTTCCCCTTGTTCCAACGTTACTCGAAAGATGGTCGAATGGGTTTTGAATTTGTTTATTTCAAACCGTACGCTTCTTCTGTAAATTTCGGACATCTTTACAAAGTATGAAATAGTTACTATGCGAAATTTAAGACGTCTAATTTCGGGACTAAAATCAGATCGAAAACGTGGATATAACCTTCAAAATCGTCGATTTCAGGTGGTTTTTTGGAAACGATGAGATTTTTTTATTGGCCATTTAAATAGGGCTTGTATGCGGTAAAATGATGGTTGGTTGTTGAAAAACCTGTAAAAGAATTTGATTCGAGCATATATATTGAAACTTTCGCACTATTCCAACGTGGCACAAATCACTGTGAAATAGGGTCTTAATTTGTTTACTTCAAACCGTACGCACCTTTTCTTACACTCGGACATTTTTGCAATGTTTGGAGTAGTTACTGTGCGAATTTTCAGCCGTTTATTTTTCAGACTAAATCTGATAAAAAAAACGTGGATAATAACCTTCAAAATCGTCAGCTTCATGTAGACCTATCAAAAACTGACCCGACCCGAAACCGCCTGAAAAAAAAAACCCGGAAATACCCGCCCGAAAATGACCGAAACCCGAAAGTGACCCGACCCGATAGTAGCCCGAATACATTGGGTCAAAACCTGCCCGAACCCGTCACCCGCCCGAAAATAGATAAATTAAAAAAAATTGCTATCATACACTAAAGTTTCTCAAAAACACTAAAAAAAAAAAAAAAAAATTCAAAAATTGTATTTATGATAAAATTAATGTAAGAAAATTAAGAATAAAATTGTATTTATGATATAAAAAAAAAAGTAAAGAAAATTAATGTTTTCAAAGTGCGTTAATAACCCGTATTTGACCCGAAACCCGTATAAATCCGACCCGTATAAAACCCGTATTTTTCAAACCCGAAATGCACCCGACCCGTATTTTACCCGAATCCGAAATGATCGAACCCGAAACCCGAACGCCCGACCTGTTCGACAGGTCTTGCTTCATGTGATTTTGCGAAAACTGTGAGATATTATGTTGGTCATTTAAATAGTGCTTGTACGTCGGAAAATGATTGTTGGTTGTTGAAAACGCTATAAAAGAATTTGATTCGAGCATATATGAAACGTTTCCCTTATTCCAACAGGACTCGGAAGATGGTTGAATGGGTTCTAAATTTGTTTATTCGAAACGGGTACATACCTTTTATTACACTCGGACATTTGTGCAATGTATGGACTAGTTACTATGGGAATTTTGACCTGTTTAATTTTTGGAGTAAATCGTCGACCCCCACCTCCCCCGATCGTCCCACCCCCTCCCCATCCGCGACCCTACCCCCGACTGACGATAGACTAAGTCAGCTGACCGATTCTCTCACTGAACTCCGTGGGGAGTTCACACAACACCGCACTGAGGTAGCAAATGACCTCAATCGACTTCGTGTCGAGCTGACCACCGCCATCACACAACACCGCACTGAGGTAGCATACGACCTCAATCGGCTTCGTGTTGAGCTGACCACCGTCACCAACCAACTCTGCACTGAGTTTCGGCAGTTCCGAGCCGCTATTGTCAATTTAGGCTCTAAGGTAGCACCGTCAGCTACCTTTAGCACTCTTAATGTCATGGGAGGCCCGTCGGGAGGGGTTAGCACTAGAGGTGGTGCGTCGGGTAATGCTCCCACTAGGGAAGATCCGTTAGGTGGTCCACGCACTCGCGGTGGTATGACGAGTGGTGTTGCTCCTCGAGGTAGAGGTAATGGTGTTTCGGGCCGTACTCCGACTAGGGGAAGTTTGTCAGGTCGAGTCCTAACTAGGAGTGCTACATTGGGTCGCGGAACCATCACGATAAGTAACCCGCCAGAGCACCCAATGCTTTGGAACCACGATCGCCCACAGCTGACCATGACTAGAGTTAGGTTTGGGGAACTCCTTGTATATATTAGGTACTCCTGTCCTTCTCACTGTTTAGTTTTGCATATTTAGTTACTTTTTCCCTCTCTTTTGTTGTCCAAATTGTGTTTATTCACAATGAGGACCTTGTGTTGTTTGGTTTGGGGAGGTAACTAATTTGCATTAGTTGCATATTTTCTGCATTTCCGCATGCATTTTTATTTTAGTTTTTAGGCCTTTTAGGTTTTAGGAGTCGGAATGGGTTAAGCAACAATGGTGAAACCGCTTTTGCCTCTTCTTTTTTCGTTTCATTAACTTTCTTATTTTAATGATATCTTAGTCTACTTGGTCGAGTCTTAGGTTATGGTACTTTTCGATCGTTATTTCAGTGAACGAATAACTTGGCTTAAATTGTCGGCAAACTACTTAAATTATGAGGTTTAGAGCCATACGAAACCGATGACATCCATGATCGGTTTATTTAGTAATGAGAGTAGTTCTCCCGATTTCGCATGTAACATCAATTTGCATAAGTGTGAAGTCCGTCTCTTACGTCTTTATGCATTCGAGTCGTCAATAGCATATGTCGAGGCTTTCTTTTTATTTCTCTGCCTATTTTCCCTTTTTTCCAATTTTAGTTATCAAAAAAAATTATATTATCCTTTTACCACAATATTAACCACATAGCCTAAATCGCCTACTCTAGCCGAGTTAGTCATGGTAGTACCGTTGGTTCGATGAGATAAGTCGGTTTGTTGTATGTGTATATATATATATGTTTCGATTGTTGTGTATATATAGTTCCGTTGAAAAAAAATGAAGAATAAAATAAAAGAGAAAAAAGATCGAGTTGTGGACTCCGAAGTATGATCATAATATTATTATGAAATCGGTACGGTTGGAATAAGTTTGATATGGAGGATGTCGTCATTAATCGGCTTGTTGTTATCGTTTGAATGATTTGGTAATTTGGTGATGTATTTTGGAAGTTTAGATTGACTAGCTCGCCTATCACCTCCACATTTCCAAAACTATAACCCTTATTACTCATCACTTACCCATATTCCTTTCCACCGTGTTTTGCCTCGATACGTGTTTGGTTTTGACTCCAGAATATACAAATGATTGGTAGAGATTGTCATCACATTAGATTGCATGCATGTGTTTATAGGTCGCAGATCAGGCGAGCGTCTCTCTTTCTCTCTATCTCACATATATATTTCGTATCCCCTTCATGAGAATAGAGTGTAACCGCGAGAGTCTGACAATGATAGGCCTAGCAAGGTTGACGGTTCACTATTATTTTAACACCCCGAATTTTTGGACATAATCATTTATTCCATTTCATATATTCTAATATCCGAAATTATTTATCTAATTCAATTCCTATAATTTTCTATTCGGATATTCCTTTTTCCTAGTTAATTGTCCGGAAATCGTATCCTTGTAAACTATTGTCGGTTTAGCTTGGAATTTGGGCCAAGGCTAACCCATCCTTGTTTTTCACATGTGGATTGATGAGAGAGCATTGATATTTGGGCCCAAGTAGGGTTTACCCATAATCCTTGCCTATATATACATGTGATTAGGTGAGAATTTCACCCTTCCTTCTCATTTGCAAACCCCTAAAACTAGGTTTTCATCTTCTCCTCTCTTCTTCTCCTCCTAGCCACGTAACATACCTCCTCTTTCTCCATATTTTCGTGCCTCCATCATCACTATTATGTATTATTAATCATCCTCTTCAAGTCTCTTCGATCCTAGCGCAATTGTTTACATCGTTTCGTAAGTTTCGCTTCCTTTCGCGCTAGTTTTTGTAATTGTTTTTAGTAGTGTTTAATTAGGTTTTTTTTGGTGTTGGCACGTAATTGATGATGGTATAGACAAGGAGATGTGCCCGGGGGAAGATGTTTATATCGTTGAAGAAAACATCGTTGATTAAATCGCAAATTGGTAACTAGATGTGATTCTTTTCGTGTTTATGCATTTTGAATGTGTTGTGTGATTTTGATGACTCGTAACATGATTTAATTGATTTGTGTTGTGTCGTTATTCATGATTTAAAGAGTCTAATTAATTAGTATGTTAATTGAACGATTTATTATTATCGTTAGATCTATAATTGTCATTTTCTCTTATATTAGAATTGTTAGATCTAATCCATTGTGACATCTAAAAATTCGTACGTGAGCCTCTTGGCCTCTCCGTTTGGAGATGTTAGGGTTGTTTCATCGATGCTTTTAGGGTTTCAAACCCTAGGTTCAATGATGACTCAACCTATCATCACCCGGTAGTTGAGGTTAGGGTTGAGGTTAATATAACCTTATTTGAAGTTAATGTAACTTCGTAGAGAAGTTACTAAGCCACTTCACTTGAGGTTAAGCTAACTTCAATGCAGGGTTATAGTCTCGTTGGGCTCAATATAAGTGACTCCATGAGATTATGATCAAGGTTAACGTAACCTTAGTTGAGGTTTATGTAACTTTATTGGAAAGTTACTGTACAACTTCACATGAGGATAATGTAACCTTATTGCGTGTTATAATCTCATGGAGGTTAGTGTAACCTCACGAGGTTGTAACAAGGTTAATATAACCTTACTTGAAGTCAAGTAACTTCAATGGGAAGTTACTATACCCTTCACTTGAGAATTACGTAACACCGTCACGAAGCTATAATCTCACTGAGGTTAGGGTAACCTCACAAGGTTATAGTCGAGGTTAATGTAATTTTAACTTGAAGTTGACGTTATAGTGGTTATACTATGACACCACCTTTGGGTTGGCGTTATATACATAACTTCACTTTAGTAGACAAGGTTAATGTAGCCTTACCTTAACTTTGAATACTAATACACGTTAGATGTTCAGGGTTATAGTCCGTTAGACCTTACCTCTATCACTATTTGAAGGTTATAGTCTGTTGTGCTATAACTTCACTATGTTATCGTTGTTTGATTACTTCTATACTCGTTCTTTTGGAACAATCAGTTATATTGTTCTACCTTTGAGTCGTGATGTTTATCACGAATGATTAATACTTCGTATAGTCAGTTAAACTGTCTAGGGCCTGATTTTCCCTGGTATAGTCAGTGACGCTATACTAGGTATGATTACTACATAGTGCAGTCAGTTACACTGTACTAGGTAGAAGTCGTGAGGTTGCTCACGCAGTTGGCAGTCAGTTACACTGTGCAACGTACATGATGGTTAGTGATATAGATGACGGTAGTATCAGTTACATACTATCGGAATGAACCAATACTGCTCGTAAGAGGTTTAATTGGTCTATGTTCGGTGGGTCCAGATTCGTCAGTTACACGTTCTGGGTTCCCGTGTGTCGTTCGACGTACAGTTACTGCGTCGAGAGCTCTGGCCAGGTCTTAGACATATAGTTGTCAGTTACACGCTATACATAGTACCGTGGAGTATCAGTTACATACTTCACAAAACGGAGGGTCATTTACACGCTCCGTGTCAGAGGGTCAGTTACACGCTCTGACTAGTTAGAGTATCAGTTACATACTATAGCCGGTGTTCATTCTATATCCTATACGTCTTTGTATGAAGTCAGCAGTTACTTACTCCGACATGTATGGATGGATACGTAGTGTCTATGTTGATCGCTATGTTTAATAATAACGTGTATGATTGATTTAAATATGTCATGTCCATTAAGTCATGAGTTGTTTATGGATTGTAGTAAATGATAATTATGTCTAATAACACGTGGGTCATGTATATTGATATCTTCACATGTCGTTTGATTATGTTATCTTTCATTATCATTGCTATGCATGTTCAACTTGTTATAACCAAGACTGGGAGAACATCTAGTTGCTCCCCACTGACTGTGGACCCCCCTTTCAGGTCTTTCGAGATGCTGCTGAATGTGATGCTGTTGGGGAAGACCTGTGGACAAAGAGAGACCTTTATTTAAGTTTCTTTTGATTTTCATTTTGAACACATTTGAATAATGTATTAGTTTGACTGTCGAGATAGCAATGATTCGGATTTGGTCGGGTGTTTCCGCCACCTTTGACCCTATTATTAATACTATTTATATTATTAAAAGTTTTTTTAAAATCCGGGTTGTTATAATTATTCTCTCGATTATGCCATAGCTTGAGTCAGTTCATGTTTTCTAAGTGTCGCTAGTTTGAGTTAGTTTTTGTAGCGAGTTTAGTTGGTGTAAGTAGCTTTAAGTTGTATATCGTTCTCGTAGATTCTTGTGTTTGATTGCTTGAGGACTAGCAATGGTTCTGTTTGGGGAGATTTGATACGTGTCGTTCCTATTCAATTTTTCACCTATTTCGGCACGCATATCCGTGTCATTTTTATTGATTTTAGGAGTCGGATTATGCTATTTTCTCCCATATGTGCTACTCAGGTATTCTTTTGTTATTTTGCAGATAATCGAGACCGGGTAGTTAAAAGAGCTCAAAAGCGCGTCAAAAATCGTTAAAGCTCTAAAACCGAGTCATTGTACGAAAATCAAGTGAAGATAGAAGCTGAGCCCATATAAAAAGGCCCAATCCTCAAGTATACGAACTTCGGCTCATATGACCAAGACATTGCGAATTGCGAATCAGACCAGTATGGATCCCAGTCGACCAAACTGGATCCCAGTCGAGCAGACTGGATACCAGTCGACCCTGACTAAGGATTCCAGTCCGCACTATTAGTAATTAATGGGGAATGAGGATAGCAATTTAAGCGGGAGAGTTAAGGGGTAGTTATTGGGGCCTTTATCAATAAATAGGGTTGTAATTCTCTTCTCAGATCATCTTCCATCATCTGCTTTATTCTTTACCTTCATTGTTCTCTGTAATCAAAAACACAAAGTACTTATTGTCTTTATTCTCTAAGCTTTCTGTAATCAATCTTTCGGTAATTAATTCAAGTATTTTGGGAATTTTGGAGTTATTATTCGGATTTCTTTTATTCTTCGTCTTTAATTCTACGGTTCTCTACTTCGGCAACTTTCTTCTTCTTTCTTATCTCCCTCTTCCAGTAGTGTTAGATTTTATTATTCTATTCCTTTTTAGATTTCATTAGTTTAGTTTAATTAATTCTTCTGTCATCTCTTCTCAAATTTATTAATTCTTATTTCATTTTCTTCTATTCTTGTTTATACTATTTCTGTAATTCTTCATCATTCTCCATCATCCATGTCCATCCTGTTCTTGCTTTTACTTTGCAAATCATGCTACTTTTAGAAGTTACATCTTACTTCACTATTATAATCTCTGTTGTTAATGTAAATATGAGTAGCTAGATTTTTATCACTAGAGTTATAGATGACTTATGAATCCAGTTTTGTGTTTATGCAGTAATTAAGCAAATCGGTTTCTATGAACTAAATCGCTTTTGCAACATCTTAATGACGAATAATTAAATAATTAATTATAGGCCTTAATTGATTGTTTGTATCTCGTAATCCCAACCTACGTAGCGAAAGCCCGGGAAAGGATAAGACTCGTTGTAATCGATAGAATTCCCTTATACGTAGCGAGAGCCCGTTAGGTGACTTCTAGGGCAACTAGTAATCCGAGAGGACCGTGTCTATACTCTTTAGTTCATATTAATCGATTGTTTGATTATAGCATTCATGCTTATCTTGGTTTATAATGATCCTGTGGTGTATTTCCTTCATTAATCTTATTATTTTCATCTTCATAGTAGTTTACTGTTTTAGTATTATTATTTACTGTTTTAGCATTATAGTTTACTGTCAACGGTAGTTGTTAGCTTAAAACTCAAAACCTATCGCACTTCGTGAATTAGACTTTTTAATCGACTAACTTATAAATTCTATTTGCCTCCCCGTGGAATCGACCCTATTTATCACTATCTACCAGTTAGTTGTATTTAGGTTATTTAGATTACGGTAACACGTCCTTCTCCTCTGAAAAAAAACCCTAACTTTCCCCCTTCATTCGGGGCCTCCATCGATAATTAATCGATGGAAAGCCCCAAAAATTTGTTTAATTCCAATACTTATAATCAAACTTTATCCAATAAAAGTCTCTCTTTTATGAGAGTTGTTTTTTCGTCCTTTATTTCAAGGTTTCTGTCCTTTAATTCGAGGTTTCAGTCCTTTACATTAGTATAGGGCTTAGATTTCAAGAACTATGTGCAAGATCATGAGAGCAATGGAATTTCTACGTATGGTGATACAATTGAGGTCAGATCTCGGTCTACTATTTGTCAAAATAGAGAAAGTTCATCATTTTGGAGACTATTTCATCAGATCTATAGATTTCTTCGCGAAAGGCTGTGTCAATAAACAGCGATATATAGAAGGCTATGCAGAAGCGCTTTATTCTAATAGTGATTTTTGTCTCAATGGTGTTCTTTATTTATTTTTTACAAATCTGTATTCAGTTCAATTTGACATCGTTTGTAGATGCCGGATGGCTTATTATTAATGAAATTGATCTTCACTTCAAAAAAAAAGATTACGATAACACGATCAATTGTGCGAATTTTAAGCCATTTAATGTCGAGACTAAATCTGATCGAAAAACGTGGATAATAAATTTGAAAATCGTCGGTTTCTGGAGATTTTGCAAAAACTATATGTTAGATATTTTATTGGTCATTTAAGTAGTGCTTGTACGTCGGAAAATGATTGTTGGTTGTTGAAAAAAAATATAAAAGAATTTTATTCGAGCATATATTGAAACTTTTCACCTATTCCACCGTGACTCGAAAGATGGTCGAATGGGTTCTAAATTTGTTTATTTCATACAGTACGCACCTTCTGTAACTTTCGGACATTTTTACAAAGTATGAAGGAGATATTGTGCGTATTTTGAGACGTTTAATTTCGGGAGTAAATCACAACGAAAATAAGCATGTAAGCGCGGCCCGCCACGAAAATAAGCACGACCCGGCCCGACACGGTGATGACGTGGCGAAAAGCACGGGCACGGCACGACCGATCCCAAGTAGGGTCGTGGCGCCAATTTGAAGAAACGTTTGTGCCTAGGCACGAGGCACGGTTGGGTCGGCACAACTCAATCCCCAAAAAATGAAAAATCCTGAAAATTTTGTCGGGCATGACGGTCCGGCACGACCGGGTCCGGGCAAGGAGCCGTGCCTCGGTGCATATTCTCATAGTCAGGCACGACAGGCCTGCCAGGCACGACTGAGCCGGGCTAGACGGGCACGAAGCAGGGCTGGGCCGGCACGAAGCACGGCCCGGCACGTCCGATTTGCCACTCTAAGTGAATAGATGTGTGCTCAGTAAGTCTGCCTTGGAGAGTCATCATCACTTATTATTTTAATGTACCTTTGCGGGTACTATTTGGTGGCCCATTCTTAATTGGGTTCACATTCCGGGTCGGAGTGCAAGTTACGTTTTGAGGCCTGTTGGATTGCTAAGTAGAGGAACTATAGACACTCAAATCTGCATCGCTCCTACCACTGCTCTAATTTGGAAGGAACGAATACTAGAATTTTTGAAGACCATGAGAGTACCACGGCTACTATTATTCGTTCAGCAAGTCTTGCTTGTGACGGATATATCCGTCACAAGCTTGCAACGGGCCAAATATTACTCATGTGGTAGATAAGACAAAACATGGGTAGACATTTTACTTTTGTCTTATCTACCCACATGAGTAATATTTGACCTATCGCACACTTGTGACGGATATAGTCGTCACAATTAAGAATTTGTGTTATTCGTCAGATTAAAATTACTGTTAGTTCTCAAATCATAACACAAATGTCCCCTCCAGTCATATGAACACAATCATTACGGCTCTAAGTGGTTAATGTAATGTACTATAGTGTTGTGGTTTTTTTTTTTGTAAGTTACCCATTGACTTTGAATCAAAACAGGGAATGATGTCTCTCTCACAAAAAAAATAGAGCTCAAATGAGAAGAAAATATATAGGGCTTACATCTTTACTTTTCGCTCCATCTCGACGGAATAAATAATATGTAGGACTCGCTTGTGATAAGGGTAAATTATTAAGAAATAGCTTGGGATTAAGAAGTAATTGAGCTCAAAATGAGAAGAAAATGAAAAAGATTAGTGATATTTTATGGTGCAAGGAGGTGGGGGATGAATCATTATTCCCAAATGGGAGTAATTATCCTTTATTTATTAAAACAGAAACCAATGCTGCTGAGGTGGCGCAGCTCATTGGTCTCCATTCTGAAATACTCAACCCACGTTAATTTCAGAATTATTTAAGGCACTTACGGAAATCTTCCTATCAAGCTATCTTTCTTTATTTAAGGCAATATACGGAGTAAATGATTCATTTTCTAAAATATACTAATAAATATTAATTTTTATCGTAGGGAAATTATTATTCATTTTTTTTATTAATTCTTATCTCAATAGTATATAAGTATTATGAATATTCATTTATAAAATATATTGGTACATACAAAGAATTTTCCAAAAAATCATTTTATAATTACTTTCGTAATTTAAATATTAAAATTGATAATTCTTTGTTAGTACTGTCTCTAATATAATATACATAGTATTTTATATGTATCACAGTAACATTTTATTTAACGCAAAAAACTTGTCCTTCATCAATATTTGATTCTGCGGCAAATTTGCATTGACAAGTATGTTACATTGGATTGCTTTCAGGCTCCTTTATTCATCGATCGGGTTAAATTTGTCGTCATAAACTTGCTCTAAATTTGTGTTTTGTATTCGAGTCAGTATAGGATTAAAGAAATGTGATTTTGTCAAAGGTGATTTTGCTTGAAATCCGCTCAAATCATTGTGAGTTTTAAATATGATAGTCGAGAAGAGATTCGAGCTCAAATCGAGTCCGGCCAATTATTCCTTTTATTTTATTTTTACTTAATAACGTTTGTAACAATTAAAATAAATTTGTGTAAAGTTATCTTAATATAACTTTTAAAGAAATTAGTACTCTGTAGTTAACAAGTGAGTTACAATTTCGTGTTAATATAATGGTACACATACTCACTTAGACATTCATTCCCATTAATAAACTAAGAAACCAGAACAAAAAGTTATGAACCTACAAAACATAAACGTACACGACCCAATAATCAGTACTCATTTCGATGTCATATGTCGTTATACTTACGATATCTTCTACATTTGTCATACACTAAGAAATTAGGGAAAATCTACATACTCACGTAGGTTCTTTGCTTGACTTCGATAATGAACAAATTGTAACAATCGTCTACGTCAATATTCATTTCGTTTACGTTATTTTCAACCAATATCTTCTTTCCGTTCATCCTCATATGGATTGTCCCCGTGAATTTTCACAGGTATTATTACACTATTCCTCTATTCAATAATTTCACAAATGTACCACGCAATAATGTCTCTATGTTATCTTCGATATTTTCTAATGACAATGAAAACGCTCAACCCCGTGAATTTTCACGGGTTATAACACTAGTTATTTCCCCTAAAAGAGGCTGCATTAGCATCTTGAGCCCATAGAAGTACCTCAACTATAGGAAAGGGTGGCTACTGGCTACTCGAAATTGGTTCAAAAGTAACCCATTATTTCAACCAATTTGATGGAGGATGCAAAGAGGAATTCACTTACAACTTGATAACCAATTAACAAAATGCATATAACATGAACAAGAAGCCACTGCATTTAGAATGACAGAATTGCAATATTAGATGTCATAAGAAATAATAGAATAAAAATCGTGCCAAGTTGACCGAGGTTGAATTAAGCATTCTTATTCAGAATGAGAAAACCCTAAAAAAATCATAAACAAACACCCTTCTCCGTTTTAAAACCACCATGGAGAAGTTTAAGGCCTACATCAATGTTAACGGGCCGCAGTCTCACTTCTGTTCTTCATCAGGCTTGGCTGCCTCCTTGATTTCATCAACACCATCCTCCTGCATTTTTCAATTTCAACACCACAGTCAGCTCCTCCTCAAACAAAGACTATACATATGGCAACACAAACACAAGTACTCTGTATCAGTCAATTGAACCGACCTGCATGTCTGATGTCCACAGAGTGAGATTGTCACGAAGAAGTTGCATGATCAAAGTACTGTCCTTGTACGACTCCTCTCCTAGGGTATCTAGCTCAGCAATAGCTTCATCAAATGCCTACACAATATAGAAGAATTATATTACACACCCAGATTTTTATATAGAAATAGAAGCGTTTCTCCTTGATGAGTCGTGATACTCGTGAATCAGTAGACAGTATTGATTTTATGGAGTAGGGAGTATATTATTCTGACAGCAAGCTAAGACTGAAATTACAAATGGAAACTTCCAATTATAAGTGATAAGTTACCTGCTTGGCAAGGCTGCAAGCCCTGTCAGGTGAGTTCAAAATCTCATAGTAAAACACAGAGAAGTTGAGAGCCAATCCTAGCCTAATAGGGTGAGTGGGAGCAAGCTCAGAGTTGGCAATATCCTGGAACAAAAAATTACATAAACATGAGACAAATGAATGCTAAAACCATTTCCAGTTAGAATTCTAAGAAATGTCAAACAATCGAAAAAGGTCCTACATTTATTTCAGTCCATCAACAAGTCAATAAATATTACTCTAGTTGCAGCTAGCAGCACAAACAGCTACAAAGCTGAATATTCAGAGCCAATCCTAGCTATTTTTGCTGGCGGGGCAGTATATTAGAGCAGGTCATACGAGTTCACAAGACAGTAGTTAGAACCGAAAAAACATAAGCCAACATGTAGAGCAGTTTAAATATTGAATCATTTTCATCAAGGAGATAAAAGACAAATATACATCCAAAGATTTTGAAACGCTATCACGCATAAACATTATACTCCTACTGATTCTTTCATTTGCTAAAATACCCATAAAATAATTCAAAAAAAACATAATGAACCAGATGAATTTTAGGAAATACAAGTAAATTTCTTTTGGAGCGAAAACACCAACTACAAAATTAGCTCAAATCAAATAGTGCATCAGAAATTTAAGAGAGGAACAATTACCCCCTAAACTAACACCAACCTATACTAAGAAGATAGTTAAGTCATATATAGACAAACACAATACACCATTCAACCATTCTCAACAAACCTCATATATTCGAGGCAAAACAAAACAGGGGATTAAATCAACTAAAAGCAAGCAAAATAATACGTAGTACTCCCTCCATCTCACTCAATAGTACACATTGCCTTTTTAAGTGAGGGGATTTCAAACATAGGTAACTATTGAGAAAGACGGAGGGACTACATACTTGTATACTTAGCATAAGAAACCTTCTTGTATATAGATTGAAAAACATATGAAATCAGCAAATAAATACATCCAATATATTGTTAGAAAATAACAAGAAGCTAAAATACAAATAACATTTCTATAGTTTTAATTATGCTTAAATGGCTTACAGAGAGACTCCCCTTGACCAAATATAATACTACAATGCAACGAAAACAGACAACACATACACATCAAATCATGACACAAATAACGGCAAGATCAACTACATGTTGCACGAAATGATAAAGTCATCCCTAAAACAAAGCTCCTATGTGAGGTAATGTGACACTCAATGGCAAAGACAACATTCAAATCTTCTCCACTACTAATAACATATGAGGATCAAACAATTCCAGGACATACAAAGCACAAAAGCAGACCAAAAACAAAGCCATGCGGTAAAATTTACAAAATTAATAAACCATATACCACCCTTCATTAATGAAATCTCAATTCACAACGTCTACAACAGATTTTTTATTTAGGTTCATAGAAGCATACACTTAGTTGCATTACAATAGGGGGAGGGGATTCGAACCTTAAATTTACAACACACATTAACTCTCCCCAAGTCCCTATCCTATAAATTAACTCCTTCCATCTCAATTGCATCATCCTTTAGACTTTAGCTAGAAAGGACCACTATGTTCTCACAAATCAAAATGGACAATTGTTACAACGATTATAATAAGACAATAATTATTTTGATAAATTTCACAGTATATATAACTTGAAATTACTACCGTCAAAGTTAATGATCAAAGTCAACTTGTTTAATTTGTTTCATTTACATATGTTTGTTCAAAAGGCATTTCTAATTTCATCCTCAATTATCAAACCAATTAACCAAATCACATACAAAAAACAAACAGATCTAATCAAACATATCCCAAAGAAACAAAATTTAACCAAAAAACCACAAGATCTGCAAGCAAAAAAAAATAACCTGTGCGGCCTTGTAGGCAGTAAGAGTACTCTCAGCAGCCTCTTTGCGATCAGCACCGGTCTTAAACTCGGCCAAATACCTATGATAATCTCCCTTCATCTTCAAATAGAAGACCTTGGAATCTCCATTTCCTGCATTAGGAATCAACATAGCATTCAAAAGTTTCAAATCTCCATCCCGGATTATTAAAAAAAAAAAAAAAAAACAATTAGCCTTCTTCTCTAATGCGATTCTACACTCATATTGCGCAAAACCGCTCACCTCCATTTTAAAATTTCAAGATCTCATCAAAGATTTCAAATGAAATACAAATCTTTATTTAAGCCGATTATAAGCGTGAAGCAGATCTAATCTAAAAACAACTCATACACCGAGTCATCTAAAACCAAGAATGAAGAGGGATTATACCTGCAGCAGGAATGAGCTTGGAATCCAAGAGTTTCAAGATACCATCACAGATATCGGAGAGCTCGGTCTCGATACGAGAGCGATAGTCGCGAATGGCGGTGACGTGGTCGTCGTTGCCGCGAGACTCCTCCTTCTGCTCGATGGAGGAGATGATCCGCCACGAGGCACGGCGGGCGCCGATGACGTTCTTGTAGGCGACGGAGAGGAGGTTCCTCTCTTCCACCGTCAACTCGTCGCCGGACGACGCCGCCGACACCACCTTCTCCATGAACGACACCATTTCCTCGTAGCGCTCGGCCTGCTCGGCCAATTTCGCCATGTAAACGGACTCCTCCCTCGACATCTTTGTTGTTGCTGTTGTACGGAGATTTGGTTTTGTTTTTTTCGAGAGAGAGAGAGAGAGATTGGGGGGAATTGAAATTAGGGTTGTATAGATGAAATTGAATTGGGGAATTTTATTGAGGGGGAGGGGAGGGGGGTTGGGGGTGTGTGATTGGTGACAGGGTGGAATCAATTGGAGCCGTTGGATTCAGATTTGAACGGAGATTCAAGGGATGGATTCCGATTGCACGCCTACGGAATTATTGTGTTGTGCCCCCAAACAAGTTGTGAATTTAATAATTACAATTAATTAATACGAGTGGGATTAAAAAAAATACTTAATAAAAATAAAAAGCTATTTCAATTTTGAAGGGGTCATCGATTTGTAGGGAAGGAACCGGTGAATAGAGGCATTACTGTTACTGTACTCCCTCCGAGTTCCTATGATTGCCCCGTTTCTTTTTTGGTTGGAAAATAAGAAAGAGAAAATGAGTGGTTAAAAAAGAAGGAGGAATAGAGAGAGAAATAGGTGGTTGAATGTGAACCACACCTTTATGGCCCAAAGTGGAAAGTGGGTAAAAGATCAAAATACGGGGCAATGTTAGAAACTCGGAGGGAGTATTATTTTTTGTTTAAAAAGAAAGGGTCAAATAGTATGTGATGTGACTATGTGAGTATTATACAATGGGCGTCAATGAATGATGTTCATGCTTCTTGGCCCAACCGGTTGATAATGATGTTCGTGGAATTATTACGTACAAAGGATTAGGCCGTGCTCTTCTCACTCCAATTTAATCTCGGTTCAATTCAACTCAGTTTGTATAACTTTGATAAGTTAGTTCATATAAATTCTCCAAAAAAAAGTTGGTGCATTTACAATATAAATTCAATTCAACTTTTATGTTCAACTCAATTCTTATACGGAGTAATTTACTCGTAACAAATAATACTCCGTAATCCACAATGGATAACCACCTTGTTAAGAATGGCAAATGTAGCTTAATTCTCCTCCTACTCGGAAAAGTCGACGACGGTGACAAATATTCCTCTTTCTGCAAATGCTATGCCAATAACTTCACCTAAAATAAGTATCGTGCCTAACGTCCCGCCTATGACCAAAGTTAAAGCACAAGTTTGAGTTCTATTACCACTTTCATGTCCGCCTGTTGTATCAAGAAGTACGAAGTATTCCCCGTCTTGTTCATTTGTTTGTCTTTGATTAAAATACTCCTCACAAGTCACAATGAATATAAAAAACAAACAAATGAATAAGACGTAGGGAGTATAAAATATCAAACCTCGAGGTGTTACATTATGGGTACGAAAAACTGTAAAATAAAGATAATTGAAAAGAATATGAAATGGGGAAGTGAAGAAAGAGTGCGAGGAAATTAATGAAATTACCATCGGTAGCGAAGAAGGGTGAAGACGAAGGAGATGATGAAGAGGAGAATGGAGATGAGTTGGTCGGTGATTTGAGTACATTAGCGAAATTTATGAGCAAGGGGAGTTTTTTTTTTTTGACAAGTGGTATTATTTTACTCATATAAAGTATTTACACATGCTGGAGTTTGAGAAAACTACATTACATATGCTTCTAATGAAGCCTAGAAAACATAACAGAAAATTTAAGAACATAAACACCCTCCATCTGGCTTGAAGATTGTTGAGAACGAGAGATTGGTCACGAGCACTTGAGCTAATGTTATCCTCACCGCTGACCACCATGGACTGCTGAATCTTACGAAAACTCGATTGACAGTCACTAAGTGTACTTACGTTCTCACGAAGAGAACGTAGAAAGAAAAGAGACATGGTAGGACGACGTGTCCATCCAGCAACGGAGAAAATTCTCCTACACTTGGTTAATCGACCTAGTTGACCATAACTCCAACAGCTTAGGCAATCCACCTTGAAGAAACACAAGAACAAGTATAACTCCTCCATCAGTCTGATGATTTTATCAATCCAACAAGCGACCCTACTCAAAAGGACGACGGAGGCAGAAAACGTAAAACTACCACTAAACAGTAAGACTAAAGAGAAGAGTAAACATAGGAGGATCATAATGGACATAGCCACCCATAACTCAACCACCCTGAACATCAAATCTCACCAACACCGTACCACTAAAGACTCCACTCATCAACCGAAGGCTAATCCCAGAATCACGACCGCTAGACCACCAAACACTGCAAGAATTCCACACCAGCAAGCCGGCAAACCAACACCACCATTGACAGGAGAACGGAGACCCAAAACCCAGCCAACCCACAACCAAACAAAACGATCAAACCAAACAAAAAACCAAAAAGACAAGACGTTTATAGAAGGTGGGGAGGGGGGCGAGGGGATGGGGAAAACCTTCTGTAACCTTGACATCATATCTAAATAACCTTGACACCACCA
This sequence comes from Agrostemma githago, assembly GCA_958450325.1. Lineage (NCBI taxonomy): Eukaryota > Viridiplantae > Streptophyta > Magnoliopsida > Caryophyllales > Caryophyllaceae > Agrostemma > Agrostemma githago. Next base: position 8,209,712 of record OY288256.1, on the reverse strand, counting down.
AACCTTCTGTAACCTTCTGAAAAACAACGAAACCAGAAACACCCGACCCATATCTAAATAACCTTGACATCAGAGAGTGGGGGAGGGGGGCGAGGGGAGGGGGAACACTCTCCGACCAGAGTCGACAACAGATAAAGGGGGTGGACCACAAGGATAAACACAAAACAGGACAAGATGGTTCAAGAAGGTGGGGAGGGGGGAAACCTTCCTGATCATCAAAGAAAACGAAAACAACACCTAACCCAGAACAATCAAACCAGGCCACCAATCTCGATCATCGGAGTAAACAGAAGCGGTGGGTGGAGGGAAGCTCCAGTGGCGACGCTCAGCGGTGGTATTGGGGGATTAGAACGATCGACAGGAGGAGAAAAGGTGGTAGGCTGGCCGGAGATGGGTCATGAAACAACCCGATCTCCGGCCAAAGGTGTAGATCGGAGTTGAGAAGTGGAGAGCAGGAGGGTGGCGGCTGGTGAAGTAGGGTTTGAGAAGTTTTTGTTTAGAGAGAAGTTGGAAGATTTAGTTTAGAGGGAGATATTTTTTTTTGGGCTGAGGGCGTGAGCAAGGGGAGATTTATGAGGCATGAAATGTAAACTTTGGTGATTTTCATGAACGACCTTACACTATTTGAGTTTCAAAATTAAGGTAATAGAAAATGAAGAGTTTGTGTAGGGATTGGAAAAAAAAATTGTTGTTACTCAAAAGTAGACCTGACAAACGGGTCACCCGAGTCGGGTTCGGGTAAGATCATTTTCGGATTATACAATTCGGGTTGATTTCAGGTCAGACCGGATCATTTTCGGGTTTGTTATTTTCAAATTTTTTAGGGATATCGACTCATTTTCTATAATAATAGTCGGATCAGTTTCGGATTAGTCCAGCTCAATTTGGGTTATGGGTCAACCCTGGTCTTCAGTTCGGGTGTCAATAGCCTAGTGAGAAGTCGTTTCTCCTTAATTTTTTTTTGCTCTAGTTGTGTCACCTATTTTTTCTTTTATATAAAGACTAGTTTTTGTGCCCAGTTACGCTTGGGCTACAATCTTCAAGTTACGAGTATTTTTTTTCAAAATGAAATTTATTTTTAAGTTTAGTGTCTTCTAACGCTGTTGGAATAAGTACTACGGAGTAAAACTTTATATTCACATTCGATATGGGTCTAATGTTACTTAAACGTGTAGCTATTATTTTCATATACATTATTTGTTATGGAGATAGATAAAACCATTTAAGATAATTGATTAAAATACAAATATTTTCAATTACTAAAGATTGTCTAAAGGTTTAACATATTACGAAGCAAGTGTTAACCATTATACTCGTCCCAAATACAAATTATAATGTACAATTATTTTACCTTAAACTGGATTAAAAATTTGCAATTTTCTACTCTATGGAGATTTCAGACATGTAACGGAAGAATACATTACTGTGGCAAAAGACAGTTAATATGCTTCCATTTATATAAGATACAGTTAGATAGGTGGACCGTTCTTTTGATGATTAAATTAAACAATTGAACTCTCTTAAGACATATATATCCATCTTAAAACTAAAACGAGCCAAATAACTTTTATTTGCGGGCTAGTAGGACAATTGTTTTGCCTAAGCCCTAGCAGCTTTATTTTTGTTTATCTCTTCTATTTAATCCGTTATAAATTTCCGGCGGATATCTCTGTCGCAAATGAGAATTTGTGTTAAATTTAGTAAATAAATAATAAAAGGGCATGCGGAAGAGTCATATATCGATCTTATCGGAGTATAATTCTTGTCTCAAAAATAATACGGTAAAATATCACCATTTTTATAAATGTAAGATATTCATTATAAAGAGTGTAACTTGCATGATATTCATAGATGGAAGGTAAAGACCGAACACTAAACTTTTTTTTGGTATGGACCCAAGACTTCTAAGTTCTAACCTAAGGATTAAGGGGAAAAAAAATTAAAATAAACAAGAAGCCAATTAATATAACATACTTGTGGTAAAGTTGTAAATTTCAAAGTTTTAGAAGGGTACAATGGGAATGAGAAAGTTAAGCAAAAGTTAGGGACATTCTCCCTCTTTTTATCCTCTATTATACAAAACAACAACATTTAGAAGTCTCACATTGCGCCACGTAGGACTATTAATAGAATGATGACATGGTTCCTATGTGTCATACGATGTGGCGCTTATTTGGCACCTAAAAAAAACCAAAACCACCCTTTAACTGCCAAGTTGACAATAACTGCCACTTTAAAGATTAAAAAGAAAAAAATCCCCAAAAAAAAAACCACCCTTTTAACTGCCAAATAAAAATGTGGGGAAGTAACTGTCAAAATAAAAAATTTTAAAAAAAAAAATCAAAAAAAAAGGAAGAGAAATTGACGGCAGTGGGTAACTGCCAACTTTAAAACAGGAGAAAAAAAATCCAAAAAAAGAGTAACTGCGGCTGATCTCTAAAAAAAGGGAGTTACAAACTTTCATTCACACCTTTCACAATCACAATTTTAATATACAAAAACTTCTTTTTCCAACAAAAAAAATCCATTTAATACCACAGAAAAAAACATTCATTGTAGATTTTGTTCTGCGTTATGTCTTTTCAATATGAGCCAATTCTAATTTCTGAAATCAAGGATTCAACGAAATTTGCACAGATCACTGCAAGGGTGATGCGGAAATGGTTAAAAACTCCAAGAAAATCAGAGATCGACGTAACCCAAATTGGTAGAAAGCCTTTCATTTTTTGTGTTGAACTCAAATTGGTAGATTCCAGTGTAAGTTCAAAAATCGTCCAAATATGTATTTACATCCTATAATTGTAGATAATCAATCACTAATTTATTGTTTTTACAATTTAGGGCTCTACAATTCAAGCTTCCATAAAAAAAAATTTGGTTAAGTCCTTCAATGTTGTATTCATTAAGTAGTTTTTTTACAAGGAAGCTAAAAAATTTACTACTCTTTTGCACATGATAATTTACTACTCTTTAATATGTTGTTTTCTATCTCCTATGAACAACTTTATACCCCAAACGTCGGATCCAGATATGCGTGGATAAGAATCATAACCAAATCTTGCCGCTATATTCATATTGATGTTTTTGTGCAGCTTTATTGCATTGTGTTGTGACCGCAAACTGGAAGAGTGATGCTTTTACTCCGTGCATAGCTAAAATAGTCACGTGCCCTTGGTTTTTGTCATTCGTCATTCATCTTTCGATTTTCATATTTTGCTTTATTACTTTGTAAAGTCCCACTATATTTTTAGTGCCGGAGAAAGTTTCGATATTGTTCAAGTTTGTAAAGTGTAATTTTCGATAGTCATTGATCACTACAACATCTGTGACATGTATTTTCAAGGTCTGTACACAAACTTGGTTACTTAGCTTAAAGAATCTTATACCACATCATTATAGATATCATGGATCTTCAATATAAGCAATCAGGGATTCAAGGGACAAATTTTAATTTCTATGAATCTGAATGTTTTAGCTTTAATTTTTTTTTAAAGTGAAACATTATTATTTAAGATATTTAAAAATAAATAAAATTATATTGTATACATGTCAATGGACAGTTATTCTAATAATAAAATACACTTTTTGTTGTCTAACTTGATATTAAAACTAATATATGATGGCATAATTATTTTTTATTTTAATTGTAGAACCTTGAGTATTTTGTATTTAAATTATTAGTTTTGCATTTTTACTTCAGTTTTCATTCAATTATTTATACTTTACTCATAGCAAATTTTATAAATACATCTATTTATGGAGGGAATATGATGTTGAATGTTAATACTTAGTATTGATTTTGTTTTATAACAAAAAAATATTAACACATCCGTGCAATTTTGCACGGGGTAAACCTAGTAGTAGTATAGAAGAAAGATGATAACCACCTAACTACCATAATTAGTTAGTTAACAACCTAGCGTAGTTAGCCATGGTTAGTTACGGACTATATTCTAACATAGGCCCGACAATGACGACCTTAACCTGACCCGACCCAACTCGACATATAAGTTGACCGAAATGACCCGACCCGACTTGACCCAAACAAGTATAATGACCATGACTCAACCCAAACCTAGCTCGACCAACCCAGATCTCACCTCGAATATTGGACACAAATTACCCGGCAAATTAGACCGGATCCCCACTGCCTATTTAGTTAGATAAGGGAGTATATGATGAATTGGTCGGTATGCATCATGTTTCGAGGCGTTCACTGGTCCAAATGTGGACCGGATCGGACCAGGTCGATTTGACATGTACATTAGATACTCTAAAAAATCCAAAATCGGAGACTGTACCGATCGATTAAAAAAGGACCCGAACCAGACACCTTTAAGACCGTTTTTTCATATTTGGGCAGGACTGGAGCAGCCCGATCACCAATTTTTTAGAGAGCCGAATACCGGACTAGTATGTGCCCGGTCTGGGTAGATCCGTTTACCGATCCTGACCACTTTTTGAACAACCCCACTCATGTTAGCATACAGGCAGATATAATATTCTATTTGCATTCTTTTGTTAGAGATTTGGGGGGCGTTTGGTTCAAAGTATTGGAATAGATTGAAATGGAGTGTGATTTTATGAAGGGCTGAAGTTAGATACACATACTTGTTTACGATTGTTTGATTCGAGGCTGGAATGAATTGTATCTATATCAAGATGGAATGAAGTTGAAAACTTTGCATAGGAGATGAGAATGTGATTCCAAAGGATTGAGATGGAGTGTGAATCCATTGGGGATCTAACAAAACACTAGTTGAATCCATTTCAATTCATTCCAAAACCTCTAACCAAATGCACCTTAACGATTAACGGTATAAAGTAAAAGTAGTCTTCTTAAAGTATAAAACCACTCAGTTGTGGTTGCATTGCTGGTTAACTAATAGGTCGCTGCTAGACCTCACTACTGAGATCATTCCTACGGATTGTCGAGACAGGCGAGTGGAGGAGTATTGGGAAAGTGACGTGGGATGGAGGTGAGATGAATTTGCTCATTTTTTTCAACCTTGACATCCTACAAATGATTGTGTCAATAAAACTATACTCCATATAGAAAGTGAGAGTTCGGACCAGGTTTACTAGTACTAGGCACAAACTACGGATGCATGGGTCTTTTAAGATAAGTTCGCCCATTCAACTTCTTCTATTCGTAATGACCCTCCACTGGCTAATGGCTATATTGACAAAGTGCCCTGGAAATTGGAAGTACCTCAAAGGGTCAAGATGTTCTTATGGTTAGCCTTGCAGCATGCAGGATATGATACTTTCTAATGTGAACAGACAAATAAGAGGAATGACCATTACGACTGAATGTAGTGCATGTGCTGGTGATGGGGAAACTACTATGCACATTCTACGAGTCTGTGAACAAGTTAGTAAAATTTGGTCCCTCTTCCCAAGTTCAATTTCTTTGTTTCATTCTCAAGGCAACATGATGAAGGAGTGGATGGGCAACAATTGAACACAATACACGGGGTTAAGTAATGTCAGCGATTTTTTGCAATGATGGTGTGTTGGTTATGGAAATGGAGAAACTGTAGGAGTTTTGGTCGACAAGAGGATATCCCACGTGACCAATGTCAGTTCCTCGCTCGACAAATCAATGAGGTGATCAAGCGATGAATGACAAACACCCGATCCAATTTAACATGAAGCAACGTACTGAGGAAATCCTAGTTTGGTGGCTTGAAGATTGGATTACGCTCAATATTGACGGAGCGTCCAAAGGCAATCCCGGTATGTCCGGTACAGGAGGATTATTCAGAGACACGATGGGAAAGATCTTGTTAACGTTCTCGGAACAGCTTCGTCTGACTACAATGACGCGATGAGCTGAAATAATAGCACTCCGTAAAGGATTACTTTTGGCAAAAGACATGTGTTAGAATATTTAATAATATTCGTGTGGCCTAAGTGTTTCGGTTTAAATATAAATTAAGTTCATATTAAATATTACGAGACCTTAATATAAAAGAAAACATCGTAATGGATCGGTTCCGGTTAAAGTAATTAAAGTCGAGAATTACTATTCCTTCCACCTTACCCAATATCAAAGGACGTCTTTTCACGAAAAGGTGTGAACGATTTGACTTGAGATCAAACACGTATCTCTTGGCCTTGTACATATACATATCAAGGAAGAACATGCGTAAAACTTCTCAATTTGACAGAATAACAAAAACCTTACACAATTATAGAAAGTGAAAGAGACAGTTCCATCTCCATCATCAAGGAACATAAAGGAAAAGGTTAAGGAAGAGAATCAATCTTCGTTTCTTCTTATTATTGAGTACCTCTGAAAGACATGGACCAATGTTAATCCTTTGTTCCGTTCATGGTTTGTACTAGGGTTGAATTAAATCGAATCTATAACGATTGTGGGACAGAATTCATTATCGATTCATAAAGTATAACTTTCATTTGGTATCAGAGCCAATATAGATTTGATTAATTTACCCATGATATTGCATTACAGTACCGGTGTACCACTACCACTTCCTTTTTTTTATTTGTTTGTGCATTACGTATGAATGTTTGTGCATTACAGTACTCATTATGTACGTATGAAGTATGTACCTTGGAAGAATGAATTGTATGTATTAATTCATTATTTATTATGGAGTATTAAGAATGATTATACTGCTCGCAAATTCTATGATTTTACTGTATATAATGAGTAATGTTAAGTCTCTGGATTATTAATGATTGTGGACATGACATAGGTCCACCGCGACGCGGCCACGCGCGGGTTTCGGGAGGCGAATGAATCTCCATATGAGATGGTCAAATTGAAATTTAAATCGAAGTAGGAGTCGCCACCGAACTTTGTGGGAGTTCGGGCCCGTTCGAACCCACTCTATGTCGTAGTGAGCCGTGTACAAAATACGGCCCATTTCCGATGTCAGAGTTTATTGGGTTCGTCCCTTTGCATTATGATACTGATACCGACATTATCGGATATCGTGTATTGAATGACTCTCGTTGCCAATGGATTCGGACATCCGGAAACCATGGTTCTGAGTAAGGGGTGAGGGTACGTGTTGGGAAGTTCACTAAGAACACTCAACCCAGCCCGCACTTAGCGGCCTTTACTAAGATATCGTTCGTTTTTGGTGTACACGCGTTAGTTCGACGGTTGAATGATATGCAAAGAATATTTTCCTAAGCATGTGAGAAAAATAAATGGGTTGCTAAGTCGTTTAATGCATATTAAACTAATAACGTCAAAGTTATTTTAGAATGCGAGGTTCGTTTTAGTCTAATAAAACAAAAGAAATAAATAAACTGCTACAAACACGAGAAAACGAGTTAGTAACGTTTGAATAAATCGAATAAAGATGTAAATACGATAATATGCATGATTTTGGAAAAGATTTATGACACGTGATGGATTAACACGTGTGACCGAGGTCGAAAAAAAAGTATTTATCGAAATCTGAAAATATGTCGCGAAAATCGCTTTTTATGTAAGATCCGAAAATAAATAAAATAAAAAAGACGAGAAAGCGAGAAAAAGATGGCTCGGCCATCCAGGCCTCCGCGCGAGTCGCCTGACAGGCGCGCGACTCGCGTGGGGGTCTGCCCGTTTTTTTTTTGTCGAAAATCGTTAATTTTTATAAATCGCGTACAAATATGGATTAATTTATACCCGATTCATATTTTCGATATTCGTCGTATTCGATATTCGATTATGAAATCGATATTGAATAGTCGGAATGTTTTAGAAAAGGTTTTGAAAAAAAGTTTGTTTTGAACGAAAAGAGAAAAAAAGAATTTGAACGAAAAAAATGTTAATTCTCTCCGCGTAAAAAATCGTCGAATTTGTTTTAAAAAAAGCAGATAAACAAATAGCATGCTAATGAGAGCCCACCCGTGCGACAGTATTCATTCGGATCGCTAGTTTAACCACATCCCCCAACAGGATTCATAAATCCCTACCTAGGGTTCATTTGACTATAACTATATCTACTTGGTAGCAAAATAAAAGAAATTACTATAAGGATACCTTTCCATGAAAATCACCTTCCATCTTCAACAAAGATATGCATTTAACTGCCTCCGGATAACTCTGTCTTCGAATAAGAGCCCCGACAAAATCTGCACAAGGGGAGAGGTAAGTGTTTTCGTATAACTTTCACCCTATAAATAAAATAAAAAAAAAACCCCTTGGTTGCTCTGGAGATTCACGACCTTTGAGGGTTTTCCGGCGAACGTGCTCCGGCGTGGACAGCCTTGATTTGGACTAGGCTGTTCCACGCTTTTTTCTGTTCATCGACTTCATGAGGAAGAAGACCCACCCTGTTCCAAAAGGCCCTAGGGCAATGAAACCGATAACACGTAAGGCAAAGGAAGAAACTTTGAGAAAACTCGTTAGGAATTCGAACCTGGACGGAAATCAATCGCAGCCTGCCGGGAGTTCGTCGAATTCCTCGAATGCCCAATTGGCCGAGATACTCGGAATGCAATATTTTTCAGACAATGAGAACGAGGATGCGATTGAATTCGTGCCGGAATGGATGGAAGACAAATCGCTGAATGATGGTGTTTGGAACAGAGGGAAGGCAAGAAAATTGTAGACATGGACGAGGATGAGGATCTTTTGCGATTTTCGAACGAAGACTTGGACGATGAAATAGAATACTGGAGTAATGCAGTGTACTGTTTCATTATGGGTGCAAACCCTCCGTGGGAAGTAATTGAAGGGTTTGTGAGGAGGATTTGGAAAGATCATGGAATCGACAAGATTTCGTTCATGCCCAATGGAATATTCGTTGTCCGTTTCAAGAATAAGGAAACAAAGGTAACAATTCTCGATCATGGCTGTTACATGTTTGATAACTAACCCTTGATTGTGAAGGAATGGACCCCAGACGCTAAATTGAACAAAGAGGATGTTACTGAAGTACCTATATGGGTGCAGTTACATGAATTACCTTTGAAATTCTGGGGAAGGTGTTTACCCCGGCTTGCTGGTCTTGTCGGAACGTATGTTAAGTCCGACATTGCTACGGAGGAGCGTACTCGTCTAGGGTACGCTAGAGTGTTAGTCATGGCTAGGGTGGGACAAAAATTTAAGAACTCGATTAAATTTTTGGATGAACGTGAGAACTTGGTTGAGGTATTTGTTAGATATGAATGGAAACCGACTTGGTGTACCAAGTGTAGGGGGTATGGCCATGAGGTTACAGAGTGTAGACGAGATGAATTGAGAAAGGCAGGCAAGAAGCAATGAAAAAAAAAGCTGATGGGAGAAGTGAGCCTGTCAAACAGGCACCAAAGCAGAATGCTGGACAGAAGTCTGCAGGTCAGCCTGCAGGTCGGCTAGTGCAACAGCAGCAAAATGTTCCGCTTATTCAGAAACGTATCGGGCATGTGGGTGCGCAGAGTACTGCTGTAGTGAAAAATGAAGTCTCATTCATTGATATAGTGATGGGAACTCCTAGAAATGAATCGGGTGAGGGAAAAGATGGGGTTGGATTGGAGATGGTGACCCATGGAGGTACATAATTTAGGATGTTGGAATGTTCGCGGCATGTGTAATATAAATAAGCAGCGGACAATTTGCGATTTTATTAGGAAACAACAAGTTGATATTTTTGGTTTACTTGAAACGAAAGTTAAGAATAAGGCGTATGCAAAAGTTCATAAGAATATTTTTTATGAATGGAGCATTACGACGAATAATCATTGCTTTGGTGGAGGTCGGGTTTGGCTTCTTTGGAAACATGATAGGGCGAACTTGACTATTCTGGATTACAGTGATCAGAGTATTCATGTTAAAGTGACTACGAACTCAGGGTTAGAGTATTTCCTCACTTTTGTGTATGCTTTTAACTCTGGGTCGGCCAGATGTGATCTTTGGCGTAGATTAGAAACCTATGCCTCGAGTGGTCCTTGGATCATATTGGGAGATTTTAACTGTGTTATAGATGCACGAGAAAGGCTTGGTGGTTTGTCCTCGGAGGAGGAAATGAGTCAATTTCGGGAATGCATTGCGAATTGTGAGGTCAGTGACCTCAAGGCGAGTGGCTCCTGGTTTACTTGGAACAACAAACACAAAGAGGTTGAAACTAGAGTATACAGCAGAATTGATCGCTGCTTAGTTAATGATGAGATGGTGAGCCTGTTTCCGGACGGGTTTGCTAATTTCTTGCCTGAGGGTACCTTTGACCATTGCCCATGTATTGTGCAGCTGGGTAATCCTCCGTCGAGGAAAAATCGGAGCTTCAAATATATGAATATGTGGGGTAAGTCTCCGGATTTTAATAATTGTGTCTCGATAGGCTGGAGCGTGATGGTCACAGGGACAGAAATGTTCAAACTGGTGACAAAATTGCGGAGCCTTAAAAAACCATTGAAGGAATTGAACGCGACCTGTTTTTCCGATATAGAGAATAGATGCTCGTAGGCTGAAGTCAGACTCGCAGACCTACAGTCTAGGCTACGGACTGACAGATGCGAATCGTTATTGAAGGAAGAGTCGGTCTTGAACGAGAAGGTCCGGGAGCTCCAAGCTGCTAGGGCGGAATTTTGGGGGCAAAAATCGAAGCAAAAATGGGTCAAGGAGGGGGATGTGAACTCCGCATACTTCCATGGCTTATTGAGGGCAAGGCGTGCTCATAACGCAATATCGAAGATTAGTGATGCCGAGGGTCAAGTCCATGAGACGAAGGAGGGGATCGAGAATGCTTTTATTCGGTATTACCTAACGCTCCTAGGTGATTCGAGAAGCGTTGAGCCGATTAATGGTGCCATTGTTCGGTTGGGACGTACATGTTCAGAGGAGCATAAACAATGGCTGAGTGCGCCAGTCTCCGTGGAAGAAATCAAACGAGCTTTGTTCAGCATCCCTCGGGACAAAGCCCCGGGACCGGATGTGTTTTCTAGTCAATTCTTTATTGATGCTTGGGACATTATTGGTGACGATGTGGTGAAAGCTGTCAAAGATTTTTTCATTTCAGGTAAACTTCTGAAACAGCTGAACTGTGCTAATATCACCTTGATTCCTAAAGTGAATAGACCCCAGTCCGTGAAGGAGTTTAGGCCAATTGCGTGCTGTAATGTCTTGTACAAATGCATAACTAAAATCATTTGCTCCCGCCTGGCTAGAGTGCTTCCTCATATAATTTTGCCTACTCAAGGGGGTTTTATTGAAGGACGAAGCATTGTGGAGAATATTCTGATTTGTCAAGACTTGGTTCATATGTATCAAAGGAGGCGTATTTCTCCTCGGTGCCTGTTTAAAGTTGATATTCACAAGACCTATGATAGTGTTGAATGGTGCTTTGTGGATCATATGTTGAGAGCCCTTGATTTTTCGGACCATTTCCGTGGCCTTGTAATGGAGTGTGTTATGACGGTGTCTTATTCTCTTTGTGCTAATGGTGATAACTTTGGCTTTTTCTGGGGCAAAAGAGGGTTGAGGCAAGGTGATCCCATGTCTCCGTTACTTTTCACAATATGAATGGAATATTTTTCTCGACTATTGACTCATGGCAAGATGGATAGGAATTTTAAATATCATCCGAAATGTGGCCCGATGAAGCTCACTCACTTGCTGTTCGCCGATGATTTGCTCTTGTTTTGCAAGGGAGATTCGGATTCTATGGAATTCTTGTGGAGAACCTTTGCCACTTTCAGCAGAGCCTCGGGCTTATGTATAAGTGTGGGTAAGTCGCATGCCTATTTTGCAGGAGTTGATGAAGATAGAAAGGCGGCTATACTGCAATTTTCAGGCTGTGTGGAAGGTACACTGCCTTTTCGATATCTTGGTTTGCCAATCCAATGTACTCACTTAGGTAAGATTGACTGTGAAAAACTGCTTGCTCGAATTATATCGAGGATTTCGAGTATAGGAGCCCGTAAGCTGTCTTATGCGGGAAGGCTGACTTTAGTGCAGACTGTTTTATCTCAGCTGCATAATTATTGGGCAATGGTGTTTATTATCCCAAAATATATTTTGGCCCGAATTAATTTGCTATGTCGTAATTTTCTTTGGGATGGCGGTGTGGAAGGAACTAATAGGGCCTTAGTGAGTTGGGAGAAAAATTGTTTTCCTAAGGAGGAAGGTGGTTTGGGGCTTAGAGATATTTCGGTGTGGAATGAGGCTGCTGTAGCGAAATTAGCCTCCTGGATTTTTGATCAGCCTGATCGATTGTGGGTTCGATGGGTTAGTAGCATTTATCTGAAAGGGAAGACCTGGGATGAGTATCAACCCAATACAGATGTCACTTGGGCTTGGAGGAAAATTTGTCATGTGAAGGAGAAAATTAAACACATGTATGTGAATGGAATGTGGCATGGCACGAGTAAGTTCTATTCGATTGCGACGGCTTATGAGGATATGCGTGTGTGTAAGCCACGAGTTCCGTGGTCGCGATTGGTTTGGAGTGCGTGGAGTGTCCCTAAGCATAGCTTTATTGCTTGGCTTGTGTTTAGGGGAACTCTTAACACTAGGAAGAAATTATTAAGGATTGGGGTTGTTGATTCGGATAGGTGCTATTTGTGTGAAGCAGAGGAGGAGACTTTGGAGCATTTATTTTTTGGATGTTCTTGGAGTTCTCGGGTTCTGAACTTGCTGAGTGACTGGGTTAAGAAGAAAATGCCTGGTGATGGGGGCTTGAGTTGGGCGTGCAGTGTTCGGGGAACGAAGCTACAATGCAATATTCTTCGTCTTCTCGTTAATGCTGCGATTTACCATGTATGGAGACAGCGCAACTTAAGCAGAATTGAAGGAATGGTTCTACAACCACAATATGTGGCAAAATTGATTAAAATGGACGTCAGAAATAGAATCATGTGTAAAATAAAATACCCTTTAAGTGCGAAAGACGCTAGATGGCTACATAAATTGATGTAGTCATATTCTTTTGTAATTGTTACACGGCATATATATATATATACTTACCCTTTACCAAAAAAAAAGTAACGATTTTTTAGCATCAACGAGATTTAATTTAGTTCTTGTTTAAATACGATATTTGATTAGAGAATCGATATCGTATTTTAAGAACGTTTGTTTTACGAAAATATTTTTATAATATCGATACTAGAAATATAAAAAATATGTGACGAACGACCCGTAATAATAAAAAAACGATGAACGACGCAAAAGAAAAAAACGAGAGAAAAAAACGTGGAGAAAGGTGGAGAGAAGGAGAAGAGTCGGGTTTGATTTACACCCTCAACCTACATGCTTTGTTTTCTCGGGATAGAGCTCGTCGGACAGTGGCTTAGGCACGGGAGCGTTGAGACGATGTGGATGAGTTTAGGATGGTGCGGTTTTTTTACGTGTGAAGTGACGGATTTCGGCCGGATGGTGGGGTCGGTTTCGTCGGGTCGAGGTTGCTCGGGATTTGCTCTGAATTATTTTGCTAGATGTCGATGATGTATGATAGATAATGCAATGAATGTTGAATGTTGTTTTTTTGAATGTGACGGGAGGTTCTATTTATAGGAGTGGAGGTAGCTTGCTTGTACGACAAGAAATACCGATTAGGATAGGAAACGTAAGAGTTTGAAAGGAAGCGAGAGTCCCGTTTCTTGGTGAAGAAACCAAACATCTCGGCTGAAAGGGAGAGTTGGCCGAGTATTTTGGCTGTTTTGGGCACCTCGGCCGAGTGTTTGAGCTCGGTCGGTGAATTGTTTTGGTTTTCGGATAGAATTCCTACTTGAGATCGAATTCTATCCTTGAATGGATTTGTTTAATAATTTGTGTAGCTAATTTCTTGTAGTATTGGAGTCCGAATCAGCCACGTGAGGTGTCACGGCTGACTCGCGTGTCTCGGGAAAATATCTTTGACCGGGTTTGACTCGGTCGCTAAAAGACGGTTTTGCCCCTGGTGCCGGATTCGACCCAAATTAGTCTTATTTGACTCGAAATGACCCACTGGGCCTGGATTTGAGGTTGGTTTTGTAAGATTTGTACTCTGTAATAGGCCCAAGCCAAATGTCCATGATTTCGAGTCCATATCCGAGTCCATTAAAGCATGTTTGCGTCCGATCATCATCGGGTGTTTGGCGGAAACTACTATAGACACCTGGCGGTCAAATATGGGTGTCTACAATGATAATACAAAAGTATTTTCATGACTATTTTAATTCGTCAGATTTTTTTTTCTTCCGCTGCATTAATGCGTATTAAATAAAAAAAAAATAGTGTAACATCATCAGAAAAGTAGTGTGCATGACGATGATACTCATGATGAATTGACGACAACTTGTCAGAAAAGTAGTGTGCAGGAACAATTGGTATTTTCATTCATATGATTGCTTTTCGTAAACCGACTTACTGTTTTGGCATTATTACGTTGTTTCAAGCATTAATTATACTCTGTATATATTATGCAATTCATGGATTTTATAGGGTAAATATATTATGATGCAATTCATGTATTATGCAATGCTAGTCAAGGATTTTCATTCATGATTGCATCTCATGGTTTTCGGTTGTACACCGTAATATTATTGTAATTTGTTAAACGATCGTATGTCGTACTATGTAAAGATATATTCGATATATTCATGACTAAATTATTTTTGTTGTTATGAAATACTATTAGCACATTATGATATAAATTTGCCATTATAGTTAAAATGTTTATATTGTATGTGACATGTTAGTCATCAAAGTGGCCTTGTTATATTATATGTAGACCTTTTAATATGGAGTATATGTTATATAATTGATCATGATTAAAGAGATGTTATAATGACATTATAGTTAGATTGATCAATTGTTTTGTTATCTATATTTTGGGAGATCACCCAAAGATGAGTCATTAAATATAGTTGATGATATAAAAGGATTAATTATTCATAATTGGGTCTTGTTCCGGTCACGGAAACAATTAACCCGACTATGAATTCGGGTTCTTAGTGTTCGGATATTGCTTGCTTGGTTTCCCTTGATCTCTCCTTTCTCCCTCTCCTATGATCGGACCTTCCCGGCGGATCGAGCCTGCTCCCTGGAAAAGTAGCGCACAGGGCCTCGGAGGTTGTCCGAGGGAACCCTCTCCGATGCCTAAGTCAGTCCGTGAATGCCTTGACGAACCTAGTTCGAGAGGAGCTAGGTGGCGTTTTTAGGAGTGAGAGTCTAGAGAGAGAAAATCCAACCCCCTCTAAGTGGGAAATGAGTGGGTATTTATACCTTCCCACAAGAGAGAGAGGAGGAGAGGGAAAAGAGCGGGAGAATGGGTGGACATGAGGACGACACGTGGCCTCGCCTCATCCACCCACTTCCCCTTACCTGAGGCGGAATGACGGATGGGCCCTCGGTTTCCCCTGCTCGTACTGGGGGTTTGGGCACCCTGGAATCCAGCACGCAGAGGACTTGGTGGCCCTGCTCGGCTGACAGCAAGACCCTGCCGAGCAGGCGCAAGCCTTGGAGTGCTTTCAGTAGTCTTTTGCAGGGCGGGCCTGCTGGGCAATCCTCGGTTCACCCCGGGGGCGAATTATTCCAGGGCGCCACAGGCGGGCGACCCGTGGCACTTAGTCAACTCCCATCAATTGGCCCACGTCGGCCAGAGGGAGGCAGGGTCTTCCTCATGGCAAGCGTCTCACGAGATGGGGTGCAGTTGACTTTTGGACTCCCTTGCATTTAATGCGTTGCTTGTTCCCGAGGTTGGAGGCCCAAGCGCATTGGTCATGACAAGGAAGGTTGGAATGTTCTTCTAGTAATGATTACTTCTCGCAAAGCGGACTCTCGGGTAACGCGCAGACCCTATGATTGGTCGCTTCCTCTTACAGGGGTGGTTGAAGCGCCATTAATGCACAACTTTAGTTCCTTCTATAAATTCTGTTCCTCTTGCCATTCTTCATAATTCATTCTTAACTTTCTTATTCCCCAAAGAAAACATGTCATGGATTACAAAAATTCTTCTTCAACGCGGGGCCCGGGTGGTGACCCGCCGCTGGAAGGGATATTGGAGACTAAGGTATCACAGGGTGTCCTTTCTTGCCCTTCGCCGTAGCCGGCAATTCAGCACCCGACTTCGTAGGGAACTCGGGAGGAAGGCGCGTGTCAGGGCAGGTAAGCGTCCCAAGAGGGCTTCGCCGGCTGCTTCTAAGTTCAAGCGTTGCCCCCAGGGAGGGGGCTGCTTTGACAGGGGATGCCATGAATGCTTCCCCTGGCTGCATCCTGAGCAGTTTGACCCCAACTGCTCGAAGCTGACTTCTTCTCCAGAATCAGGCCCTTCCTCTCCCTTAATGAAGGTTGGCTGTGGTTCCTGCGATAATGCTCGGACAGTCCCCTATGGCAGGGATTGGGATGTTAGCAGTTGTGACTCCGGAGACAGCGACGGCCAGGGCTACTCTTCTGGCTGGAATGAGGACGACGAGTCTGCGGACCCCTTTAAAGACTCGGATGACTGGGATTGGGGCTCCGACGCAGGGGGGTATAATAGCCATGGGGATTATTCCCATGGTTTTGACGATGACTAGGCTTGCCTTCGTCGGGCAGGCAGGTTGAGCCAGACTCCTTGGCTCTTTTTGTAATATGGCCATGCCTTGTAACTTGCCCATTTTTGGGTTTTTTAATGAAAAGATCAGGCGGTTTATTATTATCGTTTTTTTTTATAGGGAGTGACGTCATTGGGGGGTGTTAGCCCTCTGACGCCTTTTGTCTTCTCGAGGCTTTTCTTGGGAAGAGGAGGTTGGTTGTTAGAAACGTGACACGTGGGGGGTAATTTGCGGGGAGAGCTTTGCAGAGAAAGGTGACCCTTCAGCTGCCCAGACCTATATAAGCCCATTCTCCTCCCTCTAATTCCCTTTTTAGCATTTTCGAAACTCAAACTTTTGCTACTTCCTCACTCCCCTTGCTGCTGAGAACTCTTTCAAGACTTTGAGGAACGTCTAACCTCGGATTTTTTCGGCGACGATCATCTTTCTAGGTCAGAATCTTGATTCCAACTCTTCGTTTTTTCTTCTTTTTCTCCGTATTTCTTCACGAAATAGTATGTCCCGCGCCCGCGCTCTTTCTTTTAGTCCGTTGTCCGGAGGGACGGAGGGTAGGCGAGGGGGGAGATCTGACTTGGCCTCTTCCTCCGGGGTTAGACCCGACGGGGTAAACCGCCCTGAGGAAGATGGGGGTGCCAACTCACCCGAACCCGCTCCCTTTGACGTTGTCGACTCCGACGACGATGCATTGGAGATAAACCCCACTACCATTGCTGGCCTTGTTCCCAGGGAGAAGGGGGAAAAGTATTTCTTGGATAAACACAAATACCTGGTTCCTTTGAGAACCTACCCTGAAACCAAAAATCGAGACCTGATTTTGGAGAGCAATGCTGTTGCGAAAATCGAGAAGTTTTATCACTTTGGGGAGGGATACACCGTTGTAATTCCCGGGGAAAGAGACACGGTGTGCTGCCCTCCTGACGGCTGTGTGGCCGTTTACCACAAGAGCCTGGAATTCGGTCTACGATTTCCTCTACACCCCTTCTTGGAGGAGGTTTTTAGGAGGATGAACGTGGCCATTGCTCAGCTGACTGCTTCGGCGATTAGGACGCTGGTGGCCTACACCTGGACTTGCCTCTTTCATGGGGAAGGGCCTTCTATTGATTCCCTGCGCACCATGACTTGGCTACAAATGGTGTCTTCATCAAGGGGGGATGATTCCCCTAGGTAATGGTCTATTTTGAAGTCGAAGAAGTACGCTCTAGTCTGGCCGGCTTTAAACAGCCTGAAAGACTGGAAGGACAATTTTCTGTATATACATAATGCCTCAGGGTGGCGGATCCCTAGGTACTTTAGGAACCATGTGCATACCCGTATGGAAACTCGTGAAGAATACCATCCGGGCGTCGGGGGGAAAGATCTTAAGGTGAAGTTGAGCCAGGCAGATGAGAGTTTAGTCGAGAAGTTTAAGGTTACTGAGGGGCCTCCCCCTATTGAGCCTGCTTTCTGGCTTCCACACGCAGATCTCATCACCACAGATGAATATCTGACCCCGCTGGGCCTGATTCCCGGCCTTGAAGGTAGTTTAGGGGCTTCAGTTGGCCTGATTTTTCTCGAGGTTTCCATCTCTGTTTTTTCTTAACTGGCTATTTTATCCGCTTTGCAGGTTCTGCTACTCGCCTTTGGACAAGGAAGCAGGTGAGGAGGCTTGGCCTGTCTGAGGAATTTGTTGTTACTTTGAAGTGCCCCTCTCTTCCCTCCAACTTCAAGAAAGGAGAGAAGAACTTAATGAGGTTTATGAAGGAATTTTCCTCTGGCCGACGACTCCCCTTCCCTCCACGGCTAAAGCCGGCGGCTCCTTCCCCCAATGCCCAGGGTGGGGAGGCTGAAGTTACTTCTGTGGCGACCCCTTCCCATGCTCACCGGCAGGGTGATTCCCCTGCCGGGACTCACATTTCCCAGGGGTCCCATCCTGCGGACTCTGAGCAGACTGGAGAGAGTGCTCCCTTGGTTCACAGGAGAAAGAGGAATAGGGAGACTCCAGGGGCTGTGCCTATGGTTGACTTGGAGGCTGATGTGGAGATCCCCGAGGCGAAACGCCCTGCTCATGACGTCCCGGGCACCTCTCTTTTGGAGGAAAACGCGGAGTTTCACTGCACTGCAGGCGACAGTGTTGATGTGTCAGGCCTGCTTTCGGATTCTGGTACCGTCTTGGCGGACCGCCTTACCAAGTCTATTACTACTACCTCCAACCAGGTGATTCAATACATACAGCGTACTTCCAAGGTGCTGCAGGCCTCTGCCGAGCTGGCGGTCCTCAGCCGCCTAAGTGATGAGGAGATGACTGTCACTCCTGGGGCTCCTCCCCCTGATCGCTTAGCTATGGTTGAAAGGGATGTGGCCCTGATCAATAGCTTGAAGGACCAGCTGACAAAGCAGGGGAGCGAGCTAGAGGAGGCGAAAGACCAAGCTAATCGGTGGAAGCTCCAAGGGGAGAAGGCTGTGAGGGAGGCGTCTAAGTTGGAGGTAGAACTGAAGAAGGGCCGCTTGGCGATGGAGTGCGCCACAAAGTCCCTGGCTGAGATGGAGAGTTTCAAGAAGAAAGTAGCTGATTTAGAGGAGAACCTTTCCAAGGCCAACTCGGATTTTAAGCAGGCTCAGGCTGGGTGGCAAAATGAGAAAGATGTCATTCTGAAGGAAGCCGAGGATGCCGCGGACTTGAGTTTTGAGAATGGGGCTAATTCCTCCCTGGAGCTTGTTATGGAGGTGATCAGGGAAATGTTTCCTGTCTTCGACGAGGATGCTTTTCGGAACCTCTATGCCGCCAAGAATGAAGCTCAGGCGGCTGGAGCCCCTAAGGAGACTGCTGGTCCCAGCCAGGATGCGCCTAATGCTTAGGCCTTTTCTTTGATGACAATTCTAACTTTTGTGCTGAGCCTTAGTATGGCCAGCTTGCCTGTAATGCTCTGGCTTTTTCGGATCTTTATTTTGGGTTTTGTTCCAGCAGTGTTACTCTTTTCTGAATTGATTTACGAATATTTGTCTTTTGTTTCTGCTTGCTTTTGTTTTCCATAGAGTATGGCCTGCCCCCTGCTTGCCCAGAGGTAAGCAGGGAGGCTCTTTGTGTTTTTTATACAAGGCTAGGGAGCCTGCCTCCAGTCCTTGTTGATTTTGCCCGTCCCTGGCTTTTGATCAAAAGTCCAGGGGGCCTGCCCCCTACCTGCCCAGAGGTAAGCAGGGAGGCTCTTTGCGTTTTTTATGCAAGGTTGGGGGGCCTGCCCCCAGTCCTTGTTCATTTGGCATGTCCCTGGCTTTTGATCAAAGTCCAGGGGGTCTGCCCCCTGCCTACCCAGAGGTAAGCAGGGAGGTTTTTTGCATTTTTTATACAAGGTTGGGGGGCCTGCCCCCAGTCCTTGTTCATTTGGCATGTCCCTGGCTTTTGATCAAAGTCCAGGGGGCCTGCCCCCTGCCTACCCAGAGGTAAGCAGGGAGGTTTTTTGCATTTTTTATACAAGGTTGGGGGCCTGCCCCCAGTCCTTGTTCATTTGGCCTGTCCCTGGCTTTTGATCAAAGTCCAGGGGGCCTGCCCCCTGCCTACCCAAAGGTAAGCAGGGAGGCTTTTAATTTCGTTGGGGGTCTATTTTCCTTGGTTCTGGCAACAGGGGGCCTTCCCCTATTGCCCCCTGCTCGTTTGTGTGTGAAGACGCAAGTTTGAACAGGCAACGAGTATAGACTTGAAGTTCTTTCATTTCTTTGTAAAAATTTAACACAAGGGTGGTCGGAGCCGTCGACATTCTTTGACCGTTCTCCGCCAATTTTCCAAGAAACGAAAACTATCTTAAGATTTTTCTAGACATAATACTTCTTCAGGGTGTCTGCGTTCCAGTGAGCACTCAACTCTTGGCCCTCAAGATTGGCGATTCTATACGTGCCTGGCCCTAAGATTTGAGTTACTTGGTATGGACCTTCCCAGTTAGCGCTTAGTTTGCCGTGCTCTTTCGATTTTCCCACAGCCTGTGTTTTTCTGAGGACTAGATCACCCATCTGAAAATTTCGCTGAGGCACTCTCTTATTGTACGCCTTCCTCATTCGTTGCTGGTAGGCGACGATATTGGCACTGGCTTCCTCCCTCACCTCACTGACCAGATCTAAGGCCTCAGCCATTGCTACCTCATTCTCAGCCTGGTCGTATTGTAGGGAGCGCAGGGAAGGGATCCTGGCCTCGATTGGTAATAGAGCCTCTGCACCATATACCAGGCCGAACGGGGTCTGGCCCGTAGATTCCTTTCGGGTGGTCCTGATTGACCAGAGTATGCTTGGGAGCTCGTCGGCCCATCGCCCTTGAGGTTATCTACCATCTTCTTAAGGCCATTCAGGATCTGTTTGTTGGCTGCCTCTGCCTGTCCGTTGGTTTGAGGGTGGTAGACGGCAGAGTAAGCAACTGCGACGCCATGGCCTTCCAGCCAGATTCTCAGGGGGTCGTTATCGAATTGCCTTCCATGATCAAACACTAGCATTTTTGGCAGGCCGAATCTAGTGATGATGTTCCGCCATATCACCTTCCTGACTGCAGGCTCGGTAATGTTAGGCACTGCCTCAGCTTCCACCCACTTGGTGAAGTAGTCGATAGCCACGATCAAGAACTTTCTGCCCCCGGTGGCCACCGCAACAGGTCCGAGTATGTCCATCCCCCATTGAGCGAAGGGGATGGGGGATAGGATTGGCCTGAGCTCTTGGGCCGGGGCATGGATGGATGGGGCGAAAAGCTGACATTTCCTGCACTTTTGAGTCAAGTCTTTGGCGTCGGTCAGCAGGGTCGGCCAGTAGTATCCGGCTCTCAAGGCCTTGTGTGCCAGCGACTTTCCTCTTATGTGATGGCCACATATGCCAGAGTGGATGTCATCCAATACCTCCGCCGCCTGCTCTGCCCCCAGGCACCTGAGCAGGGGGGACGAGAAAGATTTCTTGTACAAATCTTCTCCCATTATGATGAACCATGCAGCCCTTGTCGGCATTTTTCTTTTTTGTACGGGGTCAGTCGGTAAGATTCCGTGTTTCTTGAACAGGATGATGGGGGTCCTCCAATCTCTAGGCCCCGCCTCCTCCACTGCGCCGACGGTTTGGCAGGGGACGGTAGATTTTTCCTGGATGACGTCCACCCATACCGACCTCCTTATATCCTGCAGGCTGGAACTAACCAGTTTTGACAGGGCGTCCGCCCGATTGTTCTGGGATCGAGGGATCTGTCTGATTTCATACGATTTTAGGCCTGACAATTCCCTCTTCACCATTTCCAGGTACGCGGCCATCGTTTGGTCCCTGGCCTCATATTCTCCATTGATTTGGTTGGCGATGAGCTGGGAGTCTGTTGCCAGGACAATTCGCTCCGCGCCTGCGGCTTTGGCTAGGTTGACGCCTGCGAGCACCGCTTCGTACTCAGCTTCATTGTTTGACGCGGGGAAGATAAATCTGAGTGCATGCTCAAAGTCGGTCCCCTCCGGTCTGGTCAATACTACTCCGGCCCCTGCTCCATTAGCCGTGGAGGACCCATCGGTGTATACTATCCACTCGCCGGCGGTTGGGCTATCCTCCTCAGAGTGGGAGCATTCTGCTAGAAAGTCGGCCAGGGCTTGGGCCTTGATGGTTGTTCTTGATTGGTACGTTATCCCCAGTCCACTCAACTCAATAGCCCACTTTAGCAGCCTGCCCGACTTTTCAAACTTTTCCAGCACCTTCTCTAGGGGCTGGTCTGTCAATACTACGACAGGGTGTGCGTCGAAGTACGGCCTCAATTTTCTGGCCGCTATAACAACCGCGTAGGCTGCTTTTTCGACCATAGGATAATTTTTCTCTGTTGCCCCCAGGGCATGACTTACAAAATATATGGGCTGTTGAGCGCCTGCCTCCTCCCTCAAGATGACTGCGATGACTGTCACATTGGTTACGACGATGTAGAGGAAGAGTTTTTCCCCTGCCACTGGCCTCGCCAGGGTGGGGAGTTTCTTTAAATGCTCCTTCAACTGCCTGAATGCTTCTTTTCGCTCGTCCTCCCACTTGAATTGCTTGTTGCCTTTCAGTATTTTGAAGAATGGGGTTGACTTGTCTGCTGACCTGGCGATGAATCGTGCCAGGGCGGCCATGCGGCCTGCCAGACGTTGGATGTCCCTGATGGTCCGGGGTTCAGGAAGGTCCAGGACAGCCTGAACCTTCTCGGGGTTAGCATCTATCCCTCGAGAGCTGACCAAAAAACCCAAGAATTTTCCAGAACGAACCCCAAATGTACACTTCTTCGGGTTGAGTTTCATTTTGTAGGCGCGCAGGAAGGAGAAGGTCTCCCGCAGGTCTGCCAGGTGTTCATTGTCTCCTTTGCTTTTTACAATGGCGTCATCGACAAAGGCTTCTATGTTCCTGCCCTTTTGACCTTCGAACACCTTGTCGCCAAGCGTTGGTACGTGGCCCCTGCGCTTTTAAGCCCGAATGGCATCATCTTGTACATGTAGGTGCCTGAACTAGTGATAAATGCGCACTTCACCCTGTCCGGCTGCCATAAGTACACTTGATGATACCCTGAGAAGGCATCCAGGAAGCTCAGCATAGTATATCCACTAGTAGCGTCTACCAGTTGGTCGATCCTGGGGAGTGGGTAGCAGTCCTTCGGGCAGGCTTTGTTGAGGTTCATAAAGTCCACGCACATTCTCCATGCGCCTGATGATTTTTTGACCATGACTACATTCGCCAGCCACTCTGGGTAGTCACAAACCTCAATGAAATCTGCCTTCAGAAGTTTTTCAATTTCCTCTTTTATCACCACGTCTTTCTCCGCGGACATATTCCGCTTTTTCTGCTTCACAGGGCGGGCGTCCGCGTTTACGTTCAACCTGTGAACGATACACGCTGGATCGTCCCCTGGCATCTCGTCCGCCGAGTAGGCGAATACGTCCTTGTTCTCTTTCAACAACTTGACTAGCTCCGCCTGGTAGGACTCTTCCAGGTCAGCCCCTATAAGGACTTGCCTCCCTGGCTCCAGGTCCACCAGCATACTTTCTCCCCCCGGTTCCAGGTGGTTAGATGCCTGATTACCGGCTGGAATCTCGCCTTCCCTGCTGGGGGAACTGTCGGCTTTTCTCTTTCCTTTTCTTTCACTTTCGTGAGTTTGCAGGGCCACAGAGTAGCACTGTATGGCCGACTCCTGGTCTCCGTGCACTTTTCTTTCTAGGCCAAAATCAGTAACATAGGCTATGGTGAGGGCCCTAATTGATATGGCCGCTTCAATCTCGTCCAGGGTGGCCCTGCCGATTAGGGCGTTGTAAGCAGACCTTGCATCTACTACAACGAATGATGCCCTGACATTTCTGGCAGTAGCCCCCTCCCCAAATGTTACAGGTAGATCTATGATCCCCATGGGCAATATGCCTGCTCCGCTGAACCCATATAATGATCCAGGGGCGGGTCGTAGGTGCCTTTTCTCCAGGCCCATTTTGTCGAAGGCGTCTTTGTACAGCAAGTTCGTGTAGGCACCGGTATCTACCATGCACCTTCGAACAATGTGGTTGCTGATTTCCAAGGATAGCACCAAGGGGTCGCTGTGAGGGTACACCACCCGTCCTGCATCCTCGGGGGTGATGCTCAGCGTTACTCCCTTCGGGCTTCCTGCTCTTTCAGCGTAGCAGATTTGGTTCCTCAGCTCACGAATTTGCCTTTTCTGACCCCTTCGGCTGACTTGGCCTTCCGCATCCCCTGATATCACATGGATTACCAGGCGGTTCTGTACTGAACCCTCGGGTTTTTCAGGCGCTTCTTTCTGAGATTTATTCCTGGCTGCGTAGTTGGCCAACCAGCCATTCCTGATCAGCTTCTCAATTTTGTCTTTCAGGTGGCGACACTCTTCGGTGGTGTGGCCTACGCAGTCGTGGAAAGTGCAGAATTTCTTGGGGTCCCCTTTTGGACTACGCGGTTTGCTCGGGCGATTCCATTTAGCAGTCTCATTTTCCAGTTCGAAGATCTCCGCCCTGGATTTATTAAGGGCTGTGTAACTGTCGTACCTGGGCTGGTAGACAGTGCACTCCTTTTTAGGGGTATCCCCTTTCTCAGTTCTTTGCCTTCCGGATTCGTTTCTACCGCGTCCACCCTGCGGTCCCCCCTGCTGCCTGGTGGGGCCTGCGGGGGTCTCCGGCAGGCTGTGAAACTCCTCTTGCAGCATAAACCCCTCAGCAATCTTTCTGGCTTTGGCCAGGGTTTCCGGCTGGGCCCTGATCATTTGGTTTTTCATCTCGCCGGGGAGCAGGGAGTTGGTTAGTGCATATGCTGCTGTCGGGTCGTCAATTTCCTTCACCTGCTGGAATGATAAGTCAAACCTCTTTAGGTATTCCCTGACAGTTTCGCCCTTCTTTTGCCTGAGGGTCATCAGGTCAAAACGGGTGAGACGTCGTCTTTTGTTTCCAGCATACTGGTCTAGGAACATTTCTGCCAGTTCGACGAAGAAAGAGATTGACCCCTGCGGGAGGTCCCTGAACCAACCCTGGGCTAAGCCCACCAGGGTGGTGGGGAAGATCTTGCACCAGACTGCGTCGTCGGCGTCGTACATGCCCATATGACTCTCATACGCAGCTAGGTGATCTTCCGGATCTGTAGTTCCGTCGAACTTTACAGTCGGCATCTTAATCTTCGGGATAGGATACGCTTGCACCTCAGGGTGAAGCGGGGTCTTGGTTGGCCTGCCCACCATTTTTGACCTGCTCGTGCCTGAGTAGTGACCGTAGTCATCCCTTCTGTCAGGGGTCGGTCTCCTACTTTCAGGGGAGCGGTGCCTTGGTGGGAGCCTGCTTATCGCCTCGTCGTCCCTGGAAGGGGAGTGATACCGTGGGTGCTTTTTCTGGGCAGGCTCGAGGTTATCACCCTGACGGTGTCTGGGCCTCATAGGCTGACCGTTGTTAAGCCTGGATTGTAGGCTTTGGGATAGCCCTGGGGCAGGCTGTAATCCCTCAACCGGTGTCAGCCTGGAGAATACATCTCCTTGTTTCTCTCCCAGGCGTTTGGACACTGGCTCCTTGTGTCTCATGCGATTTCTCAGGTCCTGGGACAGGCCCCCTCTTTCACGAGCGGCCGTGGATTCCGTAGTATGAATGGAGAATGCTTCCTCAGGACCAGCAACCTCCTGCTGTGCAGGCGGCTCCTGACGGGCTTCTGTGATTCGCCTTTGCACTTGTGCATACGCCTGAGCTGTCTTCCTGGCCTTTTTCTGAACGTTTCTGACGGTGGTTCGCTTTGTGCCCCCGGTTCCTTCTCCACTTTCAAAGTGGAGCAACTTGGGGGTCGTGGCGACCCGGCCTACCAGATCGTCCGGAGTGAATTCTTGGTCCAACATAGCTGAGAAGAACGCTGCAGTCTGTACCATCTGAGCAGGGGTGAGGTTCAGAACCTGCCTCGGATGGCTCCCGTGCCCTGCCAGGGCAGCTGCCCCCTGACCCGGTGCCCCTGGAGACTGGCTCGCCCCACGCCTGGAATCGTGGCGGCAGGTGTTACTTCTGGTGGCATGCCATATTGGGGGGCTTTGGGCGGGTTTGCCACCGAGCTGGTGTCGAAAATTTCAGGCATGTCCGATCGTAAGTGTTAATTTGTTAATTTCGCGTTTTGGAATGGTTGAATTTGTGGGTAATTTCGTGGGTACAACCTAGATCCTTCCCCACAGACGGCGCCAAATTGTTCCGGTCACGGAAACAATTAACCCGACTATGAATTCGGGTTCTTAGTGTTCGGATATTGCTTGCTTGGTTTCCCTTGATCTCTCCTTTCTCCCTCTCCTATGATCGGACCTTCCCGGCGGATCGAGCATGCTCCCTGCACAAGTAGCGCACAGGGCCTCGGAGGTTGTCCGAGGGAACCCTCTCCGATGCCTAAGTCAGTCCGTGAATGCCTTGACGAACCTAGTTCGAGAGGAGCTAGGTGGCGTTTTTAGGAGTGAGAGTCTAGAGAGAGAAAATCCAACCCCCTCTAAGTGGGAAATGAGTGGGTATTTATACCTTCCCACAAGAGAGAGAGGAGGAGAGGGAAAAGAGCGGGAGAATGGGTGGACATGAGGACGACACGTGGCCTCGCCTCATCCACCCACTTCCCCTTACCTGAGGCGGAATGACGGATGGGCCCTCGGTTTCCCCTGCTCGTACTGGGGGTTTGGGCACCCTGGAATCCAGCACGCAGAGGACTTGGTGGCCCTGCTCGGCTGACAGCAAGACCCTGCCGAGCAGGCGCAAGCCTTGGAGTGCTTTCAGTAGTCTTTTGCAGGGCGGGCCTGCTGGGCAATCCTCGGTTCACCCCGGGGGCGAATTATTCCAGGGCGCCACAGGCGGGCGACCCGTGGCACTTAGTCAACTCCCATCAGAAAGGAAATGAAGAAGATTCCTTATGCATCTGTGGTAGGGAGTTTGAACTATGTTCAGACATGTACTCGACCAAACATCAGCTTTGCTGTTGGAATGTTGGGTCGATATCAAAGTGATCCCGAAATGGACCACTGGAAAGCAGCGAAGAAAGTCCTTAGGTACTTGCAAGGCACCAAGGAGTTCATGCTTACGTACGAGAGATCTGATCATATTGAGGTGATTGGGTATTCATATTCTGATCATACCAGGTTTGTTGATAGTCGAAAATCAACATCTGGCTATGTTTTCCTTTTAGCTAATGGGGCAATATCATTGAGAAGTAAGAAGCAGTCTATTCTTGCTACTTCTACTATGGAAGCTGAATTTGTGGCATGCTTTGAAGTCACTGTTCATGCATTGTGGTTACAGAACTTTATTTCAGGACTTGGGATTGTCGATAGTATAGCCAAGCCGCCGAGAATTTGTTGTGATAATGCCGCAGCTGTCTTCTTCTCTAAGAACGATAAGTACTCCGAGGGTGCTAAGCACGTAGAATTAAATTATTTATCGGTCGAGGAGGAGGTGCAGAAGCAAAGAGTGTCAATTGAACATATAAGAACGGATATGATGGTGGCAGATCCATTAACCAAAGGATTACCACCCACCCAAGGCGTTCCTTGGCCATGTAGAATGTATGGGTGTTATAGATAAAGCTTTGCTATTGTAAAGATAATATGCCGATTATGAATATGACATCTAGAATTCATTAATTGTTTGTTTCTGTATTAACGAACATGTTGTCATCAAAGTGTATGTATACATTACAGTTATTAGACTACATGTGACTAATTGTGAGAATTATGGTTATTCTCAACTTAAAGATTACTTAGATTTGGAATTGATTCGTGATACATGGAAGGAATCATGTCGCTTAATAAATTACGTGTGACCGCCATGATTCAATTAGTTCCAACTCGATTAAGGATATGAAAGTTAATGAACTTAATATCAAAGTGCACATTATAGTTATTTAACCATTAAGTCAACATAAAGGCCAAGTGAGAGAATGTTAGAATATTTAATAATATTCGTGTGACCTAAGTGTTTCGGATTAAATATAAAGTAAGTTCATATTAAATATTACGAGACTTTAATATCAAAGACGACACTGTGATGGATCAGTTCCGGCTAAAGTAATTAAAGTCGGGAATTACTATTCCTTCCGACCTTACCCAATATCAAAGGACGTCTTTTCACGAAAAGGTGTGAACGGTTTGACTTGAGATCAAACACGTATCTCCTGGCCTTGTACATATACATATCAAGTCAGAACCTACGTAAAACTTACACAATTACAGAAAGTGAAAGAGACAATTCCATCTCCATCATCAAGGAACATAAAGGAAAGGGTTAAGGAGGAGAATCAATCTTCGTTTCTTCTTATTATTGAGTGCGTCTGAAAGACAGTCCTTTGTTTCGTTCATCGTTTGTATTACGGTTGAATTAAATCGAATCTATAACAATTGTGAGACAGAATTCATTATCGATTCATAAAGTATTAACTTTCAACATGGGCTATAATAAAGTGATCATTCAAACGGACTCACAAATCGTGCAAAAGTTGTATTGCCTTCTCGTGATTCCCACATGTTACAAATTTGTCAATGTTTAATGAATAGCCTGGAATGGAGAATAAAAACATAACTCAAATCTACCGGAAAGCTAATAGCTGTGCTGATTGGCAAGCTATGCGGTGTTACACAACTCACAACTACATGTGTTTGAAGAGGATATAATCCCTACTAAACTTTTTGAGCCGGCGCAACCGGACCTAGGAGGCACGAGTTGGCCGAGAAGGGTACCTTTCTATGCTTTCTAGTACTCCATCATTTGGTGTGTTTTTCTGGGTTAGTAAAAAGAGAAAAAGGTGGTCTTGTGAGCTTAAATGCAAAAGCCCAAAGGTCGCCTAACAGACAGCCCAGAATCAATACAAGCCCAGAGCGATCCCAGCTCATACGTACAAGACATTACCCTAAATCCATGGATAAATAATGAATCAAAGAAAACCCTAGATTGACATGAGTGAGGCATAAAACCCAGAAACATAGTCAGGCCGCAGTTTCTCCACTCTTTCATTGCCCACCATGAAGGTTCACTCTTTTATTTTTGGGTTTTTCATTTCATAGCTTAGTTAGCTCATTTTGTCATGAAAGTTGCCTCTTTTTGTGTGTGTGTGTGTGTGATTGTAGTTGATTCATTTTGCATTTGTATGACTGCAGTTCAACATTGCCAACCCTACTACAGGGTGCCAGAAGAAGCTGGAGATCGACGATGATCAGAAACTGTGAGTTTTTCCAATTATTTTTCTGTTGGGTTTGTTAGTTTTTAGTCCTAGAAGACTAGATCTGTTATTCAGCCAAGGCTTTTTCACCCTGTTGATCCGACTTTGATTGTCCAAAGTTGTTAATCAGTATTCAGTTGGCTACTGCTATCAGATGAGATGAATGATCAATTTTGGATGAATTTAATTTCAAAATGTAGTTTGGTTGACATATTAAGTCGGGGATTGCAACTTCCCATGGCGCCAAGTTGTTAGAATGAGAGATTTGGGCGCAGGATGTCTATTCTTGGTAGTTTTGTTTTTTTACATGGTTAGCAGTAAGTGTAAACTGGTGCTTGGAGACCTAATAATATACTCTGTACTGTATACAAGAACGCCATACTAGTATGACTTGTATCAAAGCTTCTTTAGTCGTGTGAGTGGATTGAATCTTACCTATTCTGAGGTGAAGTGGTTTGTGGATGTCCCGTAATGAGTATCACATTGTAGTATTTCAAAATAAAAAAGAAAACAGTCTTTTTTATTGAACCCAAGAGAAGTTGTTCCTTTTGTTTTGGCTTTTTAATGCTATATTTGTCATGGCAAATGGTATTGTTGAAGTGCTTAGCTCTTTGAGTGTATTGCACCTTCGTACGACCGTATTGTTTGCCCATATTGACTCGAGATAACCAATGCTTGCATTCTGCCTTCATTTGTATGGCTTGGTGTATTCAGGTGCTCGTACACCCAATCTTCTATCTGACTTAATTGACGGTTTGACATTGTTAATGTCGTCTCTTTTTCTCTCAAAAGGCCCTTTTTTCTGTCATTCTTTCTCATGACTCCGAAAGAGTAATCTGCTTGTGTTTCGTGCCGCCCTTATTTTTCTTTATTTTTTGCTGGTTGAGTATTCTGTTAATTAATTATTGTTGTTTTGCTGAACAGCCGGGCATTTTATGACAAGAGGATTTCTCAAGAGGTTTCTGGTGATGCTCTTGGTGAGGTATATTTGCTATAATGATCCTGTATAGAGTTGTAGACTACAATCTATAATTGGATGATGGGTGGTTTCATTCTAACATATCCTTTTGTTACAGGAATTTAAAGGGTATGTTTTCAAGATCAAGGGAGGTTGCGATAAGCAAGGTTTCCCCATGAAGCAGGGTGTTTTGACACCTGGCAGAGTCCGCCTCCTACTCCACAGAGGTAGTGTTTTTTATCTTTTGGTTTTTTCAATCGGTTAAGTTTATTCAGCATTATTCCTAATGGCTAATTATACTTTCGGCAATTTTATTCTCAAACTGACAATCTGACGTGGTTATTGACAGGCACAAGCTGTTTCCGTGGTCATGGAAGACGTGATGGAGAGCGTCGTAGAAAGTCTGTCCGAGGGTGTATTGTTAGTCAGGACTTGTCTGTTCTGAACTTGGTTATAGTTAAGAAAGGTGAGAATGATCTTCCTGGGTTGACCGACACTGAGAAACCCAGAATGAGGGGACCCAAGAGGGCTTCCAAGATCCGCAAGCTTTTCAATCTCAACAAGGAGGATGATGTTCGCAAATATGTTAACACATACCGTAGGACATTCGTCAACAAAGCTGGTACATTCTTCAACCCTTCGTAATTGTTTTTCCCATCTAACTATCTTCATCCCTCAAACTCTTGGAGACGATTATTATAAAACTAGTTTCAACATTAGCGAGTGCTTTTATACCAAGATCAAATGATAAAATAGTTGAGCAAACTATACATGAAGGGGTATGTAGTATAGTGAGAGACGATCTCTCCCATGTTTTTATGTGGAAGCATTGCATGTCCATTGTACCGGAGAACATATCTTAATATATATTGAATGTGTATTTGATATTATAGGCAAGAAGATAAGCAAAGCACCCAAGATTCAGAGGTTAGTTACTCCATTGACCCTACAGAGGAAGCGTAGAAGAATAGCATTGAAGAAGAAGAGAATCACAAAGGCCAAGGCAGATGCGGCAGAGTACCAGAAGCTTTTGGCAACGAGGTTAAAGGAGCAGAGGGAGAGGCGTAGTGAGAGTTTGGCCAAGAGGAGGTCCAAGATTTCAACGGCCTCCAAGAGGGCTTCTGAAGCTTCTTAGAATTTCCCCATTTTGCTTGTGTTATACTCCGTAACTTTTATAATCATGGTTATGGAATGAGATAGATTCCATGTGTTTCCTGTTAGCACTCTTTTTGATGTACAAGTGGGCGCTGTTTGTTCTCAAATATTTTGGTTTTCTGAAGCCGACTTACTTCAACCTTCAACAGTATCGTCATTTTACCATGGCAGTGCTTTGTAAATTACAGCATGATTCTGGCATATCAACCGATATATAGCTATTAGCTACATCCATAGAATTGTAGCTGTGTAGTATGCTCTTCATAAAGAAATGCTCATAAACGATCATGATTTTTAAATGTGTACGGAAGTAGATATGATGCCCTATTCTTGTGAAATCAAGTTTATGTTCGTACATATTTTCCGGAACAACATATTAGTGTTGTTTTTTCGGTTTATCAATAACCTTGTACGGAGTGTAAATAACTCGACCCATTGCATTTGCTTTTTGTTATTTTTCACAATTTGAGCACTAGTATGGTGTATTTTTTTTGGAAGCAGAAATTACTGAACTCCAATCCTCCACTCCGAGGACATTTCTGAATAATTTCAAGACATTGAGACAAGTAATAAATTGTACAACCAAAAATAAATTGTTCAGCGTTTCTACTTATTCCAAAGTACAAGTCCAACCAAAAATAAAGTTTAAGATGAACAGGAGTGCTTGATTACAAATTGGTGCCACCTGAAAAATTTTGAAAAAAATCTCAAAATATTTCAAAGAGTAGAGGGGACGGGACAACAACAGTGTCATTTTCTCAAAGCATTACAATAAAAACCAAGACTAGAACTACAAAGGCTAATTCCAAAATTAAATTCTTTCTGTATAAGCCAATATTGCTGAATCTTATTGGTCAAACATAGTTCCAAGAATGATAGATACAGAGTAGGAGTATGTGTTTTGTCAACAGGATATTCAAAAAAGAATCAATGCAGGAGGCAATTAGGGTATCACTTATCAGTCATCAGTCATCACTAATAGATGAGAATAAGTCGAGGCATGGATGGATACATTACTAACAAGAACCTGTATATTCGTTCAGAATTCCCCAAACCTTATCCTCCACCTCTTCCCATGATTTTGCATCCCTCAACTCCTCCCATGTGCCAAATACAGCTCCCAGAACGTTGTCCTCGTGCAAGATACAGTAGCACCTATAAAGCAGGTTTGAATATGACTATGACATGAGTATACAAATCTAGCAGTGGACTATGATCATTCTATATTTCTATCCAACATGACATTGAATCTAGGCTGTGGTACAGCATTTTGACCAACGTACAGCGTTTTGAATGTCGGTGTAACACCATGTTGAGGTGATATTGGCCGCATGCAATTGATGGGGATAGGTTGTGATGGGGATAGGTTGTGAGGACCTTACCTCTGTATTCTTTCACTTGAGTCAACATAGGGGCCTGTAAATAGATGACCTCTAAATCCGTACTCATGTTATCCAGAGGAAGTGTACAATAACTGAACTAATCTATATAATGCGTTCAAGATAAGAAGGATTCAATAACAAAATATTAAGACTCACATTGCACGATAAGAGGGACGCCCAAACTTGATAATGTTATCAGCCGAATCATGAAATAAGTTCTTTTTCATCAGAGGAAGCTTATAACTAGATAATAGACGGTTAAGTAAACGCGGATCGCCTCTCAAGATGTCCAGATGAATAGGTATCAAGTCAATGATCGGGTCACCTGGAGATGAAATAATTATATACAGTACATTATTATATTTCTAGCATAGAGCACGTATATCTCAGCTGATCATAATATTACTCACCCAAAGAGAGATCACTGAAGTCCAGGATATATGAAGGTTTCCACAACACGTCTTCTCCATTCTTTATGTTTCCATTGCCAGTGACATTGTTTGCATGGTCATGGATGAAGTTGTTAGTCAGTGGCTCCAGATATAGGTTGTCATCCATTACGTCGGAATGTATCCAGGAACAAGTTTCACCCTGAAACATAAGACGAAAAACGAAGACTGCTTGTGACTTGTGAGAGAAGTATTACATTTTGCCAAATTGAACAAGTGCTAAATGATCAATTTACCGCAAAAAGAGGGAGTAACTTCTCGATATCATCTGGGAGGTATTCAACAGCTTTGTCTATGAGACAACTAGGAATAGGATGCCCCCTGTATATAACAGGCATACGGTTAGAAAGATACTAACATAAAATCTCAAACACGGAAAAGATAGGGCAATATCATTGATTGTATACACACTTTTGAGATGATTTTAAGACAGCTTACAAAATGGTGTTTATAACAGGAAACCTCTATTTAGGAGGTTAAGAGAGCAACATGTAAACACAACTTAACAGTCAATTTATATTTATTTACTAAACAGATAAACCATAGTTCAGCGTAAGGTCAAATAGCAATTTTTAAGCCATCATACCATTTTGTCAACTGGGACACCACATTCTTCTTCCGAATAGCTAGTTTGTGGAGAAATATCTCCCACACTCCAGCATCATTAGAGTCAACATCCATAAAACTGACACCAGCTGAAGGACCAACCTCGTGTTTAATGTTCTCCAGGACAACAGGGTCTAGCTGAGGAACACGCAATGTGCCAAGGTTATGCAGTTGCTCTCCTAAAAAGGAAGCCAAATCCATGGCATTGTTCCAGGACAATGAGTTTCTTCTGCAATAATAAGTCCACACACGGTGAGAAACTTATATTTTTTAGGTAGATGAGAGAAATGAGGAAAGTTAGTCAGGACTCATCATTCATCCAAGCTTACTTACATATCCGCAAATATTTTCCCATTGCACCGTTTTGTCACAATGTAAGGCATGATTGTCTTGCGTCCAGGTAAACTGACTGAATTGTTTGCAGGCAATGCCGCTATTTTGCATTCATATAACTTTTTGCTCCATACACCAAAGGGGATGCTATAGGATTTGCAACTGTTAAACAAAGAATCATCATCGGCGATAATATCAGGAATCCCATTTCCATCCCAAGATGCAAGGTTGTAAGACCCGTTATCAAGAGAAATAAAACCACTGGCCAAAACATCAGGAACATGCTTCTCCAAGGGCGATTTAACTTCACGCAGCAGATTGTAGAACTCAAGCTGCATATTTATCAACGTTCAGGCTATTAATTTGTTAGCTTTCATTGCTTAAGAGAGCTGTCTCTTTGGACCTCGGGGTTTATACCTCTGTGCCTAAACAGTAGAGTGACGATTCAAGTCCACCTTCAACATAGATTTTGACTACATTATCCGCAACAAGAAAAACCTGATCGAAAAGGAAACAAGATAAAGAAACAGTTCAGTTGATACCATAGCTTCATTAGTTTGCATGTGTCAAGTTTGCAAGGCAAATGTTTAATGGATACAATTAAAAGAGCACTGAAGTGAATTTGTTCAAAGGGTTGGTAACCTTAGCCGGTCCCAAGCCCTGATAAAAGAGGAGAGTTTACGGCAGGTGGGTGGCAGGCGATAGTAAAACATGCCACAGGGAAGCTGACCCTAATGGTAAAAGGTGAAACCTAGCCTCTGAGTAGGTGGATGAGACATTTCAAGCTCCTACAAGGTCAACCTAAGTGAAACTTGCCAATTATTAGGAATAAGGCTGTGAAGAAGGTCTGGTAACATCCATGACATATCAGTATCAGAATGGCGCACATGTAATTTAACATATGGCCAATACGACGACTTTGAAAATGTTTACCAAACGCGTTAGATCTTCATTTCTTCTTAAAGATTTGATAATTGAGCTGCAATTTCCATGTTTGTAGCCTACCTTGTCTCTTTCATAACCTTGCACAGTTATACATAATAAGAATTTGGTCTTGGAAATTATCAATGAAGTGATTCTGATGATGATAACTTCTGTTATATATAGCATCTAATACAGCCTATGTATTGGATTTTATGGGTTGTATACTTGTATACGATCGAAAAAGACCATAGTGGCAGCTAGGAATTGCCTTAAAAACAAGCATTAGTTAATGAATCAGGAGTATGTTAAACCATGTCGTGCACTATTCCTCAATGGCCCAATCTCTTCAATCTACTACTCCCTCCAATTCTTTTTTCACTTCCCACTTCCCTATTATATGTGAGGAGTATTTTATTGCAGTGGGAAGAAAATAGAGAACTGGAGGAAGTACTAGACTGGGTTAACACTTCATTGTCATTGAAAAGATATATAGGTCACAAGTAGAAAGAATCAAAGGATGTCCCAATTACATCCAATGAGCGTAGCGTCGATGTCCAAAAAAATCACGGCGGCCTTCGTACATATGGAGGCCACTACATTGCTACCCTTAAAAAGAATTTTTAATGATTCAAAACACATTGAGGAAGGGACTTACAGGATTACTTCCGGTGCCCACAGGCAACTTTTCATGGTCTTCTGGAGAAGGCAAATTATGAAATTGGCAAATCTGAACAAGGCAATCATACCATTTCCCAGCATTCACAGCAACGCATGCTCCCTGAAGATGAAAAAATAATAGCATTCAATAACAGCAATACCTAATGCATATAAAAAAACTAAGCTGACACCACCAGAACTCTCAAGTTGGCCTCACCACGGCTAATGTAGTCATGCTGAAGCATGGTACATGTAATAAAAGAAGAGGTATATTTTCTCGATTTGCTCAACTCGCTTTTACTTGTGTGTGTACGTGGTGGTGGTGTGTGTGTGTGTGGCGGAATCCTACAAGACATTCATTCCTGTGATGGTTGGCACTTATATAAGTTGTACAAATGTAAGATAAATCGTTCTACAGGACGTTTAACCCCTACAATATGTCACAAGGAAAATACGGAAAGCTAATTTTGTAAGAAGAATAAAATACCTTCCATATTAAATTCCTTAATTCTGGTCTACCAATCCAGAGCTTTGATAGCCACCCTCTCATTTCCCTTTGTCCGATGCAGTTAGACGAACACCAGAGTGAGTTATAATGATCTCTATATTCATCCAAAAATTTAGAAAGAAACGTTATTTCATATGGCAAATCATTTCTCCACATCTCACAGCAATTCGTAGCACCATTTTCAGCAACATCATGGTCAACGTGCTGTGTTCTTAGTCTCTTTTCTTTCCTTGGTGCATCCATGTGACTCAAACAGCTTTTAGGACTCCCCATAACTCTATCCACCCTTTCAAAAGTGGTATCATCAGTAGCCAGCAATCCAGCGCGGCAAACTCCTTTGTGACGGTAGCCAGGGGCCAAATCCAAACACACAAACTCAAAATTTCTGGTGTTTACAAAGTTTTGTGTAACAGCAACAGTTGGTTCAAGGTTCAGTACACAATGCCACCACCCACTTGGAACAAATATAGTCTCACCAGGCAACTGGGTACACTCAATAGGCTTGTCTTCATCTGGGAGGAGCGGATAAAAATCAAGCCACCACTACACCAAAATGAAAAATATATAATTTCCCTAGATTATAAGTAAAAGAAGTGCAAAGCACAAAAGGACTATCACATTGCAAATGGTTAGTGATATCTACTTAATTACCTGTAACGACGATGGTGTGTCGATATTTACATCACCATCCTCTTCATCTACATGCACAGTCACACCTAAAGGCACTTTACCAGGAGGGTACAACGCCCACCTGTAGAAAAAGTTGCAAAAAAATTAATTTGTAAAGAAGCAATTTGAAATTGTTATGAACACAAGCTTGTAATCATGTGAACTAACATATCTTAGATTTAGAAACAAGTACTAAATTAAATCGTAATGTTGGATGATCCTACGTCTTATGACGCACAAAAACAACAGTAATGGCACAGGTTTGTTCGGTTGTCCCACATCACAATGATAAACCCATACATCTACATTTGAATGAATAACAACATTACCCTAATGGCTCAAAGGCGCCCGCAAATTGCAAGGTTCGAGGGGTCAGATGTAAGCAGACTTATCTTATACAAGCAATACAAACTTCCAAGGATCCTGGCCGAAATTGCATCGAATGACTCCAATTTCACAATAAAAAGAAGTGCAGCCAGTTTAATATCACAGGACAGCTAATGTCAATAGCAAAAAAAAACTTCAATGAGATTATGTAACCAGCAATGAACAAAAAACAGGGGAAGAGTCACCTCTTGCGACCACACAGGAGAGTGTTCCAGGCACTAGTAAGAGCTGGATCAACATGCCAGGAAGCTCCTGACCTCTCTGGTCCAATGATAAGCCACCTAAACGGTGGACGCTGATCTGTGTCTAAAACATCAAACAAGTCTTCTTGAAACAGATCAGGAACAGTATAATCCTTCAGCAAACATGGTGCCTCTTCTCCAAACTGCAACAAGGTTAGCTATGTAAGTAAACGACTAACACGTAAGATAAAATATACACACTTGAGTATTAACAACACCTTTTCATCAAAGATATAGAGGGGATCCTCATCATGCTGAAGCTTCATGTATGAGACATAATCTTTCAATTTCATCTTCATCTTCCGAGCACTTCGTTGAGAAATCCTGAAAGGCAAATCCCCATATTTGAGAACTAGTTGGTCCAAGGTCCATGTGTTCCTAGCTGGCCACGTATCAGCTAAACCCGTAACCAAAACCTGATGCAGTAAATCGATAACATATTTACAGGTAACCAACTGAGAACGCAGGAAGTTACTGAGGAGTAATGATATCATGCGTAGCATCTATTGCTTAATGATGCAAACCTAATGCAGATGACGCTTATACAAAAAGAAGAGCCAACACCATGAACTGTTCATCTTATTACACGTTTCAAAGGGGTGAATCTGTGAAACATATAAAAGGAGATGGAGGCAATTGGGTAAAGGTAGGAAAGGGTGAAAAGTTGAGTGCGAAATGATTTTTTTTTTAAAATAAAATAAAATTACAATCATCATATGTATGGCTGTCATCAAACCATCCCTTTAAGCAAACATACCGGCTTTACTCCGTCGTAGCTGTTGCTGAATTCCTCTAGAGAAAGCTTGCTCTTCCTTTCCACATTACCATTGTCCACATAAAAGTCACCCAAAGAAGTATAGCACCTGTATAATCTCCTGTAAAGGTACAAAGAGTAGAATCCTGCATAGATAGAGAAGGTCGCTTAATAGAAAAAACATTACCGAAGTTGTAAGCACTGTTTATCACTAACGTAAGATTAAATCGTTGCCCATCCAGCAAATTTTTATGGGATGTTAATACCATCAAATTGCAAGGGCCTAATTTGAGATGTGTCATCCACATTTACTGCTTCTGCACTGAAGTTTTGACAGTAAACAAAAAATGAGCACATTGGAATATGTTTCTAGCAGGATCATATTTATCAAGATAATGACACAGGAACTTACTGCTGTAGCGTTGTTCTCTTCCACGACCCTTTATATTCAAAGAGGCCATTCACATTGTTGAGACAGAGAGTCATCCAAAGTGGTTCTTCATTACAAAATATGTACATCACACTGCATAAGCACACAGAATGGCAGTAAAAGTAACCATTGAGAAACCGTGCAAAGACACATACCAAATAACCAAAGCACTCTGTAAACACAAATACAGTCACAAACGTTAGTCCTCACCCTCAGAGGCTAAGACTAATAAGATCTATCGGAAAAAATCCAAGTAGATATCTCCATAATCTAATTGAATAGCCTGCATGCTTCATGTACCCAAGCATGATGGAAACAGCAAAACCACAACAGCTACGCCTTTCCCTCTATGAATCTTCCACTTTCCTCCCTTTTTACTTCCATTCCTCACAATCCATGCACTCTTTATTGCTGACGCAATTTCATTGCACTCTAAACCAGCTATAAATGAAAGGCCGGTCTTTTGCCATTACTCACTAAATAGCACTTTCATCAATGATACCGAAGAGTTTGAATCAATGTTGGTACCTTTCCAGTCCATGTATATCCGACAAAATTAAACCTCATCACCCAAACAGAATAGTGGATAAGATGGAAGAAAAGGGAAATAAAGTTATAAACATAAAAACACACAAGTGTAATTCTGCTGACTACACATGATTCTTCAACTTTCTATATACTTCAAAACAGCAGAGACCAAATTTCCGTACAATAGTCTGATACTTACTGCTTAAAGGTGCGAGATGATCTGAGACTATAAGGACTACCGGGCATAAGGTGGGAGAAGCAAACAGTTTTTGTAAATAAATTTCAAGACAATGTAGGAGAGTGAAGTTGTGGCAAAGTAAAGGGTTGAATAAAATAAGTAGAAGGGAAAAAAAGATGGAGTTTGTGTAGCACCTCGTGTTGTTGCTGAAGGAGTTAAGTTATCTAATGGTGACATGACTTAATCAATACAGAATTGCAAAAGCCATTAATTAGTTGCAAAGGAGATAACATTGTAACTGTAACTGTAATTCGTTCACAAAATCAATACAATTACTTATAATCACTTTACACAAATGCCCCCTAAGATCTTCAAGGTTGAGTTTGGCTCCTTAAAGTGATTTGTTGATAGTTGTAGCTGTAACCTCATCAGTTGCACCGTATGAACCAGGGGCAATTTGGCTAGATCACAAGCGCACAACTAAGTCCCGTATACTTGCAAATAGAAGGGAAGGGATATTAAGCCTAATTGCTACAGTTCATGAGTTCCTTGACGATGCTTATACCAATAGCGCTATGATACAGTCTATAAACCTTCAATATAAACACTGTACCTTTCCTATGGCTATGCCATGTTTGCAAATTCGATAGTTTGCAACAAAGTTGACGAGTTTTCCAGCTCTTGGCAACTGAAGTCAACCTTATCAATGCCGTTTTGGCAAATTCAAAATCAGCACATACGTAATATCCGAC
The DNA here is from genome assembly GCA_958450325.1 of Agrostemma githago. Lineage (NCBI taxonomy): Eukaryota > Viridiplantae > Streptophyta > Magnoliopsida > Caryophyllales > Caryophyllaceae > Agrostemma > Agrostemma githago. The sequence goes on along the minus strand of OY288256.1, from coordinate 8,169,703 downwards.
AAAGGCGGCAATGATACTCTATATCTCATACTACAAAACTATATAAAAATCCGATAATTATGCGGCACAGGCAATATCATACACACAATTTACATACACATAAGCTTAATTCAACAATGAAACATGGAAAAAATGCAGCAACAAGGTAAAGTGGAATATAGATGAATAAATGGATACTGTTTTAAATAGAAACTAACCTGCTAACACAAGAAAGACGAGCAACATCACGAGGCGAAAGGACAGCGATGATATCGGAAATGATCTCATCCGATAACACTCGCATATATCCCAATGCTCCTATTCTTCGATCATGCTCCATTGTTACCTCCATTTTTCAGAATCACGCGGAAGTCAATCAATGAAACGAACGCAAATTCGCTTTGGTTGACTTGTATTTATGTGACTGAATCTGGAAGATGCAAATTGAATTGCTTGCAGATCAAATCAAACGACAAAAAAGAGTATGCAATTCTTCGAAATGCACGCAAATTTATATGATGGATTAGTGTATGAATGATTGAATCTTGTGCGTGTAAATTGAATTTGGAGGATTAAATTAGGGTTTGTTCGTCGATTTTCAGCGATGATTTCGCAGAAGAAAGAGAAGCGTTGAAGATGAAAGAAGACTGGAAGAGGGAATGCTGACGTGGGAGGTGAGGGTGGGGTTGCGTTGAAGTTTGTTTCTGTTGGCTGCTGCGCGTGGCGCCACCCTGATATTCCGCGTTATCTCCTACAGTACGTGGTTTTATACTTTTATTCACCTTCGTAAAGTAAAATGCCCCCTCACTAGTTCAACTCAACTCACCCCAATCTACTTTTATCCAAAAACAACTTTATCTTAAGATATTATTGGTAAATCAAATGGTGTTATGGTTCCATCAAATTTTTAATATAAGGAAAAATGAGTGATATTTTGTGTAAATAAAGGAAAGATATGAGGATCATAAAGTAAAGTCTTTTGCTAAAAAGGAAGATAAAGAGTTGAATGGATTTCATTTATAGTAAGTCAGTAAGTGTACGTAAAGAATTGAATTGATGCGAGGGAGTATACAACTACACCTTCATTTTAAGGGCCGATCAATGAAATTTGGGGTCATGTTACAACTTCAATATGAAGGCCTTAGTACAATAGAATAATTATTAAATAATTTCCAAAAAAAATACTTTAATTAATGAACGATATACAAATCAAACCCACAACCTCAAAATTAACATTAACTATCTTAAACACTACATCGATGTACCACTTACGCTAATTTTGTATAATCAATATTACATATTGAGTCCCTTCACCTACTTGAGCCCCAGTTCCTAGAATCGAATGAATCACCCTATGGACCGGCCTTGCTTTTACACGAATTTTCGATTCTTGCGAGATTATCGCTCTTCAATACTTTCTGGTTCTCCTTCGATGTTCCTAGAATTTTGGGAGGACATATTATCCGACCTACAAAGTAGCCATTCGATATTTGGCAAGTTTTTCTCTGGGGCCCCGTTCTCTAAAAACCGTGTATTATACTTTACGATTTGTGCCGTCCGGGAGGTCCAACCAGGCAACGTCTCGTTTTCTTCCGGGTTTTTTACCACGTTTAAGTGGACTCTTTAGCATATATCTGTTTCTATATCTATAACATACTCATTTATCTAGGAGCCTTATCAAGATATTCCCAAGTAAATAAAAATGTTATCATCTCGGTTTCCCGAGATAGTAGCTCATTACAATACAACATGGAATGCTAAACCAATAATCTGCTTTAAACATTACAACTCATTAACTATTACAACTTTGGTTACCCAGCGAAGTCATACAATCTATGTAACAATGATGCCTATGCATTTACTTGTGCTACGTCCAGGCTAATATAATCGCATTCACCCCAATCTCGTACATGCATCCCGACATCCAAACACATGACAAAATACATAACTTGCATTATAGACAGTTTCTTAATTGACCGAAAATGTCAATTTTATCGTCACAGGACCATCAAGAAAATTGGGCGGACAGTTTCTAACACACAAGGTCAGCCACGCTGAGTAAGATATAATCATACAGTTCATTAAAGTAGAGTTGAGCATGCGACATACATTCTGATATCAATACACAATCACGATGATACAACCGTACCGTAATCACGTTCTCAATGATCTCAATTCCTACATTAGAAACCACAACAGTAACAGGGGTCCCGTTGTGGACATGACATAGGTCCACCCCGACGCGGCCACGCGCGGGTTTGGGGAGGCGAATGAATCTCCATGAGATGGTCAAATGGAAATTTAAATCGAAGTCGGAGTCGCCACCGAATTTTGTGGTTATTCGGAACCGTTCGAGCCCACTCTATGTCGTAGTGGGCCGTATACAAAATACGGCCCACTTCCGATGTCAGAGTTTATTGGGCTCGTCCCTTTGCATATCGATATAGATGCCGACTTGAGCGGTTAATCGTATATTGAATGACTCTCGTTGCCAATGGTTTCGGACATCCGGAAACCACGGTTCTGAGTAAGGGGTGAGGGTACGTGTTGGGAAGTTCACTAAGAACACCCAACCCCGCCCGCACATTAGCGGCCTCTACTAGGATATCGAATGATTTTTTAATACGCGCGTTAGTAATACGATGAATGATATGCAAACATTGTTTTCCTAAGCATGCGAGGAATTGAATGGGTTGCTAAGTCGGTTTAATGCAACTAAAATTAACGTCAAAGTTGTTTTAGCATGTGAGATTCGTTTTTAGTATAATAAAACAAAAGATGAAATAAAGATGAATTTGCTACAAAAGATGAACAAACGAGTTAGTATCGATTTGTAAAAAATAATATAGCAAATAAATATATGAAATCGAGAAAATAAATATTAATCGAAATCTGAAAAATATCGTTAAAACGCTGTTTTGTATAAAAAAACGAAGTTCGAAAAATTATAAAAAGCGGAAAAAGGGGCAGCCGGCCGCGCGGCTCGCCCGAGTCACCGGCGGGTCGCGTGGTGGCCTGCTTTGAAATCGGTTTTCGAAAACTCGATGTTTTTATTAAACCGCGCACGAATATTGCATAATTCGTACTCGACTTAATATTTTCGGCATTCATTATATTCGATAATTGACTACGAAATCAATATCAAATACTTCGAATAGTTTTAGAAAAGATATAAATTTTGAAATCGTTTCGTAGAATAAATAATAAAACGAACAAAAAATCTAAAAAGACGTCTCGGATTTCAGGCCCGTGCGCGAGTCGCCTGGGAATGGCGCGACTCGCGTGCGGGTCTGTCCGGTTTTTTATTTTTTGTTCGAAATTGCTAATTTTGATAAATCGCGTACAAATATGAATTAATTTATACTCGATTTATGTTTTCGATATTCGTCGTATTCGATATTCGATTATGAAATCGATATCGAATATTCGGAATGAATAAAAAAGGTTTTGTAAAAAAAAGGTTTGAAAAAGATGTAACGATTTTAACATCGTCGAGATTAAATTTAATTCTTTTAATACGATATTCAACTATAGAGTTGATATCATATTGTTACGAATGTATAAAAATAGTTTTTGATAATATCGATGTTAGAAAATAAGAAAAACGACGAACGACCCGTACAAAGGACGACACACGACCCGTAATAAAAAAAAGACGAGAAGGAGAAGAGAAGAAGAAAGAAGTCGGGTTTTGGTACACCCTCAACCTACATGCTTCTGTTTACTCGGATCGGGGCTCGTCGGGACGTGGCTTGGGCACTTGGAGCGTCGAGTGTATGTTGATGAGGTGACGGTGATGCGGCTCGGTTTGGGCGAGTTTCGGGCGAAGGGTTTCGGGTTTAAATGGACCGGTTTTCCTTCGGGAATATTATTATCGGTTTTTCGATGTTAAGTTTGGTGCTTATGTGTGATGTGAATAATTCTGAATTTTGATGATATATGACGATAATTTCTGAATATTTATGAATGTTAATTGATGTGTATTTGATTGATAATTGATGTCTAAAAGTGTTGTGTGCAAGGGGCTATTTATAGGGATATTCCCGACCTTGGCTAGGAGAGTTTGAACTACCGCTTGGGATAGGGAACGTAGAAGTTGAAAGGAATGAGGATTCCGCTTTCTTGTCAAAGAAGAAAGGGAGAACCGGCTGGTGGAGGGCTGCTCGGCCGAGTGTCCTAGCTCGGTCGGGTGTTTGAATCGGTTTTCGGATAGGATTCCTGCTTGGGATCGAATTCCATCCTTAAACGAATTTGTTTAATATTTTGTGTAGCTGATTTCCCGTAGGATTGGGGTCCGAATCAGCCATGTGAGGTGTCACGGCTGACTCACGTGACTCGGAAATATTTTTGACGGGTTTTGACTCGGTCGTAAAAAGACGGTTTTACCCCTGGTGCCGGAATCGACCCAAATTAGTCTTATTTGACTCGAAACGACCCACTGAGCCTGATTTTGAGGTTGGTTTTGTGAGATATGTACTCCATAATGAGCCCAAGCCAAATGCCAATGATTTTGAGCCCGTTTCCGAATATATAAAAGCATGTTTGCGTCCGATCATCATCGGGTGTTTGTCGGGAACTGCTATAGACACCTGGCAGTCAAAATGTGGGTGTCTACAGAGCCCCCACTCTGACTGAGGCTTGGACAGGGCGAAAGTCAGAGTAGCCACCAGGTCAATCAAAGATTAAAACCTGGCAGCTTCCGGTCGGGTCGTTTAAGGTCCATTAGACCTGCGTGAAGGGCCCGCCGGCCTGAGATTAGAAATGTACCTGAGTTGATGATAATGATAACTCCGTGGGGAATTGGACTTGTCGTATAAGCCTATGCCGCTGGGGAGTTGTTTGCATGGTCTTGAATTGTACCTGTATAAGTTACATAAAATTTTGCATGCAACATGTAGGTGAAACAAATATGACTCGCGCTGGGGAATAAAAATGATTTTTGCTTAGTTTTGAAATCGAAGTCCTGAAAGCAGCTTACGTGCTAGGAAATAGGTTTTCAAAACTGAAATGGGTAGAAAAGAAATTTCCAATTTAAATAGACCGAAATTTGACCTTGTCGAAAAGGGTTTTCTCAAATGGCTAAATTTTGCAAATTTTAAAATCAGAATTTGAAAAGGGAGGTATACCGACAGACTCGACTCTGGACATGACCGGACGAGCTGACAGACACGACTGGACTCTCGAGGGGTTGGACCGTGACTCGGTAGGGGGGTGGGCCACCTAACAAGACTCTTAAGTTGCGCTATTCCGTAGCCTAGACGAGTGGCAACATGGTCGAACATCGAAGTGGGATAGATATGCTATGGGGGGATTGCAATAGTCTGTAATGAGACTGTTGTAGTCTAGTGCTCTCCTGAATTTTTGATTTTTAGGGTACATTTCCAAAGTGAGTATTGCCTCGAGTCCTGACAGATTCTTGTCTTCGAGTGAGCTGAGTACTAGGACACACTATAGAAAGGAGGCTAGATTTTTTGAATTTTATCTGGATTTTGTGAGTGGATGGAGGCTTTCTACCTAAGAGAAGCCCCCAGGATGACAAAGCTAGCTGCTGAGAACATGACGGTGTCGTGACCGGAATGATGGCGCTTTTTCAATGTGTGTCAATGTGGGTGGTTGTACCTCTGTTGAAAGGCTGCCTACGTATTCACGTATAGTGAAATCAAACCGTGCCGTAGTTCAGTGTATTGGAAGATATATTATGGTGCCTAGTCTAATAGGACTTTGTGTGTAACTAGCCATAGTGATGATTAGGCTAAGTGTGCTCCCCATGATGTCTTGATCAAAGGGCTAGAATAGTTAGGATGTTGATCCTGTGACTGTTGTGAGCATTCTCCGGGATAGCCCCCAGAGGTGGTGTGCACTATTTGGGCATGTTCTATGCCGACTGCAAGTTAAATTCCCGTGTTTGGGGTTGGTAACTGGTTTGAATGAGAAGAATTGGGATGGGATTTTAACGAGTTCTGCTCTCGGGGATTTGATGAGTTTTGCTCTCGGGGATTTTAACGAGTTTTGCTCTCGATTTTAACGAGTTTTGCTCTCGGGATTGTGTATAATTAGGTAAGGGATTTGACGAGTTTTGCTCTCGGGTCTTTGACGAGTTTTGATCTCGGGTCTTTGACGAGTTTTGATCTCGGGTTTGCATATGGTGATTGTGAATTTTGTTATATAAAGGAGGAAGCCGAGTAAAATGGCTCGAACTTTGATCGGGATATGTTTGATGATGCGGGATCTGGTTTCCATGTCTGGCCCTATGGTTAGGGGTATCCTATGGAGCTTGAATCCTCAAAATTCCGGGCTGTCTTTAGCCTGGGTCTCGGGAAGGTCTTGAGGGTTGTAATGTGGGAAGGCTAAATGTGGTGTTAGTTGACCAGCTTGATTGTTTCTCCCTTATTTGATGGTATGAATATTGATCTTGAGTGGACCGTTGACCACGGTCATGGGCATTTGAATATTTTTTGTTGGTTGACCTCTTAGCCCCGGTCATGGGATCTTCATTTGTGTTGACCGTTCTGGTCGTGGATGCTCTTTTTTATGATGGCCTGCTTTTTTGTTTTGGCCTTTTGCTTTTTTCCTCGGACTTTTTGATTTTTTTTTGTCTAGTTGTTTGTCTTTTTTTTGTTGGTCAGACTAACACCGTAGGTAGGTATGGTTGATCTTGTCGGAGGGGTGTTTATTGTGGGAAATGGGCTTGCCTCCCGTCTTGAACCCAAACTAGGAGACTACCTAGATTCGTCATTGGATTCGATACCGCTCCTGCTAAGTGTAGTTTTGTGGCTTCCTATGTCAGACATGGAACAGGTAAAGGAAAACACGGGTCTCGATTTCCTGCAGTCATTATAGATGTGCCTATAGTCACGTGCATGTGCTCACAGTGTATGATGGTGTTTATCATGTTCTCGGAAACACATAAGGAAAGTATATATGAGCAATAGAAAAACTGATTTTATTGAATTTTGAAAAAGAGGACAGAATGCAAAAGACTCTGACTCTGACTTGGAAATGAGAATGTAGGGTATCCTAGACTCGGACTCAGACTTAGACTCGAATCAGATCCGGACTCGGATGCTTGGTTGGTTGTTTTTTTTTAGGTAAGGTCTTCGACTGGTGCCACGACTCGCCTAAACTCGGTTTTGCGCAAATGCAAGAGAGGGAGTCAAACTAGACACGGCCCGGGGTGACGTGAATGACTAAGATTCATGGACCGGGATACTCGAACGTTGACCTGGACGAGGTAACGACCCTGGCTTGGACTTGACGATGAGACTCAAGCTGCACGAGGGTGAGTCCGAAAATGGGGCGACCATGTTTGACCCGGGTTAGACTCTCCTAAGAAAAATGTGTAGGGTATGATCCTCGGAGTGACCGTGATTAATCGCTCCGTCGGAGAATAACCCCCAAGTGAGGCTAAGGACTCAGATAGGACTCAGATGGTGTGGCATCTAAGTGGCTCGAAAGTGGGGTATGTGAGACACGTGTAAGACATGACCCTTAGAGCAACCGTGATTGACCGCTCTGATGAAGGGTAGTCCCCAAGTGGGATCGAATGTTTGGTTAAGACTCGAGTGTCGGACGAGTGACCCTTAGACGTAAGGGTCACAAACCTTTTGTTATAGGGCTATGCCTTGTAAAAGGTCGACTCGGAAAAGACACTTAGACGGGCGACTCGTGAAAGGTGGGCCTCCTTTAGGATCCAGCTGTGTGGGCTGGGCCCTGTTCGGAAGGAGGTTCACGTGAGACATTCCCAGACTTCTAGACTCGATTGTGTAGACGGGCCGACCCTTGTAGGAGTATGTCCTACGTAGGTGGGCTTTGCCTTAGTCAAATAAGGCGGACTGGGATAGGGAGGAAATCCGTGATATAAGATCGACGGAGTTTCGACCCTAGAGACCTCGATGACTTACGACACGACCCGACACTGCTAAATACGGGAAGTCCTAAGAAGAGGAAGGTTTTGAAAAATTGAATTTTTGAAAGGCCCGAAAGAATCGGGGAGAACCGGCCCTTTTTCGAGAAAGAAAACGGAAAGGCGGACCGGGGACGGTTTTGAAAAGTTTCGAAAATATTTTCGAGTTTTGAAATGGGCATAATACCGGCTAAAAATAGGCTATTTTGAGTAAAATCGTGGATCCTAAATTCGGTATATGTCCCGGGTTTTGAAAATTGAATATTTTGAAAAGGATGCAATTTTGAAAATGACGGTTTTTGAAAAAAGACTTGTAAATCAGGTAGCACGTAGTCATGGAAACAGTATAACGACGCCATGTATGCTCTAATTCTAAGTCTCGGTCAGTCTGAAAGGGTCTATACCAGTGTACACAGCCTATCGAGAATCGGGGCGGACTTCCTAAGTCGAGTTGAGCTTAGAACCTGCCGTAAAACCCATACGAATCGGCTAATGGACACCTTCGACATATCCAATTTGGACTACATCGATAGTATAGTGGGACGTCGGTCACCAGTACCGGCCCGGGAAAATATGGGGTTATGCATGAACCGTAAAACTAAAACGCGTATTGTACTAGTCAAACGATTTCTATTCGAGTCTCACCCTGAGGATGCTGAAGGTCAGTAACGTATCAGCTAATCCCCAGCGGAGTCGCCAAATTGTGGACATGACATAGGTCCACCCCGACGCGGCCACGCGCGGGTTTGGGGAGGCGAATGAATCTCCATGAGATGGTCAAATGGAAATTTAAATCGAAGTCGGAGTCGCCACCGAATTTTGTGGTTATTCGGAACCGTTCGAGCCCACTCTATGTCGTAGTGGGCCGTATACAAAATACGGCCCACTTCCGATGTCAGAGTTTATTGGGCTCGTCCCTTTGCATATCGATATAGATGCCGACTTGAGCGGTTAATCGTATATTGAATGACTCTCGTTGCCAATGGTTTCGGACATCCGGAAACCACGGTTCTGAGTAAGGGGTGAGGGTACGTGTTGGGAAGTTCACTAAGAACACCCAACCCCGCCCGCACATTAGCGGCCTCTACTAGGATATCGAATGATTTTTTAATACGCGCGTTAGTAATACGATGAATGATATGCAAACATTGTTTTCCTAAGCATGCGAGGAATTGAATGGGTTGCTAAGTCGGTTTAATGCAACTAAAATTAACGTCAAAGTTGTTTTAGCATGTGAGATTCGTTTTTAGTATAATAAAACAAAAGATGAAATAAAGATGAATTTGCTACAAAAGATGAACAAACGAGTTAGTATCGATTTGTAAAAAATAATATAGCAAATAAATATATGAAATCGAGAAAATAAATATTAATCGAAATCTGAAAAATATCGTTAAAACGCTGTTTTGTATAAAAAAACGAAGTTCGAAAAATTATAAAAAGCGGAAAAAGGGGCAGCCGGCCGCGCGGCTCGCCCGAGTCACCGGCGGGTCGCGTGGTGGCCTGCTTTGAAATCGGTTTTCGAAAACTCGATGTTTTTATTAAACCGCGCACGAATATTGCATAATTCGTACTCGACTTAATATTTTCGGCATTCATTATATTCGATAATTGACTACGAAATCAATATCAAATACTTCGAATAGTTTTAGAAAAGATATAAATTTTGAAATCGTTTCGTAGAATAAATAATAAAACGAACAAAAAATCTAAAAAGACGTCTCGGATTTCAGGCCCGTGCGCGAGTCGCCTGGGAATGGCGCGACTCGCGTGCGGGTCTGTCCGGTTTTTTATTTTTTGTTCGAAATTGCTAATTTTGATAAATCGCGTACAAATATGAATTAATTTATACTCGATTTATGTTTTCGATATTCGTCGTATTCGATATTCGATTATGAAATCGATATCGAATATTCGGAATGAATAAAAAAGGTTTTGTAAAAAAAAAGGTTTGAAAAAGATGTAACGATTTTAACATCGTCGAGATTAAATTTAATTCTTTTAATACGATATTCAACTATAGAGTTGATATCATATTGTTACGAATGTATAAAAATAGTTTTTGATAATATCGATGTTAGAAAATAAGAAAAACGACGAACGACCCGTACAAAGGACGACACACGACCCGTAATAAAAAAAAGACGAGAAGGAGAAGAGAAGAAGAAAGAAGTCGGGTTTTGGTACACCCTCAACCTACATGCTTCTGTTTACTCGGATCGGGGCTCGTCGGGACGTGGCTTGGGCACTTGGAGCGTCGAGTGTATGTTGATGAGGTGACGGTGATGCGGCTCGGTTTGGGCGAGTTTCGGGCGAAGGGTTTCGGGTTTAAATGGACCGGTTTTCCTTCGGGAATATTATTATCGGTTTTTCGATGTTAAGTTTGGTGCTTATGTGTGATGTGAATAATTCTGAATTTTGATGATATATGACGATAATTTCTGAATATTTATGAATGTTAATTGATGTGTATTTGATTGATAATTGATGTCTAAAAGTGTTGTGTGCAAGGGGCTATTTATAGGGATATTCCCGACCTTGGCTAGGAGAGTTTGAACTACCGCTTGGGATAGGGAACGTAGAAGTTGAAAGGAATGAGGATTCCGCTTTCTTGTCAAAGAAGAAAGGGAGAACCGGCTGGTGGAGGGCTGCTCGGCCGAGTGTCCTAGCTCGGTCGGGTGTTTGAATCGGTTTTCGGATAGGATTCCTGCTTGGGATCGAATTCCATCCTTAAACGGATTTGTTTAATATTTTGTGTAGCTGATTTCCCGTAGGATTGGGGTCCGAATCAGCCATGTGAGGTGTCACGGCTGACTCACGTGACTCGGAAATATTTTTGACGGGTTTTGACTCGGTCGTAAAAAGACGGTTTTACCCCTGGTGCCGGAATCGACCCAAATTAGTCTTATTTGACTCGAAACGACCCACTGAGCCTGATTTTGAGGTTGGTTTTGTGAGATATGTACTCCATAATGAGCCCAAGCCAAATGCCAATGATTTTGAGCCCGTTTCCGAATATATAAAAGCATGTTTGCGTCCGATCATCATCGGGTGTTTGTCGGGAACTGCTATAGACACCTGGCAGTCAAAATGTGGGTGTCTACACCCGTATTCATTAATGTGCACATCTCTCCTAAGGTCGACTTAAAGGAGGTGAATAACAAGGCAGGTTCGAGATCAACTGAACCTAGTCTACTTTTCTAGGTAACCTTCACATTCCACACGTTGGGCCCGTTGGCACCAACAAGGCCGTAACCTCTCATATCATACTTAGTATCAGTATCTCATCCCCATATATATACTCAGTATCGGAATCTCGTCCCGATATCCGATAGTTACGATTATCACAATGTCTCGTCATAATAACAAATCATAATGAGTACATGTTATCACGATGCCATTCATATCAATCACGCTCAATGTATTCTGTAATTCAACACAATAATACAACTGCAAGGTTAAACCTTACCTAATCAACAATTCACACAGCTTCGGTAGCACAATTCACCATGGAAACTATACGAAGTCCGATCCGATCAATCCTAATAAAATATTAGTCCCTCCGTCTCACTAAGAGAGTCACCCCTCTCTTTTAATGATAATTAAGGTGGTGCAAATATGTGATGAAGAATGAAAGATGAGAAAATATGTGAGGTCACAACTAATGAAAACCACATAAATCAGACAAACGAAGAATAAAGCAAAATGTGACTCTTTTAGATAGACGACCCCAAAAGAAAGAAGGACTCTTCTACAAAGACATGGCGAGGGAGTAGTATATACTTCAATTTGGATAGTGATAGGGCGCCACCGGGTGGCGCTGAATCTCGGCGCCACCGGAATAAAATAATAAAAAAATAAGATCTTGAGAATCTTCATTTTGATTTTTTGGGTAAAATTCAGAAGGGCATACATGTAATTTTATCATTTATTATTTATTATAAATTATTTAATTAAGAATATTTTAAATAAAATAATGTTTACGGTATCTTCTAATTGATTCTTCATCATTACTTCATGTATTACTGATTCATCATTATTTTTCAGGGACGGATGCAGGATTTCGATGTAGGAGGGGCACAAATTTTTTTGCCTCGCTTATTTAAATTTTGACCTATTTTTCTTAATATTAGTATAACCTTTAATTTATACGATGTTATAGATTGAAAAAAAAAACAACAACTTTGTTTTGAATTTTCGTTCCATAAATTTCATCTCACATATACTTTACTCATGATATATACCAGACGCCTTCATTAAACGCGCTGTCAGGCGGTTCTCCCCCGCCCCTTTCGTCTTATGATGATGATCAAGACACATAAATAATTGATATTATAAAAGATAGATTGTTGTAATAAAATTTAATATGAATAAATAAAAGAATTAACATTCACGATTAAAATTAGTCAGATCAGATTTGCTATTGCGTACACTCGAGAGTGCACCAAAGGTAACAACAACAAGTTCCGCGTCATCAAAAAAATAGTCAGAGTTATCAATAACAATAAAACAAGATAAAAATATTGGTTTATACTATTAAAATGGACAATGTTTAATTGTTTGGGTAAGCAATTTATATATTGTCTACATATTTGTTTTAGGGAAAAAAATCGAGAGATATTGAAATATTAAAATAAAATTGAAAATGAAAAAAAAAAAAAGTTTTTTAGGAAAAATAGTGAGAGATATTGAAACGTTAAAATAAAATTGAAAATGAAAAAAAAATAGTTTCTTAGGAAAAAAAGTGAGAGATATTGAAACGTTAAAATAAAATTGAAAATGAAAAAATGGTTTATCTGTGACTCGAACCCGAGCACAATTAAAACATAATCCAATACGTCTCATAAATACCACTCATCTAAGTGCACTTCATTGCTTATAAATATGATAAAATTATATATATATGTAATACAAGTAGATTTAATTTTTTCAATATATATCTAACCTAACTAATCCCTACAATTAAGATACTCCCTCCCCACCACTATGATTTTCCCACTTTTCTAATAAGGAAACACCACTATGATTTTCCCACTTCAAAAGTTTCCTTATTCATCCAATTTACTCTCTTCCTATTGGTTATTTTTTGTGATTTGACTTCTTAAACTCCACCAAACAATTTACCACCATTCATTATCGATTTCTTAATCAATGTGCCATATTGAAATGGGAACATCAATGTGGGGGGGGGGGAGTACAATTTTTTTTAATGATCTTCAATAGTAACTAACATATCTCTTTTGATTTTTTTTTAAAAAATATATAATTATTATATATATATATATATATATATATATATATTTAACTTATTTTGTGAAGTACCAATTCTACCCTTGCCAACTAACTACTTTTGAAATAATATTTTAAAGGAAAAAAATAATATAATCCTAGTAAATTACTAAAATACCCTCGGTGGCGCACAAATTCGGCGCCACCCGGTGGCGCCATCTCATTATTCCTTAAATTTATAACGACAAGAATAAGAACCCGATGATAGTCACAACACGACAACGGTAACAATAACCCGACACCAAAATATGGCCGTGATGAAACTCGCGCACTCAAACGATTATATGAGATATACCAATCTTATGCGTCTTGCTCTTATATGATTTTTCACTTCCGTTGGCACGCATTTTAGTGTCATTGTACTATTTTTATGGGTCGGTATGTGTCATTTTCTCCCATTTGTGCTACCTGGGCGTGCGTTTCGTATTTTGCAGATATTTTAAACCGAGTAATGAAAAGAGCTTAAAATACATCAAAGTCACAAAAAAAAGTCAAGCTCTAAACCGACATACCCAAGATTTGAACAAGGCTAAGGGCTCTAAACCGCAACCTAATCAGTCCATACAAGAAAGAACAAGGCCAAGGGCCTGAATCACCAAAGCAAGTCGGCCCAATAGCAAAGAAAGAAGATAATAGGCCTTATTACACAAGAGAAGACAAACAGCCCACCTATCCGAGATGAATTGTTCCACCTGATCAGTCCAACATACGTAGTGAACGTAAAATTCGCATGTTTAGCATAAAACAATGGTTGTCATACATTTTCACCATCTTACTAACGCGCACACTTAAACACCAATCGAAATATTAGTAAAGGTCGCTATGTGCGGGCGAGGTTTGGTATCTTCCGTGGGCTTCCCAACACGTATCTTCACCCCTTACCTAGAACCTTCGATTTCCGGATGCCCAACACCATTGACAACATTCTCTTATTGACATTCAACGCCTTTTTGCTACACGCAACATTCTCTCTCTAAGTAGTGAGAGAAAGGTTTTTCTCTTTTCTTCAACATTCTAGAAGGAAAGCTTCCCCATTTACTTGGTGGATGAAGGATCGCCTTTGATCCTAATTATTGATAATCTGGAACAGTTTGGGATTAATTTAATCCCCCAGTTATCTTGCTTTTCAATCATTTATTGTTGTCAAGTTGCATTGGGGTTTTATCTAGGCGCTGTCTGAAGTGTAAAGCCCATTTGGCGTTTGTTTTTCCCAAGAAGAACATTGGGGATTGTTAAAGTAGCAATCATTTCATTTCTCTTATTACTACTGGGTGAGGAGAAGAAAAGAACTACAAGGTAAGGATACAGGATCAAGGTGTGTTTATTGGAGAACGTTTAAGTTCTCCAGGTTCTCTTTTCTGCAGTGCATGCATGGATGTAGATTATATAATAGCAATGTCTGGGGTAAGAAACACTCATCACTATCAATCCGATCAAATTAACTCTGCTAGAGGAAGATTCAATAAAAGGAAAAGAAAAAAAGGTAGGATTAATAGGCTTCAAGCAATGGAAGGGGATGCATATAACCAGGTCAATGGAGATATTGAGAGGAATCAGGTTAACCAGAATGGAGGAAGGGAGAATGGGTTTATTCTCCAAAATGGAAATATCGATCTAGTTCAAGTCTCTTCTTCCTCATCATCGGACAACAATAACGGTACTGGTGAGGGACTGGATGGGAGGAGAAGAGCAAGAACCCCAAATGGATTTCTTCCAAATGGGAATGCAAACAGGAGACACAACATGAACGATCTCGATGATATGGATGAATTTGGGATGGATGAAGAACCAGGGAACTTCAATATCCCAGAAAGGCCACCACGAATGGGGGAGGAAGAAGAGTTCGACCATGCATGGAGGCTACCGAGAGTGGGACCTATTCTCACGTTGAACCCGAACATAATTAGAGAGAATGAGGAGATGTACAGCAAGTGTGTACTCGGTTATTTGGTGGATTACAGGGAATTTGATGCGATTACAATCAATCAAGCGGTTCAAGCTAAGTGGATAACTAGAAGCTTTGTTTATGTGTTCAAGATGGATGACTTGTTTGTGTTCTATTGCGATGATGCTAGGGATAGGCAGGACATCATCTACAGAAGTGTAGCTTCTTTCTACAGAGGTCTAATGGTCTTTCGGGAATGGGAAAGGCAAATGGTTCCCAGAACGGCGAGGTTTCCAATGGCCAACTTGTGGGTAAGGGTGGTCGGATTACCCTTTGAATTCATCAACGCTGATGTGGGGAACATTATCGGTAGAATGTTGGGACAATACTTTTGGGTCGAACCCATGGATGTAATACCAGCAAATGATTTTATAAGAATAAGGGTTACCACATTTCTCGATGAACCTCTTATCCCGGGGTTTTTTCTAGCATGTGATGAGGGAATGCTAGTTTGGATACAATTCAAGTATGAGGAGATATTCAAATATTGTGTGAGATGTGGGAAGATTGGACACAAAGCCACTAGATGTGCGGCTACACCACGACAAGTGTCAACGAGAATAACATCGGTGTTAAGGAGGGCTGTACGAAATAGATTCGTGATATTTCAAGTGGAGACAAACCATGCCATGTTCAACCTTGACATGCGAGCGACACCGACACAAGCAGAATACGCGACAACTAGGGTTCGGTTGGTTCACGGGCTTGGGGGAGCAGTCCAAGGAGTTCTTCTAGAAGATCGATTCGTCAATTTCGATCTGGGCAACACGCCTGGTGGCAGAGTGGAGGCAGGTATGAGGTTCACCCCTAATAACCTTCCTTTTACAGGTCCAATTTTATATCCGTTAGACAACAGAACTAGGAATAGGGGTGGTGGAGGAGTAGGGGATGATAATAGAATGGATATTGATGAGGAAAATGTAGAAGAAAACAGAGAGGCTAATCGTCCAATGGGAGATGTAGCTAGAAGAGTTTTGATTGAGGGGCCACACAGTATGGGGGGGTTATGGGTGACCCAAATCACGCCCCTCATGGGTTCCACTACGAGGACCCGTATAATAGAGCTATGAATATGGTAGATAGAGTTGATGAGAACAATCCTGACTGGATTCGACAAGAAGAAATTAGGAGACGGGTGGAAGCGGATGTGGGTAGAGCACTCAATAACGACGAGGAAGAGGGATTGGTGCAGACCTTTTTTACCCCTACTGGATTCCCTTTAGTGCACCATGAGGTCGAAAGAGAAGATCAGGACCATCAGAACGAGGAAAATGGTGGTGACGAGAACAACAATGTTGCAGAAGATGACGAAATTCAGGATATTGGGGAATGGGGAAATGAGGAGAGGGGCGAAGAGTTCATTGAGATCTTGAGGGAGGAACAAAGAATTGGTGAAAATGCAGAGATTGAGGAATTGGATAGAACTCAAGGGGGAGAGGGTGAACAGGTTATAGGTGTTGAGGAAGATTTTAATACTAACAATCTTCAAAGGAATGATAGAATGCAAGAGGAATTAGATGAAGACACTGAGCAGCGAGAAGAAGAGACGGAAGATGCTCTAATGGAAGGTAGAGACAGAGAAATCGAGATGGTGGACAGGGATGGGAATTACAGAGATCAAGAGGAGAGACTAAGTGATGAAGTTGAGGGAGATATGGGATTGATTGAGGAAGGATATGATGAAGATGCCATTTTACTGGAAGAGAAGTTGCAAGGAGGCCCGTTTATTGCCGAAGATCAGGAAATAGGAGGAGAAACTGAGAATGAATACATTACTGTAAGTCCTGAAGCTTCTTTTGAGGGGAACGCACAGGAAGAAATTGGAGGACCTAGTACTATCAGGAGCGATTCACCAATGGAATGGAACTGGTTGGAGGGCAAGAAAAGAAAGGCTGCATCTGAACCTGCGCCTGATTTGGAGTGGGCTGATGGGGTTACCCTAAGTGAACCTTATTTGTCTGACGGGAATAGCTCTAGGGTTCAGAAAAGAAGAAGGAGAAGAGATGGGCTGGATTTCGGGAAATGGGGCTCGGTGATTTGGGACGAAGAAGTGGGCTTTGCGGAGGTTGGGCCTAACCAATCTCCTCCATCAACATGAAAGGCCTTTCTTGGAATTGTAGGGGTCTAACAGATCCGCTCAACCCTACAATTCCCAAAATTAGAGCGATTCTATCTAGTAATAGTAATTTTGATTTTATATTCCTTTCGGAAACTAAGTGCTGTAGTAGTATAGTTAATAACTTTTGTAGGCCCTTCGGGTTTCTCTTCTTTGAAGGAGTTGACGCGAGAGGTAATAGCGGTGGTTTGTATGTCGGTTGGAGGATGGGGACGAGTTTTTCTCCGGTTTTCGCTTGCCCCAACTTCATTATATTATTGTGTAATCTCATTAGTGGATTTCCTTGTTATTTGGTCCTTGTCTATGGTGAACCCGAAGTAGCTAAAAGGGAAGGGGTTTGGAGTTTGTTAGGGAGTTGGATAAAATCGTTCCAATATCCGTTTATTATGATTGGTGACTTTAATCAGGTTGATCACTTGGATGATAAATTGAGTAAATCCGGTAGAAGGATCCCAGGATTGGAGGAATTCAATTTATGGAAGTTAGATCACGGACTTATTGAGATTCCTTTTAAAGGCCCTCGGTTCACTTGGTGTAATAATAGAAAAGGGAGGGATAGAGTTTACGAACGAATTGATAAGGCCTATGCATCTAGCGATTGGTTCGAACTGTACCCGGACTCAGGAGTTACGCATCTGCCAATACAGCTTTCTGACCATGCCCCAATCATTTTTAATTCGAAGCTAGTTCATGATAAAAGGAAAAGGCCATACAAGATGGAAGCTTGGAGTTTAGAGATGGAGGAAGGAATTGATATTGTCAAACAAAATTGGAAATGGGAAGTTAGGGGCTCAAAAGGATTTGCGGTAATGAGGAAACTTGAAAGGGTCAAGATAAAAATGATGTGCTGGGCATTAAATAAGAGACAGGAATGGGGGAAACAATGGGATGACTTTGACCGGAATCTAGAAAAAGCACTAGAAAAGAACTTTGATGGAGATAGCGAGTATGAGTACAAAGAACAACATGGTAACCTTATAGAATTTGCCAAAGCTTCAGCCATGTATTGGAGACAAAGGGCGAAAATAAAATGGGCAGTTGAGGGAGACATCTGTACTAGATATTTCTTCAATTGTGTCAAAGGAAGGCGAAGTCGTAACTTTATTCTAAGCATTAAAAAGCACGACGAAAGTTGGACACAAGACATCAATGTTATAGGAGAAGAATTCAAGAACTGCTTTCACAATCTGTTCCAGGTCAATAAGCAACGAAAGAACTTTGAACAATATTGGAGTAAGAATAAAAGCTTCTTCTCGGTACTGGAAGGGGGAATTGGTCAGGAGGATATAGAGATATTGTCAAAGAAGTTTACAGCTAAAGAAGTGAGAAAGGCTGTATTCCAAATGGGAGATTCAAAATCACCAGGTCCAGATGGAATCCCCGCAGAGTTCTACAAAAAATGCTGGAAATTCATCAAACAGGATATCACAGAAGCGGTATGTGCCTGTCTTAATTCTGGGTTTGTTTTAAAAGAAATGAATAAAACATTCATCACCTTAATCCCTAAAACGGATTGCCCTGAAAAGGTGGAGAACTACCGGCCTATTAGTCTTTGTAATGTTATCATGAAAATTATTACGAAATGCATTGCTAATAGAATGAAGAGGATATTGACAAGAATCATTGGATTATTTCAAAATGCTTTTGTCCCCAAGAGGTCTATTCTCGACAATATATTGATTGCCGATGAATGTCTACATAAGCTTAACGCTCACAAGAAAGGTCAAATAGGAGAAATAGCCTTTAAAGCCGACATGAGCAAAGCTTATGACAGAATTGATTGGAATTTCCTGAAAAGTACTCTAATAGGGTTTGGATTTCCGAGACAATTCATTGAACTCATAATGAACTGTGTCACCACTGTCTCGTATGCTATTCTCATTAATGGTGCGCCGTTACAATTTTTCAAACCTACATGTGGTCTAAGACAGGGTGATCCGTTATCGCCTTACCTGTTTGTTCTATGTGCGGAAGTTTTGTCAAGAAACTTGAACAACAATGGAGCTACGAAGAAAATTAAAGGTATTAAGGTGGCAAGGAATTCTCCAGACATATCTCACTTATTTTTTGCGGACGATTCTCTATTCTTCCTTAAAGGAGAATCTGAGAACCTGAAGAATTTCAAGAGAGTTCTGGAGAATTATTGTGAACTCTCAGGACAAAAGATCAACAAAGAAAAGTCGGCAATGGTGTTTAGCCCCAATTGTAATCTAAGGATTATTAGATCAGGTCTTAAGATGTTTCATCTTAAACCGTGCTCCTCACTGGGGAAGTACCTTGGCATCCCAGATATTAGCAACACAAGCTCGGGAAGTTTGGAAAGTAAGATCATTGACCATATCAATAAGAGAATTGGATCTTGGAATGGAACTAACTTATCTCCAGCTGGGCGAATTACTCTTATTCATTCGGTGCTTGCCAACCTTTCAAGTTACTTACTATCGGCATTCAAAATTCCGATAAGTGTGGCTAATAAGATCAATGCATTATTAGCTCATTTCTGGTGAGCGGGCAAGAACGCTAAGAAAACGGTTCATTGGAGATCTATTAAATACCTGGGTATGCCGAAACACTTAGGAGGACTTGGTATTAGGGACACGGATTTAACCAACAAGGCCTTGTTAGCAAAGAATGCTTGGAGAATAATCAAAAATGAGAAACTCCTGCTCAGTAAGGTTTTTAATGGGAAGTACGGTAAAATCATGACTCAAGAGGAATATCTGGAAAGCAAAAATAAGGGGCTTAAGTCAAGGGCGTGGAAAGGCATTAGTATAGGAAGGGAAACCTTAACAAGTGGACTGGGGTGGAAGGTAGGAACAGGGGGAGTTATTGATGAATGCCCTGTTAACATCCTACAAGATCGATGGGTCAATGGTGACATTCCGGTAACAAAAACAGGTGTCAATGTGGAAGAAATGCTCTCAAAAACGGAGAAATGGAAAATCAAGGAATTACTGACTAGTGATAAAAGATGGAATACATCTAAGCTGACAGACATTTTTAATGATGAATGGTGTACCAGAATTCAGGCAATCCCAATAGAGAACCGAAAGCAAGAGAGCAAATGTTTTTGGACCAAAACTAACTCAGGAGACTACACGGTCAAAAGTGGTTATTATGAACTCATAAGGCTGGATCTGGAGTCAATCAAAAACAGTGTTAAGGCCAGCAAAATAATTAAGAAGTGCCCTTCATTCTTCAAGAAAGTGTTATGGAGAATCCCGGGACCTGCGAAGTGGAGAATTTTCTTTTGGAAGATATTCTCCAACTCCTTGCCGATCGGGACAGAAAGGGAGAGAAGGAAGTTAAAAGGAGACTACCACTGTGTTATGTGTTCATCAGAAAGGGAAGTGAGAAATATAGATGAGAATAATTGCTATATGGAGTCATTACGACACATTTTCTTAGAATGCAGGACGAGCAGATTCTTGTGGATGAACTCCATCTTCGCAGATAGAATCCTTGAAGACAACGACATGGATTTCCATTCATGGTTATTAAAAAATACTATGAGCTTATTTGAAAAAGAAGAGCGATGGGAAGATCTGATGCAATTTGTGAACGTGCTCTACAATATTTGGCTTTTCAGGAATAGTATTGTCTTTTGTAAAGAAGACAATCACCAATCAAGATTATTAGCAAGATATAGGGCATCAGTCCCACGTATTCAGGATCTATGGAATGAAATTAAGAAGAGGAGCCAATTGGAGACATCCAAGAGGGGAGGTCCTTCAATAATGGAAAGCCAAAGGAGCAAGATCAAGGAGTCAAAGGAGATATGGATGATCGTCGCTAGCAATAACGCTATTAAGTGCACTACGATAACCATCAATGTTGATGCAGGGTGGAAGGATCCGGGATTTACAGCGGGAGGATGGAGAATCATGAAAAGGGTAGGAGAGGATGACGATAGAAATGCAAGAAACTCTGGATCTGAGGCATTCCTCGCCGAGAACCCGCTCCAGGCCGAGATGTTAGCAGCTATCAAGGCTATTCAGTGGGCAAGAAAGAAAGGGATGTACCACATCATCCTTCAAATGGACTGCCAACAATTGGTGAACCAGCTAGCCAATATAGAAGAATGTCACCACAGTATCAAGGGCATCATTCCTGTGTTTCATGAGGAATCTGCTCTTTTCCATTGTTTAGCTATTAGATATATTCCCCGACACCTTAACACTGACGCCCATAGGTTAGCCAGCAGGTTAATGCGCCAGTATTAAGTAGGGGTGAGCAAAAATATACGATACGGTTTTATTATACGTATACGATACGGTATACGCTTTCAATTATACGATTTTTCGGATATCCGATACGAATAACCGTATATACGATACGGTTTTCCTTAAAACCGTAGCGGATACCTATCGGGGAAAATTGAAACCGGATATCCGGTTTCCGATCCGGTTTTTTAAAAACAATAAAAAATATGAAAAATATAATCCTAATATGCATTATACAATAAAGAATTCAAAACTTACCAATTATTCTCATAGGTAAAAAAACAAAACTATTAGTGAATTTATGATTTTAGGTAATGAAACGTCATATTTTTTTGGAACAATGGTACATTGGTACTGCAAGTCATATATATCATTTTTTTTAGGTTTTTGTTATATCAATTTATATAAAACGTAACGTTGCTTAAAAACAATTAACTAGTCTTAATTAAAAATGAAAAATTGTTTTTAAAAAAAAAGAAAAATTGAAAAAAAATATAAAACCGGATACCGGATATCCGAAAACCGGATATCCGAAAAAACCGGATATCCTGAAAAAACCGGATCGGATACGGATCGCAAAATTTTAAGTTTTTAAAACCGGATATCCGATACGGTTTGCAAAACCGGATCGGATATCCGGTTTTGCTCACCCCTAGTATTAAGGTAGGTATTTGGAATGTTGGCAAAAAAAAAAAACACCATTGACAACGAGAGTTATTCGATATACTGTACTCGATAATTCGACAACGGTATTGTTATGCAAAGATACGAACCCCGTAAGCTCCAGTACGGGGGGAGGGAGTAGTTAATAAGCATTCCTCTTGTTTCTGTATTGATTCAACATGAATTTGCCTTTATTGAATCACTTTCCTATGTTTACTTTTTCTTTATAGGAGTATTATTTTTGGCAAAGTTTTGTTTGTGACGGGAATATCCGTCATAAATGTATGACGGGTCAAATATTTGGGAAAAAGATAAAAACAAAAAGCATAAAGAGGAGGTGAGGTGGGGTCTTATTCTAGGTAAATGAGTATTACTTGACCCGTTATAAGTTTAAGACGGATATTCCGTCTTCAGGGAGACTTACTCATTATTTTTATTTATTATGAGTTTTAAACATCTTTTAAAGTGGTCTTCCCAGGAGGTCACCCATCCTAGTACTACTCTCGCCCAAACACGCTTAACTGTGAAGTTCTGATGGGATCCGATGTATTAGTGCTGGTATGATCGCACCTATATATTAATATTAATAATAATGTGGGTTGAAAGACATGGAGTGAATCAAGTGGGTTGGGCAAGGAAAGACACGAGTATATTCCAGGCACATTACTATATTCACCCGCACCTACTGCCATATACGGACTACGGAGCACTCACTCTGTAATACAGTAGTATAATCCTCCTGTATACAGTAATCATTGACTCATTTGATGATACGAAGAAGGTCGGTCGTACAAGGCAGGCCTACCAACTTGCATTGCATGATGACCATGTCTGTGTAATATATCTTCGTTGTGATGGGTATATCCATCACAAGATTATAACGGGTTAAATATGTTGGAAAAGATAAAAGTCCATGGTGTTGATACAAAAAGGCTACATTTACACGCGGTGTATGAAATTTTCATACACAACGAATCATATCGCGCCACGTGTCAAACCTAAGGTGATTAGTCTAGGGTTAGATTAGTAATTTCTCATCTTTAGTTAATTGTTAACTTGATTTTAAAAACTTTTTTATTTTTGTTTTTATTTTGCATTTTTCATTTTCTTGAAATATTTATATAATATTGTTAATATATTTTCGATTAATTTAAAATGTACAATTATTTAATATGATTACATTTTTGCGCTTTTTTAAAATCTTAACCTATTATTATTATTATTATTATTATTATTATTATAATATATACGGAGTATAACGTAAATATATTAAAATAAATACTCGTAATTAATAATTAAAATTTTCAAAAATGAAGATATATTAAATTTTTTTGAAAAGATAAATAATATAATTACTTAACATATTAGTAATTATATAGAATATATTAATATCTTGGATTAATATATTCATTTATTGTACTATATTATTGTAAAATAGGATTAATATGATCCCCTAATTTAGGTTAGTTAATGAAAATATACTACTTTCAATATATAAAAAGTTAACTAATTAAAGCAATTATAATGTGAACTCATAAGGAATATTTTCAATTAATATTTTATTTCATTTCCTTCTATATTTCTATAGATCTTTTAAATATTTTCGTATAATCTTTTTACAATGGAACATATATTTATAATCAATATTTTTTATATTGTAAAAAAACGTGAATATAACCCAAAAATTAATTAAAATCTTCGTAATTTTTAAAGTAATTCATTGATATTTATGTTTTCTTCCAATTATTAATATATATAGTATATAATTAGTAATATGTTTAGTAATTATATTATTTATCTTTTCGAAAATTTTAATGTATTTTCATTTTCGAAAATTTTAATATGTTTAGTAATATATTATTTTCGAAAATTTAAATTATTAATTACTTATTTTAATATATTTACCTTTTAATAATAATAATAATCTGTTAAGATCTAAAAAAAAGCAGAAAAATGTTATCATATTAAGTAAATGTACATTTTAAATTAATCGAAAATATATTAACAATATATATATTTAAAAAAATGGAAAATGTAAAATAAAAACAAAAATAAAAAAGTTTCTAAAATCAGGTTAACTAGACTAAGGTTAAATATTAACTAAAGATGCAAAATTACTAACCTAACCCTAAACTAATCACCTAAAATTTCATACACCGCGTGTAAGTGTATCATAGCAGCAACACTTTTATTATCTATAAATGTGGTATGATATTTGACCCATCTTACACTTATAACGAATATCTCCATCTTAAACAACCATTTTTGAAGTGCTTGTCACCCACTCAACTCCATGTTTCGACTACTTCATTATCCCCATTCACATTTCACCCACCTACCCTCTTCCTTTCTTTTACCTACTTCAACTCCCCAACTCTTTTTGTCAATCACTCAATCCACCTAAGTCTTTTGACTTCTTCTTTTCCATATATTAGGGAATTGTCAATTGTGCATATATGCTCGCTTCGTCCGGTTCGTATGTTTATCTGTGATCATTCTCGCTTCTTGTTGCCGTCCGTCAGAGTTTTATTTCGCATCGTTGAAATTGTGCGTGAATTATCCAAAATATCGCTATAACTTATTTTCCTCCTCCATTCAAGATCGAATTTCTTTTGTTAATTAATCATTAAAAACTAATTACATCTTCAAATTAATAACAAAAAACAAAGTGTATTTCATGCAAAAAAAAAACATCAATTCACTCCAAATATAATTGATTTCGCTAAAATATAGTCACGTTAATTAATTATCACAAACCGCCGATTCTAAAACATTAATTTCATTCCAAATATAATCGGTTTCACTAAAAAAATTGCTAATTAATAATTACTAAATAATTAAACACAAAATGACGATTTCATACCAAAAAAAATTACTTCCTCCATTTTTTTTATATCTTTCCCGTGGACATTTGGCACAAATATTTTTGTATTGAATATAAAATGATAAATTTTAAAAAAAAAAGAGGTTAGAATAGTAAGTGTGGGTAAATAAGAAATAATAAAGGTATAAAGTGTTGTGTTGTCAATAGTAAAGATAATATGATAAAAATTATGACGCAAAATGGAAAGAAATGAAATGGAAAGGTAAAACAAAAAGTGGACCAAAAAAATATTTAAAAGATATAAAAAAAAATGGAGGAAATATTTCATTCCAAAAAATATTGATTTCACTAAAAAAAAATCTTTTAATCTTTTAATTACCAATTACATCTTTAAATTAATATATAAAAAAAGTATCAATTCAACTCCAAAAACATCGACTTCATTAAAATAACAAAAAAAATGAGTTGGACAGAGATCCATGCCCAGACCATGGTCCACGCCCCATGCCTTAACCATGGTTTGGGCGTGGATCTCCCAAGTCCATGTCATTTTTGTTAATGCAATAGTGCGGTTTAACTTGAGGTAAAAATGTAAAATGTACAGAGTAGTTTAGAGTACCGAGAGAAGACGACTAATAGTTTGGATTATCCCTATTAAATATTCCTTTCATTTATTTAAAAGCTCATTAATCAATTATTGCAATGATTTTTCTACGTTGAACTTACTCAAACCTCAAGTGCAATTCATAGATATTTTTTTAGGCGGGAAAACTTTTAATCGGGTTGTACAATCCATGGGTGTTTTTTTAGGCGATTTTTTTTATGAAGTTGCCACACTTGTCCTCATTCTTTTTTACTGGTTTATCTTTTAGTATACTCCTTCCAATTCTTTGGATTTCTACTATAAATTGAAAATATATAAGTAGTATTTTAATAAAATGATAGGTTTCTCATGAATGAGAGAGAATATACATCGACTCCGTCAATTTTATTGACCTTCATTCCAATTTCCATAATATGATTCTCTTTGTGGATAATGAATTCCAGGTTTGATTGCCCCAAACAGACTTCTATCGTAGGGTGACTAATATGACTAAATACGTGCTTATTCAGACCAACGAAAAATGAATAAGACAAAACACAATAGTAGAAATTACAAGAATATACTCATCATTCACAGTAGAAAATAGTTTCCAACACGTAGAACAGTTTTATAATCTCAAACGCCAGAGAACTCATTATTGCCAGTATACAAATTCAGTGATAGACTGATACACATGATACAATACATAGCAACTCAAGTAGTACTCCGTATATCAAACTAAAAGAATCCAGTACAAGCTTAGATAGTACTTTTACGCATATTCATGGTCGGTCATTAACATAGAGTTTCAGGTAGGGTCGGGTCTTCTTCACCAAGTAAAAAAAAACATAGTTTAAAACCGAAGAGAAAAAAAAAGGCAAAAAAAGGAAGTATGGAATTTAGGAGGTCAAAGAAGGCTGGGACTTCATCCTTCTCTTCCTAAGGCGCTCAGCGACAATAAAGGCGAGCTCCAAAGACTGGGAGGCGTTAAGCCTGGGGTCGCAGTGGGTGTGGTAGCGCGAGCTTAGATCGTCAAAGGTCACTGTTTGGGCCCCACCGATGCACTCAGTTACATTCTGGCCAGTCATTTCTAGGTGAACTCCACCCGGGTGGCTTCCTTCTTGATCATGGACGTCGAAGAATGCTCTCACCTCAGCCTGTTTGTTTCATCACAAACAACAATATTAACCTACATAATACTCCGTTAACGTTTAAATCTATTGTTACCAAATAAAACTTACGGAGTTAAGAGTATCATTCCGATCCTCCACCAACAAAAAAAACGTGGGAAAAAGAAGTTCTTTTTTATCGGGTGTTAGCGGGGCGGGCCTATACCATTAAACATAGATCCCCATGTGTAGGTATATGCAACTATACAAGTACTAAAATTCAGAGGCATAAACGTCAAAGAACAGCCAGCAATTAGGCAAACGTGTTTAATCATTTTGGGCCAGCAAACAACCACCTTGACTATAGCACATTTGCACCTTCCCACCTACTCCCATTTTTTAGTCTCTCTACCTACCATTTCACCAAAATATCAAGTAACAGGGGGATTGAGATGTGTCACTGTTAAGGGGAAATAAATCTGTCTTTAGTTGCCACCCGAATCCAAGCCTAATTCAGTGTTGGTTATCCCGAGGTTTCGACAACTTGTAAACAATAAAAGTCTTTAGCTTAAAACTCGAGCTTGTGGGTCCGATTGCCTGAGGCCATGCGATTATGGGAAAACTCTTTTCCAGACTAATGTACCATTAAATGTGAAGATAAAATATCTCAGGAAATCGAAGTTTCAACAGAGTACAGACAGAGTAAATGGTGAAGTTAATAAAAATGAATGAAACATACCAGAATAGCGTCGAAGGGCCTAGTCTTGAGACCGCAAGGAGCTTTAATGGTGTTCCCATGCATGGGATCACTGACCCATGTGACGATTTGACCTGCCCTACGGACAGCTCTAATCAAATGAGGAAGCTTCACCCTCATATTCTCAGCTCCCATCCTAGTAATAATTGTAATTCTCCCTGGCTTGTTGTCCGGGTTCAAAATATCAATGAGCTTAATCAGCTCATTTGGATTCATCTTGTCACTCACCTGTAGAATCAGAAACAATTGGTTATGAGCTGACTCTGTACGAAAGCTGAGAGATCTTAATTATGACACAATTTTATACTCTCTTCGAGTGTGTGAATAAAAAAGTTGGAGCTTTCGGGAACACATTAACCCAGGATCCTGGTTGGTAATGTGAGACCGTATCACAAAAGATTGCTATTATATGTAAGAAAATCAATATCCAGAGAATAAAGGAAATGGAGAGCGATCAGGTACCTTAATTCCGAGAGGGTTGGCAATTCCTCTGAGGAACTCAACATGAGCACCATCAAGCTGCCTAGTACGTTCTCCAACCCAAAGAAAGTGGGCGGAGCAATCATAGTATAACCCAGAAGTTGAATCCTTCCTGGTAAGAGCCTGTTCATAAGGCAGCAACAAGCACTCGTGGGATGTCCAGAACTCGGTTGATTGCACTGCAGGATGCTCAAGTGTGAGCCCTGCAGCAGCCATAAATCCCAAGGCCTCATCGACGCGATGAGCTAATTCTTGGTACCTGAATAAGTTGACAAATTGCCATGTGAGAAAACAGACTAGTGTACAAAATGGAAAACTAGAATCAATTATCACTATCCGCATGCACTCCAAGCCTTTTCAAAGAGTTTAATCCGTTTAAATATCTATATAAAGTACTTGTATATTTTCTTATTATTGGTCTGAGGAAAATAAAGGAACCTTCATATCCTTTAAAACGACAAATATATTTCCAAATGTCTTGCTTTCTCAATAAAAACAAAAATCTAATAGCCAAAAAAAAATCGAAAAGTACGAAACAAGAGCAACAAAAACTTTAAGACTGCGACAGTCATACAAACAATCAAGAAAGCAAAAACCAAAGCTGTACATTCATGCCAAATTAACAAGCCCTAAATTTGATTGTCGATAGTCATAGACTCATAGTATCCAATGACGGAATCCAGGAAAGGTAGCGAATAAGATGAATACAATCATGTGCGTAATGCCACAAGTACTTATCTTTTTGGATACCAATCCATCATAATCAATGTAAGAATCCAATTGTTTAAAAAAAAAAGCCGTATCTAATACCATTCCTCCAACTGGTGACAAAAACTTAGATGAGACGATGTGACTTTGAGAGAACAACCAATTAACCCTACAACTCAATGAAGCATATACGAGGGGATCGAACCACAAATTCAAACATGCGCAAATATAAGTGGACAAACTCACACAAAATGACCATTGAGCCACTGAAAAGGCAATCCGATAACTGCCAAGAACAAATATATCCATCGAATAAAAACATAGCCCTCAAATCTAACAGAATCCAAAAACAACATACAACAATTGTCTACAACAACAATTCAAAGAAAGATTCACGTGAGAAACAACCCGTTGCGGAGATACATACCTATCGGCCTGCTCGCTGTTCTGAGCAAAGTCGAGATTCCACTGAGTAACCCTTTGCATAGCAGCATAACCACCGGTGGCAAAGGCCCTCAAAAGATTCAATGTAGCGGCCGACTGACAGTATGCCCTGATCATCCTCTGTGGGTCCGGAATCCTTGATTTCTCATCAAACACATCCCCATTGATATTGTCTCCCCTGTAACTCGGCAATTTCACCCCGTTCTTCTCCTCATAATTGTCTGATCTCGGCTTTGCGAATTGCCCCGCCATTCTCCCCAACTATATTCCAATCAAATCAAACCCATCAACACACAATTACATCAAAACCCATTTTCCTTGACCAAATCTCTCTTCACTTGTTTGACTTGACTCATTATACCTTTCTAATGTAACAAACAAAAAAAAAAAAAATCAAATTTTCCGCTGACTAAATTTTATGAAAAGTTTAGAAAGTTTGACCATATAAACTAGATTAAAAAAAGTTAAAAAGATGGACAAACTTTGATCAATTGACTTGGAAAATCGACTGATTAGTCTCACAACATAAATCAAACAGTAAATCAGATCAGAGGACATGTCATTTTGCGAATAATAAAAGAGAGAGAGAGAGAGAAGAAAGGGTACCTTAACAACAGGCATCTGACCCGCATACATAAGAACGGTACCCATCTGAAGCAAAACCCGGAAAGTGTCCCTGATATTATTAGCATTAAACTCCTTGAAGCTCTCGGCACAATCCCCGCCTTGGAGGAGGAAGGCGTTGCCGAGGGCGGCATCGGCGAGGCGCTCCTCGAGGATGCGGGCCTCCCCGGCGAAGACGATCGGCGGGAAGTCCTCGATGGTCTTCAATACGGCGTCGACCTCGGCCTGGTCCGGGTACTCCGGGAGCTGGAGCGCCTTCTTCGAGCGCCACGACTCCAGGCCCCACTTCTGCTCGACGGCCGTCCCGTTCTTGGCGGACGTGAGGGCGGTGACGGCGGCGGGGGCGGCGGATGGGGCGGCGGATTTGGCGGATTTGTCGGAGGAGTGGATGGCGGAGATGGGGCGGAGGAATGTGGGGGCAGAGGGGGTGGGGGTAGTGGAAGGGAAGAAGGTGGGGTTGGGGTTGGTGGGGAGGAGGGCGTTGCTTGAGAGAGCCATTTATTTGTATTGAAGACAAGGAGTGAAGAAGGGTAAATGAGGGTGATGAGAAATACTACGAGAGAAGAGAGAGAGGGTGGGGTTTTTATATAGGGGGAAAGGAAGAGGGGGTAGTTGAGGGAAGACTTGGTACTTTTTTTTTTTTTTTTTTTTTTTTTTTTTTGTTCATGTTCAATCGTGTTGGTGCTATTTTGACGACATTTAATTATTGTTATCTAACTTGTCTAATGGGTAAAGTTAAATCGAATCGAGGTAGAAATTGTAGATGGTAGATGAGTCGAAGTTGTAATTATGATTTCTGTTCGAATTTGGTTAGTATCAAAATTGTCTTCAAAATCTCCTTGCACCCAATATTTATCATGAATTTATCAATTAAATTTCTAGACTTATTTTAAGGTTGACTGGTTGAACTATTTTTTTTTACTCTGTACCCCATTCGATTCATTTGACTCTTTAAGTTTGTTTTATCACACTTGTTAATGTACGTTTTGTTTTGTTTATATCTTTATTTACACATTATTAAAAATCGTAAAAGTTTGATCTTTTCAGTGTACTCATTTAAACAATTAAAAAAAGATTTTACATAACTATTCTTTAAGTTATACATTAGAAGTTTTATTAGAGATTCTCTCCATTCATGAGTAGTCCCAAAAAATAAATGTAAAGAACCAAAAGAATCGGATGACCTATAACCCCATATGATAGGCTCATGGTTAGAGCAATCTAGTTATTGATTATCACTATTGAATATTAGGTTAAATAAAATAAAATTATAAATTTAATAGAGACTAAATTATGCATATAAGCTAGTTACCAAGTATTTCAATTTTCCTAAGAAATGTCAAAAGCAAACACATTAAATACTTGATATAGAACACATCTTTATACTCCGTACTAATTAGTGAAATAATCTTGTAAATTTTGATACTGAGCTACTAATAATTAGGTGAATAATATGTAATTCGTATAATCGTATGTGCTCAAAATACACATTAGTACAAAATATTCATATAGTATTACTAATGTAAATCTGTAGTGTATTACAGTATATACTTAACAAAAAAAATAAAAAAAATAATAATATCTACTCCTGGATGGATCATGGATACATGTCCTATCAATCTACCATACCCTAAACTATTGTCTCATACATTACAAAATTAGTACTTCCTCCGCTTTTATTTTATCTTTCCATTTACTTTTGACACACTTTTTTTGTAATGAATATAAAATAATAAATTTAAAAAATAGTGAGGGTAGAATGGTAAGTGTGGGTAAATAAGAAATAATAAAGATGGAAAGTATTGTAAATAGTAAGGGTAGTATGGTAAAAATTATGGACCAAAAAAGAAAGAAATGAAATGGGAAGATAAAAAAAAAATGGACCGAAAAGAAAATTGGGAAGATATAAAAAAAATGGAGGAAGTACGAAGTTTAAGATACAAATTTATATGAGTAACATTAAACATCTTATAAATTACTGGTATTTACAAAATAAAGAAAATTGAATTGATAACTACATCTCATTATACAATGTCTTTCGTTAATATTATTATTAAAGTGTTTGTTAGAAAATTATTCCCGTATTATACTATTAGTAATATTGTAATAGTTTAACGTAGTACTCCCTCTGGACACTTTTTTTTTTGCCCCATTACCCCATTATTTGTGAGGAATATATTTTAATAAAATGAGACAAAAAATAGTGTCCGGAGAAAATATCGGGTGGAGTAATTTGGATTATGATTTGTGTAATCTATTTTAGGGTAATAGGTTTGAGACCTCGAGAAGTGGAGATGGTAGTTGGGGAGTATAATATAGGTAAGCAAGGGGCGATTGTGTAATTTGGGTGTTTTACCAACTTTTTTTTATTTGTAGTTTATTTTTTATTTTGGTGTTTGGTGGGTGCTTTTTGTAAATTTTTATTTTGATAGAATTATCCGTCACAAATTTATAACGAGTTAAATATAATCTATTTATATAGAAAAGATAAAATATTACAAAATATATGAGTTATTTTTTTTATATAAATGAAAAATATTTGACCTATTATAATAAAATGATGGATATCTCCGTTCCAAAAAAAATCAACCATCAAGTTTTTGTTTTAATACTTAAAATTTGCAAAATTGGCTGCGGGGCTTCACCTACTAATCGCCACTTATTTGTTGGTTTCTTTTTATTGTGAGCTGGCAAATGGCATGCTATATTGCCACCAACCCGGGATGACAAATAAGAAATATTTTTGTCAGTTTAAGACCCGGGAAGATTGTTTTTATTCGATTCATTCGTCTTATATTGAGTGGGTATAGCCCAGATAACACGGTACAAGTATTTTCCCAACTGGCAAGCTCCATGCCTCCATGGTGTGGCCCGTCATAAGATATTGGGTTGAGTTTAGTCCGTCCTAACTCAAAAGATGGGTGCAGAATTATTATCCTCATCCATTACTATTTTCGTATTTGTCATTTATTTATCTTTTATATTATATGTGTAAATTATTTTAATTAAAGATAAATAAATGACTGAAACAGGAAGAAAAAGAACTACACCGTGTTCGCACTAACAGTTAAGAGATCTATGAATAAACCTAATAGACGATGAAAATCAAGGAAGAAATCAACGAATTCCTCCAATAAGGCTTCAACTCTATGATCTTTGGTGGTGCAGTCTGCTAGTAATTGGACGATCATAAGACAGTTTATGTGCAACGAAATGTGATAGAATATACGGACGGAGACTCATATGGTAGTCTCAAGAATACTGCACAGCTCCGCTTCAATTGCACTTGAAGATCTAAAACGACACTCATTGTTCATAATAAGAACGACTCCATCATAATTATAAACAATCAATCCAGGCCATCCCGAAGTGCCTTGTCTATTTTCTTTCCATGAGGCTCACAATTAATAGAGATGCAATCACACGTCGCCAACAATGAACATTGGATCCCCTTCGATGAGCTTTGTTGATTCCAACTCAATGGTTTCGCCTTTCAAAACCACGTTTATAGCATAAAGTCTGTGAAGAGCCGAAGCATAAATCTTCCAAGTGGCCCTAAGAAGAAGTTGAACTGAATTGATAGGAGCTAAGTAGCTGAGCTGAAATGAAATTAAATTAAGCTGAAAAGAATAGGGCTTAAGTCTCCCTTGTAACGGATATATCCGTCATAAATTGACGATGAATTAAATAATTCCACTTTGTTGGAAAAGACAAGTCTAGCTAGGAAGTAGCACATGATTTGTCTTTATCCACCAAGTGGGCACAGATATTCTCGTCACAAATAAGAATGCGTCTGATTTGAAATGATATTTCAGTAATAGTACGGAGTACTACTCTGCTAGTAATAAATTCCTCAAAAACCCGGTCTAATAGGTGACCAAGTGTATTCATACATAAAGACCAAAGTTGGATGATTAAGGAGGATCTTGTCCGTCTTCCGTGTTCGCCAAACAATTGTTAGAGTTTCAGGAGAACGACATCCCAACACCGATGAGAAACAAACGGAGTTACGAAGAAGTATTATACAAATGTTCACCAACTGTCGCTTTTCTTTGACTTTTACTGCTTCTTACGTCCACAATTTTACAGTAGTTGTGCATCACTTTAATACAATAGAAACGGAATTGAATGGATTCTAAAACTAGCGATGTATGGAGTTAGAACTCAAGACTTATTAACACTTATTTGGTTTGATCCCGGAATGGGTTGTAAAATGTGTTTCATGATAGATGAGAGGGGATGAAATTAGAATCGTGGGTAGAAGGTTAGAATTGGGATTCCAAGGGGTTGGATAAGAATTAGAATCCCTTAGGTTTCGAACTTCAATCCAAAAGCCATCAACCAAACACTAGGATGGGTGATTTCATCCCAATCTATTACACCCTCTTAAATACTCTATCACATCCATTCAATCTCTTACATGAATTATTTCACACTTATAGAAAAACGGTAAAAATATGAATATTATTGATAAATCAAAAGGTTTTATGGGTTCACCCAAATGAAAGTAATGAAAAAGTAGGTGTATTTTATATCTTTACATATTAAAAGAAGAATTCTGCCAAAAATATTGCCTTAGGAATAGTGTGCCCTCTTATGAATAGTGCCTTTCCTTAGGAACAGTGATTCGATGGTGAACAGTGCCTTTCTGGATCTGCCTTTCTCCTTTCCTTTCACTTCCTTGCCTCATGTTTTCTGCTCTCGCTCTACCTATCTTTTTTCCTCTCTAGGTCTTCCTTCCTCCTTTCCTTTCATTTGCTCATTTCCTCGATTCATCTGTTTGTAGATTTTGAAGATGGAGCTTCTGATGACTAATCGATTCTGGTATGCTTAGCAATGTATGGTTTCAGTTTCTAACATTAGGGTTTGGTAAGATAGAGATTGATTTAGCTGGGTTCTGTTTCTTTTGTTGTTTGGTTTTGATTGATGTGGGTTGATGTTCGTTTTGCTCACAGAGTGACATAGCCAGTCGCAGTGGAGGTAGTCGGGTGAGGCATTGGCGAAGCAGACGATGCAGAAGGAGGCGCGGAGATTACACTTCGAAGGGCAGTTCCGTCATCAAGGGTTTCATCTTTAATCGATTCTCTTATTTTTTTGGTATTTTTTCTATCGTTTTTTTGCTGATTCATAATTGTTGTTGAATTTGGGGAAAGTTATTGCCTTTTCGTCTTCTTTTTTTCTGGGTAAATTTCTGGAAGATTCATGTTTGATTGATTAATTAATTAGCTGCTTAGGTTCGTAATTGATGTTGAATTTAGGAAAAGTTGATTGTTTTTAAAAAAAAAATCTGGGTTAGTTTATGGAAATTGATGTATTCTTTTTCCTTTTCGTTTTCAATTTATTTCTTTTTTGTGGTGGTGCAGGGGACATATTCCATATCGTGACAGTGAGCTGACTCGTACTCTACAATCTGCTCTTGGTGGCAATGCTAAGACTTCCATAATCTGTACTGTGGCGCCTGAGGAGGTTTGCTTACTTAAGAGCGATCATTTAAAATCCGTAAATGCTTCCTTATGAACAGTTTATTGCCTTCCTTTCCCTAAGAACACTGTTGCCTACCGCTCCTCGCCAATGGCGGACATGGAACTCTACAAAAGCAACAGCGATGATGCGGTCTGCTCTCTCTGGAACAATGGCCGAGTGGTGGGTTCTCCGCTTATCTTTGTTGTCGTCTGTTATTGGTGACCCTGATCTGTTTCTCTCGAGTTTATATGAATCAGCTTATAGTTGAGTTTGTATGAATCCGCGTTGCCAAACTTTCTCAGAGTTGTTATGTTTGTTGCAGATGATGTGATAGTGGCAGGCACAACCTCTTTGCTGTTTTTCCTAACACCGTATGCAGCATACATGGACATGAAAATCAAGCAGCCTTGTATGATACGTGTTCTAAGTAAAAAAATACAAGATAGAGAAGTCATAGACGTCCTCAGCTGCCTGATTCGCATCATTCAGATGAAGAACAACTCTTGTTATGTCTTTGGTAGTAGAAAGAGAAGACATCTCAACATCGGCGACTTCGAAATTAGGCTCAAATAAGGCATGGAATACATCCTCTTGCAATGGGGGATCGCCCTCATCATTCGCATTTAGATGCATATCTTCATCCATGATTTCCAGACTATATCAATGACAGATTTATCAGTTTTCTGTTTCCGATAGGGTAAAGGGGGTCGACTGTATGAGACCTGAACACTTTGCGTGATGAATTCCATTCAGTGGTGGTAGTTGAGAATGTAGAAGAGAAATTGTGTTCTGTGGGGGTTGAAGTTTCGCTTTTCGCTGAACTTCTTGTTGTTACGTAGTCGGTTCTTGGATTCTGTTGCTGTCTTGCTGCCAGTCTTCGCTTTCACTTTGGGGGAATCTCGAGATCGATCGTGTAGTTGGTGGGATGGACCATCTGGGACCTTCTGTTTACGATTCCTTTCTTTACTGCCAAACCCTTGACCCAGTAATTGAATAAGAAGGAATGGCCAAATGGCACGGTGGGTGTCATATCTGCTGAGACCAATGTTGGGTATAGCCTGTGAGTCGTCGAGGCCCTTTACCTACCAGGTGTCGGACGCCAGTGTCGCAAGAAAACAAAGCAGTTGTTTTGGGCGTAAGATGAGGTTTCAGTTGCCCGTGCACGCGTTTGGGTTTCTGATATATGGCAACTGCGCTTGCTTACCGGCGAAGTTAAAATGCTTTCATTGGTTACTAGTTGCCTAGATGCCGTGGCGTAGAAATTTCAGACTGCTTTTACACAAAGCTGTCGTTGTAGCCTTCGTGACCTCAGGGTCTTCCTCATGAAAGACACAGTTTTGCGCCTGTTTTTTCCAAATTTTTGGTGGCGTTATGTCTGAACACCGCCCCTCTGTGACAGTGTTGTTATTGCCCGTTTCAGGAGGGAATAAGAAGGAACGGATGTGTTTTAAGAATCCCTCGCCACTCCAGACCCTGTGTTGCCTTTACGATATGTACTTGTTCACTGCCTTCAAAATTAACATAGGAAATTTCAAGGGAAACAAATGTCAGGCCTTCGATCGGCTGCTGATTTGTGACGGCACCTTCCCGCCAATTTTTGAACCCCCACGCGTGTGGCCAGTCAACAAGCTTCTCTCGATGTGGGTTGCTGCGTGTCGGTGGAGTTACGTCGATACATGCCAACCTGCGCGCAAGACA
Organism: Agrostemma githago; assembly: GCA_958450325.1. NCBI lineage: Eukaryota > Viridiplantae > Streptophyta > Magnoliopsida > Caryophyllales > Caryophyllaceae > Agrostemma > Agrostemma githago. The sequence continues at coordinate 8,132,895 of OY288256.1, read as the reverse complement.
AATCCTGCATGTCCAGAGGGTCTTCGCAGCCTGCGCAACGTTTTACGCGCGTGGTGGTCGGTAACCTGTGAGACCAAGGCCCACGCAGAAGTGGTATTTAATGCATTCTTGTAGGTGGGCTGTGGGTACCTGCAAGGAAGTTCAAGAATGGAGCTATGCTGCGACTGACGTGGCACCCAAATGGTTTCTGGGGGCAACGCCCGCGTTCACCGTTGGCCTCCGACTTGAATTACTGGGACGCTCTTGCATGGCCAGTCACACTGCACGCGGCTGACCGTCCGGCGCTTCCGACTTCCATCGCTTCGATGGTAGACGACTCGTATCTTTCGCCTCGATTTTGCAGAACACTCCAGCTGAAACAGACACTCGAACGCCCTGCGCGGAAACCCAAGTCCATGGAAACCAAAATTGCCTTCGGGCTTTCCTGGCGAGTTGCAAGGACCACACCAGGTCTATGGCCAGTGCTGGACTTACCATAGGCATCACACCTGGGTTCAGAGCGTCATCATTTACATACCTAATAATGACACTGCTACACCAACTGCCATGAACGTTATCTCATTAGTAGTCCTTGTGTCCCCACCCTTTGTTAAGTAGGTTTATAAAGTTGTAACACACAAATTGTTTTGGAGTTTTGGCACACAAATTGTGCACAAAAAAAGGACAGAACTTGTTTAGTAGAGAGTATAAAAAGCAAATATTACACAGGACCACAAAATATCACTTGACGTTCTCTGTTGCAAAAGTGACCGTTACAGACTACCCGTCTAGAAACTAGGCGTTTAGAATTCGGTCACGTACGCATATGTTTGAAGCACTTTATCTTCTGATAATTCACTCTTTATCTCTTTCGTTCTCTCTGATAATGTATCATAGTCCTAACAGCTTACCTAATGCTAAAAGAAATTTACGTGTTAATAGACACTGAGTTCGTCAATTTTTAAACGAATAATTGACAAATTACTCCGACCACCAGTTTACGCTGATGCTAATAGACGAAAGGCACTGAGAACTTAACCAACACTAATAATGTGCTTCCTCAACAACTGCACGCAGAACACTGCAAACAGAAAACGAAAAGGCACTGTCCACTTATTACTTACTACTGTGCCTGCTCATAGGATTAGATTATTCAGTTCAATATCCCCGTAAGCTGACAATTAATTAACCCCATCGGCCACTGCACTTCCTCCACAGACTGCTCTTCCCTGAAATCTCTCCAGTGATCGTCACGCGCAAAGGAGAGTGTTGTTTCTTCCACAGGTCTTGGCTGACGAAGGAGAGAGAGTGTGGGTCTTCTACCGCTTCCTCAGTTTTTGATTTTTAAGTAAATTCTAACCTTTTCCATTTCCGTTGCTTGCCATGCATGTCATCTAGATTTAGTGTCCTAAGTTTCTTCTCCTGTTCGTTAGCTTCTTGTTTTGGGTGTGTGTCAGCTTATTTGCTCTGTTTTTTCGGCGGCCGTTCTGGCTTTGCTTCCATAGATTTATAGACACTTACCGAGTTTCAGCTGGGTTCAGCCCTATATTACTTTCTACTTTTTCCGCCGGCGTAGAGTTGTGTCATTTTGCCGGCTTTCTTGATGTTGCTGTAGATGCTCAGTCAGAGTTATGCAAGCGCCCCGCAGTTTTTTTTTTCATTGAGGTCTGCTGTTGCCAGGCAAGAAGGAATCCTGGCTGACCTCGTGGGCGGTGCACTGTAGGTGCTATAAGTTCCTTCTGTCTTTCGTGTTCTTCCTATTTATCCTTTCAGTGCTTTGTAGGCGGGCCTGTTGGGTTTAGTTTTCTAGATTTATGGCTACTCACTGATCTGTGTCTCGTCTCAGGTCTGTGTCTCTTGGGATGACTGTCCCCAGATCGGGGTGGTTAGCCTTTCATATGCATGCTCTCGGACCAGGGAATCTGTACGCTAATTTTTCCTACTGACATCTCAGCCAGACAGCTGATTAGTCTTTTGTATGGGTCATACCTCGTCTGTTTGCTTGTACCTTGTGGTGCTCTAACATTTAGTGCCCGCTGTGTCGGGTCTGTGGTCGCTAAATGCTTCTCGGCGTTGCTAGGATCTGTCTCATTATTCTTCTAGGGATACGCCTCCCATCAACTTTTGTGGACGTTACTGAGGTGCACACTACCATTAACACGGTCTGTTTTTTTTTTCCTTTCAGAGTGAAGCGCAGCACGCAGGTATCTGGGTACTGCCATGGTGAAGTATTCTGCAGGGGTTGGGTGGTAAACAATGTTGCTGAAGACAAGGCGGCAGCCGTATCAGACATCAGGGAAAAGAAAATTGAGCGATTGTCGTTCATTTACGAGCACCAACATGAAGTGAGTGTACTCGGTGCACCTTCCTCCGCAGCTGCCTCTGTCCTTTGGAGCGAAGACTGCATGGGACACATATTCCAGAAGGTCCATATGTCCGGCAGAGCTGCCATGGCGGTGGTTTGCAAGAGGTGGGCGCAGCTGTTCTTATTGCGCCCGGACGCGCCTGGTTGGAGCACAGAGTACTTGCAAACCCTCAGGTGAAAGCGCAGTAGTGGCGTAACGACTATTACTAGGGATGGTGCCGTGGTTTCCCGCAGATGTAGATGCTACTTAACTGACAATATGATAGCCAGAAGAGTGCTGCACAAGCTCCAGGCGACGGGCACAGACATCCCGCACTTGGAGGTCAGTGACAGCACCCCCCTGAAAATGGAGACGACTATTTCGGGGACCTTCCTGCAGCCGTGTTTGACAGAGCATCAGAGATAGCCCTTGAGCTGCTTGGCACGGGTGATGTAGTGGTCATCGATTAGCTCACTGTTTTCTACTAAAGCAGGTCTACTTTATGCAAGAACTGTCGCACCCTTTTTCCCTTTTGAAATTGACTGTGCGTAGTCGCCACAGGTTCTTCATAACTTGCATTGAACGGTTTGTTTACGTACTTTTTTGGCTCGTTTGTGGTAAACTGTAGACTTCTCATGCTCCATGTATGCTTTTGCCTACAGAATAGAGTACACGCTTGATTTTGGGGTTTTCAGAATATAATATGTGCCTAATATGGTAGCTCGAATTAGCTGTGGCTACCTGAGTTGGCGTCTGGAAATTTGAGTACTCAATGAGATAGGTGGTCATTATTTATGGCGAGTTATGTGCACAACCAATGCACATTGCCCCCTTCAGAGTTCGCGAGCCACGTCAAACTATGTCTTTCGGCGCGCATCTGCGACTACCAATCATGGATGTGCGATCTAAGTGTACCGCAGGAATAGATATTGTGAACAAGGGCATTGAGTCTTCAGGTCACAGTCTCAGACCTTTGCTTGTGCACTTTTGAAATTCGACGATCATAGCGTTTTTGTGAAATGCCCGATGGTAGAGGATTTGGCGATTCGTGCTTTCACTCTATGCCTTCCCGTTCTAAAAAGGTGACACTGGCACCCAAGCTGGCTTTTGTACATTTGAGTGCTCTATGACCCAGTGTTCTCGGCAGTTATTTGTAGTTACCCATTACGAAACTGTGTTATAGTGTTACGGCATTATATATTGTGAACAAGAATGCCGATGCCTGAAATTGCATGATGCAGGACTCACCTAAAAAACCCGATTGATGGACTACATTTGGGCTACAAATCCTAAAATCAGCCCACCAAACAAAAGTCCATGTTTAAAACGATTCTGTCACATGCTTCCAGAATGTGTAGTCATTTAAATTTCTAATATATCCGTACTCTTGTATGACATGCACCAACAATTTGATTAAGTGGAATTATATCAGCTTTGAACTAATAGGTAGGTACATCATAGTCGTAATTATTTGCCCATCTTTTCTCCTTCCCACAATATAACCAGACACTAAGCACCACTCCCTCCACCTCGTAATTATTTACCCATTTTTATTTAAATGTAAAAATTCAAATAATAGGTAGGTATATCATAGTCGTTTGGGGGAGTACTTTTGACCGATGTTTCCACCTATATCCCAAATCATTTCACTTCATTAAGAAATACACGTGATGCTAAATAGTTTACCTTGCTCGCAGTTGCCCAACCTGGCCCTCCATTTCACCCGCGAACTTCATTAATACACTCTCACAAATGCACTCCCCGTTAAACAACGGACATATATGTACAGTTTCACAAATAATTCAGATTCAATTTGACTTAGCCGCTGTGTGACCCCGTCCTAATTTACAGGGTGAACTCTAAAGACACAGTTCCAAAAAAACGTGAACAGACCCTAAAGGTGAACCCCCAAAATTGTGTACACTTTTACAAATCAATTAAATTAGGCTGGTAAAACAATCAAGTGTAAGTCAGCCAATAAATTCATAAGATGGTACCGTGGTTGAGTGCGCATTACCTTCTACAGTACTTGGAGCCAAACCTCTTGGTCATGCCAGATATCTGCCATCAGCAGTGAATAGTCAGTACTCAGTAGGTCTATTAGTAGCAGATAGTAAAAAAAAAACTTTCAGAGTATGGAGAGAATTGGAGTGAAATTCTCACTTCTCCATACCCCCATCATCTCACCCACAATTAAATTCATTACCTGATACACACTCCCAAACAAGAAATGTGCTGCTCATATTTTCCCCAAACATACTTTCCCCTGTGAACTTAAATCTGCTAGACTGTTCTATGCTCCTTTAGCTGTTGTGGTCGCCCTCTTCCATCTGCTGGCAAAATTGGATTTGTCATCCGCAAATAGTGTATGTCATCCTCTTTTCTGCATCTTTTTTTGGGTTGCTGAATTTTATGCTTTGCAGTTTCGTGTTTGTTTGCGGTATTCTCTTGGTGGTTTTGGCGCCATGGGGTTTATAGGTTTTGTTATAGTGGAGGGGTTTCTGAATAATTGCTATGTGTTTGTGAATTCTCATATGTTGTCTATGAGTTTAATGTCATCCAGTGTATTGGATTTTTATTGACTACCTGTTTTTTTTCTGTGTTACTTGAGTTTCAAGGCTATATTTTACGGGGGTCCTTTATTTTCCAGTGTATGCGTAGGATGCATGCCCTACGTGCCATATATTTTGTCTCCTATATTTGTCTGTGAGTTCCTTTAAAAGTAAGCTGGTGTGTCTGTCCTGAATTAGCTTATTGCCTCTGCCTGTGATTGTTCGTTGCTGGTAGTCGTGTTATATGCAGCCTACGGTTCGATCCTGGACCGAGCCTCTGGCACATACTATAATTTATGTGCTGCATTTATTATGCCAGTCTTACTTGCCTTTTGCTTGGAAAAACTTGATGCACATAACATGGTTGCCTTTTAATTTCAGCAGACAATGACTGGTTCTAAGATCCGGGTAACCATTCCTTTCCGTCCGTTGCTGCATCGAATAGCTGAGAAAATGCACTACTATGAACCCAGTTATTAGCTACTTGACAAACCTCGCGGAGGTGTTTTGGTCACTATTACGCCACAAGTCCCTGGCCTTATTGAGTATGCTTATGTAGGTGACCCAGGTGTCACCCTTAATCACTCCTGTGAACAGGCTGCACAGAGGGCAATTCACGACATGATTGACAAGTGTGTGGTTGTCGTTGAGGACATAACCTCTGCCATGCGAGCAGACCTCGCACTCTGTGGCAGCTACTACAGAGCAAAGCGGCTCGCACTTGAAAAATATGACACCACTGGGCTCGTGAGTAAGGATTGCAAGGGGGACAGGGATGTGCCGTCTCCAACCACTGCTACGGTTGACTATGTGTCAATTTTGCGCGCAATATTAGCACAGTCTAACATACTGGCTTCCCCTGTTGAGACGGTTGAGCAGGAGCCAGGTTCGTTCACTTCGTGGATGATCATGCCTGGGCCGGATGCTGTTCGTCCAGGTGCTTGTTTGTTTGGGGCAAAATCTCCGGACCCGGTTACAACAGAGGACAATTTGGCCAAGAAAGCAATAGCCTACCTTATTCCTTTACACAACATTGAGCTAATTGATGCCAACTATGACCCGTTGGTTGATAGGTATGCCGCTATTGCATGCGCATTAGAGCGTGAGACATACATGACTGTCAAGGAAAGAGTTTTGGGCATACCGGACGTTGTAATGTCTTCTTCTCTTTTACCTGAAGACGTCTGCACTGCTCCTAGAACACAGCTACTTCACATGCCAACCATTGCATCACCGCCGCTGTGCCCTAAGAAGAGAAAAAAAAATGCTGAAAATGCTAGCTCATCAACAGTCCGTAGCCCCTCCCCTTCTATGGCGTTTCCCAACGCTTTTATGGTCCTCCCGCCTTTAGACATGGCGCCTAATCGTACCAACGAACAGCCTATGTAGGTCGGCTGTTAAGGACAAGCTGTTCCCGATTTTCACTATGTTATCTATCCCTCTTTTGCGGCGTATATATTTCTTATGTTTGTGTGTAATATTTCCTAATTCTAGCTATTACAAAAGCCTTCAAATGCTTTTGTCAACAACTGTTCTCCTGATGTTCGCGCCTTTTGTTTTGTGTGTAATGGGAACAACACCTTTTTTACAGCCTGCTCCCGATATACCGCCTCTTGTCTGCGCTGTTTACGTTTAGTCCGCTGTTAGTATTCCGCTCTGCGTCGCACAGGTTACCTTCGCTGCAGGCTTGGCGAACTTAGTTCCACTTTTCCCTGACGGGTTGTAGCACTTCGATGACATAATTGCATCGTAAAATGCTACACGGCAGGAGACTATGCTACTGCTACCCAGAGTGCTTATTTTGTTCCCATTGAGAATACTCGTGAAATGTTTTGTAGATTGTAGAGGTCGATGGCACTGCTGTCTGGTCCCTCTTTTGGTTATATAGTTTCGCTGTCTTTTATGCGAGTAGTTCCTTTTTATGATAGTAGATGTGTGTTTGTAAGACTCGATTTGCGATTATTATGTTCAGCTGTAAGTGTATCTTCCTTACTGTCATGCTATGTAGTGCGTGTGATGCGTTCTCCTTGCTGTGTGGTTTGGGATCGCAGAGCTGCAGTGGTCACTTTACTTTACAAGTTACCTTACAGGTGCTAGGTTCGCATGCATTATACTGCCTGCCTTCTTTATTACGTGCGTCATGTGATTTCTCTGCATACTGTCTGTAGATCAGTAGGAACAGATCGTATGGTGCAGTTGTTATGTTTATTGCTGCTGCATGGCGGCATCAGTTGGCCAACAATCTGTAAGCATGGTTCTTGTTTTTAGTACTTGCACGCACACGATAAAAAGTCGCCACAGAATCAGCGAATGCTGATATTAGAAATTATGCTCTACTGATGTATGAACCCACGCGTTTTAGTCTGCTTCCCTCGAAAACCGCAGTCCCTTATACCTCGTGCAGTTTATTCTCTTTATCATGCAGATGTTTATAGCAACTACGTGCTTGGTCGTTTGTGATTAGTTGTAGTGCCGTAGGCAAGCTCTACGGAGTCGCTTTCCAGCAAGTCTTAGACAAAGTGACCTGACTTGTGAGTGCATTACTGTTGGCTGACAAGGCCACTCACCGCTCAATTGTTTCCAACTGCAGCAATAGAATCAGTAGCAAGATGTGATTTTGCCTATGTCTACACTCTAAATGACCAGTGTGTTGGTACTCCTTGAATGCTAACTACAAAGTTGGCTTACCCTTTTCCTTTAATATGATTTACTGCCTATGAGCCTGCCTACTGACATGGTGGGTCAACGTTTTCTATATATAAAGAAGACTCCTACGAGTTTCTATTTCGCAAACGCATAGTTATACTTCCAGAACGTGGTTCCTTGCATATCTTCTTCCCGACCAATCACCAATCTAAAAAGGTGCCCTCTCTTCACTTTACCACATTCTCTGTTATGCACATCCTGAATCGCCCTCTCAATTAGTCGGACTATTGTGTAAATTAATCCAAGAAATAGGTTATATCACTAATTGCATTTCATAGCTGACATCTACGCCTTCCACATGTTCACAGCACATACTGATATTCTCTTCCAATGTATATTGTCATGCTAATAGTAGTGACAATGTCGCTACGAGTGTTATAAGACCGTGTTGATTGTCACGTTTACCGTCTCCTCTTCCTTTTTAGCTATATTATATATGCAGTAGTGGGATAACGCTCTGTGCACTTGTTGTTACATTCTATAGAAATGCTGTCACCTCATATGCCTATAAATTAGCTTAGTCAGTTAATTAGCCGTTACATGTTCGACGTAGTTATGTTATGTGGTGCAGAACATTGTTCATTACATCATCACATTCTTTGCTGTCCTGCGTTGCTTATCTCCATGAGCCGGTGTCGCCGACATAGGTCGTGGTAGCATAATAAATAGTCGTGTGTACCCTTCGATGAAAGGGGAGAAAGAGGTGCGTATGACTACAGGAAATTCTTGCTTGCGTGTCTACCGCGTCCTGCTTACAGTCAGAAAATGGCTGTATATTTTGCTTGGCTTCACCGTGCCAGACCTTGTACTTTATTTGCTCTAAATTTTCCTGTATGCTTTCTATTCCACAGAGTGATGGCGGCGCCGGTTATACAGATTGCGATCCCTTTTCAGCCCTTTCTATCTCGAATTGCCAACTCTCTAGGGTTCTCGGAACCAGAATACAGTGCACTAGTTGCTGAAAGGACCATTGCTTCTGTCACCCTTAAGGCTGACTACAATCTTGAGACATATGTTTACGTGGGCGGTTCTGCATTGACCTTTGATGAATCGTGCAACAGAGCAGTAAGAACTGCTGTTCGTGATTTTATAGATAAGTTTGATACTTACATCAATGATTTTACGGCTAAAAAAAAAGACATGTATGCAAGGTGCGCTAATCTTTGCCGATTGAAGCGCCTTGACCTCGAGTGCTTCGGAAAAGGGCAGCCTAAAATGTCTCTAGAAGAGGAATTCGAGTTTCGCGAGATGAATCGCCTTCAGAGTGTCTCGCTGGACATTATGTTTGTTCTTATGACCATTACTGAGAAGCTGCCTGTTGAGTGTACCTCTGTTCATACCATTGAACATACCCCTCTCACATTCACATCATGGCTATCTATTCAACATCAGAAACACGGCCACGACCATGTATATATCTTTAGTGATGTGTGTGCATCTTCTGCTGCAGCAGAAACAGATCTTGCCTCTAAGGCTGTCGAGTATTTGGCTACCTTTTATAATGTGGACATAATCAATGCAAACTACTCCCCACAAGATGTTAGGTCTGCTGCCTTTGAGTGTGAATGTGCTCAGAATAGGCTTTTTGCTTTCAAGAAGCATGTCCTAGAGGTCCAGGGAGAATTTCCAGTCACTTCTTCTATTATCGAAGGTGAATGTACCACTCCTAAAGGTGCGATGTATTCTATTCCTCAGCCCAGTTCGCCACCCTTGGCTCCCAAGAGGCTGCGACCCTGCCCAACCACGGCATCAAAATTTGATGTTCAAGCCCTATCGTCTTCTGCTGTATCTCCAGATGCCATTAATAGCTTCTTTAGGAATGTTGGCCTTCCATGAAGGCGGTGCAGGCATATCAGCTGATACGTTGTTATGCTTGTAGCTGCAACGTGGACAGCCAAGTTTAGTGTCTGGATGTGTAATTCAGGTGTTGTATGGGCAGATGCAGTCCCAGTTAGATTTGTGTTTCACTTTGTTTTCATTTGCATCGAAGCTAACTGTCAGGTCAGCTTCAACATTTGCGTTTATTAAGCAGTCTTTTTATTTTGCCCATGGGACAGTGTCGAGACCAAATTTTCCGGGATGCAGGGTAACCAAATGCTGTAGACATGTAATGGATTAATGTATGGCCAAAATGCAACGTAGTTGGGGTGATGCACTCACTTCGTTAAAGAAAGTAGGTCGAACAAACAAACAGTCCACTTTAAAAAAAAACTGTGTAGAACAAAGCTGCGCTTGTGTACAGTGCGTAGACAGGGCACAATCGAATTGTCCAAGGCAGCACCACGCGAGTGTCTGGACCTCACAGTCGTCCCCGGGCTGCCTACGCCAGGAGACCAGAACCAAATTGACCAACCCCTAACCCTTCACATCTTCCAGTACCAGAGCACAAGCCCTGACCCGTCTCCAAAAAGAGAAAACATACCCGAGAAACTTTTAATTTGACCAGAATCTTTGCCACCAATGTGCCCGAACAGAAGATAGACACACACTTCATATCTGCTGGAGTAAACCACTATACGTACTAGATTAATATGGATTTACATCAATTGTTGCATAATAGGCGAGTTTTGAGTTTTATAATAACTCTTAAAACTAAATAGTTAAGCAAGACAGCATCCAGGTCGAGAAATTAGATTGCAGTAAAAAAAAAATTATGTAAATGCATGTAATCGTGATATTTAGATATTGCTCTGAAATCTTTTAAATCGTTCGAAAAATATTAATTCTAAATTCAAACTTTATTATCATGCATTATTATGCTGATTTTATGAAATTTTATACTATATCATAAATAGGATATGTCGTTGATCTAAAATATTGACGAATAAACATCTGCGTCTTAGACCAACTCTCAAGGCTTAAGTATATAACAAGCTGATTACATTTTCTTTTTTTGTTATAAATTACGGAGAGACAAGGGCGTTAGTTCACTTAGAATCGTAACCCTTAAAAGTTTATGGGGAATGTGACCATTCTTCTGAGTCGTTCCCACTGACACATAACGAACATAATATATTATCAAGTTACAGTTCAACTGTTTGGTTAGTTTAACTGAAGCACTTCCAAATATGATTGCAAAGTATTCAGTGTAGAAGTTATCTTATTGACCTGTCAATTCTGCCCTCGTATTGACCACTAGTACCTACAATTTTTCCAGGTGGAGGACGCTGCCACACTCAACCCTCCCCATTTTATACTGCAGGAAGTATAATTTGCGTATGTAATGTGATGGAGATTTGGGTCACCTCACTGCGTATGTAAGACTATACCCAAACTGCAGGAAAAGTGGTTCGATTCTGCGTTGGAGATTTGGTTGGAAAAAAAGAGAGAATTACCATTGTTTCTGCGTGGTTCCTGTTTTTTGGGAGAACGGTTGCGATTTGTTCTACTTTTCCTTCTATCTTACTTTTCCTTCCTTCCCTCTCATCCATTCAGCTCCCATAATCATCTTATTTAGTTCTTTGTGCAGGTTTCAACTATTGTTTCAGTCATGGGTATTCGGTTACTGGTGGTGAATTACGATTTCTCTCAACCATTTTTTTTCTCTTTGTGCCAGATCAACCACGCTGTTATGGTGTGGGCACGACAGTTTTGTGCTTCAATTTCGAATATTCGGTCTAATATGAAAAAAAAACTCTGGTTAAAGTGTCAAAAAATAGACTATGAGACACAGATTTGTTGACGCTTAATCATGGATTATTTGAACAACCTTACCTCTAACCATTGAATGACCCCAACTTTACTGCGTATGAACTAACCCGATTTGAGACGACAGAATTACAGTCAATAGAAGACCAAAAAAAAAAAAAACTAGCGGAGACTAAGAGCAATAGCAATGCTTGTAATTCCACACAAGTTTTATTTGTCACCAGAAATATAGAATCATATCAAGAAATAGTTATTCTTTCTCGATAGTCAAGTTGCATAAGTTTATTATGGCCCCTTCGTTCCATTCTTCTAGATGTATGAAACCGATTTTCTACTCTAACGATCGTTTCCGTGTAAGGGCCCCAATCTTTTAAATCACAAGGATTTGGGAATTCTTTAGATGATACGCAAATTCTTTAATATTGCCTTTGCTGCTGGCCTAACAACAAATCTTTATAGTTACTATTTACAATGACAGCTCAGATACACTAACAATTTGCAGCTGAATTTATTTGTTAGGGTAACTGAGATACTTGCAGACATAATTGCATGCTTCTTAGAGTTGATGTGATGCCTTCCTCAACTGTCAAAACTTCCCTTCTGTTCACCACCTGTACCCGATATTTTACTTCCTGCAGCCTGTTGCTACACTCAGGCCTCCCCGCTCTATGTGCCACTGACTTCACAACACTTACCCTCATTTTCTCCTCGCCTCCCCATGCCCTCCACATTTTAACTAAGACTGATTAGTTTGACGCCCTCTTCCTGTTTGTTGAGACTGTGTACAGGCAACAGGTAACTGCAAATAGTGGTGGCTGAGCATAGTTTGCCTTACACTTTGAGTGGCAGCTAAGCTTCACCTATTGTTAGAAATAGTGCACGCATTGTCGCACGTTTTTAGGGACCCCTTCTCTCATTTGCCTATTCCGTACCTTGTAGACAGTTTACAATGGACTAGAACTTCTCTTAAGTTTCTTTACATGCATCCTGATTTTTTTTTATCAAAAACAACAGCAGGACAGACAACATGCATCGCATAATTTTAGGCTGCTGCCACATTTTTGAATAAGTATGGTTCCTTGCAATGTTTACGTCTTTGCGATCGCTGTGCACTTGATGTTATGTTACATGAATGCTGTCATGCTTTAATTTTTTGGTGGTGTCCTCGTTTCCCTTCGTTGTTTGCTCTTCTCTTTTATATTATGCATGCCGCTTTGCCTGTGTAATGATCGCAACCCTTACGTCAAATATGAACGATATACGGCCCCACAAATTACCGGCTCTCCACATGAAACAGTCGCACTTCTGCATTGTCTAGATGAGCAGGATGGCACTCTAACATTTTCAAGAGCGCAAATCCGCTACATAGATCTGAATACAAGTATCGCTTGTACTGCCGTCAATGCCCTTTAGATTTACAGTGCAACATAAAACATTCGGTCCCCCTGAGGGCCGCGTTTACCACTCCTTCCTTCTTTGTTATGTACAAATTGCTGCCTTTAGAGACCGCTTGCATATATGCAGACCCATGGGTGGCCTCGATTAAATGGTAATTCTGTTTTCTGAAATTCGCTGCAGGATTAGGCACAATCAGATATAGACTGTGAGCTTCAAAGGGCACGGCGCAAGGTGATTTGTGTTGTGCGTTCTGCTAGATGGGTAATTTTTCCAGACGCCATGTTAACAACCCAGCTCATTTCTAAACACGTAGCGCTAACAACTGTGCTTGTGCAGAGGGCTCGCACACTCCACCCTATGAAAAGGGCGTGGCACAACGCACCAGGGTTTCAAGAAGACAGCCGGAGTTTGGTGAGAATGAGTTAAGTTTATTTCCAGTCTTTACGAAACACCCCCTCTTTGGCCTTTCATCCACAATAAGATTAACCATGAAACGTTCCTCGTTTCTGGTCCTTAGGCTTGGAAAAAACTGTCCTCCTTGTAACTCCGCTTATTTAGAGTGTCTGTTGCTGCAGAGTATTAGCCATTTTGATTTCGAGTACCAGGCATCCTAAGATTAGAAATAGATACACTGATAGTCTAGCAGTTATTCTCGAAGAACTAAATTATGTGTGTCGTGCTCCAGAAACCATATGGAACCCAAAACACAGCTGCCCACAAGAAAACAGAACCGCCAAACAGCAGTCGTAAACGGAGGTCAGTTCACTTTTTACTTCTACCGCGTCACATATTGCAAACAAGCCTCATACTGCTCAATCCTCTGTAGTGTGCGTCGAGATATCTGTGATGATGCCAACAGTAAATGTGCGGGGGGCGTACCATCTTTCCCTGGTGACAAGGGCACGGTAAAGCAAGCCAGGGTTTCAAAACGGCTAGCTGCATGTGGTGGGAGCAGATTCAGTTTATTTCAGCCTTCACTCACGCGCCTTTTTTTCCCCGCCCTCTACCTGGAATAGGATCCACCATGGACTATGTAGTGTTTCTATCAGTTTGTTGAGTGAAGAGGGCTTGCCCTAAAATAATACCACTTTCTAGAATTACTGTTACTCTGTTTGCCGAGTTCCACAAAAAAATCCAACACCAACCGCCAACACCCGAAATCCAAACACCGCGTTGAATTTGACATGCTAAAATAAAGGAACTGCACGGTCGTTTCAGTAGCGAAGTCCACGGTTGACAAACTGGAATGGCCCATAATGCGCCCCCAAATTCAGTAGCCACTTAGGCCCTAAAGAAACCACAGACCAACCACAGAATGAAATAATTGGAATGATACAACATCCGCCCTAAGCATACCCTGACGAAAGATACATCATCCATTCTTAATATTTTATCTGCATGTCCTACGTTTCAGAGAGCAGGGGGAATCCAGCGCCCAACCATCCCCGAAAAAACAGGACCGCAAAATCACAGGTATAGGTGAACAGCTGCCTTCTTCACTTTTATCGTGCACTGTTCTACTGCCACCAGCGTAAAAAAAAATCACAACGAATCCGCCATTGCCTGCAGGTGACACCAGCTCTGCCAAGGGCCACAATGCTTTGCGGACTCGGTTATCTGCAAGGCAAGCACAGACGTCGGCAACTGTGTCCAGGTCTGCACTCAGTTTGCCTAGCTCACTTGTGACAGCTCTGTAACTATGCACAGTGTTCAGGATAACGCCCTTTTATAATGTATGACAGAAGCACAGGCACAATGATGCCATCAGGTCGGCGCAGAAAACGTGTGACACCAGTTGTGTAACAAATACAAGGTCTGAAAGTCGCCATGCAATTTCTGCACTACACTATTCGTAGCTTGTGGGTGCACAACCAATGACTTAGTTCTTGCGCTGCAGGTCACACGCTTCCAGTCCAGGCGGACCAGGTCAAGCGTACCAGAAATTCGCGGAGACATGCGCAACTCATTTCCATGGCCGACAGGTTTGGTTTCTCCGTCTCGTTCTGGCGCAGCTGTATGCTCTTCAAATATCATCGGCATCACCTAAAAAATATTACTCTTACAACACCGCCGATAGGAGCACAGCTACGCCGCATCCAAAGAAAAGGGGGAGACCAGCTGCACCAAAAGCGCGGGCAACTATTGGCCTTCCACTGCCAAAGGCATTACTACAGTTGTCTGGACCCACGCGATGCAGCAAATGTTTTGCGAAACTGTATGCCTATGAATCGAAGAACCTGTGTTGCAACCATGGCTCGGTTCGTCTCCCAACGGTACAGATGCTCCAGGCACTTGTGGACTTGTACACTGGGACGGACGATGATGCAGTCCACTTTAGGAAGTATGCGCGAATTTATAATAATCTCTTTGCATTTAGCTCGATCGGTGGACAGTTCGATGCCAAAACAGTTAAGGGTATCTATGTTTTCAAACTGCAAGGCCAGATCTATCATAATGTACTAGATCTGTTACCCAGTGAAGAGAATCCAAAGTATTTGTAGCTATATTTCTACGATGGTCAGCACGAGGCCGAAAACCGAGCTGGATGCTTCACAGAACTACGCCAGAGCATCATTGACATACTAATACAGGTTACAGCTGACAACCCATACGCTCGCTTCTTCCGTTTGTTGCAGGAAATAAACGTTACACACGAAACACAAATTGTCCTGTGCAAAAATCCAAAGCAAGATCAGCGGGTTTATAATGCACCCACGTGTGATGAGGTTGCTGCTATCTGGCCAAACAGGTCTGGGTCAACCGAGACAGACGGCCCTTACATTATCGTGCACGGAACTGCGTCAACAATTGACAGAATCAGGCATTACTATGGCTGTTACGATCCGCTGCAGTATCCACTTCTGTTCCCAAATGGAGAAACCGGCTGGCACCCAGCAATTGGCAAGGCAAAGGCTTGCACGACCACATCACGCGAGGACTTGCTTGTCGACAACGTTGTCGACACTGTGCTCATTGTGGAAGCATTGTTGGAACTAGAAGCTCAACGTAAGTTCCGTTCAAACCTTGAATTGGTGTTGCCTTTTTTGGGCGCCCTAATCACAGAAACTGGAGTTGTGATCCGAACAAATATACAATAATCTGTATTTATTAGTGCGACGGTGCGGACATGCATGTTACGCACAGTCAAAACACACCAGAATAACAGGGGAGATTACTTGATGGCAGGTGAGACCCATGACGATCCTGAGAATGGGAAGCGCGTTTCATGTCGTTCCTACTATTGCTACAAGCTGCAGAACCGGCCATCCAACCTGATGCTAAGAGCTGGTCGCTGTCTGCAGCAGTATATCGTTGACATGTATGTGAAGATTGAGAACACGCGTCTAGACTTCCTAAGGAACAATCAATCGACTATACTAGCCAAACTATACCAGGAGGTATTGGATACCATAGACGCAGGGGAAACCTGTGCTGCAAATGTCGGCCGCCGAGTTATTTTACCACCGACCTACATAGGAGGCCCACGAGACATGCGAAAAAGATATCTAAATGCAATGGCCCTTGTGCAGCGGTTTGGAAAGCCCGATTTGTTCATCACGATGACGTGCAACGTGAATTGGCCAGAGATCAAGTCAGAGCTTGCGCCGGGTGAAGAGGCTCAGAATCGGCCAGATATTGTGTCCAGGGTTTTCAGAGCAAAGCTGGTCCACCTAAAAAAACTGATTATGGAGAAGCATATTTTCGGCGAGGTTAGCGCATTCATATATGTAGTCGAGTTCTAGAAACGAGGCCTCCCGCATGCTCACTTATTAATAATCTTGAAACCTTCATACAAGTTTAAATGCCCTGCCGACTTTGACAAATTTGTGTCGGCTGAAATTCCGAGCCCCGAGCCACAAACTGCTGCCCTTAGAACTTCAGTTCTTAAGCATATAATGCACGGGCCTTGCGGTGATATGAACCCGCTTTGTCCATGCATGACCAAAGAGGAATCTGTTGGCAAGTGTAAGTCTGGTTACCCAAAGAAATTTGCTGCTCAGACTACCAACAATGCCGATGGTTACCCAATGTACCGCCGCCGTCCAGATGGTGTTCGCGTTACGGTGCGCAGGCACACACTTGACAACCGCTGGGTGATACCGTATAATCCATATTTATTGGCTTTGTTTGACTGCCATCTAAATGTGGAGGTGTGCTCAACAATTCAAGCCGTGAAGTACTTGTACAAGTATGTGTACAAGGGCCATGACAAAATAGGATTTGACATAGCTGCTGGGTCTGGCACACAGGTGGTGGACGAGATTGAACAGTACCAGTCGAGCCGCTGGGTATCACCATGTGAGGCAATTTGGCGAATTTTCGCTTTCCCACTTTTTGAGATGCACCCTCCGGTCTTAACGTTACTAGTCCACCTTCCAAACATGCAAACACTGCATATCAGAGGCCATGAGAACCTTTCAGCTATTGCTCTTGACTCAAAACGGTCGCAGACTGGGTTGACGGAGTATTTCAGCTGCAACGCCTCCGTGAACCAGCATGCATACTCATACTCGCAGTTCCCAGAACATTTTAGGTGGGATGTGGCCAGCAAAACATGGGTGAAAAGGAAGAACAGACA
Organism: Agrostemma githago; assembly: GCA_958450325.1. NCBI lineage: Eukaryota > Viridiplantae > Streptophyta > Magnoliopsida > Caryophyllales > Caryophyllaceae > Agrostemma > Agrostemma githago. Next base: position 8,115,688 of record OY288256.1, on the reverse strand, counting down.
ACTGTGCGTAGGTAGAGTTGTGTTCGTCTCACCGTCAGAAGGGGAGCGCTATTTTTTGCGACTGCTTTTACTACATGTTAAAGGTCCTACGTCATTTGAGGATTTGATGACAGTGGAGGGTGAGAAGTGCGCTACTTTTCAGGAGGCTGCCCTGAAGCTGAAACTGGTAGAAGAAGATGACACCGTGGATTTGTGCTTGGCCGAGGCTTGCGAAATTCAGATGTCGTCCGCTTTAAGACGTCTTTTTGCAACCGTTCTGATCTTTTGCCAGCCAAAAGACCCGAACGCCTTGTGGAGTAAATACGAGGCCTACCTAGTAGATGATTTCACCTATCCTAATAAGATGTCACCGCCAGCAGCAACACGTGCAGCAGCCGAGGAAGTGGAACGGTATCTAGAAGCGATGGGACATTCTTTGAAGTCCTTTGACTTGGATTTCTTGACAGAGGAAAGCACTGATGAAATTCGCAGGACCAAGGACATTCTCGATGCGCTGGATGCACCTGTCCCAGATTTCTATACACGTGCCATACAGCAGCTGAACACTGGGCAGCGAGCAGCATTTACAGCAATTATACAGGTCGTGCAGGAGAGAAACCCGACGCCTTCTTTGTGGGTGTCCCTGGTGGCACCGGAAAAACTTTCCTCTACAATGCGTTGTATGCAGAGGTGCGGTCCATGAGTAAAATAGTTTTGCCAACGGCTACGTCTGGGATAGCTGCGTCAAATATACCTTCTGGCCGTACTGCACATTCCAGATTTAAAATACCCATAGATGTGGACGCCTCTCTTGCATGCGCTGTCCCAAAGCAGGGTAGCCTTGCTGCTCCTATAAGGGAATCGAGCTTGATTATATGGGATGAGGCGTCTATGGCACGTAGGGAGAATATTGAGTCCCTTGATGCGATACTTAGAGATCTATGTGATCCAGGCAGTCTGTTTGGTGGCAAAGTCGTTGTCTTTGGAGGAGATTTCAGACAGGTATTGCCTGTTGTTCCTAACAGGTCACAGAAAGAGGTTGTTGCGGCAAGTTTGGTGGCGTCACCGATATGGTATAAGCTAACTAGATTTAGACTTACAGAGAACATTCGGGCTAGGGAAGACCCTGAGTTCTCTGATTTTTTGCTGGCACTCGGTGACGGGAGACTAGAGAGCGCGGAACAGGCTCACATTCCGCTACCACAGGGAATCACGTATCTTGAAAGGGAGCCTGGTGAACAGTCCATTGAAACAGTTGCGGAACTAACATTCCTCAGTCACAGGCGCCCTGTTCTGATGCCAGTCTATTCACGAGTTGCGCTATACTGACTCCGATTAATGAGGACGTCGATGGTATAAATAGCACCCTTATTGCGCGCTTCCCCGGAGAAGCCGTAACTTATCGCAACTTCGATGTGCTGCTGGATGACGCCTGCAACATCTACCCGACTGAATTTGTTAACAAACTCTGCCCTGGGGGTATGAGCCCACACGAGTTAGTCCTGAAACCTGATTGCCCTATAATCTTGCTTCGCAATATACTGCCATCGGAAGGTCTTTGCAATGGCACTCGCTTAATTTGTAAGCGCTTCTTCCCAAACCTTATTGAATGTGTAATAACAACCGGGTCTCATGAGGGGGAACACGTCTTTTTCCCACGTGTTAAGCTCCGCCCACCATCACCCACCAGCTACCCTTTCCAGTTTCAGCGGACTCAGTTCCCGATTAAGCTAAGTTTTGCAATGACGATAAACAAATCGCAGGGCCAAACTCTCTCAAAAGTTGATGTATATCTCCCCAAGCCCTGTTTTGCACATGGCCAGCTATATGTGGCCTTGTCACGCGCTAGAAAAGCAGACAAAGTAACCGTCATCTCTCCACCACCGCCGCCACCGAACTCTTCTGGGTCTATAAAAAATGTCATGTCTTATGACGTCCTGCGTCTTGCCGATATAATTTAAAGAGTGTCCCTTTTTTGGCTGTTTGCTGGCTATAAGTAGCTGCCAAGAAAAAAAATGCACGCCAGCAACTGCTGCGCATACAGTGATCGCCAAACTTGTGCCTTCTCCAAGTGTAGCTGCTTGCAATGGTAGGTGTGCATACATAAATCGTCAGCCTTTTGGTAGGTACGGATGGAGCACCGTCATGGAATTCCACGATTGGCGTGCTAATATGCATCCTGCTTGTTACTACTGCTCATACATGTTGAATGCACTCCCATTACCTACGCACCCGCAGCTGTTGACAACCAATTCCTGTTGTATCGTGTGTACACATATATCTAATGCACACGAATTTGCGCTATCGATGTAGATGCATGGCAGTGTGGCACAACTCCAACCATTAAGAGCCAACCAATGACAACAAATCTTGGTCGTGCCCTGTATATGCCTATGACCAATGTAAAAGTCGCTGTTCCTGTTTCATTATTAATGTAATATATGACGGGTTACTAGAGCTGCACACCACAACACCCACTCATCTGGTTATTCACTGTTACCTTATCTATTTAGGTTCGCCGCGGTTGTTACCACATTACATAATCATTCTCCGTCCCTGCTGTGCGTCATGCCATTTAAAAGTCGAGGAATATACAGACATTTGACGGTTCCTCGAAACTACCAAACTAAAAAAAAAATCGCCTCATCCCAGAGTACATGAATTGCCGTGCAGCCAAGCATTCATAAGGCCCGACAAGTTTCAGGACAAATCGTTATGACTTTCAGACCATGCGCACCTCATACATCACATGCTCAGAAATCGAGCCAAACTAAGTGGCCACTTCTTATTCACAGATATAACTACGAGCTTCACCTGTTCAGTTTAAATGGACTAAACTCCATTAATCAAGTCGAAAACCTTAGTACCCTATTAGTTCAATCTGGACAGAAAGTAGGTAAGGTGATGTATGTCTAAATGTTAGCACTGCTTCTCTGAACACCTAAACCAGATAGTCGTGTCAGCAGGAGGTGCCTTACAAGTTTCAATCTTCAGTTTGCAAGGTACATGTGGTTGCAGTGGAATCATACAAGCCACCCTTCATTGACAGCAAAGATGTGACAACTCACATTCGCTTGCTTACAAGTTCCACCTTACAGTTTGCAACTGCAAAATCATGTCTGAAAGTCTGCATCATCAGTGGCGGGTAACAGAACATCATTGCTCTTTGTCTGCCAGCTATTTTGAGTTTGGTCACGACTTAACTTTCTGTGCCTGATGCAAGGGATAATAACATTTTATAAGGCCAATTACAATCGATATACTCCACATAAAATTCTTACGCCATGTCATTCTCTTCCATTCTTTTAAAAACCACCATAGAATTAAAAGATACTTCACATGTATGAAACATATGGTACATTTCCAAAGAATCCACAAAAATATTCCACACCTTTTCCCAAATATTCCACAAAAAATTGAGAAAGTGTTTGGTAAAATGTCAGATATGGTGTGAATAAATTTGAGAACGTGTTAGAACGGTGTGACTAAATTATGATTTTAAGTTTACATTTTAAACTCATATACATATAGAAGTTTAAAGTTTACTTGTAAATCACAGCTCCAGCAAAACAAAGTCACTGCCTGATATGCCTTTCATTAGGAACAAGTTCCTCTCCGTTAATTACTCCTCCCTCTCCATTACTCCTAATTACTTTTTGAAGGGTTAATATTCGTTTTTTGACAATCCAACGGTTATCGATTTAGATGAAGTTGAGAGCCATTAATGATTTGTAATTGTTTTGTTATGAGTAATGGAAGATAACGGAAGAAAAAAATAATGAAGAGGATCCATACTCCATTTATTACTTGTCAATTCATATCACAGTTTAAGATCTTTTTGATAGATTTGTTAGTTTTTTTTTAGGAGACAACCCAAAAAAATACAAAAAAGATGTCGCGTGGTGTGCTTACATTGCTTTAGATAGTACACTCTGCTCGCAGAGGTATGCAAATCTGGCCTCTACACATGCAGCACGTGCTTTTCACTTTTTCATAGAAATTCAGAAATATGGGCACATAAGTGACTACACAAATGACAAACAATTAGTCTGAAGTAATAGTTTGTCATCTGGTAAGATAAGATGAAAGTGCGTTTGGCGTAAACAATCAACCAAATGAACGTTATACATCGACGTTAGCACAAAATCTAGAAAACTTTGGCGTAAGTATGGCGACAAAAAAATCACACCTAACCTCAAACCGATTCTTTTAGATATTATCTTCATTTTCTTACTCGCACCCAAATTTTAGAGGAACTCCTGTACCACGCAAACAAGGCCGTTGATAGTGTGCCAACATACACGTACTTTGCCTATGAATTTAGCACCTCATACCAACCCAAGTTTTCATTTTGTCGGTTGCCAAAGAGAAAACAGCAGACAAGATCTCGCATTCTCAGCCCGATGTGAGGAGCCGACCTTTTAAACGGAAACACAACCCTAGGATGAATGAAGTATTTCCTCTGGTCGTCTTTTTAATGTGTCACACCAATGACACTGATTAACACGCCACATCTACACGAGTCTACTATGTATAATCTAACGTCTTCTAACTCGCACCTAAATTCAAACACAACTCCTATACCGCGTACACAAAACCATTAGTAGTGTGCCATCATACACGTACTTCATCTGTGCAACTAGCGCTTGAAACCAACCCAGGTTCACACTTATTCGGTTGGGAAAAAAGAAAACAACAAACAAACAAAAAACGATTTGCCCCCGATGTGAGGGGTGCAGTTTGCGAACGGAAACATCTCTTTAAGACGGAGAAAATATTTCTTTTGTGGGGGCATAATCGTCCGATTCGTTGCAACGTGTGAACAAAAAAATAGAGTGCTTTGTTTCATGCTATATATTCATTTTGCGCGCTCCCTCATACAATTTGAGCAACAGAAAAACAAAGGGGGTAGGGATCCTTACACTCCAAACAAGAAAATATGTTCTCTTCCCTTCTACATCTTCTGAGATCTAATTCCGCATTATTTTGCAGGTCACCGCCATGAAATCGTCCACAGTATTTTTATCTGACCTCAATGGCACCAGCAAGAACTACAAGGTCAAGGTCAAGGTTATCGAAAAAGGGAGACCTAAGACGTCCACGAACAAGGGTGTTGCGTACCAGAGTTTACTACTCCAGGATGATAAAGTTTGTGCCTCCGGCTAATAGATTGATGTTTTCTCTGCCTTACTTCACCTGCTAGATGTTTGGTTCCCTACTACCGAACCCTACATCCAATGTGATAGATGTGCGCACCTGTAAATAGGGGTGCCCACGATTCATGCTGGTAGTTAGATAACTGTTCGCTGGCATGTTCATACTCAGTGCCTACATGGTTGTGCCTGCAAAAAAAGAAAAACTATTGGACCTTGTTTTTTTGGTACAGCTGCTCTCGTTTTGCCGTCCTCAAAAATTTTAGATGGAATCATTTTCCTTGAGCACTGTGCTTGCTGATATAATTGCGTCTCTATGATGAATACTGTTAGTAATATGCCTGGTTCGGATGTTGTTGCCATCTATCCACAGACCCATATGCCATTTCACCCTTAGTGATTCTTGCTAATTTTTGGTGCCAGATAGCCCTTTCATTCATCAGTATCTGTCTTGCTTGTTAATTATATCTGCTGAGATTTTCATGGATTCAGGGGAATAGAATGAGGGGAGCCTTGTTTGGAGACCAGATCGATAGCTATAAAGGAGCTTTGGTGTACAACGGTGTCTATGAAATTGCAAATGCTCCAATTAAACCTGTCAGTGACCGGTGGAAGATGGACCCTGCAGATTTAAACTTCCAGATGTCCTTTGGACGCCAAACCATTGTGCAACCTGCAGCTGAGAATTCTGGCCCGCCAGTGCCAGATTACAAGCGCATCTCCCAGCTGCCAAGAGCTTTTAACCCAGCTGAAAAATATGGTAGGAGCTCGGGCACACCATTTTCCGCGTTTGCACGCAGGGAAGGACTAGCACATATAAAATGCGTTACAGATTACTAATAAAGTTTACTTCTCTCTGTATATTTCTGCAGACGTTCTTGGGATTGTCCTATACGTAGAGGAAACAGCTAGGCAAATCGCAACCGCACAACAGCGTGAATACTCTGTCCGCGAAATATTTGTGATTGACCAGAGGTGCGCCTTCTAGCTAAAAAAGTACACTCCCTAGATTCTGTACAACTAGCACAGTATTACTCATATTTTCGCACATTCATAAAGCTCACAGCAACCTCTGACCATCTCGGCTTGGAATGACTTGGCGGAGAATGAATGTGCACAGCTTGATGGATGGCATGAAAAACTCAGTATTGTCGGGTTCACGGCCCTGAAAGTCACCGCACACAAAGGTGTGTCTAACTTCTACAAGTTCAGTAGCCCTGTTTACAAATGCCTATGTCAATCAGTAACAGATTTACATTACCACCTGCAGGGTTTTCAATGTCGACGACCATGTCCACCACATTCATCGTGGATCCTGCAGGAGACATGGCAGACACATTGCGCACATGGTACGCTTTACCCTTCAATCTTTAGCAAAGGTTTTGTTTTAATACAATTTTCATGCACCCTGCAGGGCTGGACTAAATCATAGCTCTCTCCTTGATGCACAATCACGCATTCTTAATGTCAAGTTCTCGGCTGGTGGACTACATGTCACAAACGGAGCAGCCATACTAGTTAAAAAGGTGTGCCGCAGTTTAACAGTTTCAGCCAGACCTCCCTGTCTCTACTTGCCTCTTCATCTTCAAGTGGCCCATGACTTTTGCCACCACCACTCTACAGTTCCCTTCTTATTAGCCGCTTTAGATTTATCCCCAAATGACTATCCTCTTACATCTACCATATTTTTAAACACTAGAGACTCTAACAAAACATACCTGTGTCTGATATCCAAATTTGGAAGACAAAAGGCAGGCGCATCATCCACCCGTTTCGCTTTAAAAAGTTGCAGTGTAGTATATAGTCAGCCATTACCTTTACTGCATCTTTTTTATAAGAATTTGGAGGTACTATGCATTCTCTCTAACCTTTAAGCCAGCTTTGTTCCTAATAGGTGGAACCAAATTTGTTGCAGAGTCATGACACATTACCAGAGGAAAGGCATAGGCTGAAGATTGTGATTCCTGACCCCCAATTTGACAGACTCAATGCCTACCTTGGGTGCACTTCTTGCGGGAAAAAAACAGACACTCCAGTAGGCCAAAAATTTAATTGCGAAGGGTGTTCGCAAAGAGGAGCTTTAAGCTGTCCAAGGTAAAGGCCACCATAGAAAATAACAGGTCCTGAGATATACCTCTATAGACAAATTACATTTAGAAGCTAAAACTAACACAGCACTGTCACAGGGTCACCTTCCAGTGCCAGGTCTCAGATGGCACAGCTATGTTACCCCTAACTTTTTTCAGCGCAGACGCCGAAACACTGTTCGCTGTGCCAGCTGAAGACCTCTTTCGTATAAGACACACGGTAAGTGCCACTCTGTGACATCACTCTTCCATTTTTTTATGGCTGCCCCCTCACGTTTACCACTGTGCTCTTTTTATGCACACAAACCCCTCTACCATTTCGCTTTCCCTTACTTCATTCCCTCAGATCCTGTGATTATGTTAGTTCAGACCTTCTCAAAGTGAACTACATGTTAATACCTTCTGAAACCAAACTACATATTTATGCCATATAGGATGACATCGACAGGTTCCAAGTGCTCGGTGAGAGGCTGAAGACGCACCAGACGCTCATTGAAATTGGTCTAAACGGTCTTCTCTCCCGAAATGGAATCCTTCACTGGGTACTAAAAAACGTGGTCAGTGACAATGCCCATGCTGGAAGCTTGCCTCTGCACTCACCAGACAACACCTCAAAACCAGCAGTAACCCATTTGACCAAACAACTCCCCATTCTGACACCAACGGACACAACAACTGCCACATTATCTGTGCACAAGGACCATTCTCTGCAGCAACCAGAAATGGCCCTAGAGGACCATGCACATACACCTGCCAGGAAAGCACACGAAGACGGAAAGGAGGCTCCAGACACAGAACTCAGCACACCTCCAAGGAAAAAACAGCTGCTCCTGCAAACTGAAAATGCCCCCGCAACACCTGAGCAAACGATGAAGGCACCTGCAGCCACTCATACTGCTCTATTAATTTGTACTGTTAAGCAAGAGGCTGCTGCAGAAACCAGACGCATAGCTGCCACCACAAAACAGCCAGTCGGGACACAGGCCGCAACTGGTGCACCTTCAATTTCCCAGTAGCCTGCAGCACGCAGTGCTGACAGTGACGCTACCCATCCATGACTTCTCTACGGTAGCACGGATTACCCTACCTTTTGAACAGCACTCATCCTGAGCAAAGGCCATTTTGACGGTGCATAGTTGGAAACCAAGCTAGACATATGCTAAGTACTTATGTCATGTTTTCGTATGGCTCAGTCTGTCTATGAATAAGGAAGCACGCAGTGCGACTTCCAGCTGGGTTAGGTTCAGTACCTTCTGTATTGTACCTTTATCTATGGGACCTGCCTTTGTCCGTGTGACTAATGTCTGCTGGTGTGCTGGATTTTGGAACCATCGTACTACGAACTTATTGTAAAGTTGCTGTCATTTGTAGTGCACCAAGTTGTTTGCTTACCATGCATTTCTATGCTATTTCCCTTTGTCAGGTCGTTCGTTTACACCATCCTTCAGCATACCTTATGTCTCATGAGGCCCACGCTTTACTAGCTCTGAACTTCATATCATTATAGCACCGATTGCTAACAGAATCAGAGTAAACAAGTCATGTTCAAAAGCTGGAAAAACTGCCTCATAAAGACACATTCAATCAAACAACTTTGCAAAACATATAACGAGCACTGTAGGCACATTGTAGAACACAAATGCAAGAATGCAAAGAAACTTGTCAAAAGAAGACAGTCTCCAGCAACGCCTGCCACATTTTCTCTCACACGAGAACTACCAGTACTATACGCATGTACTCAGTTATCAACCTTCACGTCTTTAACAGGAACTCAGCGATACCTAACTCTGTGCGACTACCCCTCCACATAACCCTAATGAGAAAGTGACACTCCCACACAAATCATGAATTGGTAGCTAATAAACTATACGAACACCATATGTTGGTTGAACACGTTCTTCGAGCGACGCTTAGACTACTAATACGAATACATAGCCCAATAAAGCGCCAGTCCCCATAAAAGGAAAAAAAACAATGTGACGCCGATTGCCAATTGCCTTCATGCAGCCACATTTAGTGTACACATTCTGCTACAGATTGCCCACCTGCTAGCAGAAAAAGGCAATGGCCCAGCCCACAGAAGAGCGGTGCCGCAGCTTAACCTAAACCCAAATTGGTCGCACCTGAATATGCCACAGCCTGCCTAAATCCTACAATGGCCCATATTATAGCCCCCAAGAATACTATATTTTTTGCAAGCCCAAAAAAAAGGGGACAGACACAGACACGCCTTTAGCTAGACTGAAAAGTATGCACTTAATGTGGCTACTTCCTACTGCATCTGCCTATACGTCACATTTAATCAGCTGAGTTAAAGACACATCCTGCACTAATTCACCTACTTTCCTCACAAAAAAAGACCTCCCACTCAATTACCCCCACCAGGTTCATTAGCACAAAGCAAACCACTCCTTTCCTCCCCCCTCCCTGAGAAACAGACCAGCAATAAAGGCCCAGTAAAAAAAGACTAAATATTGTGCTTCCCGAGTTTATTTTTGCTGCATGTGTTCGACCTCATCAAGAACAGTCACAGGGTAAGTCTTCTGCTCCTCATCACCTTTCGCTGCTATAGTTCACATCACTCACGGCAGACTTCCACAAAAATGCTAACTTTGTTCATTGTCGTTGCGTCAGATGCATTGTGTTTGGAGAATCTTGTATGGATTCATTGTGCCTCTATCTTTCATGCTATTGCTCCTATTTTTTGGAATTTTAGACATTTTTTCCCGGTCTTGTGTCTTTATCTGCTTCATTCAGCCTCTATATGCACAAAATGATGTCAGCTACGATGAGTTAGAATATCAGCCACAGAATAACGTGTGCTAGATTGTACAGGCTAACACTCGAGACTCATGGAAAGTACAGATGTCTACCACATCTGTACTTAGATGTGGGTGTCGTGTCATTTTTGTAGCAAGTTCGACAACCACATCTTAGCGTGGTCCACCAGTAGTTTTGCAGCAATAGCTCCGCCTGTATTGGCCTCCATTCAGTATTGATGGTCAGAGGAAATAGAATTGTTACACTATTGGCTGGTGACCGCGTATATATTCTACATTATGAATGCTATACTGATGCAGTCACCCAAAGGTGCTTCGATAGCGGTCCTGCAGCCAAAAAAATAGTGCTTGATATCTTTTTTTTTGGTAGCCTGCCTTTAAGCTGCTGCACCTTAGTGACAATGATATTATAGTAGTATGGGATGCAGCAACAGCAGCAAATAGTCTTGCCCTATACCATGAACAACAACATCTTTCTGAAACTTTTTCAAATGATACAGGATCCAGGCTACAGTATGAGTGAGCTTTGGTGCAGAGGGTGGGCAGTGGACAACGAAGTAGCCGACAGGCATGCCCAGTTACTAGAAAAGCAGGATAGAAGTATGCATCGTTTACCGTTTATATTCAACCAACACCACACCGTTGTAACGCACAACAGGGAGTGTGCATCGGTAGAGAATGTCCTATGCAACGAAGATATCATGTGCAAGATCTTTGGGCTACTTACCTGCGCTTCCGACAAGTCAAACGTAGCTGTGGCATGCAAGGCGTGGGCACGCATGTTCGCCCTACATTTGGACGCACCAAAGTAGAATGCAGAATACAGTAAGCAACTCCGCACAGAGCACGAGTACGGGCTAACAGTTGTGTATCGAGGTAACACTGTGATCTCAAAGAAATGCAAATGCTATAGGGCTGTCACTCTGATCACCAAAGCAATGCTGCACAAGAGGCAACATGCACTAAAACAAAACTCTCACCTAAAGGTCAGGAGGTGTCCTCCAGGACATATTTCTGACAATAACTTCAAAGCGGTTCCGCTTGAGAGACGTTTATGGTCAAAGAAGATAGTGCAAATGTTGATGCCCATGTCAAGCGACCAAGAAAAGATGCGCTTTGATCGTCAGAAACGGTTGAATGGTCCTACACTTCCTGGCCAGCTCTGAAATGTTCGTTCCTTTTTCTTTTCAGCCAGTTGCCAACTCTTTCAGGTGACTTTGACACCCTCCTGCTGATAGACTATGTAACCTTTTATTGGCTGATCTGCCTTTTGAACACAAAGTATCCTGAACATAGACGTACGTCATTCCCTTTTCTCTACTAATATAGACGTACGTCGTTCCCTTTTGTCGGGTCTTAGTACAACTCAGTCTGTCTATATATAAGGAAGTGCGCAGTGCGCCTTTGAACTGAGTTGGGTGAGATAACTTCTGTGTTTCCCCTTTAGCTATGGGGTGCACAAATATCTGCTCACCACCCGTAGTAAATGTATGTCGGTATGTTATCTTTTCAGAACATCGTAGTGAACTAGCTACTCCGGATTGAATCTCCTGTGAAATAGCCCTAAACCGTTGCAGTAAAACCCAAAAAAAAACTTACATCAGCGTGATCAGTTATTTTTTCGCATTATTTAAGAGACGACTATATCTCCGAAAATTAAAAAAAGTGAACTGGGTAACGACAATCCCCTAAAAAATCGAAAAACACAAATCAGCGCTGTCATTATAAATCGCTTAAATACAAACACATTGGTTGTCCGCATCACATTACACTTACCACAGGACAAATTGCACCACTTGGTCTAAAAGAGACAGGTATCAGTCCACGAACTAGCAGTGCCCACATTGAATATGCCACTGCTTACCTTAACCCAACTGAAGGCCAAATTTGTGCAGCAAATAAAAGCAGCTAATTCAACTAAACAAAGGCAAAACAACAATTTCCCTTTCCTACACCCTCCATAGCAAGGGTCTCAACGTCTTCTATTCCACCGTGACTCAACGAAGGCTGGTAGCGAAGTTTGCAGCTGCTATTTCGGTCACAGTTCCACCGTATATCTGGTATGTCTTTTGCGAATCTTATTATAGACTACATTTTTGTTGTTATCTGTGCTTCAACTGTTTGTTGGTTCCTGCCACACACTCAATCCCTCTGTGTGCTTTCCCATTCCGGTAGTTACTATTATGTGATAGAGTTCTCCTGCCGCTAATGCACCAACTTTAAGGACTACTGTGCGCTTTTGAAATGTAACTTTCTAACTAGTACTTGGTGCAAACTACCCATATAGTAAACAATGATAGGTTCACCTTGACCACTAATTTTCCACTAATCGACACGCTGCTATAGTACAAAGAGTCATCACCCCTAGATCGCTATACGGTTGGATGATTAGTGCGTATAGGTCGACGATAGGCACCCCAAAAATAAAGGGCAAACTTCCTACGGGTTGATGAAAATAATCCACCGCAAGGCGCACACCATAAACTACCATCTAGCTTAACTAATGCTGGGTACCAAGTTTGTTTAGCACCTATCTTTGGGTTCAAGTGTGACAGGTTTGTTTGAGTGATGGCAGGCAGGAATTCTTTACAATTTACCCTGACAGTTCACAGACAATAACGGATTGCTGTCCACGTCTATATGGCGCAGACCAACAGCCAAATGGACGATCTACATGATACCGAAGGTTTTGTTGCTGAGTATGCATATCCTGCTACTTGTATTATCGACGACATGCCATACCAAGTAGAGGCCACCCGTACAGCTACACAGTGCCACGTGAATCTCAGAGACAAGCTGAGGGGAGTTGGATATCCGGTTGCGCTTTTAGGACCCGTGGAAAGCCAGCAGGCAAGCTCTTTTCAGAAAGCTATAGTCCTGCAGTTTGAAGAAGGCGTGGACAAATTTTGGCATGCTTTAAAGCTTGAAAGCATGCTCAAAATACGTGGCAGTGGCAAGGATGACATCCCCGACAACACTGAATCCTTTGGAGGCATCCGACTGTGGACTGCAACACGAGAAGACAGTGAATATCTGCGTAAAGATGTACAGTATCGCTTCATCCAAGACAGCATTAAAACATATGCGGCCGCCGCAGCTTCTAATGAGGATGACATGGTCTTCGACATAGTACTAGATGCGATATTATCCTTATACCAAAACGAACCGTTGTACACCACTGCTGAATGAAACCCGCTCTTAGGAGCCACGACAAACCAAAAGAACATTCAGCCCTATGTAAGAAAGACGTTATTATTGGTCTGTAAATCCACGTCAGTGGTGCACATCAATCGATAATGAACAGCGTTCCTGCTTACTAGCAGTGCTGACCATGTAACATCTTCTCTGCCCTCTGGTACTCTGTTCTCCCTCACAAGATAGCACCTCTTCAAATTACACAGATAGCCACGCAAGATAATTATAGATAAGTCGATCGTTATCATGCTGACGGCCATTGATACAGGATGATTTAGATCCAATATAATGTTTAAACTAAGCTCGTGTACAGTCCCTTAATGATACACAAATTAGATTGGTATTCCACCATAACAGACAACGAATATAAGAATGCGCTAAAAAAAACACAGTTAAATCATAGGCCGTTGATTAGAATTGTTTTTGGTAGATAAAGTCATACATAGTTCACAAAGAAACAAATACATTCAACATAATCGGTTAGTCTCCTATGAAACTGATATCAAAATTTGATTAATAAGATAAAAAAAAAAATGAAACACACACGGGCCATTTTTTACCTTCGGGATTAATAAGATTAGAACCACGTTAGCCGAATACTTCCTTTGCTTAACCCGAGAACATAATAAAATACACCCACCTAATCATAGTACAAAAACACATCAACAAACACAAATAATCAGAGCCATAGCACTCGCTCCATAACGACTCGTCGGAATCGTTATTAAGCCGATTTGCCGCTACATCTTTAACGCGTAAATACATTACCTTTCATATTCTGAGACAATTTGAACATTACTAGCCCGCAACTCCTTATTAGGTTTTCATTGTTTAAACCCACAAAAAAGAAAGACACGGACCAACAACTCGAACATAGTAGTACCAACCATATGACAGCTACGGCATGAGTGCAGCCCAGCATGAGCCAATGATTTTCGTTATTCCAGCTTTATTAACCTTTCAGTAGTAGTGAAGACCGCTTCGGTGTTGTCATGTCCGCTTTGATGGTTACTCACATTGTCGAATTATCTCCCGGATATTTTAAGACAGATCAGAGAACTCCGACCCTGCTGTCCAGACTCGGCTCACCTGCGCCACATGGCCACACCCAAAACCGGAGCGAAGATTAATAAAGTCAAGCGATTCGAAGTTCACCACCTTCTTCACGCATCCCTAGCCCTGCCCCTGTTTAACTTTCACGTACCCAATACCAAAAAGTAAACCCCTACCCCTATTTTCACCCAAAAACAATAAGCCACGCCCTTTTTTGAAAAAAAAAAAACAAACCCAAGACACAGTGAATTGAACCACCAGCTGTACTTCCAATGTAGGTGAGCAAAAGACACATGCAAACTTAATATCTGCTACTTCCACCTATACCTACCTACCACTCAAATCAAGTCAACTGTGTTTAGAAGTCATGCCGTATTAATTCAGCTGCACTCCTAACAGCTACCAGACTGGCACTACACCACAAAGCCCTTACATTTCCTCCCCCTTCACTGAATATTACTCTGCCAGCAAACAACCAGTACAAAAATAGATTACCAACAAACCTTACACTGCAAGTGTTGAACCCTATCACTAACAATTACAAGCGTAAGTTCTCGGCTCTTCATCGACTTTTAATGCTATAGTTCACATGAATCACTACATGCTCCCCAAAAATGTTGCCTTTGCTCATCATCGCTGCTTCGTATGCATGATCTTTCAGTTCTCTTGTGTAAAATCCTTCTATTTTCCTTGTTCGTCCTATTATTCCTGTTTATTAAATTTATCAGGTGTTCAGTTCTTTGTTGCGTGTTGGTACGCTTTGGTCAAGGTTAGCTCTTACTTTGTTTAGAGTCGATCTTATCACCATTGACCGCTGCGTCCTGCACAAAAGCGTAACTATGAATGTTGTCACCCTCACCAGGCTGCTCATTCTGTGCTGCTCTACGAATAGTTGCCTTGCTATTTTCCGATATAACAAAACAATGCCTGTAAATTGGAATCAGCCTACACCCATAGTGTTATTTGGTTGCCTCCATGTACAAGTGTATGGTGAGCTCCATGAAGTCATCAACTTTTCTAAACAAATAGAAGGCAAATGAATAAATACCGTTAATAACTTCAAATTAGCATCTCAGCAAAGACACTGAGAAAAGGTGCACACTTGTCTGATGCAGAATGCTGCAGGGGCAAATGAATAAATACCATTAATTCACCATGGATTATTTTACACTACTCAACGATAGATTGCTGGATATAATTAAATAGCGTCAATTAGCATCTAAACACAAACATTGGCACTACCTACGTTCTGTTCTAATGCTTAGTGTTGCTGGGCCGAGGGTCACATCTGCATCAAATCCAAAAAGTACACAGAACCGAAGAATGGAAAGCGAGCATGACCTTGAAGGTTTTATATCTGAGTATGCATACCTTGCTCGGTGGATAGTAGACGATATGCCCTACCAAATACGCAACACGCGTTCGGCGGGCCACTGCCACACGGTTGTGAAGGACGCAATAAGAAACCTAGGATACCAAATTGTTAGCTTAGAACCAGTTACCAGGCAGCCAGGGTTCGCCTTCAAGAAAGCTATAGTGTTAGAGTTTGAAGAGGACATGGACCACTACTGGCCTGCAATTAGGCTTGCGAGCCAAGCTGATAAAGCAGGTTTTGGAAAAGGGCGTATCGCCGAGTGCACTAACACATTTGGGGGCATTCGTTTATGGGTTGCAACACGTGAAGACACCGCATATTTGCCACAAGATGCACAATATCGAGTTATTCCAACTACATTGAAGAAAAATGCAGAGGCAGCCGCTAACTATGGCGAGGAATTCGAAGCCGTAATGATCGAACTACTGAACTTGTACCCTGAACTATTTATGTGGGACGCTCAGGAATAATTTGTGTCCGTCGGCCTAAATACTTCAGTTCCCTTTCAAGCTCTTTGATTCAGGTAACAGGCGCAGCAACAGAAGTGGTGGTGGTTTAATGTACTAAGTAGCTTTAAAAATAACAGTGGTAGTTAGCATTTCGGCAGTCGCCTGCCAACAGTCATAAGGGAAAAGGTTCTCTCTATGATCTTCTATTAGTTATGGCACGTAGTTACTGTATGTCGCTATGCTATGCTTTAAGAACTTTGTAATGAACTAACTATTACAAGCCAATTCTCCTGGGACCTAGGCGTGCCCGGTTACACCCAACAACTTCTGCTACTCCGACCCCCAAAATAATGGATGCGCTATTACCCTTATACCCAGACGATCCACTGCACACCGCTGATGAACAAAACCCGCCTTTAGGAACCACCCCCAGACTAAAACAAAAAACCCTATGTAAGGAAGACGGTAGTTATGGTTGACAAAACCACATCAGAGGTGCACATAGGTCGCTAAGGACCAGCGTTTGGTAACCAAGTTCCACGGTCACAATACAGAGCGTACACCTAAACCCCTGTTATTGAACAGCGCGAGAAGCCACACCTTTTAACTAAGCAAAAGGGACAAACACGAGACACGGTGAAACATACACCGCCTCCCCATCACTGCTGCACTGAACTTGAAGACCACTAAAGATCATGCGGGGCTGTTACAGCTTACACAGCACAACTATTGATTCCACACCGGGAACTATCCAATACCCACGTACCCAGAGCTTCGCAGGTGTTGTCAAAGGTAACCCACCATTATCAGAGAGATAAAGAGAGGTGCATCTCCCACTTCACAGCAAACAAATCTGGCGGTACAACACTGAACGTTTCTTGTTATCAAGATAAAAAAAACCTCAGAAAAAAAAAAAGAGAAAAATATAAATCCGTCAAACTTTAATTACCATACCTAAATTTTACAATAAACTTAAAACACATGCACACAGGCTCCAAATTAATGCTGCACGGAACTTGAAGACCGCTGAAAATCGGGCTAAGTTTTTACAAATTACACTCTGTTAATATTGACGCCACATCGGAGAGGTACATGCTCCACTTCACACCAAACAAGTAAGGTGGAACAATGCCGCACCTTTTTATTATCACGAAAAATAAATGAAAACAGAGCCAAAAAAAAAACACAGAAGCATGAAACTTAAAGTACCATAATTAAAGTTACCAATACACTTCGGCTCCAATACAACACTTAGACGCTAATATCACAGTAACAGAAATCCATAAACCTAATACTTTCAGTGCTTTGACCGAGACAGAGATAAAGTGCACACACATAATCATAGCCCGAAAATACATCACCAGCCACGATTAATCTGAAACGTCGCAGTCACTCCATAATCATTCGTCGGAATCATAGTTAAGGCAATCTACTGGTACATTTTGATCCCGTAAATAGTTTTGTTCTTCCTCCATGGTTGCTTCATTGTATACGTCATAATAATGAACAACGTCACGTGCAATGAAAATTTGACCAGCTCCGGATAGTAGATCGAGCAAACTTTAAAATTTGAAAACATTGAGCAATCGATTGACCACCTCTACAACTTCAGACCTAAGTTTGCGCCGTTCCACTCCTTTTGCGCTTGCTGTATCTGAAATGGCATAGTCGAGAAGCTAAAATATTTAACAAATGAAAAATATATTACTATGTTCCCTATAACTATGAGATGACGAAATAATGGTCAAATATTATATGTTAACTGATGTCGCGTTAATCAAAACAGATGGGCTCAACACAGCATTCGCATTCCCGGATATGATGGAGCTCAACATTGTCAACGGTGGGTCATAGTGTATCATATTCATATACACCGCTTCAGGTATGACAGTGTTCAGACGCTCGAGAAAGCGAGGAGCATGATCTCTTATCATGTCTATTTCTCGTTGATACTCCCTAACTTGGTCATCCCATAATGCCATTTCCTTCTACTTAGTTTTAGATCCAGTACAATTACCGAAACCCCTGTTTTGTTTCACTATAATATGTATATGGCTACAATAATGCTACACTCTATGAATTTTGAGGCGTTTATATCTAATTTCAAATAGCATGGGAGGTGGAGGGAAGTGCTAATTTTTTTTTTCAAATTTCAAATTGCACCCAACAAAACAAAATGCACCGACTCAGCATATAAAGCCACATATGCAAGGGGTTCAAATGCTGTCGTCAGTCTGTTACTCGGTAGTATTTTTAATCACCTAACATCACGTAATTTGTTTTTATCGTTATTGTTTAGGTCAGGCTAACTTCATAAATAGAACCGTCCATTTGTATTCGTAAATAAATGAATCATCAGTGATACAGGAATGTTTTTTTAATGAAGATGTGTTAGGCAACTATTTATACATACCCCACATATCGTTTATTTTCCAACTTTGATATTCTGTTTTAGGGAAATAAAACAATAGTAACAGATTGCGCCCTTTTATTTTCAAATAAAATTAAAAACTTAATATATTGGCATAAATTTTAAATACGACGCAGCCATTACTGTAAATGTGGCACGATTTCAAGAATTACGGTTAGGTGGGAGCATTAATACCCTTACACATACAACCGTGTACTTAACACCCCAATATTAACTCCGTGCAGCCTCCTCACATGCAAAAACACCACTGCTTAGTCCCTCATTTTCTTCTACTAACAAGACTGTGAGGATAGCAACAACAAGCTCAGTCCTCAGGACATTCGTAAGTTCTCCATCAATCTGACCCCATTTGCTGTCCTCAATCTATTTAAAACTGCTTACGGTTATTAACATGACCAATTTATTATAGTATTAGTGTTTCTCGGACCTAGGCCAACTTAATAGGGGATTCGTCAACAATGGTGTGATCTGGGTTTTTGGTAGATTCGTTATTACCTATGTTACCAAATTCGCTATGAATCCCCTTTTACCGATTCACGATTAGTAATTTTTAGTAGTCGCCATGATAGAATTCGTGATTGTTTTGATGGGTAAATGATGAATCTTTGAATGTGGGTTGTAAACTTGCCAAACGAGTCAACTAGGTCGAGCTCGGCTCGATTCAGGTCGGGTCTATAAGAATCGGGCCAGGTTCAAGTATGTTATTGTCAAATTTTCTTAGGGATGTCTGTTTGTATGTAGTAATTACATTCGGGTCGAACTGGGTTACGTCGAGTCAATTGGCATCGGGGGAAATCTAGCTAGAGCAAATGATTAAAATTATCGAGTTCGGCTACCCCGAAATTCGTAAAGATAAGACCTTTTAAGATATAATGACACAATAGAATGAAATCACTACCCAGAAATTCTAATTCTAGGTTCGCCACCTTTCTATTTGGGATTACAGACTATGCTTGGGTCTTCGGTTGGGTTATTTGAGTTGGGTCATTGAGGTCAGATGTAACTTGTAGTATTGCATGGCTTGGGTTTAAAAGTTGCTGTCTTGGGGTTTACTTTGTGTACTTTGTGAGGTGTTTAGGTCGCTTGTTTAATGAATGTAGGAAAAAAAATGCTAATCAACATTCCGTCCGCCTGTCTAACTGATTCTTTACATTTACTTTGTTTTGTGACGAGTATTTTATCAAATCGTACAAATCAAATCTTAGGTATGTCAATTGCCAATGCTTGTGCATATAGGCTTAGGGGATGGAAAGGTCATGACTTTATGGTGTTTTACAGTGATAGGGATGTTGGTTTGCAGTTCATTGATGTAGTGAAAATTGCCGCATGGACGCCTCGTTTCTAAACTGCCACCATAGGTCTAACTGTCCAGGGTTCTTCCATCCTATGATGGTTTAGGTACTGCTCGGATGGTTTAGGCATCCTATGATGGTTGGAAACTCGAGTTTACTCATAGGACAATTCATGGTATGAGACAATTGTTGTTATAGCCTTATGTACGTTTCCTTAGAACGTTGTCGGATCTTTTATCAGGTACCATAGCATGGTCAGATACATTTGCACTGGTTGGGTGTTCAACGCTGAAGCGGCCGACAGACTGGCAGCTAAATCAGAGTCAATCGGACGGAAGAAACAACGACTGCCTTTTATCTACAATGAGTTCCACGAAGTGCAGACTGACGGGACAGAAACGGCAGCCACCAAAGAAGTACTGTGTAGTGCAAATTTTATGGAGCACATCTTCGCGAAATTGCAAAATCACGGTGACAAGGCTAATGTTGCCGTTGTTTGCAAAAGGTGGGCGCAGTTGTTTCTGATTCATGCATATGCACCAAGGCTAGATGTAGACTACAATACAAGCCCGAGGACAGAGAATCGTAATGGCGTGGCAACACTTTAGAGAGGTGACATAGCAATTTCAAAACGCTGCCGATGCTGGGAGACAAATAACGTCTATGCTAGGACAGTACTCCACGGTTTACAATCAGCATCAAGGAACAGGCCACACTTGCTGGTTATTCAAACTAAGCGTAGAGACTGTGAGGAGCGCATCTTCCGTCGCTACCCGTACCATGATTTTGACGGAGCAAATGAAATTGGCTTAATGCTCCACAGTCGAAGCACCGTGATTCACCTGGACTAATAAGTTCAACTCCGTCACAAAATGAATAACATCATATGCTAGGTAAGCTTCTTGCGCGGACTGGAATGCCTCGACTGCGTAGTCATGTTAAGTCTCCTAATTCAGAGTCAGTTGTACTGTAATTACTGGACTGAGGTCCACTAACAACTCTATTACTTGCCTGTCTTTATAGTTCTCCGAAGAAAATGCATTTTGCTGCTCTCACGTAACCTCGGATGCCCAGCTACTGACAGACTACTTTTTCACACCAATCCTGGTCTGGCATGGCTTCTCTACTTTTTACCTTAAAGATGATGTTCCCCTATGATAATATCGCAGCTGTAGCCCGAGAAGTTCTGTTTCTGCCTGCACCGCTCAACTGCTGCATGGACAGACCCATTCGCATTACAAGCTTAGTGTAAAATTGTTATTGTTTGTAACGCAATAGACTGTCTGCTACCCATGCATTTCTATGCTGGTTCCAGATTTCACAATGTTATCTATCCCTCTCTTGCGCCTTATTTACTGGTTATGTTTGTCTGTAAAAGTTTGGGGTTTGGTGGGTAGGTAAACTTTAAATTTGGGAATTAGTTGGTTGGGGGCGCAATCAGGAGTCCGGACGCGCAGTTCGGATCGGACATCTCAAAACCTACTGTCAGTGGACTCGGGTCTCGCCTTACATTTCCTGACAAATAATCCGTGTCAAATTTGACCAAATATGCCATAGCAAAACAAAGACGTGGTAGCAATTTTTCCATTTACAACGACCACTTTACAGTATATGAAACCAGCAAAGGTCAACATAATGAAATAGCCCAGATCCTAACGCACAGTTTGCTTCCACCCGCTCATAGACCCTTCAACCTACAAAAAAAAAACCGGCCATCACAACACTGTCGTGCCAACCAGTAGCACCGAAATTCGGACCAACTAATCGCTGATACATTTCTGCACTTTACATAATACGTCTCATGCATCGTTCCCGCACGCCCATTGCTCTATATTTGCCCCGCTTATTAGGCGCGCTATATGTTTTCGGTTTCTATACAGGTTGTTAACGGATCGAAAACTTCACCGCATTTATGTTCTGCTTACCACTGACTCCATATTAACGAAACAGACCACTCAGATATTTCTCTATAGGTCACTGTGCCACATTCACAAGATGCCTCCTTGGAACTCATGCAAATTACGTGTGGTCATTTCCAAGAAAGAACCTTCACCCTCATGGAAATTCTGCATGCTTCGGTCATTTCGGTGGCATGCATTCCCACTTTTCCTGCTACTGACCAGTCAATGGCACAAGTTTCCAAGCACCTCTATAAGTACACTACGAAGCAAATATTTTGGGTCGATAGGCATACAAAACCCAGGCAAAACATAAACGTATCTAATAGTATCAAGTATCCCACACACTGAGAAGAATGAGCAGTTCAACCACCCAAAAAATGGACAAGGGGAAGGGATTGATGTCTAGGAATAAAGATGCAGAGGAGGAGGGGGCCGGGGATGATCAAAGCATACAAAAAAAAGGGGCTTCCAGCGACCCATTAACAGAATACCTCTACCCTGCCCAATGCATCATTGAAAACATGTCATACGATGTTGACAAAAATGTCGTAACAAGTAGGAGTCTTGCCCCACTAAGGAACTGCATACTTCGCCTAGGATACCTGGTATCAAAGGTTGAGGCAGTGTGGAGAGGCCCGGTTTTTCAGAAAGCAGCCGTAGTGCTTTTTCAGAGTGGGAGTGGAGATTATGTCAATGCCTTTAAGCTACAGTATGCCTTTGAGAAAAAGGGGAGAGGGAAGGACCAGTTTACGAGGCACTCCAACCCTAATGACGGCCCGTATCTCTGGGTAGGTACGAGGGCAGACCGAGATTATTTGAGAAAGCACCCTTACTATGACATGGTACCTATATCCCAAAAGAGTTTTGGTATTTCTGCCGCAGCTGCCCTAGACAAATGCCATTACGAAGAGGTCATGGAAACATTAAAGCAGCCATATCCCTCATTTTACTAGGTCACTTAAGGTGCGATAGTGCCCGTATCTTAACGCATATCGATGGTCGACAATTAAGTTGTCAAACTTGCTTCCTGTTGTTTGCCAGTTACTGTTATTTGTAGTTTCTCCATGTGTGTCGTTACATTGTAGTGACTACTGCTGTGACTTACTATCCTCCAGCAGTCATTTCCAACTGTTAAGAAATTAGTGTTGCGTCTTTAGCTACGCTTTGTTGTCCCAGTTATGGTTCGGCATAGTTCAGATCTTCGGTCGACCTGTTTCATGCTTTGTTTACGTTTCACTTCTAATACAAAACTGCCCTCACGAAGCTGCGGGTACATAAAGAAACACCAACCCTCTAGCAAATAAGAAATGTGCACCGTGCAGTAGCTCGACTAACACCCAGTTGAAATATCCGAGACCACTACAAGAGTATTGCCCCTAAATTATTTAACACTACTCCACGGCCGATTATTTGACATAATTATATAACGTACACTACCATCTGAATACAGACACACTTTGCATAATGAATTCCGTTCAGTAGTGGTGATTGAGAATGTAAAAGAGAACCTGTGTTCTGTGGTTGCTGAAGTTTTGTTTTTTACTGGAGTCTTGTTGTTACATCGTCGGTTATTGGATTTTGTTGCTGTCTTGCTGCCAGTCCTCGCTTTCACTTTGGGGGAATCTCGAGATGGATCGTGTGATTGCTGGGATGGACCATCTGGGACCTTGTGTTTACGATTCCTTTCTTTACTGCCGACCACTTCACCCAGTAATTGAATACGAAAGAATGGTCAAAATGGCACGGTGGATGCCATATCTCCTGAGACCAAGGTTGGGTGTAGCCGGTGGGTTGTCGAGCCCCATTATTTACCAGGTGTCGGACGCCGGTGTCGAAAGGAAACAAAACATCCACAAGGAAAGACTTCCTCAAGGCTGCATTGTAAATTTGAAGAGAAGAATCGTCATCCGACTGTGGAATATAAATTAACTAACACAAACGACCTTCACAAAGAAGAGTTACACCAGTAATATCAGGCCTGTTAGTGGCTCCAATTGCAAAGACAGTCCTCTGACCAGACAAGCCATCCATTTATGTGACGTCTTCGTCCTAAACTTACTGGCCTACTGGTCCCGTCCAAGGAAATGGCCATCACGCATGAATATAACACCAACGTACATTGCTATTTACGACGCTTTTGCACATCTTGCAAATGACGATGCCCGTTCACAGAGCACTCATACATCGGTTTTCTAGATCCTTCAGCCATATCTAACTTCCGAAACGTAGTGATAATCACAAGCCAATAAAAATATAAATGTGTGCATCCGTCAACTCCCACTAGATTTCAGGCAACGGGCACAAGTTAGCCACACAATTCTGCAAACCCAAAAAAGCTAAAGCCACCATCGAATCGCATACACCGATTGTACCTAACCATACGCGCGCATCGCGCGCGGTTTTCAACTAGTAAATAAATGAAGAATATTAGGATTATATAGCAAAGTCTTTTACCAAAAACGAATATATAGTTTTGACTGGATTGTCCATTTATAGTAAGTGCAAAAATATTTGTTTGGATAAGAGGGAGTATAAGGGCGTCGAGTGGCATACCACAAGAGAGCCAGAAGAAAAAAAATGACAGTGTACAGGACCATAGCAACCCGTAAAACACCACAAACAGTGAGGGTCGAAGCAAACTCAACAATATCTTTAACTAATACGGAGTATAAAACAAAATAAAGATTGAAAAACACTCGTCCGGGCTCTTCGTTGTGGCGACGACGGTTGGCCATGCGGGTCGTGGCCAACATAGTTAGACAACCCGACCCGTTAGGTAGGGGTATGGTGGTTGCTGGGGAGATCGAACCTGTGGCAAACAAGGAGAATGAGGTGGTGGGACGAGGAGGTTTAGTACGTCCGCGGAACAACATGGCAAATATATTATTTCAACGTGCAAATGAGAAGAACAACACTCTTACTCATGAGTATATGTTTCACATTAACTTGGTGTGAAATTACATGTTTCACGCTAACTTAGTGTGATACAGTCTTTAAAAAAACTTGCACACTTCACAAAATCACTTTAGAAATAATTTTAAAAACATAAATTGTAGCCTAAAAACCCTACAAATATATAGTTAAAGAATGGAAAATGGGATACTTGGCTGAAAATTAATAACTGATCATTGGACGAGTAAATAAGGGTTTGTTTGGTTACTTTGTGAAATTATGAGAGTTTGTGGAATTGACTTTCGATATAAATAGAGGAAGTTGCTTACCAACACGCATCTGGTAACTTGTAATTCCCGGCCCATGAATTAAGTTCTCGCATAGGTAACCCAAATACCTTTTAGAACTTGTCATAAATTAAAAAAGAGAGTTTATTTTCTCTATGATTTTCTACTTCTCATAAATTTACACTTCTCACATCAATCAATTAAACGAACCCTAATATTTTTGTAAATTGACTAAAAAATATCGGACATTAACATTCAAATATATACACTAAAGATAAAAAGGTATTTTCTAGATGATTAAATTAGAAAAAATGGAAAATATTTTAATCGTGATGTGCTACTTTGTAATAAATTACAAAGACGTCACAATGATATTTGTACAATTAATTAAGAGTTAAGAGTAGATAAATCACAGGATTAATTGAAAACAATCAAGGGTTTGGTGAGAAATGTGAATGACTTGTATAGTTGATTTAACTTGATTATATTGGTTTACATATAGCACTATAGGAAGAAGAAGAAGAAATATACTACGAGAAGTAGATTACTCGAGAAGACGAGAAGTAGTAAACAACTGGAGTGGTAACTAGTAAGGTGAATTTGGAGTTATAACTTGACATGTATGTTAGCTTAATTCAAGTAAGGTTTAGCAAGATAGTGAGTGATCATACTTAATTGGCCTATCTAATATCTACCAACTTACCAATTCCATTCCATGATTTTCATTCTTTGACTTTCCTTACGTCTTACCGACCCCATCATGCCCCATTCTTAGCTCAAAAATCAAAATAATGGAAAAAAAAAAAGAAGAATGAATGAAAAACTGTTTGCAAATTAAGGAAGTTTAGTCCTAAAGTTCTAACAATTTACGGAATTACTTTTTCCTAACGAGTCTTTACTCAATCTTAACGACATTTTACAACTTTGCCCCTCTCATTTCATTCCACCAAAAGTTAGGGTTTGTATTTTCTCTCTAAATAAATCTCAAAATTCAACCATCATGAACTATCACAAACATCAAAACCATCCGGGTTGGTGGCTGAGGTGGTTGGAGTCGACGGCTAAGGTGGCTGGGGTCGAGTGAGGGTGGTGTGCGGGTGGGGTTGGGGTGGTGTGCGAGCGGGGTGGTTGGTGTGCGGGCGGGGGTGGTTGGTTGTGGGGTTGGGGTGGGGATGGGGCCATGGGGCATGGGGGTTAGGGGAGGGACTAGGGAGGGAGAGAGGCTCGTAAGTTTGGGGTTTTTTTCTTTTTAAATTTTTTTTTAATTAATTTTTTTTTCTTTGTTATTTGCTGTTTTTTGTTTTTTTTTTTTGTTACTTCTCTTTTTTTTTCTTCTTTTTGTTATGTAAACCCTAAATAATTAGTAATTTTTTTGGGTGTCAATAACCCTAAACAATTAATCAAACAATAATATTACAATTTTAAAAAATATTTGGTAAATAAATAATCGATTGTGCATCATCAATAATTAAATTAAAAGTTATAATTGAATTCGGGAACGATTGATTATCTAAATTGATAGAAGAAAACGAAAGAAACGAACTTGAATTTCAATGTAAATGGTAAACTTTATGTAGGGGTATAGTGAAAAAAATTTAAAAAAATCGTTAAGATTGAGTAAAAGTTCGTTAGAAAAAAGCATGACCCAAAATTTATCACAAGCATTTATCAAGCAATCACCAGATGTGACACAAATTGGAAGCTTTATTTTGAAATAAGTCCAATTTTTAATAACAGCAGCAGAAACCCTCACACCAAATCCCACGTACCTTATCTACTCTCCTGCTTATTGTTACAATGTAGAAATTATATACTCCCTCCGATTCTTTGGATTTGCAACGTATTCCACATTTGGCAAATTCATCAGCTTTGCAACATTTCTATTTTGGGCTTTATTTTTCTTATAAAATGACTAACATACCCTTCATTTATCATTATTATATTCCAAAATATTCACTTTAACTTTTTACTCACCAAACCTACTCACCCAATCTAATATTATTATATTATTTAATCTTACATGACATCACCTATTGTGGTCCACCTTTACTTTTCTTATTTTTGATGTGAATAGTAAATGTTGCGATCCTAATGAATCGGAGGGAGTACTCACTAGTTTTGTTGCCCGGCATATCTGCGGGCTTGTTTAAATAATACAATATATTTTTTATTTAAGAAAAAAAGACATGCATATAATTACCAGTAATTAAACATCCTTATAAAAATATAATTGACTTTGTTTATACGTCATTTACCAAACACCCCCAATAAATGACTTTGTTTAATTGAGTTATTAAATAAGGGTAAGTGGGTCAATTTACCTCATTCCATTAGTTTTTTTTGACGAAATACGATTAAGGTATAAATTACGGAAAAATAAGAATAGGTAGGTATAAATTTTGAAAAAAATATTGAAGGTGTAAAGTTTGAAAATGAGTATTATTTGATAATAGTCCCGAGTTCCTATGATCTTATCTATTTACTTTTTGGGCTGAGTTTGATCTCTCGAAGGGGTATAAAATATCAATTAACCCTATTATTATAATTATAGACTAAGGCCCTGTTCTTTTCGGCTGAAACAGGGTTGAGCTGAACTGAGCTGGTCCGATAAGAGCTGAGCTGGTCTGATAGAAGCTGAGCTGGACTGATAGAAGCTGAGCTGAGCTGAATTAAAAGAAGCTGAAACTAATAACTACTTATATAAATTATCTAATAATATTTTAAAAAATGAGAAAAAAATATAAAAAATTATAACACTAAATAATAATAATAATAAATTAATTAATTAATTATTTGATTAATTATAATAGTAGTAGTAATAATAATAATAATAACCATTGAAATAATAATAATAATAATAATAATAATAATAATAATAATAATGTTAGTAATGATAATAACAACAACAACATCGTACTCAGTAACTACTCACTCCACTTTATTTGATTTCTACTTTTGTTTTTTTTAGTATTTGGCAATAGAAAATGTTATGTATATATATCTTTGATTACGTAATATACAAAATCTTAATTTTTCATATTCTTAAATCTTAATACAATACAAATAACACTCATATGTTATATTGTGTGTGTGAGTTGTAAATATTTGAATGTAACATCTATTTCAAGAACTCAAAATATTATGGAGTGCATAATAATATTAATAATTATTAATAATGATGATTAAAAAAATTGAAAATAATAATAATAACAATGACAATGATGATGACGACAACGACAATGACGATGATAATAATAATTTATTATTATTAACATTAAGAGATACAAGTAATAAAAATAACAACAACAACAACAACAATATTATTATCATTATTATTAATTTTTTATGAAAAGAAACTTGCATTAATATCGAAATGCAATAACAACAACAACAAGAAAAATAATAATAATAATAATAATAATAATAATAATAATAATAATAATAATAATAATAATAATAATAATAATAATAATAATAATAACTTATTGTAATTTGTTTCGATCTTAATACAACTTCCGTTTTATATAAATAAATAATAATAATAATAATAATAATAATAATAATAATAATAATAATAATAATATTGTTATTATTATTATTGAAGTATTATTTTAGGAGTTGAAAATATTGGAGCTGGGCTGAAAATATTAGAGCTGAACTGAGCTGAGCTTATTGGAGCTGGGCTGAGCTGATACGAGCTGGGCTGAGCTGATAGAAGCTGAGCTGGTCTGAAACGGGCTGAAAATAAGCTGAAAAGAACAGGGCCTAAAATCCTGGAAGCCTCCTCTATGTTAAATTTTTCAGGGGAGACATGGGTTCAAATCCCTTGCAATTAATTAGTCGTGGGCCTTGTGACCTTTTACACATCCAATTCAATTAAACTAGTTGAAAATATGTTTTTACAATGGATCAAACCATAGACCTCACCACCAAAGTACACAAATCCAAAGCATTAGGCTACTAATTATTTTATGCATAAATGAAACTTAAGAGTATAATTTAACCACACTAAATGGACCAACATATAATATAAAAAGCCTAATAAATAGTCGATTATTTTTATTAAGTGACATAATTTTAGAAAATAAAATACCAAATACACATGAAAAAGATTTATAGTCACACGACTCACAGCTCCACAACACTTCAATTTACCGTACCCATTCAGAGAAATAGACTTATAACAAACAACTTCCAGGATTCACGGCCTTTTCACCTTGGCCCATAGATGGCTATGGTTAGGGATCCAACATATTGGGGTAAAATGCCCGACACTACCTACTGTCCAATTTTGATAAAATTAAAGCCCAATTATACATTGTTCATCCATATAATAATTAAAAAAAAAAAACTCTTATTACGAAGTATATATCAATTTTATCAATTACATCCACTTGAGAAAAAAGTACTGGCATAATAAACAAAAATTTCTTCTCATACTCCCCAAGAATATAGGTTACGTCAAATATATATCACGGATCAGATTATGGTCAGATGATACAATTTCGAAGCCTTACTTCTCATCAATTAAAAGTTTAAATGTATTTTTTTAAAATATTGATCATATTCAATATCACTAATGTTGTTAAATAAGATTTGGATTCACTAGTAG
This sequence comes from Agrostemma githago, assembly GCA_958450325.1. Taxonomy (NCBI): domain Eukaryota; kingdom Viridiplantae; phylum Streptophyta; class Magnoliopsida; order Caryophyllales; family Caryophyllaceae; genus Agrostemma; species Agrostemma githago. Next base: position 8,086,202 of record OY288256.1, on the reverse strand, counting down.
AGTCGAAATTTGACATACCTATTTACTAATTTAAGAATCTCTTTTCTATTCATAATCCCCTGAAAGTTAGAAGAAAAACAATTCTATAAAAATTCTCTCTAACTAGTTTAGAATCCGCACAGACGTGCGGCATATGCCTCTTATCATCATTTATAAGAGAACTTTTTTATTTGATAATCGTATTAAATAATATATAGTTTTTTTAGAATGTTTATAAAATATACTTAAGTTAATATGGAGTATTAGTTTTTAATTAAATGATACAGAGTATATTAATGATTGTAATTACACATGAAAACTTGGGAGTATAAATGATACTCTTTGACGAAAATATAAACATGAATGTATTTGCATGTTTTAAATAATGGTATTATTCATAATAAAAAATAAATAAAATATTACTGTAATAAAGTGTCAAACCTAAAATATATGTTATTAATATTAATATTAAATAAAGAGGTTAATAAAGAGGAAAACTTACTCTTTAGTTAATATAATTGATTAATTACTATTTTAATTAAATTAAGTCAAATAATACCTAAATAAATATTTTCATTTTTTTAAATATTTTTCTATTTTTTGATTTATCATAAAAGTTAATTTGTATAAATGGAAATTTTGTAAATATCATTTAATTGTTGATTTGTATCATCCATAATTAAAAATTAAAGTTTTTGGAGGGAAAACTTTTAATCTCATTCCGCCACCTAAGCAACGTCTATTCTCTTAGTAGTAAAGAGGATACTCCGTAGTTAAATCTACATAGTTTTGTCATATTCGTATCCTTAAATGAGAGACCACTCTTCAGTATCACTCTGTGTCATATTCGTATCCTTAAATGACAATTTTGTTTTGTATCTGTTTTTATAAGAAGCGTATCTTTTTTATATTTGTATACTCTTTTATGTTAATCGTACTACTTCTATTAAGTTTGTTACCACTGTTACTTCCATTTGTACTTAGTCTCTCAGTAAAGTTAATGAGAGACTGTCTCTCAGGAGACCTACTCAAGTAATATTAGGGTGTGAATTATTCTTGATCTTGATTTTAGTAAAAAAAAAATCAGGAATATTTTATAGTATTCACGTGAACTTTCCGCCATATACAATTATCAGATTGTTTAATTATATTTATTTTTCAATGACATCAATTCAATAATGACATTATATATAGATAAGCAAATATGATTATATCTATATGGTGTATTGGATGTAATTAGATCTGTCAAAACTTGACCCGACTTGCTGGATCCAATTTTTAGGGTCATCAACCCGGTTTTTCAACCCGCAACCCGTTTGACATGCACCTATTATGACCCATAAACTTAGGATCGAAACCCAACTCAACCAATTTGACCCGTTTGGTCAATGGGAATTTATTAAAATTAATATATTTAGATATTATATGAATTTATGATTAAAAATGAATACTTCTAATATTTTAAATTACAAAGATAAACAAATATTTAATCTAATATAACTTTTTTTAATCATTTAATAATAAAAATAATTATTAAAATAAATTTCAAAATTGATTTTAATATAGATTTTAAAATATAAACATTAATTATAATTAAAGAGTATAACGATAATACTATTAAAAAAATAAAATAATTAATATAAAAAATATTTTTTACTTAAAAAAGGATAAAAAATTAGGCGTTCATAACTATTTGTTACCTGTATTCTAACACTAATGCGACCCGTATACGACCTCACCCGTATCGCGGTCTGACCCATATGACCCGACCCACTTGACCCGTTTGACAGGTCTACATATAATCAATTAAAAATATTTGAACTCTTAATTGGTATGTTAGATATACCTAATACACAAATATATTTCAGTTCTTTTCAAAATTATTATATTTACGATATATACGTACATGATTAATTAGTTAAATCAATTAAAATATTTAGATTTTGCTTAATGTTTACAAATTTCAGAATTAAAAATTAATATTGCAATTGTAATTTTATGTTCTGAATAAGTAAGTGAAAGAATATTAGGGGTGAATTATTCTTATACGAAGTATTTCATTTCATATAAAACTCAGATATATTCTATAATATTGAGTATATATGCAAATAAAAAATACAGAGTAAGAATATTATATCTGCTAAATATTACTCCGTATATCGCCACTATAAAAGGATAAGAGATTTTTTTTAAAATCTTAACTAATATAATATTTCATCCGTATCTATATGTTCGTCCATTTTCCATATAATACTCCTTACATATATTAAACAAAGTGGACGAACATATAGATACGGAGGGAGTATGTTATACAGAGTATTTCTTTAGAAAATTTATATTTTCTACCGGTTGCTTATAAGTTGTCAAGGTCAAATTTACTTTTATTTTATTATATCCTTATCAATATCTTATCATGTTTAATTTTATTTATTATTTTTCATTTATTTTTCAATGACATCAATATATTGATATTATATTTAATAAATTAAATAAGTATGATTAAATTTACTTGATTTGTATTACAATTATTGTATTACGATAATTTCGGTGTTAAAAATTAATACTACTATGTCAAGTTTTTGTATTCTAAAAATAAGGTTTTTTTTAAACATATATTTAAGAAAAAAATCAAGGTTTTTAAATATATTTAATATTTATGTTTGGGGTACAAACATGGTTCCCGGCTCGAGCAGCGGTTCGGCTCTCCTCGGGATCCGGATGCGAGTCGTCGGCGTTCCTGCAAGGTGAACTCCAGCCCCAAGGGATTGCCCCCGGGGCGGAACTTCCGACGCCCAAGTCAGTATATCGTGTATGTTTATGTATAAGTCGTATCATAGTTAATATCGAGATGGTGGAGGGAGTAGTAATGAATTGGCCTCCCCTTCCTCTCTACCAAAATGAGGTATTTATAGAGGAGGGAAGAGGTGGTGACCTCACTCGAGTGATGTCGCCTTGGTGATGTCGTCCTCGGTGATGTCACTATAGTCAGTTTAGTGATGTCACGAGCGGTCTATTTCGAGTCAACTAGTGGCGACTCGTAAGGATGGTCAGCCGGTACGAGGGTCCGGCCGACCCGAGGTTTGGCCGGCGCGGGGGCCGGGCGACCCGGAGTTCGGTCTACGCGGGGTCCGGCCGGACCGTGGATCGGTCGAGCCGGGATCGGGGTCCGGTGCCTAAGGACGGCCTATATGCCCGAGGTCGGACCTACACGTCTGTCTAAGTCGGCCTACATGTCTGGGGATTTATCCCCCATCAATTTGCCCTCAGCAGAGTCGGATACTAGTGTCCGGGTCTGGTGTCGAGTGTGGCCGACCTATGAGATGAATGGTGTATCTGACCTTACTTTGAGTAATATCAAGTGTTTAGCCTTACAAATACGGTAGGAGCCGTCGAAGCTTTTTGCCCGGTTTTGGATGATCAATAATCGAGAATCATTTGTTTAGATCAATTTGCTTAAACAAAGAGCTTGGCCCTGTGCGCAGCGGCATCCGAGGGATACACGATGAATAACCTCTTCACGGATCGGGGCTGCTTGAGGCGTCGCGATTTTACTCGGAAGACGGTAATACCCGGAGGGACGTAACCCATGCCCGGTAAATAATATGATAACGTCGTGAAGGGAACGACTGACATAACTCGGAGGGACGTAACCCATACCCGGTAAGCAACATGATAACGTCGTGAAGGGAACGACCGATATAACTCGGAGGGACGTAACCCATACCCGGTAAACAATATGATAACGTCGTGAAGGGAACGACCGGTATAACTCGAAAGGACGTAACCCATACCCGGTAGACGATATAATAACGCCGTGAAGGGAACGACTGATATAACTCGGGAGGACGTAACCCATACCCGGTAAATAATATAATAACGTCGTGAAGGGAACGAACGATATACCTCGGAGGGACGTAACCCATACACGGTAAACAATAATGGAAATAAGCTTTAAGAAGGGTCATACCTTTGCTTTTGACGATAGCGCTCGGAGGGACGTAACCCATGCCCGGCAAATGGTAGATGATCCCTGGAAGGGACGAACCGCGACTGCTACAACTCGGAGGGACGTAGCCTCTACCTGGTGTTTAGCCGTTACTCTCTTTGCGGAGACACGCTAGAGGTCCCGGAGGCCAGTACACCTACATCGTGCGCATGATTTATTGGACGACATCGTTCACTCGGGGGCTGACGTCGTCGCCTACTTGGAGGTCGCCGTCTGCGGTTAAGACCTACCGACGGACTTGCTGAGGGCTTATGCCCCCATACTATGGATGGGGGACCCTAGCCAGTTTGCCGGTTGCCAAAGTATATATGACGAATAACTTTTTCCCGGAACCGTGGCTGTTTTAAGCGTCGTGATCTTTCTCGAAAGATGATAATACCTTTATTTTTGACGATAGTGCTCGGAGGGACGTAACCTCTGCCCGGTGTATGTCGCCGCTTTCTGTGTGGAGACACACTAGAGGACTCGGAGGCTGATGCCCCCACACTGCGGGTGGGGGGAGATTTGGCCAGGGAGCCGGCTGTGGTCAGGCCACAGGCGGTTCCCGACTTATGCCCCCACACTCTGGGTGGGGGGAGATTTGGCCGGTAGGCCGGCTGTGGTCAGGCCAGAGGCGGTTCCCGACTTATGCCCCCACACTCTGGGTGGGGGGAGATTTGGCCGGTAGGCCGACTGTGGTCAGGCCACAGGCGGTTCCCGACTTATGCCCCCACACTTTGGGTGGGGGAGATTTGGCCGGTAGGCCGGCTGTGGACATGGCCACAGACGGTTCCCGACTTATGCCCCAACACTCTGGGTGGGGGGAGATTTGGCCGGTAGGCCGGCTGTGGTCAGGCCACAGGCGGTTCCCGACTTATGCCCCCGCACTTTGGGTGGGGGGGAGATTTGGCCGGTAGGCCGGCTGTGGTCAGGCCACAGGCGGTTTCCGACTTATGCCCCCACACTTTGGGTGGGGGGAGATTTGGCCGGTAGGCCGGCTGTGGTCAGGCCACAGGCGGTTCCCAACTTATGCCCCCACACTTTGGGTGGGGGAAAATTTGGCCGGTAGGCCGGCTTTTGGTGGGGTGTCCATTCTTCGTGGTAGGTGAATAGGGGCTCCCTCCGTTATTGCTCCCTGCCCATTATCTGTGAGAGTAATGAACAGGTGATGGGTAGATATCGAGCTTTTTCTGCTGCTCAAAATCGTCAGTCGCCATATTTTTTTCCACCTTCTGTTACGAAGCCGAGGATGACTTTTATCGGTTAGGCAAGCCCGTCAGTTCAAGTGGCTGACTCAAGTAGCCGTCCGAGCTTTCTGTTGGGGTCGAGGTCCGGCGGTATTTTTCCTCTCCGACTTTGATTACTTTCCCCCCGGGTAGCCGGCTCAAATCCGTTACATGTCTGGCTCCGGCTACCGATCGAACATGCCGACTTAGGTGGCCGAGTTCGGCCGATGCTGCCCGAAGGCTGTGACGGAGATGAGATGGTGGTGAGTGGCGCTGGAACCTTCCTATCCACCGAGAAGCCGCTAGATCTGCTAAGCGTCGGACTTGGCTTAAGATGGGGGTGTCACAGCTAGTTGTGGTTGGCCGAAGGCTAAGTTTTGAAGCCGACTTGATGACCTGATGCCGGCCAGGTTGATGACCTAGGGCCGAGATACTTCTTGGGCCGCGCCGTTGAAGGTGGCCGAGGCGGTGGTGGTCGGCGTCGTATTTGTGGTGGGCCGAACTTAGATGAAGACGGGCCGGATCGTTCTTGTGACTCGGCTATTTTTAATTTATCAATTTCCATGTGGGTTAGTACCCCCAAAGTGTCGTACTAGGATTTAGTGGACCTGATCTTGCCCCCATCGAGTGTCTTTTGGACTTTTAAGAGCCCAACTCATACCCTCCAATGCATGTCGCCACTTTGCTTTGGACAAGACTTTTGGATTGGGTCTTTATTTGTCATTAAATGCTTTTGATCATGATTTGGGCCTAACTCTCTTTACTATGTACCACTACTCAGTAAACTTTTACCCATTTTCTTCATAGGTCTTCAACTTGACACCAATAGCAATGTGTTGTCGCGTACTCAGGAGTCAGGGCTATCCTTCTGCCTTTCTTTACCCTCATTATGCATCCTTCCTCCATATTTTATATGTCCTTGGACGAAGATGGACTTGGGTTAAGAGTTGACGCACAAGCTGTTGAGGGACCGGCATGATGATCGGCCGGCGAGAGATGTGGCAGTGGACCGGCGCGATGCCGATACGGTCGAGACCCTGTTGACGGCGAGGTCAATTCTTCGCGGCCGACTTGTCATCACCCAACTGACATGTTTGAATGGGGTCAACCGAAATTGACGTCGGGCCGAGGCGTTTGGTGAGTACGATGATGACTTCATTTCCGTCGGACATCCGTCGCGAGGCAGACTCCAAGGTGAATTTTGAGGCCGTCGCGAGTTTGAGGCCGACGCACCAGTTAGTGTGGTCGTTGCCTACCGCCTTGGATGGTCGACACAAGCTGCCGACCCAGTGGTCGGACTTTCTGATGGGGTCGGGGATGAGGTTGACCACGCGACAACTTCAGGCGACCGACCGACGATTTTTCTTCCGACGTGAATGGTGAGACCGACATTCACGGCGGTCGTGAAAGCACCTCGAAGATGGCTCCTCGGTGATTGGAGTTTTGTTCGGGAATCGGAATGCGTCTCGAGGTCGAGGCTAAAAACCTCATCCTCTGGCTCAGTTGAGTTCATCTCGACTAGGGATGGCAACGGATCCGGGATCCGATCTGGATCCGCAAGATCCGGTCCGCACTGATCGGATATGGATCCTAAATTTTGAGATCCGTTGGATATGGATCCGGATCCGGATCCGCTATCTTTAAACGGATCTGGATCTGGATCTTAATAAGTAAATCCGGATCCGGATCCGCAAATCCGTTTTATTAAAAAATTAACAATAATAAAAAACTTAGTACTTTAATTTGTGTTTTTTTTGTTATTTCTAAAACTTTTTTCTTTTAGTTTATTAATATTTGATTATGAATTTTTATATTCGATTTTATTTGTAAAATTATGAAAATTAATATGGTCGCAAATACATATTAATTAAAAATTTTGTATAATTTAAGTAAGAAATTGGATCCGCGGATCGGATCCGGATCCGGTCCAGATCCGGCGGATCTGGATCTACATTTTTAGGATCCGTCGGATCCGGACTGGATCCGCTACTAGGGGTGCGGATCTGGATCTGGATCCATGCGGATCCGGTCCGGATCCGGTCCGTTGTCATCCCTAATCTCGACCGAGTATCTACCCGGCGAGTAATAACAGTTTCTTTTCAGGATCGTTCTTCGAGACGGAATACTTGATCCAAAAAATTGATTTTTGGGAGGTTGATTTTGTGTGGATTTGAATCTTCCTCGACTCGGCCGACGAGCTCAGAGGCTGAGTCCGGAGCGAACTTTGGTTGGCCGGCCGGTGAGTTATGAGGCCGAATATAGCTTTCCCTAATTTTTGTAGGAGGTTGATGATCAGTTAGTTGAGGGCGACGATGTGACCAGTTTGTTCGATTGGGGTCAGGCTACCGGTTGAATGCCACTGGACTAGGTCAGTCACGTCGGCCGTACTGACTCGCCTCTCTGCCTCTCTCACCACTGTTTCATAATCTTACTTCTTGTAGATAGTTAGTGTAGACACCCGCATTTTGACCGCCAGGTGTCTATGGCAGTTTCCAAAAATCACCCGATGATGATCGGACGCTAACGTGTTTCTACGCGCTCGGATACGGGCTCAAATCCATTAATCGTTGGCTAACACACTTACGGAGTACAAATCTCACCAAACAGACCTCAAATCCAGGCCCAGTGGATCATTCCGAGTCAAACAAGACTAATTTGGGTCGAAACCGACACCGGGAATAAAACCGACTTTTAGCGACCGGATTAAAACCCGGTCAAAGCCGTTTCCGAGTAGCTCACCCACGGTCCGCCTCCAAACGGGCCATCAAATCAAGTCCGTCAAGGCACAAAACCCTAGACACCACCAAGGTGCCCTAGCTTTGCCTATATAAGCAACCCCATGCAACACAATTACACAACTTCTCACAACCCTAAAAACCCTAGTACACTCTAGGACAATCATCTTACACATCTACAAAAAAAAACCCTAGTACACTCTAGGACAATCATCTATACACACTTCAAAACCCTAGCAATTCTACACTAGCAAAAACCCTAAACCTAGTTTACACTAGCAAAAACCCTAAACCTAGTTTTAGGAATCAAACCCGAGCCACCACAACTTAGCCTCCATACACCTCGAAGACTCTTGTGTTAAAGCCACGGTTACGAGTCCGCACCGAGACAAGAACATGTAGGTTGAGGGTGACAAACCTCGTTCTCCTTTCCCTTTTCTTCTCATCATCCATCTCCTTTTTTTATTCCTTTTTTTGTTTTATTATTATTATTATTATTATTACGATTATTATTATTATTACGATTATTATTATTATTATTACGATTATTATTATTATTATTATTATTATTATTATTATTACGATTATTATTATTATTATTACGATTATTATTATTATTATTATTATTACTACGTTTAGTATTATTATTATTATTATTATTATTATTATTATTATTACTATTACGATTTTTATTATTTACCTCGTTATCATTATTGCGTCATAATATCGGTAATATCGTTAGTATCAAAATCTTAAAATACTCATTGATTTGTGTCAAGTAAGAAGGATATCGGGATAAGAAAACACGAACATACAAGTGTACTGCACACAGCGTTGACGGTCGCTTATCCCGGTACCCCGATTATTTGATTATTGAGATGAGTCAACTTAAACAAGATTTCGTCATTATTTCTCGTCGTTATCATCTTTAATTTTGCATTCATCGAATTTTCTAAAACCAATTTTAATAAGGGTCGAAACCCGTTGACACGGATCCAACATCACGATCTCTAGGGATTTATCGATGTCGGAGAAGTCGAGGGAATCAAGTTCTTTTATTATTTAATCAAAGAGTCAATCTTTCTAAATCGCATTAAATCAACATAGGGCAATTTTCGTTGATGCTAAATAATTGTCAAAACAATTCTTTGGAATTATGACATTATTAACGCGGAGAAAATTTAATCACATCTCAATAATCAATTTAAAACGATTTTCGACATAAAACACGATTTTACAAACGAATCTTAATTCGTACAGAGGACACTCGACCGAGCGTCTAGCCCACTCGGTCGAGTGGCACCTCAAAATCAAGTCAGAATGCTAATCATGATCACCACTCGATCGAGTCTCACAGTGACTCGGTCGAGTGGCCATGTACTCGACTGAGTTGGTCAATAATTCGACCGAGTACGGTCCATAATGCAAAACAGAATCGCTTTTTACAGGCCTACTCGATCGAGTCCATCGACCACTCGATCGAGTAGCCTCATAACGACTAAAACGCAAGTCGTACATTATTCTATTTTTCAAACTCGATAGTATTTTACGACTTAGGTCAACATGCGTATAATTAATCACATGTATACTATCTTTTCAAATCGTGCATCCTCATATTTGCATCTTTTCAATTCAATTCAATAGTTGCAAACCGTTATTATTCGTTTCTTTACATCGTTTACTAACGCGTTTTTTGTTTCTTTTGTCAATTTAATTATTATTCGTTTATTGTACTAAATGAACCCGCATGCTAAAATACAACTTCGACGTTAATTTTAGTTGCATTAAATTGACATAGAAACCCACTTTTCGATTCCATTCGCATGTTTAGGGAAAGTAAATCCTTGCATATCATTTTCCCGTTTTACTAGCACGCGTATTAGAAAGTCATTCGAGTTCTTAGTAGAGGCCGCTAATGTGCGGGCGGGGTTGGGTGTCCTTCGTGGGCTTCCCAACACGTACCCTCACCCCTTACTCAGAACCTTGGTTTCCGGTTGCCCGAAACCGTTGGCGAACGAGAGTCATTCAATATACGATTAACCGCTCAAGTCGGCATCTATATCGATATGCAAAGGGACGAGCCCAATAAACTTTGACATCAGAAATGGGCCGTATTTTGTATACGGCCCACTACGACATAGAGTGGGCTCGAACGGTTCCGAATAACCATAAAATTCGGTGGCGACTCCACATAGACCTAAATTTCAATTCGATCCTTCTCATATGGAGATTCATTCGCCTACCCAAACCCGCGCGTGGCCGCGTCGGGGTGGACCTATGTCATGTCCACAATTTGGCGACTCCGCTGGGGATTAACTGATGCGTGACTTACCATCGGCATCCTCAGGGTGAGACTCGAATAGAAATCGTTTGACAAATACAATACGCGTTTTAGTTCTACGGTTCATGCATAACCCATATTTTCCCGGGCCGGTATTCGCGACCGAAGTCCCACTATACCGTTGATGGACTCCAATATGGATATGTCAAAAGGTGTCCATAGTCGATTCGAGTGGGTTTCGCGGCATGTTCTAAGATCAACTCGACTTAGGAAGTCCGTCCCGATCAACGTCTAGACTATGTACACTGGTATAGACCCCTTATAGACCGACCGAGACTTAGTATAGAGCATACATGGCGTCGTTATAATGCTTGTGTGACTACGTGCTACTTGGTTTCCGAGTCGTTTTCAAAAACCGTCTTTTTTCAAAGATTGCATCTTTTTCAAACTATTTAATTTCAAAACTCGGGACACATACCGAATTTAGGACTTATGATTTTGCTCAAAATAGCCTATTTTCTAGACGGTATGCTGCCCAATTCAAAACTCGAAAAGCATTTCGAACTTTCAAAACCCGTGGCCCGATGACATTTCTTTTTTTCGAAATTTGGGCCTCTCCACCGAGTCTTCTCGGTCCTTTTTCAAAATCAATCAATTTTCAAAACCTTCCTTCTCCTTAGGACTTCCCGTATTTAGCAGTGTCGGGTCGTGTCTTAAGTTGTCAAGGTCTATAGCGTCGAAACTCTGTCGATCTTACATCACGAGTTTCTTCCCTTTCCCAGTCCGCCTTATTAGACTAAGGCAAGGCCCACATACGTAGGACAAACCCCTACAAAGGAGGGCCCGTCAACACACTCGAGTCTAAAAGTTTGGGGATGTCTCACGTGGACCTTCCTTCGAGCAGGACTCGGCCCACATGCCGAACTCTAAGGGAGGCCCACCTTTCACAAGTCACCCGTCTAGGTGTATTTTCCGAGTCAACCTTTTACAAGGCATAGCCCGATAACAAAAGGTTCACGGTCCTTACGTCTAAGGGTCACTCGCCGACACTCGAGTCTTAACAAAATCTTCAAACCCACTCGGGGGCTACCCCTTAACATGGCAATCAATCACGGTTGCCCTAAGGGTCATGTCTTACACGTGTCTCACGTACTCCACTTTCGAGTCACTTAGGTGTCACACCAGCTAAGTCCTTAGTTTCACTTGGGGGCTATTCTCCGACGGAATGACTAATCACAGTCACTCCGAGAATCGTACCCTACACATTTGTCTTAGGGCAGTCTAACCCGAGTCAAACTGGGGCTGTCCCTCCTCTTGCGCTATTTCCTATGCCTTGGTGAGTTTGAGTTCCGAAGCAACCTCTCTGATTACGTGGTGCTCTTACAGACAGGCCACCCGAAACCAGACGCCAACGCAAAATGGACGATTTGAAAAATGCTCTGGCCAAGATTGAGACTCAACTGGCCGCCATCCAGGCTAACCAAGCAACGATAGTCACCCGCCTAAGTGCCGTGGAAAAAGCGGCCCCAGTCGAAGGAGCTGAGCCCAATGGGCCCATGGCCGAATTGGTCAGTATCGTTCGTAGGCTCGAGGAACAAGTTCACCTATCAACGAACAACTCGATCCACACCGAGAATGCTCGTATTTATTCACCTCTGGATAACGAGCTTCCTGCTAACCTCAACTTAACGGGACTTCCTATGTTTGAGGGTACCGAAGACCCGGTCCACCACATCCGGGCTTTCAAAGACTTCATGGCGGTGAAGGGGGTGAAGTCAACTATGTTCAAGCACTTGTTCCCTTCTTCCCTGGAGAAACACCCCAAAGCCTGGTACTACAGGCTCGATTCCAAGAAATACCCGACTTGGGATGACGTGGCAACGGAGTTCGCTCGGAACTACGCCGATAATATCGAGATCCAGACTACAATGCGTACTCTGGAAGTCATGGCCCAAGAGCCCAAAGAAGGGTTCACCACATATCTTCAAAGATGGAGGGCCGAGAGTGTAAAGTTGGTAAACAAGCCCAACGAGAAGACACTAGTGGAGGCGATCATCAACAACCTCCTACCTTCTTACCGCGTCCATCTTAGGTATGCCGGCATTTCAAACTTTGCCGTACTTACCCGAAATGGGCATTAGGATTGAAGACGATCTTCGACACAATGAAAATCTGGGTAAAGTTTCTACTGAAGGCTATACTGGACATCAACTCGAGTCCTTAGAAGCCGACGACTAATGACAACATTATCCGAGAGTCCGGATCTGATTTGAGTCTGAGTCTGAGTCCGAGTCTAGGATGTACTATTCCCTTCGAAGTCGAAGTCAAAGTCAGAGTCAGAGGCAGTTGTATTCTGTCCTTTTTTTTCAAAATTCAATAAAATCAGCTTTCAATATTCTTTCTCATATATACTTTCCTTATGTGTTTCCGAGAGCATGATGAACACCATCATACACTGTGAGCACACGCACGTGACTATTATAGGCACATCTATAATGACTGCAGGAAACCGAGCCCGTGTTTTTTTTACCTACTCCGTGTCTGGTATAGAAAAACCACATAACTACCCGTAGCAGGAGCGGTATCGAATCCCATGACAAATCTAGGTAATCTCCTAGTTTGGGTTCAAGACGGGAGGCAAGCCCATTTCCCACAATAAAACACCCCTCTAATAAGACTGACCAATCCCTACCTTAGGTGTTAGTCTGACCAGCAAAAAAAAAACGAAAGAGCACTGGACAAAAAAATCAAAAGTCAAAAAAAAAAAGGGCCAAAACAAAAAGAAGGCCATCAAAAAAAGAAAACTGGACACAAAAAAAAAATCGAAAGTCCATGAAAAAAAAAAAAGCAAAAGGCCAAAACAAAAAAAGCAGGCCATCATCAAAAATTCAGAATACCCATGACCGTGGTCAACGGTCAATTCAAGTGAAAACCCCACGACCAGGGTACGGTCAAAATTAGCAAAACCCATGACCGCGGCTAAGAGGTCAATCAAAAAATCAAATACCCATGACCGTGGTCAACGGTCAACTCAAGTGAAAATCCTTTGACTGTGGTACGGTCAAATTCAAAATTATCAATACCATCCAATAGGGGAGTGACAATCAAGCTGGTCAGCTAACACCGCACTCAGCCTTCCCACATTACAACCCTCAAGACCTCCCCGAGACCCAGGCTAGAGACAGCCCGGAATTTTGAGGATTCAAGCCCCATAGGATACCCCTAACCACTAGGGCCAGACATGGAAACCAGATTCCGCATTATCAAACCGGCTCTCGAAGCCTTAGCTCCACAGAACCGAGCTCCAGATTTCGAGTCATCAAGGCCATTTACCTCTATCAAACCGGCTCTCGAAGCTTTAGCTCCACAGAACCGAGCTCCAGATTTCGAGTCGTCAAGGCCGTTTACTTCATTATCAAACCGGCTCTCGAAGCCTTAGCTCCACAGAACCAAGCTCCAGATTTTGAGTCATCAAGGCCATTTACTTTATTATCAAACCGGCTCTCGAAGCCTTAGCTCCACAGAACCGAGCTCCAGATTTCGAGTCATCAAGGCCATTTACTTCCTAGCACCACATTCCCAAATACATCAAATCCCGAGAACAGAACTCGTTAAAAATCCCGAGAACAAAACTCGTTAAAATCTCATCCAAACCAGTTACCAACCCCAAACACGGGAACTCAACTTGCAGTCGGCATAGAACATGCCCAAATAGTTCACACCACCTCTGGGGGCTACCCCAGAGAACGCTCACAGTCACAGGATTAATATCCTAACCATTCAAGCCCTTTGATCAAGACATCACTGGGAATGCACCTAGCCTACACCGTCATTATGGCTAGTTACACACAAAGTCCTATTAGAATAGGCACCATAATACATCCTCCGACACTGAACTACGACTTGGTTTGATTTCACCACACGTGAATACGTAGGCAGCCTTTCAACAGAGGCACAACCACCCACATTGACACACATTCGAAAAGCATTATCATTCCGGGCACGACACTGTCATGTTCTCAGTAGCTAGCTTTGTCGTCCTGGGGGCTTTTCTTAGACAAAAGACCTCCATCCACTCACAAAATCCAGATAAATACTTTCAAAATCTAGCCTCCTTCCTGTAGTGTGTCCTAGTACTCGGCTCAGTCAAAGACAAGAATCTGTCAGAACTCGAGCCATCACCCACTTTGGAAAAGTATCCTAAAATAGGAAAAGGGCACCAGACTAAAACAGTCTCATTATGGACTACTGCGGTCCCCCCATAGCATATCTATCCCATTTCGATGTACGACCGTGTTGCCACTCGCCTAGACTACGGGATAGCGCAACTTAAGAGTCTTGTTAGGCGGCCTACACCCCTACCGAATCACGGTCCAACCTTTAGAGAGTCCAGTCCGTGTCAGTCAACTCGTCCTGTCGTATCCAGAGTCGAGTCTGCCGGTAGGTCCCTCTCTTATGATTACACTTTGAAATTTGCAAAATTTAGCCATTTGAAAAAAGATCTTTTTCGACAAGGTCAGATTTCAGTCTATTTATACTGCGAATTTCTTTTCTATCCCTTTCCATTTTGAAAACCTAGCTCGCGATTGCTTTCAGGATTTCAAATTCAAAATTCGAGTTTTCAAAAAAAAAAAATTCAAAATCATTTTCCCCAGCACGAGTCATTTTACCACCTACGTGTTGCATGCATTCTATGTGACTCATACAGGTACGACTCAAACAGGGACATGCAAGTCATCAAATCTCCCCAGCAGCATTTTCCGGGATAGCACGGGATGGGCCAATACACAGGCACACCCAGGGCTTACGCGACAAGCCCGAATTCCCCACGGAGCGCAATCATCTAGCGCAGGTATGATCTCTGTCTTATGGCTGGCGAGCCCTTCACGCGAGTCTAATGGACTATAAACGACCCGACCGGAAGTCTACCAGGTCTTAACAGGCTTGGTAGCTACTCTGACTTTCGCCTTGTCCAAGCCTTAGTCAGAGTGGGGGCTCTGTAGACACCCGCATTTTGACCGACAGGTGTCTATGGCAGTTTCCAAAAATCACCCGATGATGATCGGACGCTAACGTGTTTCTACGCGCTCGGATACGGGCTCAAATCCATTAATCGTTGGCTAACACACTTACGGAGTACAAATCTCACCAAACAGACCTCAAATCCAGGCCCAGTGGATCATTCCGAGTCAAACAAGACTAATTTGGGTCGAAACCGACACCGGGAATAAAACCGACTTTTAGCGACCGGATTAAAACCCGGTCAAAGCCGTTTCCGAGTAGCTCACCCACGGTCCGCCTCCAAACGGGCCATCAAATCAAGTCCGTCAAGGCACAAAACCCTAGACACCACCAAGGTGCCCTAGCTTTGCCTATATAAGCAACCCCATGCAACACAATTACACAACTTCTCACAACCCTAAAAACCCTAGTACACTCTAGGACAATCATCTTACACATCTACAAAAAAAAACCCTAGTACACTCTAGGACAATCATCTATACACACTTCAAAACCCTAGCAATTCTACACTAGCAAAAACCCTAAACCTAGTTTACACTAGCAAAAACCCTAAACCTAGTTTTAGGAATCAAACCCGAGCCACCACAACTTAGCCTCCATACACCTCGAAGACTCTTGTGTTAAAGCCACGGTTACGAGTCCGCACCAAGACAAGAACATGTAGGTTGAGGGTGACAAACCTCGTTCTCCTTTCCCTTTTCTTCTCATCATCCTCCTTTTTTTATTCCTTTTTTTGTTTTATTATTATTATTATTATTATTATTATTATTACGATTATTATTATTATTACGATTATTATTATTATTATTATTATTATTACGATTATTATTATTATTATTATTATTATTATTATTACGATTATTATTATTATTATTATTACGATTATTATTATTATTATTATTATTATTATTATTACTACGTTTAGTATTATTATTATTATTATTATTATTACTATTACGATTTTTATTATTTACCTCGTTATCATTATTGCGTCATAATATCGGTAATATCGTTAGTATCAAAATCTTAAAATACTCATTGATTTGTGTCAAGTAAGAAGGATATCGGGATAAGAAAACACGAACATACAAGTGTACTGCACACAGCGTTGACGGTCGCTTATCCCGGTACCCCGATTATTTGATTATTGAGATGAGTCAACTTAAACAAGATTTCGTCATTATTTCTCGTCGTTATCATCTTTAATTTTGCATTCATCGAATTTTCTAAAACCAATTTTAATAAGGGTCGAAACCCGTTGACACGGATCCAACATCACGATCTCTAGGGATTTATCGATGTCGGAGAAGTCGAGGGAATCAAGTTCTTTTATTATTTAATCAAAGAGTCAATCTTTCTAAATCGCATTAAATCAACTTAGGGCAATTTTCGTTGATGCTAAATAATTGTCAAAACAATTCTTTGGAATTATGACATTATTAACGCGGAGAAAATTTAATCACATCTCAATAATCAATTTAAAACGATTTTCGACATAAAACACGATTTTACAAACGAATCTTAATTCGTACAGAGGACACTCGACCGAGCGTCTAGCCCACTCGGTCGAGTGGCACCTCAAAATCAAGTCAGAATGCTAATCATGATCACCACTCGATCGAGTCTCACAGTGACTCGGTCGAGTGGCCATGTACTCGACTGAGTTGGTCAATAATTCGGCCGAGTACGGTCCATAATGCAAAACAGAATCGCTTTTTACAGGCCTACTCGATCGAGTCCATCGACCACTCGATCGAGTAGCCTCATAACGACTAAAACGCAAGTCGTACATTATTCTATTTTTCAAACTCGATAGTATTTTACGACTTAGGTCAACATGCGTATAATTAATCACATGTATACTATCTTTTCAAATCGTGCATCCTCATATTTGCATCTTTTCAATTCAATTCAATAGTTGCAAACCGTTATTATTCGTTTCTTTACATCGTTTACTAACGCGTTTTTTGTTTCTTTTGTCAATTTAATTATTATTCGTTTATTGTACTAAATGAACCCGCATGCTAAAATACAACTTCGACGTTAATTTTAGTTGCATTAAGTTGACATAGAAACCCACTTTTCGATTCCATTCGCATGTTTAGGGAAAGTAAATCTTTGCATATCATTTTCCCGTTTTACTAGCACGCGTATTAGAAAGTCATTCGAGTTCTTAGTAGAGGCCGCTAATGTGCGGGCGGGGTTGGGTGTCCTTCGTGGGCTTCCCAACACGTACCCTCACCCCTTACTCAGAACCTTGGTTTCCGGTTGCCCGAAACCGTTGGCGAACGAGAGTCATTCAATATACGATTAACCGCTCAAGTCGGCATCTATATCGATATGCAAAGGGACGAGCCCAATAAACTCTGACATCGGAAATGGGCCGTATTTTGTATACGGCCCACTACGACATAGAGTGGGCTCGAACGGTTCCGAATAACCATAAAATTCGGTGGCGACTCCACATAGACCTAAATTTCAATTCGATCCTTCTCATATGGAGATTCATTCGCCTACCCAAACCCGCGCGTGGCCGCGTCGGGGTGGACCTATGTCATGTCCACAGTTAGATACTCTTGGTTCTTTGTTTTTCGTAAGTCCAATTCTTATATATGTTAAAATTATTATAAATCAAAACACATTGTGGGTCAGACGGTCAAAGTTTGTTCAAAACTCCATTACATAGACATACAAAAGTTCTTTTTAGCAGGTGTATATTGTGTTTACAACACTACTTGAGAATTGATATAACTTTTGCTGTTCGGATCTGGAGAAACTACTTTGGGTGTTTAATTTTTTGTTTTTGTGGATCGTTCTTCAAGACGGAATACTAGATCCGAAAAATTTAATTTTTAAGAGGTTTATTTTTTTGTGGGTCGTTCTTCAAGATGGAATACTAGACCCGAAAAAATTGATATTTTAGAGAGTAGGCAACTTTTTTGTTCAAGTTCCCCATAGACGACGCCAATTGTTTGGGATACAAACATGGTTCCCGGCTCGAGCAGCGGTTCGGCTCTCCTCGGGATCCGGATGCGAGTCGTCGGCGTTCCTGCAAGGTGAACTCTGGCCCCAAGGGATTGCCCCCGGGGCGGAGCCTCTAACGCCCAAGTCAGTATATCGTGTATGTTTATGTATAAGTCGTATCATAGTTAATATCGAGATGGTGGAGGGAGTAGTAATGAATTGGCCTCCCCTTCCTCTCTACCAAAATGAGGTATTTATAGAGGAGGGGAGAGGTGGTGACCTCACTCGGGTGATGTCGCCTTGGTGATGTCGTCCTCGGTGATGTCACTATAGTCAGTTTAGTGATGTCACGAGCGGTCTATTCCGAGTCAACTAGTGGCGACTCGTAAGGATGGTCAGCCGGTACGAGGGTCTGGCCGACCCGAGGTTTGGCCAGCGCGGGGGCCGGGCGACCCGGAGTTCGGTCTACGCGGGGTCCGGCCGGACCGTGGATCGGTCGAGCCGGGATCAGGGTCCGGTGCCTAAGGACGGCCTATATGCCCGAGGTCGGACCTACACGTCTGTCTAAGTCGGCCTACATGTCTGGGGGATTTATCCCCCATCAATTTATAATAATGTTAAATGAATAATAATTTAACATAAATGTTATATGTTATATGAATAATTTAATTACATAAATTATATAAATGTTATATAAAACGGATTGTGTTGGTCATTTATATATATGTAAGCTGATTAGCAATTTTTATTTTTGGTAATATTGAGGAGAAAATGTAAAAATGAATAACAGCATGCCACGTCAGCGAAGGAGCGCATCCACGCTGCCATGTCAGCGGTGGATGCACTCAATTAATATATATATATATATATATATATATATATATATATATATATATATATATATAGTAGATACTAATAATCTCTTATTTCTTATTCACTAAAATAAAAATTAAAGGGCAATATTATATTTTCCACTTTCCCGCTTAAATGTTATACATACAAATAAGGAAATAGGGTGGCCAAAACATATCAAAAGATTCGTATTCTAACAAAATCCGTCCAAACATTCACTCCCTCCGTCTCATCCATCTATTCCCCTTTGATTAAAATATTTTTTACAATGAACATTAAAGAAAACAAATAAATAAAATTGGGAGTATTTTTTACGTTACTCATATTATACTCTATATAATATATCTCCAATAGATTAGACTGCATCAATTCTTGTTTGTGACGGGAATATCCGTCACAAATAATACACATTAGAGTAGATAAAGATAATCTATGTGTTAATTCTTAGACTTATCTTTTCTAACCAAGTGATATTATTTGATCAATCATCAATTTATCACGGATATATCCGTCATAAGAGATACTTACTCATCCGACCGAAAGAAACTTTCAAGTGGGAAGACTCCCTGATAAAACAAAGGAGTAAATTGAGAGCTACGACGTCCACAGGCAAATGTTTGTTAGTTAAAACTGTACAACACACTTACTGTACAGAAGAAGTGAGAAGTTGGGCAAACTTGAAAACGTTGGTTCCCACACAAGATCCAAAGTTTGAATCACATGTCATCATGTGGGTGTGGCCACTCAATTCTTATCTTTTCCACCAATCCCAAACCCCCACAACCCATACAAACTCCAATGCCCAGCATAACTTTAAGGCCCACATTGTTCAACCTCTTTTAGAACAGGTATATCCGTCGTATTTGATCCTAGATTTGTTACAGCAAAGGGGAGGGGAGGGGAGGGGAAGGCAACGCAAGGGTATTGGAGAAGGCGAAGGAAGCCATGGCTGACAAAGGTGAGAGATGGTTGATGACAGCGGCGGTGAAGGAGGAAAAGGAGGGAAAGGGAGGCGGTTGAGGGAGGGTTAATGTGGTGGGTATTTATATTCCATTATTTAGTGAGTTAGTAGGGTGAGGATGAGCTAATGTGTTGTATTAAGCTAAAATTATTCTTCGTGGCATATATTTTAAAAGCGAGTGTTATTTTTTCTGGTGCGATAAAAGTGTGTTATTAATGGCATACGTTTTCAATTTATTCAAAAGAAAGTCTAATGATAAATCACTTGAAAATCTCTTCTGCCAACCGATTCTGTGAGTGCAAGCAAAATGAGGTGTTGAAACGTTTTAATCCTAAAACGGATATGTCCGTGTTAAAAAAAATGGAGTAAACTACTAAAATCATGGCCGCCATTGGTGCAAGTACAGGATGAGAAACTGAGAAAAGAACATAAAGCTTCAAGGTAACATGGGGCAAAATATACAAACACAAATTTCATTCATAGTAAGCGTATGATAGATCCACATTACAGATCGAGGAGAGGGCTCAACAAGTAGGAGAAAAACGACAGGCTTGCTTGGTGACTCTTATGACATCACAATTTTCACAAGATGTGAAATTACTACAAACACCCTAGCTTCTTTAATTTGCTTACTAATGAAAAATCAAGGAGACGGAGGCCAGCCGAACTCATACATATTGTCGGGCCCTTCGTAGATCCTAAGCTCTAACCCGTCATCATCCCACATCCCGTCAAAGCTCTCATCATCACTATAATCCATGTAATCATAGTCCGAGAAATCCGAGTCTGAGTAGTAATCGTCAAAATAGGATCTCCGCTCAAAGACTCCCATAATCACTTGAGGTCCAAGAACCTCGAGCTTTGGATGCTTTTCCTTGAGGTACTTCTTGTCGAGGTGAACATCCCAACACCCTCTCAAGTCCAATGACTCAAGCTTAGGGCATCCCGAGAGGATCTCCAGGACGCTTTCGTCATTTATACGAACATAAGCAAGTTCAAGCTGCTTAAGTTTGGGCATAGTATGCGCGATGGCATGAGCTTCTTCAGTGTGCGACGGCTTGTAAGCTGCTCCTAATGGATGCATATTCCAGCTTAACGACGAGAGGTTTTTACAATTCTTTCCGATGGCTTCAAGAGCTCGTGCTCCGATTTTACAACAATAGCTCAAGTCCAAAGATGTTATTGTGGAGAACTTTGCAGCTACTTGTTCTACTATAGAATCGCTGACCTCGCTTCTCCGTAATATCAGACTTTGTAGGGAGCCCGCACTAACATATTCAAACCACAAAATGAAGCACAAATTCAGAAGATGATGAATAAATAACACACATATATTCAAAGCATTCGCAACACAAGATCGAACCCTTAACTAAGTTATACTCCGTACATTTTTTGAACCAGCTATTAAATTTGCACTTGGCATCTGATAGGTATAACTACATACAACATCCACTGATCATTATTCTGAGAATGTGAATGCTTTGAAATCAGGAATCCAATAGGACCAACCAACACACATGTCGACGGTCCCCAGACGAACTTTATTTCCTTCCCCTCCCTCCCTTAAACAAAATCATTAACTCATTGGTCTCTCTGATCAATGATGCTTAATTAACCAAGGTAACCACAGTGGTCCACTGGTCCGGCTAACCGACTTTTAGGTCTTGCTTTGTACAACACCAAATGAAAGCCAAAATGCTGTTACACCCATTGTACCAAGACAATAACTAAGCACAACCAATATTCACAACCACCAAAAGCATCATTTTACAACTAAAGCGCGTGACTTAGAGGTCATCATAACCTGTGAATTTTAAGTTGGGAATAATAGTAGCTAGTAGATGGATGTTTGAAGAAGAAGTTAAGAGTAGCTTACTGGTCGGCGATGAATGCGAAGATGGGGTCGTTGTTGACGCGGGAAACAGTAAGCTTTCGAAGGGATCCAGAGCTTCGAGTAATAAGGAGACGGAGCATGCGATCGAGGTGGTCGGGCTGGCAAACAGAGCTCCACTCATCAATGTCAATGTGTTGCCAACAATAAGGACCCTGGACTGCTTTCCCCCATGACTTACAAACTCTAGGTATGACTGTTAATATCTCCTCTAAACCCAATTTCTTGAAGATAATTCCCAATGCATCTGGTATCATCTCATCCCATTGTCTGCAGCAGGAATCACTCCCACTCCCACCTTCTTCTCCCATATATTAACCCTTCTGAATGAATATACCCAAAACTTTTAATTAATAAATAAATACACTTACTAAAAAGTTACAGTTTTTTTCAACTCTAACTAATAAGCAAGCTAAGTTTTTGCCACGTTTTTTGAGGTAATTAATAGAGGTGGAAGGATCTGAAGTTTACAAGAAAAAACTTTTAAATTTGGTAAAGTTAAGAGTCTTTTTTCCATCTGGGTAGTCTTAATTCTTACAACCACACTGAAAAATACTCATACTCGTAACAAACTAATACGAGCAGAGTAGTATCCACTTTGTACCACATTTTCTGAGATGTTACAGGTGGAAAGATTGCAACTTTACAAATGTAAAGCTAAAATGGTTGATGAAACTCATCAGATCCATCCATCCATCCTTAAATAATTGATAAAACCCAAGAATCAAAAACCAAAACATTGATCTCAATGGAGTAAGAATTTACAAGTACCCAAAATCCAAAATGAAGAAGAAAAGGGGATTTGTGTTAATTGTATAAGAGAGGAAGGAAGCATACCTTAAGAAAGAAAGGAAGGAAGTTAGAGAGAGAGGTAGTGGTATTTGGTTAGTTGAAGAAAGCTTGAAAGTTAGAGGAGGAGGAGGAGGGGGAGGGTGCTGGGACATCCCATGAAGTTATCCGGTGACAAAAATAGATGATGAGAGAGAAAGTGTGAGTAAGTGAATTAAAGATACTCCCACTTCTCTACTCGTATCTATCTATTTCAATTTTCAACTGCGGTGTACAAACTACAAAGTATATTCACATTTGAGTGAGTTTGTTTATCTCACCCTCACCCTCACCCTCACCCTCACCCTCACCGACAACAAAGTAAAAGCAGGAGTGAGTAGGGAGTAATAATGTTTGTAAAAGTTTACTTTTTAATCAACAAAAAACAAAGTAACCCCACTATCCCCAACCCAACCCAACCCAACCCATTTTGCTGATTTCTAGGGGGACTATTTATTCACCGCTTTCACCCTCATTTATTCATTTTACCAAATTTAATTACACCACCCAAACCCAAACCCAAACCCAAACCCAAACAACATCCTCTTGCCAAGTCACAACTCATGTTTTACTCTTTCTTTACCTTCTCTATTTTGACTAACTTACCACTTAGCTCAAGAAGTCAATTATTTTTCACTTTCTAACGACCAATACATAATATACACATGAGATCACAAGGAAGATCATAAAACTCAAAAAAGATCATCACATGATCCTTTAATGTTAATTTTTTTTTTTGTTAACTAATAGCCATAGTTAAGATGACTCACTTCCGTCATGACTTAGTTGATAACTTACTTGGACTGGTCTTAAGTCAATTTAACATTGAGAACTTGTAAATGTGAAGGGAATTTTAGGGGAAGTGTGTCCAAGTATAGATAATTGAGACATACTCCCTCCCATTCTTTGGAAAAGCACACTTTGAATAAAATATACCACTCATTTGAATAAAAAGGTGTGTTTTTCCAGTGAATGAGAGGGAGTATATTCTAGGAATGACAGTTTAACCTTAAGAAATATGCGATTAATTGATTAAAAAAAGAGGAAGTTGGCCAAATGACCAGACTGCTAAAACAAATGTAGAGGGTTATGGACAAATTGGTAAAAAAAAAAAAAAAGTACTCCCTCCGTTTCGATCATTTGTTTGCCTTTATTTTTGACACAAAGACGGAGAGGGGAGGGGGTCAATGATGGGGTGACATCTGACATGTGAAGCTAAATTTACGAGGATGATCAAATTACACTTAAAATGTCATTCCTAAAATAGAAAGACAAAGAGAAATGACTAAGACAGTCTAAAATGGAATATGCAAATAAATGATCGGGACAGAGAGAGTATCGAAAATCACAAATGGGTAAAAAAAATCAGTTTGTGACAAATACTCCAAAAAAAATTCATCTAAGTTCACTTTTCTATTAAGGAATAAACTTTTTTTGAATTTATAACATATGAATATAATTAGAATAATAAACTTAAAAGTTATACCAAAATATATCGAATTTGGTTTCTATTTATAGAGAATGAAAAAATAAAGTTGTTGTTGTAGTTTATTTTAAAAATAATTATATATTTAATAAATATTTTCTCTCCGTTTTATTCTTTCATTTGTTTTTACATATTCATTGTGATCGATATTTTAATCAAAAACAAATAAATGAACGAGACGAAGGGACTGAGGGTGTAGCTGTTTAGGTGAGAATGATTAATATCCCTCAATTTTCTTGAATTAGTCCAGTTTTCAAATTTTTGTGAGGGAAAAAATGAATTAATGTGACTGATTCAAGAAAAAAAAAGGAGTAATTCGTACTTATAAAAGCATTGGGACTTGGGAGTTTTATTTCCAATAAGGTAGCGTTTGACAACTAACATTTCATTTCAAATCGTCATTGTCAAATTAGAAAAGTGAAATGATAGAATTTTATAATGACATGCATTAAGGTGTCATTTGGAAATGACCATTTTTGTGAGAGACTTGGATTTGGTTGGATTTGACAAAATCCAAATTCACAAATTCACTTTGTTCCCAACAAAGTATTTGTGTCAAATTCAAATTTTAAAATGAAATCCGTGTTCCCAAACGGACCATAATACGAATCAAATGTGTAGACGATGGTGAAGTAGGTAGAGAGTATAGGTTTCCATATTCCATAAATTTTGAGAATGGAATAATAATAGTGTATGAGTATATGACCTCACTCTTGGCGTTATAGTGTTGATGTGTTATGTGCTCCATAAGTCTCCTTCGCCCCAAAAAATGTGCATCTTAAATTCGCAGGGAAGAGATGCCGTAAGCCGTATGGTATAGGCACCAGGCAGGAGCACCTCAAACTTGATTTGGCATTGCTTGCTTGTCAGGGGTACAGCCGTACAGGCCCCATCTCACACGCTTATGTTATGGTAAATTCTTTTTTTGTGATCGGAACACCATTGTAAATCTGTGATGAGTCAAATATTAATTACGATAAAGATAAATCATGTACTATTTACTAAGTCTGTCTTTTGTAATCAAGTGATATTATTTGACTCGTTATCTATTTGTGACAAATATATCCGTGAAGAGACTTACTCTTATTTTATTTGCCCAACTGTAAATTCTAGACGCCATCAATCCACTAGGGCAATAAATTTTCAACCAATCTTCTTTTATACTCCTGGTTAGAGTATTAGACTAGTACCACCCTTCCTTTTTACAAGTAGTTTATTTTTAGTTTGATTTAGTTAAGCTTAGTACTCCCTCCATTTCATTGAAAGGTTTCATTTAAAAATGGACACATTTTTTAAGGATAATAATAAAATATTCAAAAGTAGAGAGAGTGTAAAGTAGGTGGACCACCTAGGTAAGAGTGAAGAGTTATACCAAAAAAGAAAGTGGAATCTATCAAAGAAATTTACAAAAAAGGAAAAGTGGAAGCTTTCAATGAAACGGAGGGAGTACATGGTAACATGATCCATTTTTTATGAAAAAAAAAGTGGATTCATGTTACTATTACATTGGATGGAAGGTAGTACGGAGTATGTATTTAATTTAATTAAGTTGAATTTAATTTTACCTTAATAAATTTAATTTATCCAAGCTAATTCACTTTACTTGAATTGAGTTTAATTTAATTAAGTTTATTTAAGTTCTATTCAATTAGTTACATACATTAATCATACTAGTTTAGTTAAACTTAAATGATGTTAGCTTCTTGAATAAAAGACCGTGAATAGGACTAAGTCTCTTTTGAAGTCCTAAAAACCAACTTAAGGATACTATGATTGGTATCCTTTTGTCTCGAGACTCTCAACACTATGCACCAACAAGTCAATAACCGGAGTCAGTTGAATCTTTCATATTCAATACTCAACTTAAAGTCCTTGGTAGGATATTGGAATACATTTTCACATATACATCCAAAATAACTCACATTTTTTTAAAGATCTTCTATGGGAGTATAAAGTAAAAATAGGTTAGTCTAAGCATAATCAAAGCGTTAATAATAAAGTAGTGATTGAACCCTCTTTATTCTTAATTGAAACAGTTAGCCCTTAACTTTCTCAATATGTGAAATCAAACCTTTTTTTTCCGGTCAATATCTTACCGGAATAGCAATTTCTTGTCAATATCTCATGGCTTGTTACAATCCCAAGATACCCAAATATACGTATACAAATACTTATTCCCAATAATTTTTTTTAAAGATTTTGAGTTAAAATTTTCCCCATTTTCTCAAATTTTGTATTTCAAAGATGTCTCTTCAAAATGATCGCACTAAATTAAAAATCTAGTTTCACAACTAAATCTGACAATAATAATTTATTTATTTTCAAAAAATCAAACATGAACATGTCAAATTTCATGACAATAATTTGACAAGAAAATTGGTATTCAAGTAAGATATTGACCAAAAAAATAAAAGGAATTGATTTCACATATTAAAAAAAGGTAAGGGGTTAATTGTTCCATTCAAATATTAAGGGAGCTTGATTTCACAATTGAATAAAGTAAAAGAGTTCAATCACCATTTTCGTGAGTAAATAAATGGTACGGATTGAAAATAAGTGAAAAATTGAGGTTATGCAGTTTTGAAATTGGACAAAATTAGTCTAATAATGTTTACCTTGGTGTTACGAGAGTAACAAGACTAGTGAGATATGGAGTATGGACATGGACCACATGGTTATATTATGATTCCAAAAATATGTAGAGACTTTGGAAGCCAGCAGAGTCCAAATAGGCTAGCTAGGGACCGGGAATCGGAATATTGAAAAGTCCCGCAGATGAGCGAGAAACAACACTACACTAATGTGGGACAACCACAAGTCACAACCAACACTTGCTTATTGCGTTTTGCGTAGTGCCTTCCACTTATTTATTGTCCTTCCATGTTTTTGGATACCCTTTAACGTCGGCGCTATTATTTCAGATTGTCGATATTAATTACGTTGATGATGACTTTGTCCATGCAATTATTTTTCGAATAATACTCATATTACATTTACATTTTAAAGCTTATCGTGCTGTTAAAACTCAATAATAAAATCGTCTTTTTCGATTATCGTAATTAGAGCTGGCAAACGTGACCCGACCCGTCTGATCCGACTCGAAACCCAAGTAAAATTGACCCGATCTAACCCGAAAATGTAGTGACATGACCCGACTCGACCTGATGATGACCTGTAACCCGATACGACCCGCTTTAGGTCGACCCGACCCATAACCCGAAATGACCCGATAAATTATCTTACCCGACCCGAAAATTGACCCGATCCAAAAGCGGACCTGATGTGATCCAATAAAAATTAAAAATTAAAAAAATTAAAAAATTATTTAATTTTTTCTCTAGGTATTCTTGACCAAACATAGTTAAAAAACAAAAAAAAAAACTTTTAAATATTAAATAAAAAATGTTTTAAAATGTATTAATCACATCTAAGTCAACGCGCTAATTATTGATCCAATAAGACCTGACCCGATCCGACCAGGACCCCCAAACTCAACCTGACCCGTCCAATTTCCACTCCAAGACATATTTTATAAAATTCATCATTCGTTGTATTTTCGATTTTAATCTTCAATCACAACTAATTATTATTACCTATGGTTTCATAAAAAATTACGGTGTCTACCAAAACTATTGAAAAACACAATGAAAATTGAAAATAATTTGTATCAATTGATATAGTCATATAGTCCGTAGATAATAAACAATCAAATTCTGGTAATAAATGATACGGAGTAAATAATAAAAAAAAACGTATAATAAATTGATGGTTTAAACTAGACCGGACCTAACAAAACTTAGTCTGACCTGAACATGACCCGACCCAATAATGACCTGAACCCGATAGTGACCAGACCCGGGAATGAGCCGAACTCAACCCAAATCCGGATGACCCGATAACTCAACTCACACTACAAGAAAAACAGTTCCGGGCGTCCACCTGATTGGCGTCCTGGGCATATGGGCGCCTAAATGGCGTCCGAAAAGTCAAACGGGCGTCCACAGTCGGACGTCAAACTTGGCGTCCGACTGTAGTTGGGGAGGACAAAATTGAACCCAAATGACGTCCACAGGCGGACGCCATTTAACCCAAATGGCGTCCACTGTCAGACGCCATATTCTGCAAACTGGCGTCCACATGTGGCGTCCGATAGTGGACGCCCGTCGTCTTCAATGTGGCGTCAAATAGCCGCTCACCCCCCTCTCCCCCTTCACTTGTTAAAAAAAAAATCTCTCTACATTCCCCCTCTACGCTCGCCGACCCCAAATAGCATTCCTCTCCCACTTTTCATCCTTTATTCCTAATTTTGGTACGTTTTCTTAGTTTATTTCGTTTCTATTCATTGTTAGCGTTATTTATCGATTGTTTGTTAGTTAATTTCGTTTAGGTCTAAATTTCGATTAGGTTGATTAGTTTAGGCCAAGCTCGATTAGGTTGATTAGTTTACCCAAATTCGATTAGTTAGATTATTTTTGCCCATCACTATTTTGACTAGGGTTTGATAAATTTGGTTGAATTGAGCTAGAATGACCTCTAGGGCCTTCCGTGAGGTTTTGTGTGACCTAGGACGGACCAAAAGGTGTCGTAATAATGCCGGATTTTCCCGAAATCACTTCTACCCTGATCGGGGTTGTAAATAGGTGTTAGCGGCGCTTTCGGAATTTTGATATCTGCATCCGAAAATTTGACCCTTTTTTGACCTGTTTAAGCTGTTTCTGTGTGAGATAAGCCATGAATTGTTGTGTTTTGTTCGGTTGAATTGGGATTACATTGATAAATTAGCTAGGGTTTTTCTAAATTGGGATTAAATTGTGATTAAATTCGGTGACTAATTTTTGTAAGGTCAATTAAAAATTAATAAGACATTTGCAAATTAAAAATTGGGTTTACTAAATTTTTGTAAGGTCAATTCTAAATTAATAAGACATTTGGGTTTACTTTGACGTATTAGTGATTAAATTAATGAAACTTAGTTAGAGAAATGAAGTTTAAGTTAAATGGTGATTAAATATTCGTTTAGTAAGTTATAAATTAAATTAGGGAAAATACAATTTAATATGTTATATATATTTTTTGAACATAGAAAATGAAGAGAATTGAACGGAAATGGATGTATGAGGGAAGACTTGATAAGAAGAGATGTCCAACCGTCGAATTTTTGAGGGGTGTTGAGTCATTTGTCGAGGTCGCTAAAAAGTCGGTAGACTACGCATCGAGGGGGGAGGTTAGGTGTCCGTGTACTAAATGCAAGAACCTAAAATTTCTTGAGGTCCTCGTAGTGAAGGAACATGTCATCTATAGTGGTTTTTCACCCGATTACTATTATTGGATTTGTCATGGTGAGTCATCTCAGTCTGAGGGAATCGAAAACCATCAAGATGAGGGGGGATTGAGAGGTATGATAGTTGATGTTGTGGAGTGCAACTTGTTTAACTCACCTAACCCACGAGACTCACCTAGCCCACGAGACCCACCCAACCCACAAGACTCACCTAACCCACAAGAGCCTAATCCACGAGCGAAGGCGTTTTTTGACATGTTGGAAGCTTCGGAGAAACCGTTATACGGAGGGTGCGATGTGACTTTGTTAGAAGTCGCGTCTATGGTAGTTAGTCTTAAATGTGAGTTCAACCTGCCCTTTGCTTGTGTCGATGGTATTGCTGCCTTGCTCGAGAGAGTTATTCCAAAAGACAATATCATGACCCGATCATTCTACACAACCAAAAAGGTTGTAAAGGGACTTCAACTCCCGCATCAAAAGATTGATGCTTGTCCAGATGGATGCATGCTATTTTGGAAGGACGATGCGATGCTTGATGAATGTAGGAGATGTGGTAAGGGTGGTATAAGATGGTTGAGGGGGATATTGTTTTGAGAGGTAGAAAAGGGAAAACTAGTGTCAGGGGTAAGAAACCAATCCCAATAAGTCAGCTTACGTACTTCCCTATTGCACCTAGGCTTCAGAAATTGTATGCCACAAAAACCATAGCTGAGCAAATGAGGTGGCGCAAGGACGACATTAGGGTACTAGGGAAGATGTGTCATCCGAGTGATGGTGAGAAGTGGAAGCGTTTCGATAGACTACATCCCCACTTTGCGTTAGAACCCCGAAATGTAAGGCTTGGGTTGTGCACTGATGGATTTGCACCGTTCGGCCAATTTGGTAAATCTTACTCTTGCTGGCCAGTGATGATCACACCTTACAACCTACCTCCTTGGTTGTGTTTGAAGCAGCCTTTCATCTTCCTATCTCTTATTGTGCCCGGACCAAAAAACCCGAAAAATCATTTGGATGTTTACTTGCAACCTGTTATTGAGGAACTGAAACAACTGTGGGAGGTTGGGGTGGAAACTTATGATGTCTCTATGAGACAAAACTTTCAGTTGAAAGCAGCTTTGTTGTGGACTATAAATGACTTTCCCGCGTACGGTATGCTCTCAGGGTGGTCTACTGCGGGTCAGAAAGCATGTCCGTGTTGTATGGGTGAGAGCAAAGCTTTTTATCTTCCAAATTCTAGTAAAATAAGTTGGTTTGACTGTCATCGGCAGTTCCTACCAGAAGGTCACCCATATAGAAAGAATAAGAAGGCGTTCAAGAAGGGTGAGGAGGTGCTTGACGACGCACCTGATCGACTCCTAGGAGATGAAATATGGGAGTTGATTTCTGATTACCCGTCTACTGTCGACGGAACCGAGCAGGAGTTCAAAGACCTCAAGAAGTTGAAAACTGGTTGGTTTAAACGTAGCATATTCTTCGAACTACCATATTGGAGGACTTTGTTAATTCGTCACAATTTAGATGTGATGCACATAGAGAAAAACTTCTTCGAGCAGTTGATTCACACGGTGATGGATGTGGAGGGGAAGAGTTGTGACACTACAGGCTCCCGGCGAGATGTCAAGAATTTCTGTCACCGTCCTCAACTGCACATAAAAAAGGATGGGTCAAAACCGAGAGCCTTGTTCACACTTGACAAGGCTCAGAGAAAGACGTTGTTGGAGTGGGTAGAGAAGTTGAAGTTCCCTGATGGGTACGCCTCCGACTTCAAACGTTGTGTTGATCTTAAGAACCTGAAGCTTCAAGGGTTAAAGAGTCACGACTGTCACGTTTTCATGGAGAGGTTGCTTCCGGTATCACTAAAGCACCTTCTGCCACCGACGGTGTGGAATTCTATAACTGAGATATATCAGTTCTTCCGAGATTTGTGTTCCTCTACAGTATCAATTGAGGACATGTCTCGGCTCGAGGATCAAATTCCGCAGATACTATGCAAACTTGAGATGATCTTTCCACCGTCGTTCTTTAATTCCATGGAGCATCTACCTGTCCACTTGCCCTACGAGGCTAAGGTCGGAGGACCTGTCCAGTATAGATGGATGTACCCATTTGAAAGGTACGTAACTTTTACTAACTTCATTTAAAAAAAATAAGAATAACTAATTTGTATTGATTGAAATATATAATTTGTTTATTTAGGTTCCTGAATCATTTGAAGAAGAAAATTGGTAACAAGGCTAGGGTAGAAGGTTCTATTTGTAATGCATATTTGACAGAAGAGATTGCAAACTTCTGCTCCCTCTACTTCGATAAAGATGTGCAAACAAAAACCAAGAACCTGAACCTAGGACATTCGGTGTCCATTGACCTCACTATACCCGAGTTTTTTCAAAAGAAGGACGATGAAGGAACTTCATCCGTTGAGGGTTCTAGGACTCTAGATGAGAAAGAGTACAACCGAGCGCACCTTTACCTACTCTCGAATTGTGAGATCTTAGAGCCTTATGAGAAACAATTTGTAACTGAATATGTCGCTGCGAACCCTTCCGTGAACCCTGATGACGTTTGGAGTAAGCACAACGAACATTTCCCGAAGTGGCTCAAGGATCACGTAGTCGCCTTAGACATACGTGATGATTTGGTTAGAAGTTTGGCATTTGGTCCAGTGCGAGTGGTTAAAACCTGGAACCGGT
Source organism: Agrostemma githago (assembly GCA_958450325.1). Lineage (NCBI taxonomy): Eukaryota > Viridiplantae > Streptophyta > Magnoliopsida > Caryophyllales > Caryophyllaceae > Agrostemma > Agrostemma githago. The sequence continues at coordinate 8,054,021 of OY288256.1, read as the reverse complement.
ACTCGGTGAACGGGTTCAATTTTCACACATTCAACTACGGGAAGAATAAGGCTAGATGCAATTTTGGTGTGAGTGTGTCATCTCTTGATGGTGATGAGTACTATGGTATTTTGGAGTATATTTTTGAGTTGTGTTATGCTGGCAAAGAACGAGGGTATAGAGCTGTGGTATTCAAGTGTGAGTGGAAAGACAGCTCCGTGAACGGGACCCGAGTGCATGAACGTTACAAGATTGTGGAATTTAATCACACAAGGAAATATCCTACGTACGATCCGTTCATACTCGCGCATCAGGCGAAGCAAGTCTATTTTGCTCCTTCTCCTTACACAAAAAATGACAGAAATCAAAGTCAATGGTGGGCAGTCTTTACGACTAAACCACGGGGACAAATAGACAGTTCTCTGTTCCAGTAAGATGTTGCTTCAACTGGTTCACGTTTATCTTCTATTGAAGAGAACATATTCTCCGAACAAGATCAGAATGAAAGGGCAGAGGAAGATTTTGAGGATGACGATGATGATGGACAAGGAGATTACATGGTCAGGGATGTTCCGGAGTTCCTTGAGGAGGATGACGGACACGATGAAGAGAATTCAGAGGACGATCAAGTGGAGGGCGAGTCGACGGAGGGGGAGGATCAGACTGAGGAGGATGAGGCTGAAGACAATAACGACAGCGACGGTGACTACTAGAGTTATTGTAGTAAGTTTTATTGATGTTTACATGTTTACATGGCTAATTATATTACTATAGTAAGTTGTATTACTTGAATCAAGTTAGAATGTAATTGTTGTTTACATGGCTAATTGTTGTTAACATTGTTTAATTTTTTGGAAGGTTAAGATAATGGCAGGCGGTAGATCGACCAGGAAACGTGGTAGGGGTAGTAGGTCTGCTCACACGTCCACCACCCGGCAGGAGGAGGAGGAGATGGTCCCCGAAACGGGACCGGAGCAGACCGCTGAGCGTGAGGAGGAGGAGCAGCAACAGGGGCCAGAGGAGGAGCTGGAGAAGGACGAGGAGGGGCGGTTGGTTCTCAAACCAACAGGCACATGGTAATATAATCTAACATGTTGATTATTCTTCTATAAATATTCATTTTTGTACTACATCTTGTATGATTGACTACATAAATGGTCTTCTCGACTCGGTGCAGGTTTCTGCACAAACAGGTCGTCAAAGGCTGTACTAACAGCTTCATGGTTAACAAGGGGCAAGGGTATGCAAATTGGTCTCAGGTACCGGCGGAGGTACGAGAGTGGTGGTTCAACCAATTCAAGGTACGGGGATTGTTTTTGCTACCGAGTTTTAAATTTATAATCTGGACTTTGTAAATATTTTTCATACTAATTACCAACCTGTCTTGACTGTGTAGTTCAAGTTTAGTTGGGTCTCAGAGTTTGATGGAAGGGTCTGGGAGCGGTACAATGAAACGTGCACACGACGTTTCTGCTGTGTGATGAATAAACGACGTACGCGGGGGACTCCACTGAAGGACCTTAAAGGTGTTAGTTATTTTTTTTGGTAATCAATTTTAACAAATAAACAATCTAACTTCAATCTTTCACTGTATTAAATAATATATTGGGTCGTCATATTTTAGGGGATGCCTTGGAGAGATGGATCGCCTACCACGATAAGAAGGACTTTAAGGTCAGATCCGAAATTGCCCAAAGGAACAAGTTGGCGAACTGTGAGCATGAGGGCCACGCAAACCCGACACATCATCGAGGTTCTCAATCTTCTTTCACTCGTGTCAAGAGAGTATGATTTCTACTAATTAATTCCGTACTCTTCCTTGAATAATCGTAAACTATGTTTGCATAATTTATATTCGCCTAACGTTCACACTCCACTAATAGCTGCATGCTGAGCTCGGGAGGGAGCCATACGTGGCGGAGCTATTCCGAGACATGCATGGGAAGACCACTGACAAAGGGACTTCCTTTAAGACGAAAAAGGATCAGGAGACCTGGGTGAGTACTAAATATGTCAAATAAATCAACTGTAGGTGGTGGATAACTATCTTCAATGATTTCATCTAATAATAACTTAAATTGAAATCGTTCTTCTGTACGCAAGACGCCTACCAAGAAGAGATGGAGAGACTCGAGGCTGATCCTGATGTTGAGGAAGTCGACCCAAACGAGATTTGGTTCAAGGTCGTCAAGGGTTACAGGAAAGGAAGTGTGTACGGTGTGGGAAATGCACACGGTATGTACTTCAGACCTCCCACATCGCGTCTGAGCACCTCCACACAAATGGAGTACACGTCGGCCGGATCTCAGTAGCCCGATCCGGAGAAGGAGCAAATGAAGGAGCAACTGAAGGAGCAGGCAGAACACATCAAGAAAATGCAGGAGCAGATGACCATGTTTCAGGCCATGTTCAACAAATGCAACCAAGGTCGTCCACCTTCCCCTCCAGATGACAGAGACCCCTTTAGCGGGGGTGGCTGTAACTCTGGTGCTGCAGCTAGCTTCACAGTTAGTTGATTGTTTGTTGTTGTTGTTTTAACTGTATATACGGATTATGTATCTTTGAACTACTTTACACTTGTGTACCTTCAAACCGTACGTTAAATCTTTTTATATAAGTTTTTTCAGCATAAATGAGTCGAGAGATGAACTCTTTTGGTTGAATGAGCTTGAATGTGGTTGAGGTATTGTGGATAGTCGACATTTGTGGTTGAGTTGTGGTTTATTTTGCAGGTTTTGGCTAAACATTGAACGCATGTTTACGGTCATGCAACAGCGTAAATAGCGTCCAATAACGGACGTCATGACAGACGCCAGGGGAAACTATAATGACGTCCGACTGTGGACGCGAGATGTACGTGGGTGGCGTCCACAGTCGGTCGCCAACTTCAGGCCCCAGGCGTCCGACTGTGGACGCCACTCAGAGACACATGGCGTCCACAGTCGGTCGTCACCTTGGCGTCCACTGTCGGTCGTCATTTGTCCTGGCGTCCAATAGTGGACGCCCGTTTTAAAAAAGGGCGACCAGGCGTGGCTTCCGCTTTCTGGCGTCTGTTTGAGGACGCCCGTCGCCTTATAGCGTCCACTGTCGGTGACCACCAGGTGGACGCCCGAGACAGTTATTCTTGTAGTGTCAAATGACCCGACCCGGAAGTGACCCAAAACCAACCCGACCCGAACCCGACACAAAATTTGACCTGACTAACCCGACCCGTAAGCGACCCGAAACTGACACGCCCGACCCGACGACAGTCATGACCCGACCCGACGGTGACCTGACCCGATATGACTCGACCCGAACCCGACCAGCCCGTCCGATTGCCACCTCTAATCGTAATAAAGTAAAATTGAATTCATATAAGGTAAGAGTTTTAGTGTAAGAATTTTAATAATTAATTAATTGTACGTGATTACCTAATTAACGACTTAGTTTTAACATAATTATATAATTAGACACGTATGTAACTAACTGATAAACGACATTTTTTTGGGGTTTTCTATGGAGTACCCCTCAACTATTGGCTTTTCCAAGTGGTATCCCCGCCTTTTTCGAATTAAAAGGTGTACCCCTAAACTTTACTTATCAGTCCATATCATAACCAAAGTGATAAGTATATTACAATTTTTTTTGTAAATGAATAATTAACATATTAATCAATCCAATTAAATGCTTCAAACCACCTCTCTTACTTTACCATTCACCAAGCTACTAAATGCTCACCACAACGCACCTCTGTTGTCGGTCAACGCCGACCTCTCTACCTCACTCTTTTAAATCATTCAACCTCAATTCCTTCATCACCCCTATGTCGTAGTGTGGTGGAACGGAGTTTTTCGAGTAAAGGATGCAAATTGAAGAAATATATCATGGTTGATGAAAGTCAATTAGGGAATAATCACTATTTAGTATTTACATCATCAATTGAGAAATTTTCGTCGAAAAATCAAAATTTTGGTTACTATATAGAGTAATTTACAAAGTTTAGGGGTACACATGTAATTCGAAAATGGCGGGGGTACCACTTGGAAAAACCGATAGTTGAGAGGTACCCAATAGAAAAACCCTTTTTTTTGCCATCGGTCAAGAAACCCACCTTACCACGTACGCATAATAGTTGCAACTAGTTTATGCGCACTAGTGTTAAGGTTTCGATGAACAAATCTAACAGAAAAAAAATGAAAGAAAGAAAGAAACAAGTTCCTGAATGTTCAAAATAAGATCTCTGATACTATGGTGTGGCTTCTCCGCTTCTGCCAGTTGACATAGAAGTTGCAAGCAATCAGACTGAAGGGTCATATGAAAAATCCCTTTATTCCTGGCCCACCTAATTGCCTTAATGGCCGTCAAAGTTTCCGCGTGCAATGCCGACTCCGCACGAAACTTGTCTTGACCAGTCATATTCGAATCATTTCCTAGGTCTTTAATAATCCATCCAGCTGATGCTTCTCCCGTAATCTTCCATCCTGCATCCACGTTGATTACCGTTGTAGAACATTGATAGTTTTCTTGTGGTGGTGAAATCAACCAGAACTCCAAAGAGTTACGTAGCCTACATCTTGTAATCATTTTACCCAATTTATGTTCTCACTCGTTTCGATTTTGTGTGCTTAAATGATTAAATAGGTCGATTTAGTTATAATTTAGTAATTAGTTTTTTTGAAGTGAAGATCAATATCATTAATAATAAGTCATCCGACATCTACAAATGATGTCAAATTGAACTGAATACAGATTTGTAAAAAATAAATAAAGAACACCTTTGAGACAAAGATCATTATTAGAATAAAGCGCTTCTGCATAGCCTTCTATATATCTCTGTTTATTGACACAGTCTTTCGCGAAAGAATCTATAGATCTAATGAAATAGTCTCAAAAATGATGAACTTTCTCTATTTTGACAAATAGTATACCGAAATCTGACCTCAATTGTGTCACTATTTAGATTTATTTATTTTACTATTTCCTGTCATTATTAGCCTGCTAGTTAGAAAATCTAAAATCAATCTCACTCGTGACTTAGGGCTCGTTTGGTTGACCATGGAAAGATGGAGTTACCGGGAACTTAAATTCACGTGAATTTGTATTTCATGAGAATTACAAAAATAGTATTTCGTTGCCATGTGAGAAATGATTTCATGCGGGAAATGAACAACCAAACAACCTCATGAAATTGCAATTCATGGGATCTTGCACTTCTCGGTAATTAAATGAGTAACCAAACAAGCTCTTAGACTTTTAATCGAGCAACTTATAAATTCATTTAGCCTTCCTGCGGAATCGACCCTACTTATTACTAGCTACCCGTTAGTTATAATTTAGGCTTATTTTGATTACGGTGACACGATTTAGCCGTATCATCTATCTTAGACTAATTTAGTCTTAATCATACCCAAACCCAATCATTATCCTTGTCTTGAACCTAGTTTAGAACCATAATTTACTTTAGTCCGACTTACCGTCCCTGAGAAATTCGACTCGACTTACCATTTGCTACCAAGCCTAGGTTAGTTGGTTATTACTTGATCGGTGGGATTCACGACAAATCCCTCCATCATTAACCCTAATATATGATTAAACACGTAATTGACCCTAAATTAGGGTTCTCCACTACTAATTTACCATTTATTTCTACTTTATTACTCCATATTTTTAAATTTACCAATTCATTTGGGTCGTCGGCGTTTCAGCTGGATCGTCGGCGCTTTATACGTGATTTTACTATATTGCCCTTCTCTAATAATCATTAATATAATTAATTGGTTTTGTATATAAATCTAAGTTTATGTTTCCGAGTATTAATTTGTCACGGTTTTTTGTAATTTAACGGTTTTTGTGACACGTTTCCCCGTAAATCCCGGGATCATATTGCCCTTCTCTTAAACTTAGGACAATTTAGGACAATTTAAACTAAGTTCGATGTTAATGTGACGTCTTAAATTTTTATCGATAATAGTTTGTAGCGTTCATCGTAATATTACAGATCGTAATAGCGTTCATCGGCAAAATGTGGGATATCTACATTTACGGATCCACAAAAAGTGAGTATGTCACATTTACGGATCTGCAAAAAGTGAGTACCTCACGTTTTACGGATCCGCAAAAAGTGAGTACCTCACGTTTTGCGGATCCGTAAAACGTGAGGTACTCACTTTTTGCGGATCCGTAAAACGTGAGTTACTCACTTTTTGCGGATCCGTAAAACGTGAGTATGCCACATTTTGCACCTTTAAAAAAAAAATAAACCGTAATATACATCTTCGATTAATTAAACCATAATCACCTAAAAAACATACGTAATCGTAACTAACGAATCTAACATCCTACGTATTTTATTAATAAAAATTAAACAATGCTCGGAAATATGATAGTTATAAATGGAAGAACACAAACGAAAATGCGAATAAAAATAATCAAGTAATAACTAACGAATTGCGGCTTGATTGGAGATTAATTAACGAATTGTAGGAATAATTAACGTCGGGAATAATTAATATCCCCAAAAAAAATATGAAACGTTGGATTTGTGTCTGAAAACGTTAGAAAATCGCGTTTTTGGGATCCGAAAAACGTGAGAATCCCACGTTTTTCAGATCCCAAAAACGTGAGATTCTCACGTTTGTGGATCCGAAAAACGTGAGAATCCCATGTTTTTCAGATCCCAAAAATGTGAGATTCTCACGTTTGTGGATCCAAAATAACGTGATGTTCTCACGTTTTGGTGCATGTTTGGTTTTTTTTTTTGATAAATATTCCATATTACTACCTTTGATTATTGGTTGTAATAAATAATTATTATTGGTTGTTGATGATTACGTACCTAGATTAACATTATAAAATTGAGGTTTGATTAGAGATTAATTAACGGGTATTAGGAAGAATTAACGTCGGAAATAATTAAAATCCCCAAAAAAAAATACAAAACGTTGGATTTGGTCTGAAAACGTTAGAATCGAATATATATAAGTATAGAATAAGTGAGAATAATATAAGTGTAGAATACGTTATTAATTTTTAGTTATATACGTTATATAAGTATTGAATTATACGTAACAAAAAAAGACGGTTTTACAAAATAATCAAAACCGTTACGTTAGCGAGTATTTTTTTTCACAAATAACTAAATAAACAACAATTAATAATGTTAATGAAATAAGTTAAAGGAGGGGCAAATGAGTCCATTCACATTATAAAGCGCCGACGATCCAGCTGAAACGCCGACGACAAGGAATAGCTCTTTTAAATTTTTGTGAACTTGTTAACTTGTGTCCCATTAACCAGTTTTTAGAAATAGTTTAAGTATACAACCTAACTAGTTTTTGCCCGTGCAAAATTGCACGGATGTATTAAAACAATTGTGTTATATATCTAAAGTTGGAATATTTAATTATTTAATATATTAGAAAGAATATGAAAAATTAATAGTTGTAAGCCTATTATATTCAAGACTATACAATAAAAATGGTTATAACATGTTCAAACGATGTAAAATTATGAGATATACGAAAACTATATTACTTCATTATACGATATACTCCGTAGTGGAGTATTTGCACCGATAGATACACCAAAGGCCGAGTAATCAAAACTTGATACTTCGTACAATAATTTATCGGAATGTATGATAAGGGATTCAGGGGATAATTATAAAGTTCATGACATATATATTAAAAAAATTACAACAATATACTGAATACGTGTACACATTGATTAAATGATAAGGTTTTTTTTTTACTTTTTTTTTCAAATAAACTATTCTCAAGTAACACAATCCACTTTTATTTTAAATAATCAAAGTATCAACGAAGATTTTACAAATCGTCAACTGCGTATTCCAATATCATGATATGTGTCAGATTCCAAAATAAAGTAAATTTAGTGGGACGTACACATTAAAATATGGACTGACCCATAAATTCATTTTCATTGAGAAGAATAAAAATTGGGCCGAATTGAATATTAAAAAGGCTAAGAATATTAACGTGGCCCTCAGTTAGACCGAGATCTTCCATCATTCTCGAGCCTTAAGCGTAGAAGGCTCTTACATACTCAAACCCCCGCCTCACTCTCACTTTATCACTCTCACCCTTACTCTATTCCCATTTCCCACTCTATAATTCTTGCTGTCACCCTTAACCTCAACCTCCCTAATCAAACTCAAATTGAAGATGTTATCCTCTAGAATACATCATGCGACCACTCGAAATTCTGTTGCGATTTCCCTGTCACGATGACTTATGTCTTGTTTTCCGGCAGCCTCTGGATTATGAGAGAATTTGAAAGCAACTTTGGTGTTCCAACGAACCGGCAGTCAACTGGGCGTTTTCTGTTACAATTAATTTCGGAAAAATGATACACGATGAAGGAAGCACTACTTTGCCCCTTTTTCCCTCCCAAAACATGGTATAGACATTAATTCATTAACTTTTTTGTGTGTTTAATTGAACATCTCGGCCATTGAATGTATGATAAATATACCATCTTCGAAATGACGTTGATTTTAGTATAACAAATTGATTTTATTTTTATTCTTGCACAATTTCTGTTGTTGCATGTTTTGTAAGTTGATAAATATTGAAAATGATATTGATTTTATCTTGTTGAATTAATTAAAATTAATTTTGTGGTTCAATGCATCTAATTTACTATGGATTCCTTTATTTTTATTTTTATTTATAGTTTCTGAGAATGCATGGTTAATGATAATTTTACTATGGTTAGACGAATTGATTACGGAGTAGTATCGGTTACAGTAATTTTAATTTTAGTTAAAAAATGTAGTGACTTGTTTTTTTAAAAAATATATAATGTATTTTGTAATTGGTGGTAATGCATTTAATAACTAAATAACGACAGTAGTACACAGATTAAGTCGAAACCTAAAGTGGTTCAGCCATAACTTGATGCAGTCCAGTCAAGCCTAACCCGTTCCAAATCGAACCCAACTAAATAATTCTTGAGTTTCTATTTAAAATTGCTTATTTTGTTAATGATTTAATTGTTAAGTTATGATTAAAAATCCAGATTTTGGAGTGAATGAAACTTAAAATGCTTAGCAATTCTATATATTCAGACTCGTTAACCAATTTCAGCTACTATTTTTATAAATGTTCAATTTGATTCTATTTATATTTATACACCTGAGAGTAATAAGAGATTTTTTTAAGAAAATAATTGTGCAAGTGAGTGGTTTTTAGCATAGTGGAGGACTCTAAGGGGGATCACTAAAATTGTGTTTCCATGTTATTGAAACTCAATCATTACCTGATTAAGACTTTGATCACTATTTTCCATAGCACAATAATGACAAAAATTTACTACAGAATATTATTTATTCCGTTTAAATAAGATATTAATTTGGGCGAAAATAGAATTAAAGTTGTTTTCTAGTTTTTAGTTTGCATTTTGATTGGGTGATTAAGAATTCTATCTAATTTTTGGTTGTTTCATTATAAGAGTTGTTTATTGCGATTATATAGGTTGTAGCTGTTGTTTTGACGATTATTGATAAATGATTGTGATTTTATAAGCTTGTATTTGACAATACATAAATCTGTATTTCTATCCTGACAGTTTTTCTGTAGTGTATTTTAAAAACCAAAATGAAAAGTACGATTACGATTATGTAGAGGGATGTTGGATATTACTCGGGTGCACTTGTTTTCCATCTATCGGAGTCGTTTGTGCAAGGGTACCTAATGAAGTAATGATTGAATATACAAAATGTGAATCAGTTTAATGAGTTTTTTTTTTGTGTGGAAAATTCACTTATTAAATGATTAGATTTCGTCAATGATAGCTTGGCTTGTTTTTCTGTTGCATCTTGTGATACAATGCTTATTTCATTTGTTAGATTGATAATAGTAGAATAATAATTCTGAAATAAATAAAGTAGCTTGGCTTGTTTTTCTGTTGCATCTTGTGGTACAATGCTTATTTTATTTGTTAGATTGATAATAGTAGAATAATAATTCTGAAATAAATAAGTGTCTCATCTCCAACACCGGTCTTGTTTTATCAATGAATAATGAAGTTGCTCTTTCCTGCAAAATTCAACCAAGTTTTGGAAATTAGAGCTAACTGAAATTAGATACTCTACTAAACTGGTTTTTCATATAGGTTGTGATTTCACATACCAAAATGTAAATTGCTCTGAATCTTTTCATGTTTCTTGTATTATATCATTAAAGTTAATGAGATGTTACACTTTTGTGTTGCAGTCGAACCACATTCCCCACTTGTCAGACATAACTTTCTCATCCGAAACAATTGTGGAAGTGAAACTTTGATATTGGGTAGATAATTTCCCTATTTCAAACCCGCATTGAACTACTTGACAAATTTATGCTTAATTGATGATTGTATTGTACCTCCTTGATTACCATGAATGCAGGTTCAATAATTAGGTTCCGATCAGGTAATTGGATCAACTGAAATGAAAGTGAATTCTATAATAACAATAATAACTACTTACAGGATTATCAACTAAAATCATCTATACTCTTTAAATGAATTCCTTTCTCGGGTGCTGTTGCTATCATCGAGACTTGAGCTTCTTTTGCTTTCGTACCCATTTCTGCATTATTCTTGCTGTTAATGCAATAACATTTGTATTCTTTGTAATTTCAGGAATCAATTTGGGAGAACTGAAAGACATGATGTATAACGAATTCAATATTGTGTGGCTTTTTTTTGCGGGACGTCAAATTTGGGAGGACGGAATTTTTTTCCTCGGAATATCTCAAGTTTTGATGTTTGATGATTTGATGATAGTGGAGATGTGATGGGGATAGAATATTTAGAATCCTTTATTATAGAAGTGCTACAACCCTCCAATTGTGGGGATGTCGGAAGTTATGAAATGGCAGTTACACAAAATTAGGGGCCTTTAACTCCCCATTATGCATTATGCATGTGATAAAGCATTTAACTTCCCTTGTGCCGTTTTTTTGCCTTTAACTTCCTCTAATTTTTCAAATGTAATTTTTTATAATTTTTTTTTTGCAACTGTCAATTAATTTAGGTAGTTATTGGCTGAATATGAAAGTTTTAAGGTGACAGATTGGATGCCACATATGATCCACCTCATCATTCTATTGGCAATCCTAGGTGGCGCAATGTGGTGCCTCTAAATGTTGCTGATGCACCTCATCATTCTATTGGCAATCCTAGGTGGCGCAATATGGTGCCTCTAAATGTTGCTACTTTAAGAAATAAAGGATTCTCTTATTTATCAAAAGAGAGATGTGGTCAAGCGGTTAACATGCAAACTTTTCACAAGCGTGGTTCATTCAAGTGGAAATTGAATTATGTAACCACTAAGTCAAGACTAATTAACTGATTATTTCTTACCGTGTATTGTACTTTAAAAATGTTGCTCAACCGACCGATTGGTCGACTGGGCCTATACGTTTGTACTTTGAAGTTTTAACAATATACTCTCTCCGTCTCGTTCATTTCTTTACCTTTTATATATTCTTTGTGAGAATTATTTCAATCAAAGGCAAAAAAATGAACGAGACGGGGGAAGTATTTGGAACATTCGAAATCTTGGATTCAGCCGCTTATAAGTCAGTACTTGGGTTGTGACTTGTGAGTTGTGAGTCTTGTGAGATTTGCTTGGTTTGGGATAGGCCTAGCGTTCCCGTCTTACTTTTGTGAGTTTTGTTTGTTTTGGGATGGGCTTGGCTTTCCCATCTCATACGTGTGTTTTGTGAGATTTGCTTGTTTTTTCCGTCCATTCATGTTACTGCTTCCTGGCTGACAAAGTGACAATTATGAAACTATGAATGTATGATGCAAACTTACAACTTTCTGCTTTGATCTAATAATGATTACGTCCTATTCTCGTAACCGTCGGTTTGTATCAATGTTTTCAAAAAAAAAAAGTCGTCATTTACGAGACAAGGTAGATTGCAGTACTGCACATCCCCACCTTCTTGAGTTTTTTTTTTCTGTCATGTAACCCTCCCTTTTTTCTAATCCTAATGTGAAATGCTATATGTTGTTTTGGTTGTTCTTCAGTAGATAATCGAAGTAACATGAACGAATTAGAAGTCGAGCAACATGTACAACATTCCATATACGCGAAAGTCGAAACCACCACAAGATAATTCATGATAACATAGGCTGTCAGTAAATGCCATGTACATGATGATCCAATGTACTTACGACTCGAACAGAGTATTCATATACGAGTACCTCAAAACACCAAAAGATTACTGGTTTACTGACTGCAATTTACTCTACCGATCTATCATTCTTCTACCACGGTCAGTCCTAGCATACCAAAACAAAGATTACACACCGCTTGAGCCGCCATTGTTCTACTGACGTACCCTATCAGACATGGAAAACAAACGAGAATAGACTGTTAAATGAACTTTCATAAACAAGTCCTCGAGAACTGCAAGTGAAAATAGACAGACAAACAAACACTTCAAAAGAACCTATCAAGCAACTAGTACAATTCCGCCCTTCCTATTCACACCTGCTCCATGTCCTATATATTCTCAATGTCAACTACTACTTCGTGAACCTGCTATCCAGTAGAAAAATCAAACATTGTCCACAAGAGGAGCGCGTGATTTTCGTTGTGACATATTATGCATTGAGATTATCAAGTGACGATAATTCATGGACAAGAAATGGAGAAAGAATGCGAAAAAGGATGCAAATGAATCTTACAGATAAAAAAAATCACCTTATCGGTGGTCATAGCCTTAGCTTGAATCCAGATGACAGGAAACGGTCCGCACTATCTTTCCTAACATAAAAAAAAGAAAGAGAAATGGTTTAGAGCTCAGGAAAGCAAATATAAAATAACATTGGTCTTCCAAGAATTCAGCATTTCATTTGAAAACAGCAAAATGATATGAGAGTATACAAGAATTAAGGAGAAAATAGAGTGTTATGCAAGCAATAACATATTGGATGGAAGAAACAAGAAAAAATGAGTGACATTTCTTGTAAAATAATGATGAAATGTATGCACGAGGGTATAGATACAGCATACAGGATAGGTGACACTTCTTGTATATGTCATGTTTCTCATTAGGAGAAATGTGTAAAGAAAACTACGGAATGTACATAATAACATGAGAAACACCAGACTAAGATGTATTCTCGTTTAAGAATGTACTACTGTATGTTTTTATCAAATACAAAGTCATAGTTGGAAGAGGCACATTTGCCATCGCGCTATCAACATTCAATTCGGCAAATGGCAATTATGCATCATTTAAGCAACTTCATGAATCATTCTTCATTCGGAACTTGCTTGTTCCTAACCTAAAATCTATCCAAAACATCAACAACACTAGCATACACGTACAAAACAAACATAGCAAAATAATGGAACAGGGCTTAATCATTAGAATATAGCAAATCAAACCACTCAAATTAAAACTCTTACTTGCTTCGCTTCCATGGAACGTTTTTCCCATTGGAATTTGCATTCCCTAACGGAACAAGGCTTTCGACATAAGACCAGGTTTCCAAAGGAGGCTGACCAGGAGGCAACCCATGAGCCAAAACCCTACGAAAACGTTTCTTCTCCCAATTATACCAACCATATACCCTTCCGTCCACCTCCAGCAGAATTTTTCTTCCATCTTTCGAGTAAACAATCGGTTTAACAATCGTGGAAGCCCCAATGGTGGAAGGATCAGTAATACGAAACAGCCTGACCCAAACCGCGTCCTTCCTAATCCAAAAATCCGCCTGCGTCAATCTTGTCCCCAGAAATGCATTACAATCATGCTGGTTGGAGTTCAACAACAAACAAAGACACCCACCTACTTGTCTCACCGCAATGTGAAACATATCGAAATCCTCATCAAACTCAGGAAAGTTTATAACCGAAAACTTGTCTGTGCTAAGATCAAAGCACTTAATCATGGGATAATTCTTGGTATCATTTACGATGAAATACAAACACCCATCAACGAGGGCGCAGTCGAAATTCTTAAGATCACCCCAATTCACACACAGATCATCTTGAAAGATAAATTTCCATGCACCATTTTTCAAACTAAACAAACAAACCTCAACGCCTAAAGACACATAGTTCTTATAACACTGAAGAATTTGCAACAACTTATAATCATCGGTACTAGTATCGTACCCGAAGCCGTAAGCAAACACGTGAAAATCGCCTTTCATCTGATTCTCGATGAGGGTATCGGGTTCAGGGGAAGGAGGTGGAAACCGGGAGGGCGCAAGGGGCAGCCAAAAATGGGTTCCGATGGATGGGTTGTAGAAGCAAGGGTACGTCTTATCGACAGTGGAAGTGCAGATGAGGCCATTGCAAGAACCGAGGATCTTGAAGGGAAGGTAATCGGGGAAGTGAATTAGAGGGTGGTGAAGCGGAGAGAATCGAAAAACGGGGGAAATGGGGGAAGCGGAGAGAGTATAGCTGGCGAAAATGAGTTTGTTGTCCGAAATTAGGGTTTTGGAGAGGTGGAGTTTGATGAAAATGGGGGAATTGATGAGAGAATTCCAGGATTTTGAGACGGTTTTGAAGCGGCAAAGGGGTTTTACTGGTAAGTTAGAGAGGATTAGGGCGATTAATTCGGGTGGTAGTGTTTTGGTTGTCGCCATTGCCATTGCCATTGCCATTGTTGTTAGAGCTCCCTCAAGTTTGGAGGTTAAAGAAAGACTTTACTCCAATCTGTTGAGTCATGTAAATCTGCAGTGGAAGTTATTGGAATTTGGAAGGGAATAAAGGTACACGTTGGTTGCCTTATTCCGGACTTTTCAACTTCTTTTCCACCTACTTTGCTTTGATTCGATTCAATTCAGTCTTATTTTGTTTCAATACTTTAACTTATCTAAGTTCAGTTTAATTCAGTTCAGTTCTCTTTAATTACGTTCAGTTCAGCCTAAAAGAACGGGCCCTAATGAGATTTTTTTAATAATAAGAGAACCCCGCAACTGTTACCTTTGTTGCGTTCTGGTAAACCTCGGTGTACTCAATAACCTACAAATCACACCCATCATGTAAACCAGCCTTGGAGTGAAACTAGTGGTTTGTTTCTTCTATCATTTTGAATATGGCCTCTTTCGAATCTCTATTCATACTACTTCTAATCAATTATGGTATTAGACCTCATTGATTCCCGACTATAAATACTTACCGTATATACTCTGTGTTAGATAAGTTATCAACTACGGAGTGTTATATTCTAATAAAATTATCTCTCCTATTTAATCAAATGTTTATGAAGTACAATATTTAAGGTAGAGTAAATACTGTAATTTCATTTCAAGAAAAAAAACTACTGTATAAACTAGAGCATCATTTCCCTCTCGTTCGTGGTGAGAGTCACGCCTTTGTTCAGTGATGTCTTGATTAAAAGTGAACATTTTTATCGACAATTAAAAAAGACTCAAACTTTCTTCAATTATTCATTCATATTTAATCGCATAAATAAGAAACAAAATCTGAGAAATGAATCAATGAATATTTCTTACTATCTCAACCTTAAGTAACTAAAAGTGTAACACTGTGACAGTAAAATTACATTTAACACTAACAAACGTAACTAACGTTTTATTTATTACACTAAAGTAGAGCAAACAGAGGTGGCTGGATCGTACAAAGCGGGTAACAAATACTTCTTCCCATTCACACCCTTGGCATTATAACTCACCCCGCTACTTGAATCCACCAACAAATTCCCAGCATAACCCGGGTAAGCTCCTTTACCATAGACCCCGGAACAGGCCGTGGCCGCTTCTAGAGGCGCCTCTTTCGGGCCCTGGTAGAACCCGTTTCCAAACGGGTTTGTCACGGTCCCGGCCAACATGCTTGCCAAGTTCATTATCATCCCATCTACGCCCACATCATTATTGGGCGCACCCAATGGCGGGCTTTGTGGGCCGTAGATGGGCTGATGGAACGGCCAAGCGCATTGCCCGGGGCATTGACTCTCTGAGTTGCCCACCCAAATGTAGGCAAATTTGTGGGGTCCCTTTCCGCTCGAGGAATGTGTGCCACATCTGCTCGAGCAGAAATCGGGGACCACCACGTCAGATGCGGTCAACACTACGTTGATCGCATTGACTGGCTCGCCTTTTGTGGCGAGCTCAACTAAATGCTTGTTAGATAGTGATTTTCCAAGCGAGTATTTGTCGTCAATGACTTGTTTGCCTAGAGCAAGGGAGAGTGAGGAGGGCCTTTTGTTGGCTAAGTGGTAGTATTTGCCTATAGAATTCCACCATGTGGCGACGGACGGTTGATGGTTTGGTTTCGACGATGACAAGGATGTAACGAAATCGGAGACGATACCTCTTTGTGTCGGGGTAAAGTGACCGTACCATATAAGATTAACCGATATTTTACCGGATAAAAGAGGACCCTTGTGGTATTGTAGGAGGGTTGTTGAGGTGGAGGGGTCATCTACTATTGGTTGTTGATCATGTAACTTATTTCTAGCCAAAGTGAAGTGGATTAAAGAACAAATGATGAAGAAGAAAAAGACTGGGTTAAGTTTTTGAGCCATAATTGTACCAAGTTTATATATATATATAGTGAGGTTTTAGGGAGGTTTTAGTTTAGGAGGAGTATGTATTTGTGTGGTGTGGTTTGAGAGTAGGAATTGGATGAGTGAAATGGGAGTGCAGTGTGGATGTATATATAGTATATACAAGGTGTCAAATGACCCGATTTGAAGGGAAGGTGCATAGAAGAATACCATTAAAAAAAATGTGACCTCGAATTTAATGATCGTTTACTTTGCGCCAAAGTGTGACCAGAAAACTAAAGTTTACAGCATATTATACTCGACTGGATATGGCCTGTCATATGAATTGTCAAATGTATCCTTTTAGCCTTCTAGACTGTATAAAGTGTTACCATGATTCAAACCTAGAGCGGATCGGATTGATTCGAAGATTGACCATTCAAGAAATCTAAATTTGGAGATCGGATTGGTTATAAAGGGTCCCTTACCGGACTCCCTTTAGGATCGATTTTTCTGGGATTGCTATAATACTCCAACATACATATTGTACATGTCAGTATGTCACTATGTCAATTCTGGTTTACGAGTCTGTTGGTTATTGGTCAAACTTGGATTTTTCAATTGTGGTGTTGGGTCCGGTCATGCTAATTTTGTTTGGTTTAAATACGAGTAATATATATTCCGTATAAACATAAACTGACATGCTGAAATTAGATTTGGCAGACGAGACAATTGGGTCAGGTTGGATTCAGATCGAACCACCTTTGGGTCATACAAATCGGGTTAATTCAGGTCGAATCGGATCATTTCAGGATCATGTCATTTTCGGGTTTGCAGCTTTCAACTTTGTTCGGGATATTGACTTGTTTTCTATAATAATATCAGGTCAGTTTCTAGTTAGGCCGAGTCAATTTGGGCTATGGGTCAAACTCGGGTCTTCAGTTCGTTCAGGTCGGGTCATTTAGATCGGGTCAGTTCAGGCACGTCTGGGTGAAAAGAATCTACACACGTTAACTCGTTTTAGAGATTACTCATTAATAACGTGTCCAAACTTAATCATGTGTACGTAAATCTAACACCGACAAAATTAACTCGACTTGACACACGAAGTGAAGAATTGAGTTAATCATGACATAACCGACCCGACTCGACACTCAAAATGAAGAGTCGAGGTTCACTTGAGTTGTGACCAGAGGTAAGTCTACTGTTGATATGAATTGAATGTATATATTCTGCATATAAATCCTTACTACTACTGTATACGAGTAAATAACTTGTACGGAGTACCGAGTAATAACAAATACGGGAAAATGATCTGAACACGAAATGACCATGTCTCACTTGTTCTAAGTCTGATTGGACCTTATACTCATTCGAAATAACTCGATTTTAAATTGACTTGAACCGAACCCGACTCCATCTAGCCATTTAGTAGGTCCACACAAATGAAGTGCCGAACCAAAATTGAGAAGTGGAGGGAAAAAAGTACTCCGTAGAAAAAGTGAAGGGGTAGGAAGGGAAAGAGAAGAGAGGGATGGGGAGGGAGTGGAGAGAGGAGACACTGACAGGCTGGAGGCAGATGGTAAGTATTTGGAGACGAGTGAAGCTCCCACTGGCAACTGGCAACTGGCATGGCATGGATTAACTAAAGTTGGGGAGCCAATCTACTTGCTTCCTTGACTTTTTTTTAAGACTTCATTGCTATTAATTTATTATTATTAGGCTGACGTGTACGAGTTATGGCTCTGGGTAGGTATCCTCAGAATCCAAGGCATGGTACTCCTATGGAAGAGTACTTCTCCCTCCATCAATTAAATCCTTTACCTAAGGTTTGTTAAGAAATACTCCGTATGATACAAGTAAGGGTATTGTTGGTAAATTAAATGGTGCTATGAATTTACCAAACTTTAAATTAAGAAAAAAATTGACATTTTGTGTAAACAGAGGAAAGATACGAGGATTATAAGGTAGATTGTAAAGAATTGATTGGATTGTCCATCTATAGTAAGTGTAAAGAATTAAATGGATGAGAGTGAGTAGATTTCAATGGTTAAGTACTCCCTTCCATCCATTCAATCCTTTATATAAGGTTTTTCACTATTTTTAAAAAAAGTGGTAAATATAAAGATATTATTGGTAAATCAAATGATGTCATGGTTTCACCAAATTGACATTTGCCTAAAGGGGAATGTAAAGAACTTGTTGGATTGTTCATTTATAGTAAGGGTAAAGAATTGAATGGATGAGAAAAAGTACGTACTACGGTAATAAAATGATTTTTTTTGTGTTGCCAGCAAAGACAAAAAGTTCTGTTAGCACCACATTTCCAAGGAGGCTTCATGGTGAGCCTTCTTGTTTAGGATCCTCGGAATAAAAGCAATAGAAATACAATGAAAAGAGCATAGAAGAGAATGAAAATTCTCCGGGGTGTTTGATTCGCCAAAAAAAGGTACAGGGGTATGGGTTTAGAATGAATCAAAGTTATGCCTCTTGTTTGGTTGGCAAAATTATGGGTTTGATACCCATACTTCAAACCTCCGATGTATGGATAATGAGTTTCTCATACCCAAGGAAAAAGGTGGGTATGAGACTCATACCTTGGAATCAAAGTACTTGTACTCGTATTTGATTTTTTCGGAAAAAAAATATTTTTTTTTCTTTTTTTGTTAAATGTCTTAACTAAAATATTTTATTGAGAAAACTAATAAAATAAATACTAAAAAAATTCTTAAAAATTAGTACAGAATATTAAATATAATTGAGGTTTCATATTTCAAATAACTAGTTTTTTGATGAAATTTATTTTACTTTTTTTTAACTGATTTTTATTTTATTTTGTAGTATAACATTACCGTATAAAACTTTATATATTTTAAATTATATTATTAAATACGGAGTACTTTAAAAAATTATAATTTCTAATTTGATTCCTAATCGTCTAAAAAATGAACCAAACACTGGGTATGATGAATCAAGTTTCAATCCCATACAACCTTGGTTTGATTTCTGATTCCAACCCTATACCTTCTCGCGAATCAAGCGCCCCCTCAAGGATGCGTTTAAGAAGAGGTGAGATTTCCGACTGTGTGCAAAAAAGGACAAGCTTTAAGCAGTCCGAAAAAAGAGAGAAGTGGTGGAAATCAGATTCTTTAGCCCATTTAGTCGCTTCGTAAAGAGAAAGAATTTCCACTTCAAGCGTTGAGAAGGCCCAAATAGGGTTGAAGTTTCGTCCCAAGTAGAGACCCTCCTGGGTGTATGGCATGTAGGCCACCCAACCAGCCACACCTTTACCGTTCTTCCAGGCAACATCAACAAAGATTTTGATCTTGGAGTCACACGAGACCGGTCCAAGAATCGAAAGCCCACGACCTTTCTTTGCTTCGGTCATCAAGTCCCGACCGTCGGCAGATGGGGAGAGTGGGAGGTCGCTCCAAGGATCCGAAGCAACAATCAGGATGTGGAAGAGCGAGAAGTGGTAACTTGGCATATTCATAGTACCTTGGCTGTTAGCGGGAGCATTATTGAATTTCGCCAAATTCTTAGTAATCCAAAGAACCCATAGAACAGTAACAAAGTACAGAGTTCAAACATGATCGTGATCATCCTTGGAGAGGTAGAGAATCCAATCAATAAGCCACTCCTTGAGGTTAATATGTGAGTTAATGGAAGGTCTGATTCCCAGGTTGCACCCAAGCCAGGTTGATAAGTGTGGATTGTAGTGCCTATTTTGTAGTGTTTTGGTCTCATTTTCCTTGTAGAATCGCTCCTTGGGAGCGGTTTAGGGGCTTCTTATGCTTCCTTTAGTTCGTTTCAGGTTCCCGAGACCGATTTGGAAGAGTTGGAGCGATTCCGACTCTATACATACACATTTTGGAGCCAACGGAGTAAAGGAACGATGATTCGATGCCTTGGAATCAACCCCGAGACCTTGGGACCCAATCCCGAGCCTCCGAGACCCGATCCCGAGTCTCCGAGACCCGATCCCGAGTCCCGAGAATCGGTGGGAAGCCCATGAGAGGCAAGGAAGGACCAAAGAGTGTTTAAGGAAGGCATACAAGACCCATCCCGTTCGGGATGGGGTGCTACATTAAGAGGGCTGCTGTGAGCCCATCCCGGTCGGGACCATCCCGTCCCGGTCAGGATGACAGGGCCGTCCCGATCGGGATGATCCGTCCCGGTCGGGACCGTGTTGCTACTGCACGACTCTTTTTCTTTCTTCTCCTTCATTCTTGTACCCATATATATACTCCCTTCTTGTAATTTTAAGACATCTTATCTTACCCTAGATTAGTTTAAGCCTCCATTATCATTCAAAACCCTAGATTATTGCTACTCTCATTAGTTTAATCCTTTCTTTAATCCTTAGTTAATTTTTGTAATTAGTCTTGGATTAAGGGATTCTTGAAGATTGTTCCAAGATTGACAACCTTGGGATTGTATTTGGGTTTCTCATTAATACAAGTTTTCATCTTTTCTTCATTTATTGTTGGTATAATCCTTTCATCCTTAGTCTTTGTTAATTATTTAAGTTCTTTCTTATTGTTATTGCTATTGTTCTTGTTAATGATAATGGATGCTTGTTTTGTGACATTGATTTCTTTTATGATTGTTGGTTTTCTCTTAATAATGAGTGAGTAATTTTCTTGTGGGGTTAGTAGGGGGATTAGGGGTAGATTATGGATGATTAGGGTGGTTTAAGGGGAAAAGGTTACATCTTTGTTGTTAGTCACATTGTAGGCACTCTATGTGTTTGTTGTTATGCTTGTGTGAGTTGTAGTGGCCATGCTTCCCATACTTGTGTTCATCTTCTCATTGATTGCTTATTTTGTGGAAATGTCGAGAATAGTTTAGTCGCGAGAGCGCGGACTGGGGTCTAAGTTGCGAGATCCCGGACCCACCTTGGCATCGGTTTAAGTTACGAGAGCCCGGACCGACCCTAACAACTAGGAGACACCTATACCCTTGATCGCCCCAATTATCCTTCTACTCCTATGAACCCGACCTACCCCACTTCTTTTCATATTTGCGTTAATCTTCCTAGTTAACCATCATTTCCGTTATTTTTATCGTTTAGTTAGTCTCTAGTGTTAGTTTAGTTCTTACTCCTCCTCCTTCATAGTTTTCCATACATCGCTTCTTTGTGTTTGTTTGGTAATTTAGTCTCGTTGTAGGTAGACCTAGTCTAAACCTTGATATACCGTCCTCGTGGAATCGATCCCGACTTACCCTAGCTACCCACTAGGTTAGTCGGTGTTATATTGATCGGCTAGGGACTTGACAAATCCCTACCATCAATTTGGCGCCGTTGCCGGGGACGGTGCATTGTTTAGACTTAGTTTGCTTATTTCTAGACTTAGTTACCCTTCTTTGTGCTCTCCCATCTTCTCTTGTGAATATTCTCTTGATTTTTCTTCTTTCCTTAGTGTTATCTCTTCTTTTTCTCTTTGTCTCTAGTTGTGTTTGCTATTGTCGTTGCCTAGTACCCATAAAGCACTAGGTGTTCTTATATTTGTTCTAGTGTGTAGTGTATGCCTAGGAGGGGAGGCGACTTCTATCTCTTTAATCCAGAGCCGGAGAGACTCTTTCGAGCCTTTCGCCAACGGACGATTAATCGGGTTAGAACCTCTCAACCGAGTGCAAGCAATACTCATCAAGGGCAAGCCCAAGGAGCCGACTTGAACATTTCACCTCGAGAGACGGCCGGAGGGACCTTCATCAATCCCTTCGGTGATTCTTCTCCTAGTTCCCCCTCTTCATCTACATCAACACTCTCTACACCACCATCTTCTCCCTTACATCCAAGAATGCCTAAGTTCTCCTCTCACTCCACATTCACCGAGGATGTCTTGCCGGGACCGAGTGCATTACCGGAAGCCTATACCGGAAATTTTGTGGCAAAGACTCAATTTATCCAACTCGTGGAGAGGAGACCATTTAGTGGTTTGCCCACCGAAGACCCGCACCAACACATGGAGACCTTCTCCGATTATTGTGACGCTATATCTCAAACCGGGGTTACTCAAGACCAAATTCGTTGGGTACTCTTCCCGTTTTCTCTTATTGGAAAAGCGAAGCAATGGATCAAGAGTCTCGATAGGGCAACCATGGGTATCGACACTTGGAAAAAGCTTGCCTTGGCGTTCTACCAAAAGTTTTACCCTCCGGAAAAGACGAACTTGCTTAGGGCCTCCATCACCGGGTTCCAACAAAGGGATGAAGAGAGCCTATATGAAGCTTGGGAGCGGTTTAAGTCTTTGGTAAGATCGTGCCCTCATCATGGACTCTCACAATGGTTCTTGGTGCAACAATTTTGGAATGGACTTTATGAGGACTCGAGAGCTATTCTTAACATGGGCTCCAACGGTAGGTTCACCGAGGTCGATGACGACCAAACATGGGCGAGAATCGAAGAGATGGCGGTGCATAATTCGCAATATTCTAGGCCTAGGAAGGCACATCGAGGAGGCATGCATGAGGTCGATGCTATCACTAAGCTAAGCATTGACCTTGGAGCTCAACTTAAAACGCACATGGAGACTATTGACAAGAAGCTCCAAAGTCACCTCGACCAAGTCCAAGGCACTAGTTCCTCACACCATCAACCGATTCAAGAAGTGAATGCTTTGGGGTTCGCACCTCCTTTACCTTACTATGGGATGTGCGATACTTGTGGAATAGGTGGACATGATCCTATGTATTGCCGTGGAAGTATCGAGCAAGTGAACTCATTCCAAGCGTTCAAGCAAGGTACCTCTTACTCTAATCAATTCCAAACTTCCCAACAAGTCCCCCAACAACAAGTCTTTCAACATCAACAACAACATCGTCCCTATGTTCCACCTCCCTTAAGGGACAACAACCAAGGTTACCAAGGTTACATGGGTAATCCAAGACCCTTCAACAACTTCAAGCAAAATAACCAAGGTACCTTTCACAACAACAATCAAGGGTTCCAACAAGGGAACTTCAATCAAAGCGGTTTCAAAGGAAACCAAGGCTTCCAACAACAACAAAACCACAATCAAGGCCTTAATCAAGGCAATTCTCATGGGTTCCAAGGGAACCGTCAACAAGCAACTCAAAATCAACAAAAAACCAAGCCTAGGAGCCGGTCTCCTACTCATGATTATGGCATTCCTCTCGCCATCACCGACACTCCGCATAATCCATCATCCTCACCACGGGATTACGACATACAAAAGCAAATGATGGATATGCAAAGGAATACTCAAGAAATGCAAAAGAGTCAATTGGTGGCACAAATGTCACAACAAGGAATCATTGCTCAAATTCTAATGGATAACAAGGAAATGAAAACTCACATGAAGATGATTGAGAATCAAGTTTCACAACTTGCATCGGGAAGTTCTTCAAGACAAAGGGGGCAATTGCCTCCTCAAGGTGAAACTCGAAATTATGGACATGTCAATGCCATCACCTTGAGGAGCGGTGCTACATATAATCCTCCCGTATTTCCTAGTGAGCAACAAGAGATGAAGGAAGTTGTGCCTCCAAATCAAGAAGAATCAAGCTTGGACAATTCAATAGAGGAGCAAATTCTTTGGGAAATTGAGAAACCCCAAGAAGACAACCCTCCCCCTCTTCAAGAGAAAGAAAAGGGAAAAAGGAAAGTGTCCTTTGAAGAGTCCACCCCGATTGACCAAAACAAGTACCAAATCAAGTTGCCTTACCCATCGAGGCAAATGAAGACTAAGGTGGACACTCATTACGACAAGTTCCTTAGTATTGTGAAGAAATTGGATGTTAGTGTCCCGTTCACCGAATTACTTACCCAAATCCCGGCATATGGAAGATTTATGAGAGAAATCCTAGCTAGGAAGAGATCCGTCGACAAGGAAGAGACCGTAGCGTTCACGAGGGTAGTGAGCGAGCTTATCCAAGGTTCCACGCTTCCAAAGTTGAAGGATCCGGGTAGTTTTTCGATCCCTTGCACCATAGGCAACTTCTTGATCAAGAATGCGTTATGTGACTTGGGCGCGAGTGTGAGCATCATTCCGTATTCTATTTGTTGCCGACTTGGAATGAAAGAGTTGAAATGTACGTCCCTCACCCTCCAAATGGCCGATAAATCATTCAATCGACCATTAGGAATGTTAGAGGATGTACCGGTATGAGTAGGGAAATACTTCATTCCGGTCGACTTCATTGTGCTTGACATGCCGTAGGATGCCAACACTCCCATTATTCTTGGGCGCCCATTTCTACACACCGCGGGTGCCATGATCGATGTGAAGAACGGTAGGATCACATTTGAGTTAGGCGAGGAGAAGATAGTGTTTGACCTCCAAGGCAACACTTCGCCTACTAGCGATGAGACATGCAATATGATCCAAGCCAAGAAAGACATCGATCTAGGGGGTGAACCGGAACAAAGCTTGAAGAAGTACTTTTATGTACTTGAGGATGACGACTCCGATATGGAGGAAGATGAGTGCCCAATTCATGGGCTTGATGACAAGTTGAAGTGCAATGACAAGGAAGAAGATGAGCCTCCCTTGGGGCCGCATGAGGACCGGTGGACGTTTGGGTATGTCCCCAAGGACCAAAAGTACAAGTTCAAGTCTTTGAACTTGGAAGAGCGGGATGCCCCGGGAACGTCAAGGCAAGGCCATGAGGAGCCTTGGGATGTGGTCGGTTATATTACGAGCTTGATTGAAGACTTCTCTAGGGCCTTTGACTTGTTCTTACGTGCCCTTGATGGAGATGGAATTGTTCAAGGTTGTTGAAAAAGATTGAAGAAAGCACCACCTTGGTTTGACGGAGTTCCACAAGAACCGTCTCATTGTATATATCTCTTTCTTGTAGCTAGTTGAATTTTTGTGAATTCTTGTTATTTGGGTTGATTAATGAGCGTTGTGAGTGAGAGAGTTTGATGTGTGTTAGAGTATTGATTGATAGGTGAAGTGAGAACGCTCCTAGAGAGGATTGGCGATGATATACCTTGGGTTGTAGGCACGAGGATCGGGTTTTTGAAGCTTTGAGCAAGCTTTTGGGATCGTGGACGTTGAAGAAGGCTCATCTCGGCCGGGATGAGGCGTCCCGACCGGGAAGGGTAAGGCTTCCCGATCGGGATGGGTGCACCTGTTTTCGAGCATCCTGTGAGTCCGTCCCGACCGGGATGAAGGCGTCCCGACCGGGACGGGTGAGGTAACCCGATCGGGATCAGTCTTCCCGACCGGGATGGTCCTCTGATTCCCCTTTGTGATTCTTCTTCGCAAATCAAGTCCACCCAACCGTTTTATGCCCCCTCCCAACCTCCCTACTCCTCCTTGTTCCTATCATATGACCCATACACCTCATTTTACACCGAGATCCACATCAAATCCCACCCCCCTCACACCTTTACCACCTTTATCATGCGATGTTATCGAGAATGAAGCGGAAAAGCAATGATGAAGACAAGCACGTGCCTTCATTGATCTATGAAACGACGGAGAGAGGGAGTTGCTAACCTATGGTATGGCAACTATCCTTTCTTTTCCGTTTTTGTTGTTACTTGTTTTCCTTTGTTTATTCCCTTTGTGTCTTGATGTCATGGTGGCCTTCGGGGCCTTGGTGTTGATTGCTCCCGACTCTCGATGATGTGACTACATCGAGAATCATTTCAAAATCCAAATTTTTACAAGATTTTCACTTTCTTTTTTGAGGATTTAGTCGGATTTAGGCGGAATCCGGGCTAGGTGACTTGATTACACCTAGCCCTCCCCTCCCATTTCCTTTTATTTCCTTCTTTTCATTTCTTCCCCCATCCATATCTCTTTCTTGTCTCGGCCCATGGTGACTTGACTACACCCCGGCCGGACACCTTCTACCCTTTTCTTCACCTTATTTTTGACTTTTAGCTTTATTTTCGTAGTTTCTTTTCTTTTTCTTTTGTCTCTCCGCACACTACGATTGAGCATATGAGGACATTGCTCGGTTTAAGTGTGGGGGAGCGATATTCTATCGTTGTTAGTTTTATTTTCTTAGTTTTTCCGAAAAAATCTTAAAAAAATCCTAAAAATTTGAAATTTTTTCACAAAAATCAAAAAGATTTTTTTCTTTTGTGCGTTTTCCCTTTGTATCTTTGTGTCGTGTTGTTTGTTTTGTTGTGTGTTTGCCCTCTTTTCCTTATAGGTTGCTTGAATTACCGCTAATTTTGGAGAGCTTTCATGATGTCCGGTAACATCTTTTATCCCTTTTCCTTCTTTGTCTCTTGCGGAGTTTGGAGGAGATTGTGATGTGGTGTGCTCGGGTGGAGCTTGTACATACTTGTGTTTGATTTGGTGGCTTGTTTGGAAATTTGGGGTGGTGTTTGTTTGTTCATGTGTTTGTTTCATCTTGTTTTTGTTTTGTTGCTTTTCCTTCTTTTTCTTTCGTTCGTTTTCGTCGTGTCTTTGTTTTGTGTTGTGTTGTGTGTCTTGTGCGTAAACTGTTTTCGAAAACCCGGTTTAGAGGCTAGAGTGTGAGTGTCTATTTTCCCTTCCTAGTTGTATAAATCGAGTTTTGGACTTTAATCTAGTAGAATGACCCTAAATCAATGAGTTCGTTGATCCTTTACCTTGAGTCCACCTAGCTTACTAGGGATTTACTACGGGATTTGCACTTTTGACCATTATGACCACCCACGGTGTGAAAAGGCCTTGGTTACCGAGTCTCGTCCCCTAGGTGACCGTGTTTAGGATTGTTTGATTAGTCCAAGTTCTCCACTTTTTGTGGGTTTGAAGGGAAATCGCGACCCCCAACTTACCCATTACCCTACCTTCCTCACATACACACACAATAATATGCAATTTGTTGATTCTCTCTTTCTTGATTGTCGAGAAATGCCAAAAAGCCAAATCTTGCCAAAAAAGGGCAAAGAAAAGAAAAGAAAGAAAAATGAAAGAAAGAAAAGAATGAAGAAAAAGAAAAGGCACAAAAGCCAAAAAGAAAATAGAAAAGAAGAAAAAGAAATGGCATGGCAACAAACAAATCAAAATGTCGAAAAGAAAGAAAATGCCAAAAGAAAACCCGTCTCACAAAAAGAAATCCCCACAAAAATAAGCCTTTTTCCGACTTTTGCCGTGAAGAGCCTACCAAAGGACCGAGTCCCGAGGAAGGATGATAGCGGCATTAGTCGGTCTTCCCTCATTTTGCATGTTTTCCACCTTTTTACTTGGACTAGTTAGGCGGTCTTGGACACGGGACGACCCTCTTGGCTCATGCTAAAGGGGGCGGGGTCTCACTTACCTACAGTGTCGACTAACACCGTGGTTCTTCACTTTTCCACTCCGCCGATCGTCCCGTAGTACGTTTTCAGAAAGTTAGGAGGACCTAGGTAAGTTACCAACGTTTTTATTGCTTTATCGTCATACTATTAGGGTTTAGTCCACCTTGGTTTGTATTGCTAGCTTGGAAACGTTGTCACTTACCTCGAGTCCTAAACCGGTGCTTCTTTCACCGCTTTTAGAGGGAAGCGGTATTTGTTTTCTTTTGGGTGCAACCGATTATGTGTTTGTTTGTTTGTGTGATTTGTGTTCGGTTGCATCCACGGTTTTGTCGCAAGACCCAACTTGCCTTGCGGAGTGCACTTGTCCTCTAAGTGCACTCGCGTGAGTTGAAGGGGCGTAGGGTGTGCTAATACCCACTCGGATAGTCTAGTAGTAGTATGTGCTTACTCGAGGGCGAGTAAGGGTTAAGTGTGGGGGAGTTGATAAGTGTGGATTGTAGTGCCTATTTTTGTAGTGTTTTGGTCCCATTTTCCTTGTAGAATCGCTCCTTGGGAGCGGTTTAGGGGCTTCTTATGCTTCCTTTAGTTCGTTTCAGGTTCCCGAGACCGATTTGGAAGAGTTGGAGCGATTCCGACTCTATACATACACATTTTGGAGCCAACGGAGTAAAGGAACGATGATTCGATGCATTGGAATCAACCCCGAGACCTTGGGACCCAATCCCGAGCCTCCGAGACCCGATCCCGAGTCCCGAGAATCGATGGGAAGCCCATGAGAAGCAAGGAGGGACCAAAAAGTTCATATTGGAGGCCTACAAGACCCATCCCGTTCGGGATGGCCTCATCCCGTTCGGGATGAGGTGCACAAACAAGGAGGCTACTGACCAGGGCCCATCCCGATCGGGAGCATGGCTTCCCGACCGGGACCGACCCCGTCCCGACCGGGACCATCCCGTCTCGGCCGGGACGGCCTAGCTGTAACCCGCGCTTGTTTTCTTTCTTCTCCCTTCCACTTGTAACCCTATATATACCCTTTCCTTGTTATGTAAAGCTTATGCACTTCATTAGACCTTAAACCCTAGACTACTTTAGGTTAGATTAGATTAGATTAGTGTAGATTAGTCGGTAATTAGTAGTTAATCCTAGATTAGTGCTTGTATTAAAGGAATTCTTGAAGAATCCACCAAGATTGACAACCTTGGGTGATGTATTTGGGTTTTCTCTTTTATGCAAGTTTTCCTTCTTCCATTCATCTTATTAGTAGGTATAATCTTTCTTTCTCTTCTCTTTAATCTTGTTCATTCATCCAAGTTTACATCTTTGATTGTTGTTTATTGTTCTTGTTAGTTTCTTTATATATGTTTTGTTGTTTGTGTTAGATCTTCTTGTTCTTGTTAGCTTTAGTTGGATTATGTTAGAGTAGTGTTCTTGCTAGGGTTAGTAAGGTGATTAGGGTGTTAATTGGGTGATTAAGGGATTGTTGGAGTTGTTGGTGGAAGATTTGGGTTTCCTCTTGGTTTGGTGCACATCACATGTTTGTTGAATTGCTTGAATGACTAAGTAGGTGCGAATGCTTGTTCTTCTTGCCTTTCTCTTGTGGGTGTTAGTTTGTTTGTAGGTTCGGTTCCCTCACTAAGTTGCGAGAGCCCGGTGAGGACGACCCCTAGGTCGGTCTAAGTAGCGAGAGCCCGGATGCGACCTAGGCCACTATAGCACGTTAGAACCCCGTTTGTCATGTGTATCGCCGAGATGGGTTATAGGATGAACCTCTAGGTGGGTCTAAGTTGCGAGAGCCCGGACCAACCTAGATTACCCTACTACCTCCTTCGCTCTAGTTATCCCTTGACCATGCCGTTACTCCTTTGACCCCGACCTAATCCTAGCCCGTTTCCTTAGTTGTTCTCCTTAGTCATAGTCTCGCCTTCTCCCCTTCTTATCATTCTCTAGTTTAGGTCGTTAACTTAGTCTCGTATTTAGGCGACCTTAGTCTAGGCTATACATTACCGTCCCCGTGGATTCGACCCGACTTGCCCTATCTACCGTAGGATTAGCCGGTTATATTATTGATGGTTGGGATTCCACGACAAATCCTTCCCATCACAGGTTTTTGCCGAGAAAAGGCAATCTCGGAAAAGATGACACAGACTTTCAACACATCCGTCCTGACATAGAAAGCATAAATTATTATCATACATGCCCCAGCGTTGAAATTCACTTCCTATGGGTAAAGCATCATTAACAATTTTCCATAGGAAAGTACGCAACTTTGTCGGGCTCTTAAGCTTCCATAGAAAAGATATGCAGAAATCCTTTAGTTTGTTATCAGGCAAGTGGTTGAGGGCCCATCCTTGCAGGTATGCATTAAGAGCAAGTTTATAACCACTTTTCGAAGAGAATTCCTTCGAGGGTGTAAGGCGCCAGTAGAATTGATACTCACTAAAGTCCGTAGGGATTTGGCAACTTAAGATCTTAGAGGTCCACTCTTCATTGTAGTCCCGAGTGATTGTTGAAACGTCCCAGTTGCCCTGCCAATTAAGAAGGTCCGCAATTCTAGTTGCCCTCGAAGCAGCTGGAGATGGAGTGGTGCCATCAACCCATTTGTCCGAATTTATATATCGATTCTACTAGGACTAGAGCTGACCGTTTGCGGGCTTGGGCTGGACATGGGCCGGGCCTAACCTATAAAAATGTGTCCAACGGGCTTTTTTCTAATGCCCGTGCCCGCTATAGCGGGCCTACTATAGCTGTCCATACCCGTCCAATATACCTTAGCGGGCCAACCCGTGGGCTTGCGGGCTTTAAATATACCAGAATATTTGATATTGAAATTAATTACTGAAAAATCAAACAAACAAAAGGTATAAAAACATCGTGATTATTGATTTTGCAAAAATAAAATTAATAACTCAAGACTTAAGATCATTTTCATAACTATCAAAATACTAAATAAACATCATACTATTTGTTTTGGAATTGGAAATTGACGGAGTGAGGAGATTGAGTTTGGGAATTAGAAATTTAGAATAACCGGGTAGTCTGATAATCAAGGATCCAAGGGTGAGTTTTGTGCTTTTTGTGATATTCAATGAACCGATTAGTCTTTTCAACGTGGGTACATACTATTTTCAACACAATTATTTTTATTTTATTTTTTAATTAATTTTTTCTTTTGGTTTTGGTAGGTTACATAAAAATTAGAGTGTACGTAGCGGGCCTAGCGGGTTGTCCATGGACAATCTTATTTAGTCCAAGCCCGTCCACTAATCTTAGCGGGCCTGATTTTCTTGACCGTGCCCACTTATTTTTAAATTTCTTGTGACCAAACCCGCTAGCGAAGCGGGCCGAACGGGACGGGCCGAACGGGTTGGCCCGCATTTGGCCAGCTCTAACAAGGAGGTCCTAGCATCAAGCAATTCCCTAATGAAGGAGGGTAAGACCCCATTTGATACTGTGTCATCCCCATGAACTGCAAGCAGGGGATTTGGCAATACGTGAGGGAAGCAAAAAGATATTATAATGATATTTGGCCGCCATTATTTGCCCTAAAGCCGTGGAGGGATTCCTTAGAGGCGCCACCCTAATTTGCATAACAAAGTTTGATTTAAGCATTGAACATTCATAATACCTAACTGTGGACATGACATAGGTCCACCCCGAAGCGTCCACGCGCGGGTTTGGGGAGGCGAATGAATCTCCATATGAGATGGTCAAATTGAAATTTAAATCGAAGTAGGAGTCGCCACCGAATTTTGTGGTTATTCGGAACCATTCGAGCCCACTCTATGTCGTAGTGGGCCGTATGCAAAATACGGCCCATTTCCGATGTCAGAGTTTATTGGGCTCGTCCCTTTGCATATCGATACCGATGCCGACTGGAGCGGTTAATCGTATATTAAATGACTCTCGTTGCCCATGGTTTCGGACATCCGGAAACCACGGTTCTGAGTAAGGGGTGAGGGTACGTGTTGGGAAGTTCACTAAGAACACCCAACCCCGCCCGCACTTAGCGGCCTTTACTAAGATATCGTTCGTTTTTGGGGTACACGGGTTAGTTCGACGGTTGAATGATATGCAAACATTATTTTTCCTAAGCATGTGAGAAAAATAAAGTGGGTTGCTAAGTCGTTTAATGCATATTAAACTAATAACGTCAAAATTATTTTAGCATGTGAGTTCGTTTTAGTCTAATAAAACGATAAAAACAAATAAAAAGCTACAAACACGAGAAAACGAGTTAGTAACGGTGAATAAATCGAATAAAGATGTAAATAAAAAATATGCATGACTCGAAAAAGTTTTAATGACACGTGATGGATTAACACGTGTTGACCGAGGTCAAAAAAAGTACTTATCGAAATATGTCGCGAAAGTCGCCTTTTAATATAAGGTTCGAAAAGAATTAAAAATAGAAAAGCGAAGAAATAAAAAAATAAGAATCGACGAACCGGCTGCCGCGCGGGTCGGCTGCCAGTTTTTTTATTTGTCGAAAATCGTTAATTTTTATAAATCGCGTACAAATATGGATTAATTTATACTCGATTCATATTTTCGATATTCGTCGTATTCGATATTCGATTATGAAATCGATATCAAATAGTCGGAATGATTTTAGAAAAAGGTTTTGAAAAAAAAAAGGTTTGTTTTGAACGAAAAATAAAAAAAGAATTTGAACGAAAAAGATGTTAATTCTCTCCGCGTTTAAAATCATCGAATTTTGTAAAAAAAAGGTAATGATTTTATTAGCATCAACGAGGATTAATTTAATTTTGTTCTTGTAGATACGATATTCGATTAGAAAATTGGTATCGTATTTTAAGAACGTTACATAAAAAATAGCTTTGTAATATCGATTATTAGAATAAATAGAAAATATGCGACAAACGACCCGTATTAAATATAAAACGACCGACGAAAATAATAATAATAATAATAATAAAAAACGTGGAGGAGAAGAAGAGAGAAGAGAGAATCGGGTTTGATTTACAAACTCAACCTACATGCTTTATTTTCTCGGTATGGAGCTCGTCGGACAGTGGCTTAGGCACGGGAGCGTCGAGATGATGTGGGACGAGTTAGGGTGGTGCGGATTTTTGGTCGTGTGGGACGTCGGATTCGGCCGGTTTGGACGGGTCGGTTTCGTCGGATTTTTGAAGCTACTTCGGGATTCCTTCGGACGTATGTCGAGAATATTTTTTTGCTATGTATCGAGTATATGTATGACTTTTTTGTTGATCGATGATTCATGTGTCGGAATTATTGATGTTTCATGTGTCTTTTGTGTTGAATATGAGGTCCTATTTATAGGAGTCGGGGTAGTCTTGCTTGTGTGGCAAGAAATACCGGTTTGGATAGGAAACACGAGAGTTCGAAAGGGAACGAATGTCTCGTTTCTTGGTGGAGAAGCCAAGTAACTCGGCTGGTTGGGGAGTGTCTCGGCTGTTTGGCCAAGTGTTTGAGCTTGGTTGGCGATTTGTTTCGGTTTTCGGATAGAATTCCTACTTGAGATCGAATTCTATCCTTAAACGGATTTGTTTAATATTATTTGAAAGCTGATTTTTGTGGTGTTTGGGATCGAATCAGCCGTGTGAGGTGTCACGGCTGAATCGTGTGTCACGAGAATATTTTTCGACCGGGTTTTGACTCGGTCGTAAAAAGACGGTTTTACCCCTGGTGCCGGAATCGACCCAAATTAGTCTCATTTGACTCGAAACGACCCACTGGGCCTGGATTTGAGGTTGGTTTTGTAAGATATGTACTCCGTAATAAGCCTAAACCAAATGTCCATGATTTCGAGCCCATATCCGAGTCATTAAAGCATGTTTGCGTCCTATCATCATCGGGTGTTTGGCGGGACCTTCTATAGACACCTGGCGGTCAAAATGCGGGTGTCTACAGAGCCCCCACTCTGACTGAGGCTTGGACAAGGCGAAAGTCAGAGTAGCTACCAGGCCAATCGAGGATTAAGACCTGGCAGACTTCCGATCGGGTCGTTTAGAGTCCATTAGACTTGCGTTGTTGGGCTCGCCAGCCATAAGATGGAAATCATACCTGGGTAGATGTCAATAATGGCGCGGGGACTTTACTTAAAAAGTCTTGGGTATGTCTGTTTACAGACACATCCATCTTGGAATGGCGCGGGAGCCTCCATTGGAAGCTGTGGGTATACCGCTTACTGATAATCCCACCTCGAAATAGCACGGGAGCCTCCATTAGAAGCTGCGAGTGTACCGCTTACTAATACATCCCATCTTAGAATTGCGCGGGAGCCTCCATTGGAAGCTGTGGGTGTACCGCTTACTGATAATCCCACCTCGGAATAGAGCGGGAGCCTCCATTAGAGGCTGCGGATGTAACGCTTTCTGATACATCCGATTCTTCAGTAAAAATGTTGCTTGAATTTTCACTGAGACTTTGAGAATTCTTCGGGAGTCTTGGGATACCTGCCTGTTTTGCATGCAACATTCAGATAAAACATCGACTCATGCTGGGGAAGAAAATGATTTTTTTTGACTGATTGATTTTTGGAAAGAAAATGCTGAAATTTTTTGAACATTTTTGGAAACGCTGAAAATTTTTGAATTTTTTTTGGAAATTAGAATGCTTGGGATGACTTGATTCCCGATCAGATTCTGACACGGACTTCTAAAATCCTCTGGTTAGGCCTGTATGCCTAGATGAAGTGCGATAAAAATTCCTATTCCCGGGGTGACTAGGAAAGGGATTTTCTCAAATGGCTAAGTTTTGCAAATTTTAAAATAAGAATTTGGAGAGAGACATGCCGACAGACTCGACTCTGGACGTGACCGGACGAGTTGGCAGACACGACTGGACTCTCTAAGGGTTGGACCATGACTCGGTAGGGGATGGGCCACCTAAGATGACAAGACTCTTAAGTTGCGCTATTCCGTAGCCTAGGCGAGTGGCAACATGGTCGAATCCTCAGAATGAGACTGTTTCCGTACGACAGGGCTTTGTGATAGCAATGTCGTAGACTGGTGTTCTTTTGAATTTTTTTAGTTTCGGGGTATGTTCCCGAAGTAGGCATTGCTTCGAGTCCCTGACAAATTCTCGTCTTCAACTGAGCCGAGTACTAGGACACTCTATAGAAAGAAGGCTAGATTTGAAAGTTATTTGGGTTATGTGAGTGGATGGAGGTTTTCTG
Organism: Agrostemma githago; assembly: GCA_958450325.1. Lineage (NCBI taxonomy): Eukaryota > Viridiplantae > Streptophyta > Magnoliopsida > Caryophyllales > Caryophyllaceae > Agrostemma > Agrostemma githago. Next base: position 8,019,205 of record OY288256.1, on the reverse strand, counting down.
CCTAAGAGAAGCCCCCAGGATGACAAGGCTAACTGTTGAGAACATGATAGTGTCGTGACAGGAATGATGGTACTTTTGAATTTGTGTCAATGTGGGTGGTTGTGCCTCTATTGAAAAGCTGCCTACGTATTCACGTGTAGTGAAATCAAACCATGCCGTAGTTCAGTGTTGAAAGATGTATTATGGTGCCTAGTTTATTAGGGCTTGGTGTGTAACTAGCCATATTGATGGTTAGGCTAGGTGTGCTCCCAATGATGCCTTGATCAAAGGGCTAGAATAGTTAGGATGTTGATCCTGTGACTGTGAGCGTTCTCCGAGGTAGCCCCCAGAGGTGGTGTGAACTATTTGGGCATGTTTTATGCCGACTGTAAGTTGAATTCCCGTGTTTGGGGGTGGTAACTGGTTTGGATGTTTTTGGAAATGTGATGCTAGGAAGTAAGTGGCTTCGATGATTCGAAATCTGGAGCTCGATTTTGTGGAGCTAAGGCTTCGAGGGTAAGGTATTGTAATGTGGTAGGAAAGGGGGAAGTCGAGTAATAATGACTCGAACTTCGATCGGGGTAGGTTTGATAATGCGGGATCTGATTTCCATGTCTGGCCCTAATGGTTAGGGTATCCTATGGAGCTTGAATCCTCAAAATTCCGGGCTGTCTCTATCCTAGGTCTTGGGAAGGTCTTGAGGGTTATAATGTGGGAAGGCTAGATGTGGTGCTAGCTGACCAGCTTGACTGTCACTCCCCTATTGGATGGTATTGATAATTTTGAATTTGACTGTACCCCGGTCAAAGGATTTTCACTTGAGTTGACCGTTGACCACGGCCATAGGTATTTGATTTTTTTTGATTGACCTCTTAGCCCCGGTCATGGGTTTTTTTTTGAATTTTTGCTGGTTGACCTCTTAGCCCCGGTCATGGGTTTTTTTTTGAATGTTGGTTGACCTCTCAGCCCCGGTCATGGGTTTCTTGAATTTTGGTTGACCTCTCAGCCCCGGTCATGGGTTTTTTGAATGTTGGTTGACCTCTCAGCCTCGGTCATAGGTTTTTTGAATTTTGGTTGACCTCTCAGTCCCGGTCATGGGTTTTTTGAATTTTGGTTGGACTAACACCAAAAGTAGGGATCGGTTGATCTTATCGGATGGGTGTTTGTTGTGGGAAATGGGCTTGCCTCCCGTCTTGGACCCAAACTAGGAGAATTCCCAGATTTGTCATAGGATTCGATATGCTCCTGCTAAGGGTGGTTATGTGGCTTTCTATGTCAGACATGGAACAGGTAAAAAGAAAACACGGGTCTCAGTTTCCTGCAGTCGTTATAGATGTGCCTATAATAGTCACGTGCATGTGCTCACAGTGTATGATGGTATTCATCATGTTCTCGGAAACACGTAAGGAAATATATGAGAAAATAGAAATGCTGATTTTATTGAAATGTGAAACGAGGACGGAGTACAGCTGACTCTAACTTTGACAGAAAATAGTGATCCTAGACTCGGACTCAGGCTAGGACTTAAACCAAATCTAGACTCTCGGATAATGTCGTCAGTAGTCTTCGGCCTCTAAGGACTCAAGTGGATGTCCAGTAGAAACTTCACCCAGATCTTCATTGTGTCGAAGATCATCTTCAATCCTAGTGCCCATTTCGGTAAGCACTGCAAAGTTGGAAATGCCGGCATACCTAAGATGGATGCGGTAGGAAGGTAGGAGGTTGTTGATGAACGTCTCCACTAGTGTCTTCTCGTTGGGTTTGTCTACCAACTTTACACTCTCGGCCCTCCACCTTTGAAGGTACTTGGTGAAACCTTCCTTGGGCTCTTGGGCCATGACTTCTAAAGTACGCATCGTGGTCTGGATCTCGGTATTATCGGCATAATTCCGAGCGAATTCCGTCGCCACGTCATCCCAAGTCTTGTACTTCTTGGAGTCAAGCCTGTAGTACCAGGCTTTCGGGTGTTTCTCGAGGGAGGAAGCAAACAGGTGTTTGAACATGGTTGATTTCACTCCTTTGATGGCCATGAATTCTTTGAAAGCCCGGATATGTAATACCGGGTCTTCAGTCCCGTTGAACATTGGTAGGCCCGTCAGGTTGAGGTTAGCGGGCAGCTCGTCGGTCAAAGGTGAATAGGAACGAGCATTTTCCGTATGGATTGAATTGTTGGTCGACAGGTGGACCTGTTCCTCCAGCTTGCGGACTGCGTTGGCCAGTTCAGCTATGGGTCCAGTGGTTTCATTCCCGACCTAAGGAGTCCTTTGTTCCAAGGCACTCAAACGGGTGGCAATGGCGGTTTGGTCTTCCCTCATCTGGTTCAGTTGATCTTGGATCTTGGCCAACGAGGCGGTTAGTTGATCAATGGATTCCTTAGTCATGGTTCGGGTGAAGGGCGGCCTGTCTGTAAGAATACCGCGTAATCAGGAAAGTTGCTTCGGAACTTAAATTCACCAAGGCATAGGAAATAGCGCGGGAGGAGAGACGACTCCAGTTTGACTTGGGTTAGACTCCCCTAAGACAAATGTGCGGGGTACGATTCTCGGAGTGACTGTGATTAATCGCTCCGTCGGAGAATAGCCCCCAGGTGAGACTAGGGCTCAGATAGGACTCAGATGGTGTGACACCTAAGTGACTCGAAAGTGGGATACATGAGACAACACGTGTAAGACCTGATCTTTAGAGCAACCGTGATTGACCGCTGTGCAGAAGGGTAGCCCCCGAGTGGGGGTGAAGACCGACTCCTAGACGGGTGACTCATGGACGGTGGGCTTTCTTTAGGATTTCGGCAGAATGGGCCTAGTCCCGTGTGAAGAAAGACCTACGTGTGAGCTAATCCCCAGACTTTGGACTCGATTGTGTAAGTGGGCTTCCCTTTATAGGAGTTTGTCCTACGTAGGTGGGCCGTGCCTTGACTAATAAGGCGGACTTGGGATGGGGTGGAAACCCGTGATGTAAGATCGACGGAGTTTCGACGCTATAGACTCTTACTACTTATGACAAGACCCGACACTGCTAAATACGGGAAGTCCTAAGAAGAAAGCTTTGAAAAGGGATTTGGATTTGAAAAGCTCGAGCAAAGTCGGATTGGAAGGCCTGAAAATCGAAAAAAACGGTTTATCGGGCCGAGTTTTGAATTTTTTGAAAAGTTTGGACAGCATACCGGCTAGAAAAATAGGCTATTTTGAGTCAAAAATCATAAGTCCTAAATTCGGTAGCTTTCCGGGTTTGAAAAATGGATGGTTTTCGAAAAAGATGCAAGTTTTTTTTTTTGAAAACTCGGTTTTTTGAAAAAAGGATGAGACACGGACCAAGTAGCATGTAGTCACGGAAACAGTATAACGACACCATGTATGCTCTTAGTCTAAGTCTCGGTCGGTCTAATAGGGTCTATACCAACGACGATAGCTTTCTCGCAAATCAGGACGGTCTTCCTAACCGAGTTGGTCTTAGAACCTGCCGTAAAACCCATGCGAGTTCCGCCATCGAAGTCTTTAGTGGGTCCAAGTAGGAACGTACCGTGGTATAGTGGGACGTCGGTCACAAGTAACCGGCCCGGGAAAGAATGGGTTATGCATGAACCATTGAACTAAAACGTGTACATTACTATTCGAACGATTTCTTTTCGAGTCTCACCCTAGGGATGCCGATGGTAAGTGACTCATCAGTTAAGCCTCAGCGGAGTCGCCAAATTGTGGACATGACATAGGTCCACCCTGACGCGGCCACGCGCGGGTTTGGGGAAGCGAATGAATCTCTATATGAGATGGTCAAATTGAAATTTAAATCGAAGTAGGCGTCGCCACCGAATTTTGTGGTTATTCGGAACCATTCGAGCCCACTCTATGTCGTAGTTGGCCGTATACAAAATACGGCCCATTTCCGATGTCAGAGTTTATTGGGCTCGTCCCTTTGCATATCGATACGGATGCCGAATGGAGCGGTTAATCGTATATTGAATGACTCTCGTTGCCCATGGTTTCGGACATCCGGAAACCACGGTTCTGAGTAAGGGGTGAGGGTACGTGTTGGGAAGTTCACTAAGAACACCCAACCCCGCCCGCACTTAGCGGCCTTTACTAAGATATCGTTCGTTTTTGGGGTACACGGGTTAGTTCGACGGTTGAATGATATGCAAACATTATTTTTCCTAAGCATGTGAGAAAAATAAAGTGGGTTGCTAAGTCGTTTAATGCATATTAAACTAATAACGTCAAAATTATTTTAGCATGTGAGTTCGTTTTAGTCTAATAAAACGATAAAAACAAATAAAAAGCTACAAACACGAGAAAACGAGTTAGTAACGGTGAATAAATCGAATAAAGATGTAAATAAAAAATATGCATGACTCGAAAAAGTTTTAATGACACGTGATGGATTAACACGTGTTGACCGAGGTCAAAAAAAGTACTTATCGAAATATGTCGCGAAAGTCGCCTTTTAATATAAGGTTCGAAAAGAATTAAAAATAGAAAAGCGAAGAAATAAAAAAATAAGAATCGACGAACCGGCTGTCGCGCGGGTCGGCTGCCGGTTTTTTTATTTGTCGAAAATCGTTAATTTTTATAAATCGCGTACAAATATGGATTAATTTATACTCGATTCATATTTTCGATATTCGTCGTATTCGATATTCGATTATGAAATCGATATCAAATAGTCAGAATGATTTTAGAAAAAGGTTTTGAAAAAAAATAAAAAGGTTTGTTTTGAACGAAAAATAAAATAAGAATTTGAACGAAAAAGATGTTAATTCTCTCCGCGTTTAAAATCATCGAATTTTGTAAAAAAAAGGTAATGATTTTATTAGCATCAACGAGGATTAATTTAATTTTGTTCTTGTAGATACGATATTCGATTAGAAAATCGGTATCGTATTTTAAGAACGTTACATAAAAAATAGCTTTGTAATATCGATTATTAGAATAAATAGAAAATATGCGACAAACGACCCGTATTAAATATAAAACGACCGACGAAAATAATAATAATAATAAAAAACGTGGAGGAGAAGAAGAGAGAAGAGAGAATCGGGTTTGATTTACAAACTCAACCTACATGCTTTATTTTCTCGGTATGGAGCTCGTCGGACAGTGGCTTAGGCACGGGAGCGTCGAGATGATGTGGGACGAGTTAGGGTGGTGCGGATTTTTGGTCGTGTGGGATGTCGGATTCGGCCGGTTTGGACGGGTCGGTTTCGTCGGATTTTTGAAGCTACTTCGGGATTCCTTCGGACGTATGTCGAGAATATTTTTTTGCTATGTATCGAGTATATGTATGAATAATAATTATGGTGTATTGATCGATGATTCATGTGTCGGAATTATTGATGTTTCATGTGTCTTTTGTGTTGAATATGAGGTCCTATTTATAGGAGTCGGGGTAGTCTTGCTTGTGTGGCAAGAAATACCGGTTTGGATAGGAAACACAAGAGTTCGAAAGGGAACGAAAGTCTCGTTTCTTGGTGGAGAAGCCAAGTAACTTGGCTGGTTGGGGAGTGTCTCGGCTGTTTGGCCAAGTGTTTGAGCTTGGTTGGCGATTTGTTTCGGTTTCGGATAGAATTCCTACTTGAGATCGAATTCTATCCTTAAACGGATTTGTTTAATATTATTTGAAAGCTGATTTTTGTGGTGTTTGGGATCGAATCAGCCGTGTGAGGTGTCACGACTGACTCGTGTGTCTCGAGAATATTTTTCGACCGGGTTTTGACTCGGTCGTAAAAAGACGGTTTTACCCCTGGTGCCGGAATCGATCCAAATTAGTCTCATTTGACTCGAAACGACCCACTGAGCCTGGATTTGAGGTTGGTTTTGTAAGATATGTACTCCGTAATAAGCCTAAACCAAAAGTCCATGATTTCGAGCCCATATCTGAGTCATTAAAGCATGTTTGCGTCCTATCATCATCGGGTGTTTGGCGGGACCTACTATAGACACCTGGCGGTCAAAATGCGGGTGTCTACACTAACCCACCATCAATTTTTGGAATGAAAAGGAAGTTTGAACTATGCCAATGAATAGTCCTTCCTCTCTTCGTGCCAGCCCACCAGAAATGAGCAAATAGTTTATTAATCCTATTTGCCACACTTATCGGTATCTTAAATATCTATAGGAGATGGACAGAAAGGGAGACTAGCTAGTACAGAAGAGATCAGAGTGAAACGACCCGCAGGTGAGAGGAGTGTCCCACTTGAGGTTAATCGGAACAGTAAAGCTTTCTACAATGAGATTTATGACAAGGTGGCCAAGCGGATAATAAAAGGGATTTGGAATCAATATCCTTTGTAACTTGTTTGATTCATTTTAGTTTTAACAAATAAGGGTATAGAGTTTGAATCAAAGAGGGGAACAAAGTTGATGAAATATTAAGGAGTTAAGATAAAAATAAATACTATGTACCCGTAATATTCTATTTAAGGTAGCACTAGTTGCCATGCCCGTGCACCGCACAGGATTACTAATTTACTTGTCTAAATTTTATGTGGTTGTCACGGCATGTGGTTGTAGAGGGTGTCGTAATCGTGAATAGGGCAGAGGTTGTGAAGATCGAATCATCAAAGCTACTAAAAGACGTATGACATGTAATATAAAGAATGACAGAAGTTGAGATAATCCAGTCCAAGGCCGAAACAGACATTAAAAAATTCGTATACTATAGAATAATTGCAATATGTAATCCGCTTAAATTATGCCTTGGTTCTTCTGTGTTTTTCTCCGTCGGGGTCTATTTTGTCTTTTCAACTTTTGGCATCTTTTTCTCTATTGTTTCCTTCGCTACGGATGCTTCTTTCACCGTCACTTCAAAACTGTAAGTCATTTTTGGTGTGAAGGTTCTGTTACCGAAACATAAGTAAAAAATTGCATGCTTGTAGTTGGTGTACGTAATAATAATTAACTTATTCCTTGTCTATCTTTCTCTTCTCATTTTTAGCTGAGGTGTTCACCGGAGGGCCGGACTCCGTTGTAGGCTGCTTTTCTAAGTTGTCTTATTTTGGTTGCTCCTGCGAAAATATTGGACTTGTTTGGGTATATGGCCTCGTGTGTAAAAAGATGTTGGTGTTCTTGGGTAAGAATTGTTGTTGTTACCTCTGGTTTTTGGTCCTCCCTTTCCACTGTGGTTGGAGTTGGAGGGTCCTTTGGCGTCGGTAATACCTTTTGACACTTTAGTTCCCGTTCGGAGTTGTATTTTGTAATCCCAATCTTGACTTTCATGGTATATTCTCTCCCGACACATTGTTGGAGTATGTCAAACACTTTCTCCTTTCCCCGTTCTGTTTTTTGTTGTCTTGTTAGGACAAAATGGTTAAAATTTCTTCGAGTAGTTGGTGTGTTATTTGTTGTGCGTACCTTTTCATATTGGGTTAGTAATGCTTTGATTGGTCTCCCGATTATCTTCTCAGCTTCTCTCCCAAAAATCACCAAAGTTGCGGTTGCTATTTCGTCCGCTATTGTAGTGATTAATCTGTACCTCTGTTGTGGGTGTTAACATATTTGTGATATTGTTTAGGATCAGTAGATAGGTTTAGCATACCGTATGGTGAGTTATAATTTTTGGGTTTTTTCTTACCTTTGTTTGGGGTAGGGTATTGGTTCGTTACATTGGCGGCACTTTCCTTCTTCGTCGATTCCAGCGGGGCACGATGTGCAAGACCGATACCGCCAGTCAACATCTGTTCTTACTTCTGTTATCGTTCTGTGGTATTTGTATACCTCATTCTGTTCCAATTGTTTCATTTAATCGGAAATGTTCAATGGTATATCTTATCAGTAGGCATGCAACGTCTGTCGACATTACCTGATCGTCGACATCTGCTTGTAGAAGCTCTACAATGGTTGAAGTGACCATATCTTCTGCCACCTCAGCACCGAGAACACTTATTTGAACGGGTTCCTGGTCCCTGTAGGGTGGTATGACAACGCAAATAATAATATGTGGCTAATCTAGTATATGTGAGATCGGGGACATGGTTCATGTGCAGTTTTTTTTATTGTGGGGGCAAACGGTTACCTTTGCAGTAACATTCTAGTCTCCGGCAAGTCCAAGTCGAGGAAGACCTTGGTCTCATATGTGGATTGTAATTGGTAATCTCCTGCACCGGTGTTGTAATCTTTGTTAATAAGTATGATATGTAAAACATTATTATAGGTAAAAAAATTAGTCAAATGTGATTAGTCTAACTGTAATTAAATCAAAGCAATTTAACTAATATGATTTGTAACAATAAAGAACTTAAAACCCATTAGTTTAAAATGGTTCCTATACGCCTGCAAATCAAGATTCGACAGGTACCTAATATTTATGTTAATAACATATTAACGCGTGTCCATTAGACACGTGTTAGAAAAACCGTTAACATAATACTTACATAATATTAAGTGACATTATAATATTTGCTTTTATTATACACTTTAACTAAGTTAATAACATGAAAATGCCTCAAAGTCTACCACGAATGACAGTGTAAACCACCCTCACACCTGATCTTCCCCTTTTTGCTTGTCCCCATTGTATATGAGAGGCTAATGCGGTGTAAATTAGCAATTTCAAACGCATCAACATGATAAAAAGTACTTCCCGTAAAGTGGCATAGGCTTATATTGCCTACATCCCCTTTTTATTGTCCCTTCGACTTTGTATAGTCGTACTAAACCACAGGGTTATAAATCATCGAGACGAATGGAGAAGTAGTGTTTGGTGTTAAGATGAAATGCGGAGAAATCAGAAGTAGTAGTAGTAGCTGAGTAGGAGTGAGGTTGAAAGAGGACAAAAGAGAAGTACTGGTAGTCCTATGTTGTGTCAAAATATGTGCATCCACATACACATGTTACATGTTCCATGCACATTTTCCGCGACTTTGAAGTGGCGTAGGTTTATGTTGCCTTATTTTCTCATATTACACAATACGAAGTAGTGAACAACTTTTTTGAAAATCATGGTTTTGATAATCATATGTGAAAAACTTGCGCATGTAAATTCACATATATTCAAAGAGATAAACGATAAAAGTTGATAAACAAAAGTTTATTAACTTCATATGACCCTTGTAGATGTGATGACTACGACCATGTCATGTCCATTTTGCCGGCTAATTTCTTCTGTAATGTAGTCAGACGCATCACCCCATAAAGTCACGTTCACTATTTTTTCCATGTATGTAGTTATTATATTGTAGTAAGTTAATTACTTTACACGTAACTATATGCGTGGTGAAGTTACTTTTCATCTTGTATTTGTATATATATGACGTAAATGTGTCTGACCATTTTTTGTTAGCACTTCCCTTTTCTCCTCGATCGTAGTTAGGAAGCCGACAACGTCTGCACCATGTTGTTAAAAAGAGTGAATAGGCAAATAGAGTGTTTAAATAGTAAAATTATTGCATTTTATAGTGCATTTATCGGTGTACTTGCCAATCAAATAATCATTTTTTTTGTACACTTGGGTGGTGTAATGGGAAGGGCAAACACCCATTTTTGTAGGTGGTGGATTATAAGGGAGGAAGATGAAGAGGATGGGAGGTGGGAGCTGAATTAATGGCGCAATAAAGGCCGAACTTGATTGCTTAACATTGGATTCTACATGATTAATGAGGACATTTAAACTAATTTATGCCAAACAAATAATGGACTACGCAATGAAGGCTTAACTTGATTGATTAACATTGGATTCCACATAATCAATGAGGAAGAAAAACTCCATTCTTTTCATCTTCCACACAATCATATCATGCCATGTGGGTTACTTTTGAATTGAGCATTGAGTAGATAGAGCATGGAGCTAAATGTGTAGGTCAACAATTTGTATAAACGTACAATAATGTCATTATTAAAGGGATTTAATTTGCGTGTAATTGTCTTCTTAATTACGATGTGTATGAGTCTAGCAGGCTAGAATTTTTAATACGTAACTAAGTATCTAGTAGCACGGCAGCAACATAACATATTAAATCAAATGATGTAGAGATGCCTTTAAATATGTGATCGACGTGTTGATATGATACTACATCAACTCATCGATCAACTTATTATTACAATAACAATACTATGTCAATTATGTGAGAATGAGTTTGTATCGATTGACTCCTACTACCAAGATAATAGAGAACTAATAAAGAGTAGTATTAAGATGAGTCTAATGCAAGCATGAACCCAATGAAGCAAGAACGAATTGATAGCCACGCACATACCGAGTTAGTCTGGGCGGTGAAAAAAAATCGGGGTCGTCTGCATCCAACGACAACAGTAAGACGACGTTTGGCGGCGGGAATTAGCTCGATTTCGTAGTACACTTAGATAGTGTAATGGGAAAGGCAAGCACCCATTGTTATAGGTGGTAGATTATAAGGGAGGAAGATGAAGAGGATCGAAGGTGGTTGAAATTTATTGATTCACTTTGGATTCTACATAATCAATGAGGAAGAAGTTGAAGGGGTCTAATACTAATAATAACCGACTTTGGCATTGATTATGCATTCAACCCTCTTCTTTTAATTTCTATCCTATCCAATCACATCATGCCAAGTTAGAGCTGATCAAATGGCCCAAGCCCGACGGCCCAACCCGACCCGACCCGATTTTTTCAAGGGCTTGGGCCATCGTGTTGGCCCAAAAAAGCCCGAAGCCCGACCCGATCTTAGCCCGATACAAATTTTGGGTCGGGTGTGGGCCGACCTTAAAGCCCGAATTTTGGCCCGGCCCGGCCCGAATTTAAAAAAAAAATATAACATGATTTATGTTTTTAAACTTTTAAACTTCTTTTATGTGAAAATTCATGTGTTTTTTATCACAATTTTTTTTAACAAAAAAAAGTCGTGCAATTTTTGTATGGAAGTTTATGTTTTTTATGTGTTCATAGTTATTCTACACGGACACTAATACCGTATATATGTGTGTGCGTGTGCGCGTGTGTATTTGTACTATGATATGTTAGTGTGACACATAATAATACGAAAAATTGTCTAACACCAAAACAGAGTATTAATATATTATTATGTACTCTAGTCGCCTGATTAATTTCGAGTAAGTTTTAGTAAAAAAAGGGTTTGTTTATTAGTCGGGTCGACTGCGAGCAGAAAACTCGATTAAATGTCGGTTAATTTGTGGTAATAAATATATTTTTTTAAGGTGACGTAAAAAAAAATTTAACTTAATCCCGAACAATCGTTGTGACCCGATTGGGCCCGAAAAGCCCGCAAGCCCGAAAAAGCCCGAACGGGTTGGGCTTGGGCCTTACAAATTGGCCCGTTTGGGGGGTCCGGCCCGACCCGACCCGCTAGATGGGCTGTAATTTTATGGTGAAGCCCGGCCCAAACCCGGCCCAACCCAGCCCATGATCACCTCTATGCCAAGTGTGTTACCTTAGAATTAATATTGGTTGTATAAAGCATGGAGTGCTTTGTTTTCTGTTTAATACTCCCTCCGTCTCAATGAATTCTTTACTTTGCTTTTTCACACTTGTCGAATTACGTTTCATTTCGTTCATATCTTTATTTACGTGTTATTAAAAATTCTAAAAATTTGATAATCTTAATGTACTTATTAAGACCATTAAAAAAAGATCTCACATAACTATGTTTTACGTTATATATTAGAAATTATATTTGAGATCATATCACCTCATGAATAGTGCCAAAAAGCAAACGTAAAGAATTCACTGAAACGGAGAGAGTATAATTTATTGATTTGTCAACTATATTTCATTTCAAATTAGCATTATCAAATTAGAAAATTGAAACGACTAATTACAACTCCAAATTCTTTGTTGGATAACAAAAAATTTCAAATTCTATGAATTTACAATGACATCCAATAATTTACAATAAATCAATGGAGATCAAATAATAGATCATTAAAATTCGAAAACCCTATTAATTTGACTTGATTGTAGCATGAGCATGTTATGGATCTTTTTTGTAAGGTTAAAATTTGGTTGGATTTAGACAAATTCACCTTGTTACCAAAAAAAGAGAATTTAAATAAGGAAATTAATAAATACAGTCCTAAGGGTTGTATTTAAGAGACTAAAAAGGAAAATAATTCTCAATACATACATTAATTACATTGATTTATGTGTAATTTTCTCTTTATTTCCCAAGTTAATACCAAATATGGAAGTTATTAAATATGGAAGTTAATCCCAAGTTAATACCAAATACCATGAGGGTTGTATTTAACCTCCCCTTTTATACTAAAAGAATAACCACTTTCCAAAAAATTTCCCTCCAAAATGCATTATTTCTAAAGATGAAAATTAAACAAAGAGTACTTTAAGATAAATTGGTAACCCATTACATTTATGTTAGTGTCACACTAGAAAAATATCTTCGGTTCTTTTTTCTAAATAAGGTTTTTGTTTTCGAGTTGAATCTCTAAATATTAATTTTCCAATTTCTATTTCATAAAAAAAAAGTAATATATATATATATATATATATATATATATATATATATATATATATATATATATATATATATATATATATATATATATATATAGATTTAGGTTCATGTGAGAACCACTCCTTCAATGAGAACCGTGAGAACTATAATATGAGTCATTAGATCATAGTGTTCAATCTCATTCGTTGGATCCTTCAAAATTCTTTAATCTCATCAATTAATCACAATTGCTTGAGCCTTCAACACGTAAGGTTGTAACTCCATCTCATTCTACAAAATTTTTCGACCCGTAATCCTTTAATCCATAATTCTTCAATCGACCATTGAATCCAATTTTCAATCCATCAATTTTACAATCGACTTTTTTTCAATCCATCAATTCATCACAATTGGGACCCCAGTAACCTAAGTAACTTTTTTCTTTAAATTAATTATTTTATGAGTAAACTTATTCGATTAAATTCATTATTTCATTGCAATAGTAACAGTATTATCGTCGGCAAATATAATTGCAATAATCTCCGCTATCATTTTTTTCCCAAATTTCCTCATTGACTTAGGAGTTCATCTAAAATATTGTTCTTTAATTTTCTTTTGTACGGATTTTATATGGAATACAACACTTCTTCTTCAAGCCCTACTCGATTTAATTTCCTTTTTCAAATTTAGCCTATCATTTTTCAATTTTAGCATACCATTGTCGTACCCTCTTTTAATTATGGTGTATCCCTTCTCAATTTTAGCGTACCCTTTCTTCAATTTATCGTACCCTTTTTCAATTTTAGCGTACCCTTTTCAAATTTCAGCGTACCCTTTTTCAATTTCAATTTTAGCGTACCTTTTTTTTTTCACTTTTAGCGTACATTTTTTTCAATTTTAGTGATCCATTTTTCACTTTTAGCGTACTCTTTCTGTTTTAGTGTATCCTGTTTCAATTTTAGCGTACCCGTTTTCAATTTCAATTTTAGCGTACCTTCTTTCAATTTTAATTTTAGCGTACCCTTTTTCACTTTTAGCGTACCCTTTTTCTATTTTAGCGTATCCATTTTGTAGACACCCACATTTTGACCGCCAGGTGTCTATAGTAGGTCCCGCCAAACACCCGATGATGATAGGACGCAAACATGCTTTAATGACTCGGATATGGGCTCGAAATCATGGACATTTGGCTTAGGCTTATTACGGAGTACATATCTTACAAAACCAACCTCAAATCCAGGCCCAGTGGGTCGTTTCGAGTCAAATGAGACTAATTTGGGTTGATTCCGACACCAGGGGTAAAACCGTCTTTTTACGACCCGGTCAAAAATATTCTCGAGACACACGAGTCAGCCGTGACACCTCACGTGGCTGATTCGGCCTCCAACTGCTACAAAAATCAGCTTCAATAAATATTAAACAAATCCGTTTAAGGATAGAATTCGATCTCAAGTAGGAATTCTATCCGGAAACCGAATCAGACACCGACCGCGCTCCAAATACTCGGCCAAGACATCCCAAACAGCCAAAATACTCGGCCAACTCTTCCGAGATACTTGGCTTCCCCACCAAGAAACAAGACTTTCGTTCCCTTTCGAACTCTCGTGTTTCCTATCCAAACCGGTATTTCTTGTCACACAAGCAAGACTACCTCGACCCCTATAAATAGGACCTCCCGTTCAACACAAAAAACACAATTTTCACAGACCGAAATACACATTCACACATCCAACATAAATACATCCTCGATATCTAAAAAAATAATACAAAGCAAATCCCGACATATTCCCGAAGAAGTCTCGAAATACCAACGAAACCACCCCCATTCGGCCGAACCCGATGCCCCACACCTCCAAAAAAACGCACCATCTCAAACTCACCCGCATCATCTCGACGCTCCCGTGCCTAAGCCACTGTCCGACGAGCTTCATACCGAGAAAGTAAAGCATGTAGGTTAAGGGTGTAAATCAAACTCGACTCTTCTCTTTCTTCTCTTCCTTTCTCTCGTCCTTTTCTCCTTTTTTTGTTTTCGTCGGTCGTTTCATATTATTAATATGGGTCGCTCGTCGCATATTTTTATTTATTTCTAATAATCGATACTAAAAAAAACTATTTTTTTCATATAACGTTCTTAAAATACGAACCGATTCTCTAATCGAATATCGTATCTAACAAGAACTAAATTAATTAATTCTCTTTGATGCTAATAAAATCATTACTCTTTTTAAACAAAATTCAATGATTTTAAACGCGGAGAGAATTAACATCTTTTTCGTTCAAAATTCTTTTTTTTTTTACTTTTCGTTCAAAACAAACTTTTTTCAAAACCTTTTTTAAAAACATTCCGACTATTCGATATCGATTTCATAATCGAATATAGAATACGACGAATATCGAAAATATAAATCGGGTATAAATTAATCCATATTTGTACGCGATTTATCAAAATTAGTAATTTTCGAAAAGCGAATCCGAGACAGCCACCCGCTCGGGTCGCGCCCCTCCCAGGCGAGTCGCGTGGGCTGCTGTAAGCCACAGCCTTTTTTCGTTTTTTTCCGATTTTTCCAGCATCGTTTTCTCACATAAAACTGCGGTTTTCTCGGTATATTTTCAGATTTCGACAAGTATTTTTCGCGTGTCATAAATATTTTCTAAAATCATGCATATTATTCATTTGCGTCTTTATTCGATTTATTCAAACGTTACTAACTCGTTTTCTCGTGTTTGCAGCAATTTATTTGTTTTTATCGTTTTATTAGACTAAAACGACTTCACATGCTAAAATAACTTTGACGTTATTAGTTTAATATGCATTAAACGACTTAGCAACCCACTTATTTATTTGTCTCACATGCTTAGGAAAATAATGTTTGCATATCATTCAACCGTCGAACTAACCCGTGTACACCAAAAACGAACGATATCTTAGTAAAGGCCGCTAAGTGCGGGCGGGGTTGGGTGTTCTCAGTGAACTTCCCAACACGTACCCTCACCCCTTACTCAGAACCATGGTTTCCGGATGTCCGAATCCATTGGCAACGAGAGTCATTCAATACATGATATCCGATAATGTCGGTATCGGTATCATAATGTAAAGGGATGAGCCCAATAAACTCTGACATCGGAAATGGGCCGTATTTTGTATACGGCCCACTATGACATAGAGTGGGCTCGAATGGTTCCGAATAACCACAAAATTCGGTGGCGACTCCTACTTCGATTTAAATTTCAATTTGACCATCTCATATAGAGATTCATTCGCCTCCCCAAACCCGCGCGTGGCCGCGTCAGGGTGGACCTATGTCATGTCCACAATTTGGCGACTCCGTTGGGGATCAACTGATGAGTCACTTACCATCGGCATCCCTAGGGTGAGACTCGAAAAGAAATCGTTCGAATAGTAATGTACACGTTTTAGTTCAATGGTTCATGCATAACCCAATCTTTTTCGGGCCGGTTACTTGTGACCGACGTCCCACTATACCGCGGTGCGTTCCTAAATGGACCCACTAAAGACTTCGATGGCGGAACTCGCATGGGTTTTACGGCAGGTTCTAAGACCAACTCGGCTTAGGAAGACCGTCCTGATTTGCGAGAAAGCTATCGTCGTTGGTATAGACCCTATTCGACCGACCGAGACTTAGACTAAGAGCATACATGGCGTCGTTATACTGTTTCCGTGACTACATGCTACTTGGTCCGTGTCTCATCTTTTCAAAAAACCGTCATTTTCAAAAACTTGCATCTTTTTCGAAAATCATCCATTTTTCAAAACCCGGAAAGCTACCGAATTTAGGACTTATGATTTTGACTCAAAATAGCCTATTTTCTACCCGGTATGTTGTCCGAACCTTTTTAAAAAATTCAAAAATATCGGCCTGATAAACTTTTTTTTCGATTTTCAAAAAAAATCGAGCCCTCCAATCCGTTTTGTTCGGGTTTTTTTTTTTCAAATCCAAATCCTCTTTTCAAAGCTTTCTTCTTAGGACTTCCCGTATTTAGCAGTGTCGGGTTTTGTCATAAGTTGTTAAGAGTTCATAGCGTCGAAACTCCGTCGATCTTATATCACGGGTTTCTACCCCATCCCAGTCCGCCTTATTTGTCAAGGCACGGCCCACCTACGTAGGACAAACCCCTAGAAAGGGAAGCCCATTTACACTTTAGGGTCCAAAGTCTGGGGAATAGCTCCCACGTAGGTCTTTCTTCACACGGGACTAGGCCCACTTTGCCAAATTCTAAGGAAGGCCCACCATCCACGAGTCACTCGTCTAGGTGTCCTTTCCGACTCATTTCCTTTTCGGGCTTTTCCTCACTCAGGGGCTACCCTTCATCAGAGCGGTCAATCACGGTTGCTCTAAGGGTCATGTCTTACACGTGTTTTCTCACGTACCCCACTTTTGAGTCACTTAGATCTCACACCATCTAAGCCTTTAGTCTCACTCGGGGGCTGTCCTCCACCCGAGCAGTCAACCATGGTCACCCTAGGGAGTACCCCACATCCATCCTACACCGGCGTCCTTATGATGTCTTCTTCGAGTCGTACCTATGCTAAGAACACTCGAGTCACCTAGGGTTAGGTCACCACGGTTGGGCCAAGCACGCGACACGGTCAAACACGGTCGCCCCCATTTTCGGATTCACCCTTATGTAGCTCGAGTCCAATTCGCGGTCGTTACTTTGTCTAGGTCAACGTTCGAGTATCCCAGTCCAAGAGTCTTAGTCATTCCCGTCACCCCGGGCCATGTCTAGTTTGACTCCCTCTCTTGCATTTGCACAAGGCCGAGTTTAGGCGAGTTGTGGCACCTGTCGAAGACCTTACCAAAAAAAACAACCAACCGAGCATCCAAGTCCGGATCTGATTCGAGTCTAAGTCCGAGTCCGAGTCTAGGATACCCTACATCCTCATTTCCAAATCAGAGTCAGAGTCATTTGCATTCTGTCCTCTTTTCACATTTCAATAAAATCAGCTTTTCTATTTTCTCATATATTTCCTTATGTGTTTCCGAGAACATTATGAACACCATCATACACTGTGAGCACATGCACGTGACTATTATAGGCACATCTATAATGACTGCAGGAAACCGAGCCCGTGTTTTCCTTATACCTGTTCCATGTCTGGTATAGAAAAGCCACATAACTACCCCTAGCAGGAGCGGTATCGAATCCCATGACAAATCTAGGTAGTCTCCTAGTTTGTGTTCAAGACGGGAGGCAAGCCCATTTCCCACAATAAACACCCATCCAATAAGATGAACCAATCCCTACCTTAGGTGTTAGTCTGACCAACAGAAAAAAAAAAACTGGACAAAAAAAATCAAAAGTCCAAGAGAAAAAAAAAGCAAAAGGCCAAAAAAACAGGCCGTTATCAAATAAAAGAGAAGCACCCATGACCGAGTTAAGCGGTCAATCCAAATGAAGAATCCCATGACCGGGGCTAAGAGGTCAACCCAAAGAATTCAAAAATCCATGACCATAGTTAACGATCAACTCAAGTGAAACGGTCAATTCAAAATTATCAAAACCCAAACCATCAAATAGGGGAGAAACAATCAAGCTGGTCAGCTAGCACCACATCTAGCCTTCCCACATTACAACCCTCAAGACCTTCCCGAGACCTAGGCTAGAGACAGCTCGGATTTTTGAGGATTCAAGCTCCATAGGATACCCTAACCATTAGGGCCAGACATGGAAATCAGATCCCGCATTATCAAACCTACCCCGATCGAAGTTCGAGTCATTATTACTCGACTTCCCCCTTTTCTACCACATTACAATACCTTACCCTCGAAGCCTTAGCTCCACAAAATCGAGCTCCAGATTTCGAATCATCAAAGCCACTTACTTCCTAGCACCACATTTCCAAAAAACATCTAAACCAGTTACCAACCCCAAACACGGGAATTCAACTTGCGGTCGGCATAGAACATGCCCAAATAGTTCACACCACCTCTGGGGGCTACCCCGGAAAATGCTCACAGTCACAGGATCAACATCCTAACTATTCTAGCCCTTTGGTCAAGACATCATTGGGAATGCACCTAGCCTACACCATCGCTATGGCTAGTTACACACCAAGCCCTAATAAACTAGGCATCATAATATATCTTTCAACACTGAACTACGGTATGGTTTGATTTCACTACACGTGAATACGTAGGCAGCCTTTCAACAGAGGCACAACCACCCACATTGACACTCATTCAAAGGCACCATCATTCCGGTCACGACACTGTCATGTTCTCAGCAGCTAGCTTTGTCGTCCCGGGGGCTTCTCTTAGGCAGAAGTTCTCCATCCACTCACATAATCCAAAGACTTTCAAAAACTAGCCTCCTTTGTATAGTGTGTCCTAGTACTCGGCCTAGTCGAAGACATTAATCTGTCAGAGACTCGAGACAACACCTACTTTGGGAACATGCCCCGAAACCAAAATAAAAAAAATTCAAAAGAACACCAGTCTACGGCATTGCTACCACAAAGCCCTGTCGTACGGAAACAATCTCACTCTGAGGATTCGACCATGTAGACACCCACATTTTGACTCTTGTAGACACCCATATATATAAGGGGGATCAAGGGAGTTAGTAACTCTTGTAGACACCCACATTTTGACCGCCAGGTGTCTATAATAGTTCCCGCCAAACACCCGATGATGATCGGACGCAAACGTGCTTTGACGGACTCGGATATGGGCTCGAAATCATGGATATTTGGCTTGGGCTTATTACGGAGTACAAATCTTACAAAACCGACCTCAAATCTAGGCCTCGTGGTTCGTTTCGAGTCAAATAAGACTAATTTGGGTCGAATCCGGCACCAGGGGCAAAACCGTCTTTTAGCGACCGGGTCAAACCTGGTCAAAGATATTTTTTCCCGAGTCACACGAGCCAGCCGTGACACCACACGTCCGGTTTGGACTCAAACACCACAAAAAATCAGCTTCGAAAATATTAAATAAATCCATTCAAGGATAGAATTCGATCTCAAGTAGGAATTCTATCCGGAAACCGAATCAGACACCGACCGAGCTCCAAATACTCGGCCAAGACATCCCAAACAGCCAAAATACTCGGCCAACTCTTCATGACAGCCGAGATACTTGGCTTCCCCACCAAGAAACAAGACTTTCGTTCCCTTTCGAACTCTCGTGTTTCCTATCCAAACCGGTATTTCTTGTCACACAAGCAAGACTACCTCGACCCCCGATAAATAGGACCTCCCGTTCAACACAAAAAACACAATTTTCACAGACCGAAATACATATTCACACATCCAACATACATACATCCTCGATATCTAAAAAAATAATACAAAGCAAATCCCGACATATTCCCGAAGAAGTCTCGAAATACCAACGAAACCACCCCCATTCGGCCGAACCCGATGCCCCACACCTCCAAAAAAACGCACCATCTCAAACTCACCCGCATCATCTCGACGCTCCCGTGCCTAAGCCACCGTCCGACGAGCTTCATACCGAGAAAGTAAAGCATGTAGGTTGAGGGTGTAAATCAAACCCGACTCTTCTCTTTCTTCTCTTCCTTTCTCTCGTCCTTTTCTTCTTTTTTTTGTTTTCGTCGGTCGTTTCATATTATTAATATGGGTCGCTCGTCGCATATTTTTATTTATTTCTAATAATCGATACTCAAAAAAACTATTTTTTTCATATAACGTTCTTAAAATACGAACCGATTCTCTAATCGAATATCGTATCTAACAAGAACTAAATTAATTAATTCTCGTTGATGCTAATAAAATCATTACTCTTTTTAAACAAAATTCAATGATTTTAAACGCGGAGAGAATTAACATCTTTTTCGTTCAAAATTCTTTTTTTTTTACTTTTCGTTCAAAACAAACTTTTTTCAAAACCTTTTTTAAAAGCATTCCGACTATTCGATATCGATTTCATAATCGAATATTGAATACGACGAATATCGAAAATATAAATTGGGTATAAATTAATCCATATTTGTACGCGATTTATCAAAATTAGTAATTTTCGAAAAGCGAATCCGAGACAGCCACCCGCGCGGGTCGCGCCCCTCCCAGGCGAGTCGCGCGGGCTGCTGTAAGCCGCAGCCTTTTTCGTTTTTTTCCGATTTTTCCAGCATCGTTTTCTCACATAAAACAGCGTTTTTTTCGGTATATTTTCAGATTTCGACAAGTATTTTTCTCGTGTCATAAATCTTTTCTAAAATCATGCATATTATTCATTTGCGTCTTTATTCGATTTATTCAAACGTTACTAACTCGTTTTCTCGTGTTTGCAGCAATTTATTTGTTTTTATCGTTTTATTAGACTAAAACGACTTCACATGCTAAAATAACTTTGACGTTATTAGTTTAATATGCATTAAACGACTTAGCAACCCACTTATTTATTTTTCTCACATGCTTAGGAAAATAATGTTTGCATATCATTCAACCGTCGAACTAACCCGTGTACACCAAAAACGAACGATATCTTAGTAAAGGCCGCTAAGTGCGGGCGGGGTTGGGTGTTCTCAGTGAACTTTCCAATACGTACCCTCACCCCTTACTCAGAACCATGGTTTCCGGATGTCCGAATCCATTGGCAACGAGAGTCATTCAATACACGATATCCGATAATGTCGGTATCGGTATCATAATGCAAAGGGACGAGCCCAATAAACTCTGACATCGGAAATGGGCCGTATTTTGTATACGGCCCACTATGACATAGAGTGGGCTCGAATGGTTCCGAATAACCACAAATTCGGTGGCGACTCCTACTTCGATTTAAATTTCAATTTGACCATCTCATATGGAGATTCATTCGCCTCCCCAAACCCGCGCGTGGCCGCGTCGGGGTGGACCTATGTCATGTCCACACTTTTTCAATTTCAATTTTAGCGTACCCTCACTTTTGAATTTTAGCGTATTTTTTTAATTTTGATGTACCATTTCTCAATTTTAGCATACCCATTTAGCGTAAAATAATTTCTAGTATTTTGGTCACGATAAATTATTTACGAACAGATGTCGAAACATTCCTCGAATCTGTCAGTTGTTGTAAAACTAATTTAATACCTTTGATAAACTTTGAATTTATTTTGGATAATTTACCTACATAAACTTTGAAGAGTTTGGTTAATATTTCCAATTGGTTTTTCTTCAAAATCAATTTTTAAACGTATTTTATTAATGATTCGAATAAAACAATTGTCGACTGATTCGATTCTTATTTACTAACTACAAAACTTGATTTCTCGAAATTTTGTTTCGTCTTAAAACAAAGTGTTGTCGAATTTCTTAATTAGAACCTTTTACTGTTGTTTTGAAAATATTTGGGTACCTTTCACCCTCGAGTTTGTTTACAAATATTATTTATCGTCATTATTTTATAAAATAATTTTTAACTTGCGATTTTATTGTTTTTAATGATTTTAAACTTCGGGAATTGAGCCCAACTCTTTTTGAAAAAAATTTCGTCTTCGATTTCGATTTCATATCACGTTTGAAGCTATGAAAATTTTTAAATCAAGATTGTGATGCGAGTTAAGCAATCTCCTTTTGTTCAAATGATATAACCTTGTTTTCTTTTTTACTACTACTACTACTACTACTACTACTACTACTACTACTACTACTACTACTACTATTATTATGTTTTTATAAGTTTCGAGGACGAAACTTCTTTTTAGTGGGGAAGATTGTAACGCCCATGATTTAATAAATTAAAATTATGTTTGTATTTTATTTTTACGATTTAACTCGTAATACAAAAAAATTCTATAAAATGAATTTATCGTTTAATCGTTTCAAAACTCCTAAAATTCTAGTTGACTCAGAAAGTCTTCTTATATTTAAAACATATTTTTATTTCTGTTTCGATTCATTTTATACATTTATTTTAAATTTTATCGAAAGTTTATTTCGACGATTTAAATTCTAAATTCTTTTATTTATTTATGTTTAAGCTCGAATTTTCCATTTTTCGGGTCGAAGCTCATTTATTTTATGTTTCGTCAAAATATTTATTACATTTCCTCGAGAAATCAATTTAAGTCACTTGATCGAAGATTTATTATTTATCGGGAAATACTTTTCTTCGTCTAATTATCTATTTCTATACGATTCGTTTCCATCTCGAATAATTTACTTGTTTTATTCGACGACCCGATTATTTATTAATTCTATTGACTCGATTTTAACTCGGTTTCGTGGGTTAATTAACTTATCGTTACGGAGTTCTTCAACTAACTGATTCTTTTAATTAATCCTTTGGTTCTTTTTCACTTGTCAACCTCTGACTCCTCCACTCGCCCTTGCATCCTTATCTGCTTTCAACCCCCTTTACGGTTTCATTCAACCGCTTCACCTCTTATCCCTTCGTTTTCCCCTTCTTCTCTTCATTCGTCTCACCTTCACCCCCCTGCAAACCTCTTCGTTCCTCATCCTATTCAGTCGTCCTCCTTTTCATCTTCATTCCTCTTCTTCACTTACTCCACCATCATTTAGCATTTCCCCTTGTCTTCTCTGCTTCTTCATTTTTGTGCGTTTGTTTGCTGCTGCGTCTGCTGCGTACTGCCGCTGCTGCTATTGGGCGTGACTCGGTGCTGCTGCTCTTTGCTTTCCCGATTCGTGAAGGTATTTCGTCTGTGTTGCTACTGTCTGTTCTGTGTTGATCGTTTCTGCTGCTTCTCTTCTTTTCTTCGCTTGCTTTCGTTCCGTCATCGTTGTCTTTGGTGCTGTTTTTGTGCCAGATCTTATTCTCCCTTCTTCTTCGTCATTCTTCCTCTGTTTTCTGCATACATTTCTGCTGTTGCTGTGTACGTTTCTGTTCTGCCACCTGATGCGTTTTGTTCTTCCTTTTCGTCTGTCCTCTCCTCCGCTTTCTTCTTCCCCTTCTTCGTTCTGTTCTAATATTGTTGCTCGTTTCTTTGTTGTTGTATTATATTGTTGTCGCTACTGTTTCTGTTTCGGGATGCTACGGTCGTGATTGTTGTTGTTGTTGATCAGGTATGATTCCTTCACTTTTCCTCTTCGTCCCTTCTTTCATTCTTTCTATTCTTCTTCTTCATACTCCAATCTGTTGTTGCTGTTTTGCTCGGTTCCGAGGTCGATTGCGGTGTCATCATGTGTTTGGTTGCTGCTGCTACGTTGATGTTCTCTCTGCTGCGTGCTGGCCTGCTGCTATGCCTGTGTTGATGCTACTGTTACTGTTGTCGCTGTTACTACCGCTACTGTACCGATTGTTACTACAACTATTGTTACGGTAATGCTGTTACGGTACTACTGTTACAGTACTGCTGATTCTACTGTTGCTATACTCTCCGTTCCTGCTGCTGTTTGTTGTTTCATCTCGCTTCTTCGCTTGTTCCTTCCGTCCTATTTTCTTCTCGGTAATTCTAATCACCGATCTTATTCTAATCTAGAGGGTAATTTAATTACCCTTATTCTCCGTCTCGTTTCCTTCTTTTATTAACTTATAATATGGTTTAATACCATATGTTAATTTATTTTGTAGGTTATCATATCAATTCCGACAAAGATGATTATCATAATTGACCCGGATCTCGATGAAGGTAACACATGATGGCATGACTCGGTATTGCATGATATATATATATATATATATATATATATATATATATATATATATATTTTATATATATATATATATATATATGTTGTAGTTGCTTGTAGTATCATTTTAAAATCGAATCTTTATACGAATAAGCATGTTTTAATTATATTACGATAATATGCTTAAATCGATTTCATTTTTCTATCGCTTTTAATCTTCTCATTTTATTTCACTTCGGATCTTCTAAAAGTATTATAAGGCCGAGACTAAAACATACAAATAAGAATTTGTTTCTCGATTTTCGTGATTTTTAATATAAAGTATCAAAGTGAAAGTTTTTAATGCTTTAACGAAGTTACAGCATGTTTCGGAGTCTCTTGATGTTTTTGTGCGATTTATTAATCCAATTTAATTACTTTATTTTCGAAAACTTTGAAAATAGGCTACTATTTATTTTAAGTATAGTTTATCTCAGTTTAATTTCGTAAAATAATTTCTAGTATTTTGGTCACGATAAATTATTTACGAACAGATGTCGAAACAGTCCTCGAATCTGTCAGTTGTTGTAAAACTAATTTAATACCTTTGATAAACTTTGAATTTATTTTGGATAATTTACCTACATAAACATTGAAAAGTTTGGTTAATATTTCCAATTGGTTTTTCTTCAAAATCAATTTTTAAACGTATTTTATTAATGAGATACCATCGGGTGTCGAATTCTGTCAGTTTGTGAAAGTACAAGTAAAAACTTTGTTACGTTTGAAATTTGGATTTATTCAAGAAATAAAAGTTTTAGATAAGATTCTAAAGGTTTTAACCCCATTGCTCTTACGGTATTTTGATTTTTAATGATTTGATTATGAATTTTATAGTAAGACAGTGAAATTACGAAAAATCTGTAAACTTGTAATTTAATACTATTAATTATTTATATTTCAACCTTCTGAGAAATAATTATGATTTTGACTTTCGGTGACTTTTAAACGTTAAATATATATTTATAAAATAAGTATAATGTTTATGTCTCGAGGCCTAATATTAACTATTTTATATAATTCAAATATTGAACGATTTCTAATTATAATAATACCTATTTTGGAAAGTTAATATTTGAATAAAATTTCCCAAATTAGAAAGTTTTCTTTTAAGAACATTTGATAATCCTATCGAATTACGACAACGGTTTTGTTTTGGAGTTATGGAATAAGTACAAGTGTACGGGTAGTGTAATACAGTCTAGAGTATACGTTTTGCCATCAACTATAAAGTTGGTGTGTCTAGTTAGAGACACATTGGTCATTGAACTGAGCATGGTTTGTGTTCAGGAGTGTGTATATTTTGACCTTAAACTTAGATATCGCATCGTGTAAGTCGCCGTCGGGTTGAACTGGATTACGGTTGGTGTCCAGGAGGGGTGTACATTACTTAAGCCAGGACCTCGCTGCACGCAGTCCTGTTATAGTTTGAGTTGCCTAGTTAGAGACCGAAGTCTAATTTGTTATGGCTGAATTCTCGAACCTAGTTTAGTATTATCCTTGTGAAAGTCTATTCCGTTACACTGATTGATTTCCATAACGCCGTTATTATTATTGATTGACATTGATTTGTAGGTTGGCAATCATTTCGAATTATTTTACCGTATCATTTTAAATGTTTTCCGTTTTCAACTATTTTGATATAATAGTAATTATGCTTTAATATTATGTAATATGGCTGGGAGAACTGCCTGAGTTGCTCCCCACTGAATTGTGGCTGTTATGTTTATAACATGGCAGGTATTATTTGTTCCGGGATTTGGTGTGAGCTAGCGAGTGGCGTGGATCCTACTCCGCTTGAGTTATGTTTATTTATGGATTCTTAATCCCATTTGGAGAATTTTTATTTTTAGCCCTTTTGTAAAAGTGGCCTTTGTATTGACTGACCGTTCTTTTTGTAAAATATAGAACATCAGTGTGTTTTAATCCCAAATCTACAGTGTTTCCGCCACTGTATTGCATTAGAATTTATTGGGGATTACAGTTGGTATCAGAGCATTGTTGCTCCCGACGCTTACACCTGATTTTAGGAAAAATACCAGTAAATGATTTGAATATTTAAGAAATATTAGTGAGAGATGGGTAGAAAACAAAATAAGGACTTGACTGCTAGGCTTATATGTTTTTGTAACTCAATGATTAGCATTGAATATTTGTTGCTTTTGTTGAGAGGAAGATGAATGAACAAGATAGTGATATGATGCTGCTCAAGATCGGGACAAGACCTGCTTAGAACTCTCGACGCCTGTTGATTCGAGTAGACAACTTTGTGCTACAAGGAAGATACAATGGTGACCTTTAATTTCAGCCCAGATTCAGTTTGCTCAAGCTACAGGTTAGATGATCATGAGAAGAATCTTGTTCCATGATGTTGCAGTAGATCCAGATGGAGCGACCTGGCGTGCTCGTTCTCCTACAAGAAGATGAAGTAATCCTTTTAATTCCTTTGTGAAACCTTAGAGGCCCGAAGATTCCCCTCTCGTTTAAGGTCTTATTTATCTAGGATCATCGATTCTTTTCTTCCTTCCTCTACTCCTTCCAATTCTCCTCTTATATATTCTTATCTTCATTCATTTGGTGAATCCTTATTCTCTTCTCTTACTTTACCATCTTTCGTCTTGAGATTCTTGGTTTGACCGAATTCTGTAAACCTCGTGAGAGCTAAGTTATAGATGTTTGAGGTTTAGTAAACCCTTGTTACCTGATTTGAGGATTGTGAGTCTACCCTATCTCTAAGCAAGTAAGAAATTCTTGAGGTTTAATTTGAATGACAAGTTGTTGGTTGATGAAATTAGAACGATACTTTAGACACTGAACCTTGGGTTATAGGATTCTTTGATTATTATGGAGTACTTGGAGTTGAATAATCTTTTGGGAGTAGTAAGAATATATTATATTTGATGGATACCTAGTACCTAACCTAGAACCGAACTAAGTGTAACTGATAATATTATTTTGGGGATTCTTACCTAATGCTTATTATTTGATGGATGCATCGTGAATATTTGGGATCATAGAGTATTGTTTAAAGTGTTTGCCTGAGTGTTGTGGTGCCACTAAAGGTTTCCATTAATGTCGGTAGAGATTTTGGTGGACATAGATCTCTCGTGTTTTTTAAGGATTAGATCGTTGATGTGTAAGGTTGTAACCTATGAACCTTGGAGTTGAGTGATCTAACTTGGATGAATTATTCTTAACCTTAAAGAAGAGAAACATATTGCACAATTAAAGGTTGTATTTATCGCGTTGTTTTGAGGAATATTTAATGCGAATAATCTTGATGAATTTATAGTTCAGAACCCTTAGACTAGCGAGATTGTGGCTTCGTTGAGTTAATAATTATTTTGGTGGTTTCGCTGATACAATATGAAATTTGATGGAAGTTTCAGAAACATTAGTCAAATAACGTATTTGAAGATGTGAGTGTTTGCGCCATAACCTATAGGTTTGAGCGTGTCTGAGGATTTATTGTAATTTTCCCAACTTCTGTACTTGTGGCATTATAATTATGTTGGTGATCGTTTTTGAGGATTTCGTACCTGAGCCTTGTTAAATTGGTGGACCTTGCTTAGAGTTCCTAACTCGAGAAATTTGGAGTACACCTCGAGTTCAAACCTTATGAACTTTGGATTTAGGAGCCTTATCGATTGCGAGTTTGGGTGTGTTGTGATGACCATACGAATTTTAATTGATGAGATTAGATTGTAAAACAATTGTGGATTAGTATCGTGTCGTTTGAACGATTGGATAATCACGTAAGACGTTTTTGGAGATATTGATTGAGTAGTACCACCTAGTGCCTAATATTGGACTTAACGTATTTGATGGAATTAGGAACACGTGTTGTGAGAGTCGTACCGGGAATCTCGAGATGGTTAATTTATTCTTCAATCCTTTAGAACCCTATTTGACTCTCAACTTCGTTCCTCCCCTAGCTTTTCTTAAATCTTGCTACTTCTTCTTCGGCCAACCCCTTTGACCTTTTTATCGGGTTTTAAAATTTCTGTTTCGATTTGTCGTTGACTCGGACTCTATTTATCCGTTTACCATTTTCCCGAACCCATGTTATGAAAAGTTTGAATATTTAAAAAAAAAATTATAAAAAATAAATAAATTGATTTTTATGAAATTTTAACATTTTGAGATATAAATTTCAAAATTTTGTTTTCCTATTCGTTTTTGGTTGATAACATATATTTAGTTATGTTTCAAAATGCCTTAATAATTTATTTTAAAGTATTTCGAAATTGTTTAAAATTTTAATTTTTAAGCGTGTTTAAATTTTACGAAAATTTTCATAATCGCTAATATTTTGATTTCTATAAAATTATTAAGTAAAATGATTTAATATTTCCGAAAAACTTTGTATGTCTAAATTTTGTTTTATTGTCGTTAGACTTTAAATCTGTTAATGAAAAGGTTTGTCGACTGATTCGATTCTTATTTACTAACTACAAAACTTGATTTCTCGAAATTTTGTTTCGTCTTAAAACAAAGTGTTGTCGAATTTCTTAATTAGAACCTTTTACTGTTGTTTTGAAAATATTTGGGTACCTTTCACCCTCGAGTTTGTTTACAAATATTATTTATCGTCATTATTTTATAAAATAATTTTTAACTTGCGATTTAATTGTTTTTAATGATTTTAAACTTCGGGAATTGAGCCCAACTCTTTTTGAAAAAAAAATTATCTTCGATTTCGATTTCATATCACGTTTGAAGCTATGAAATTTTTTAAATCAAGATTGTGATGCGAGTTAAGCAATCTCCTTTTGTTCAAATGATATAACATTGTTTTCTTTTCTACTACTACTACTATACCACCACTACTACCACCACCACTACCACTACTACTACTACTACTACTACCACCACCACCACCACCACCACCACCACCACCACCACCACCACCACCACCACTACCACTACTACTACTACTACCACCACTACCACCACTACCACTACCACAACCACTACCACTACCACTACTACCATCACCACTACCACTACTACCACCACTACTACTACTACCACCACTACTACTACCACCACCACTACCACCATTACCACCACTACTACCACTACCACCACTACTACCACTACCACCATTACCACTACTACCACCACTACCACTACTACTACCACTACTACTACCACCACACTACTACCACACTACTACCACACTACTACCACTACCACCACCACTACTACCACCACCACCACCACCACCACTACTACCACTACTACCACTATCACCACCACCACCACCACCACCACTACCACCACCATCACTACTACCACCACTACTACTACTACCACCACCACCACCACCACCACCACCACCACCACCACCACCATCACCACCACCACCACCACCACCACCACCACTACTACTACTACTACTACTACTATTATTATTATGTTTTTATAAATTTCGAGGACGAAACTTATTTTTAGTGGGGAAGATTGTAACGCCCATGATTTAATAAATTAAAATTATGTTTGTATTTTATTTTTACGATTTAACTCGTAATACAAAAAAATTCTATAAAATGAATTTATCGTTTAATCGTTTCAAAACTCCTAAAATTCTAGTTGACTCGGAAAGTCTTCTTATATTTAAAACATATTTTTATTTCTGTTTCGATTCATTTTATACATTTAATTTAAATTTTATCGAACGTTTATTTCGACGATTTAAATTCTAAATTCTTTTATTTATTTATGTTTAAGCTCGAATTTTCCATTTTTCGGGTCGAAGCTCATTTATTTTATGTTTCGTCAAAATATTTATTACATTTTCTCGAGAAATCAATTTAAGTCACTTGATCGAAGATTTATTATTTATCGGGAAACACTTTTCTTCGTCTAATTATCTATTTCTATACGATTCGTTTCCATCTCGAATGATTTACTTGTTTTATTCGACGACCCGATTATTTATTAATTTTATTGACTCGATTTTAACTCGGTTTCGTGGGTTAATTAACTTATCGTTACGGAGTTCTTCAACTAACTAATTCTTTTAATTAATCCTTTGGTTCTTTTTCACTTGTCAACCTCTAACTCCTCCACTCGCCCTTGCATCCTTATCTGCTTTCAACCCCCTTTACGGTTTCATTCAACCACTTCACCTCTTATCCCTTCGTTTTCCTCTTCTTCTCTTCATTCGTCTCACCTTCACCCCCCTGCAATCCTCTTCGTTCCTCATCCTATTCAGCCGTCCTCCTTTTCATCTTCATTCCTCTTCTTCACTTACTCCACCATCATTTAGCATTTCCCCTTGTCTTCTCTGCTTTCTTCTTCAATTTTGTGCGTTTGTTTGCTGCTGCTTCTGCTGCGTACTGCCTCTGCTGCTATTGGGCGTGACTCGGTGCTGCTGCTCTTTGCTTTCCCGATTCGTGAAGGTATTTCGTCTGTGTTGCTACTGTCTGTTCTGTGTTGATCGTTTCTGCTGCTTCTCTTCTTTTCTTCGCTTGCTTTCATTCCGTCATCTTTGTCTTTGGTGCTGTTTTTGTGCCAGATCTTCTTCTCCCTTCTTCTTCGTCATTCTTCCTCTGTTTTCTGCGTACATTTCTGTTGTTGCTGTGTACGTTTCTGTTCTGCCACTTGATGCATTTTGTTCTTCCTTTTCGTCTGTCCTCTCCTCCGCTTTCTTCTTCCCCTTCTTCGTTCTGTTCTAATATTGTTGCTCGTTTCTTTGTTGTTGTATTATGTTGTTGTCGCTACTGTTTCTTTTTCGGGATGCTACGGTCGTGATTGTTGTTGTTGTTGATCAGGTATGATTCCTTCACTTTTCCTCTTCGTCCCTTCTTTCATTCTTTCTATTCTTCTTCTTCATACTCCAATCTGTTGTTGCTGTTTTGCTCGGTTCCGAGGTCGATTGCGGTGTCATCATGTGTTTGGTTGATGCTGCTACGTTGATGTTCTCTCTGCTGCGTGCTGGCCTGCAGCTATGCCTGTGTTGATGCTACTGTTACTGTTGTCGTTGTTACTACCGCTTCTGTACCGATTGTTACTACAACTATTGTTACGGTAATGTTGTTACGGTACTACTGTTACAGTACTGCTGATTCTACTGTTGCTATACTCTCCGTTCCTGCTGCTGTTTGTTGTTTCATCTCGCTTCTTCGCTTGTTCCTTCCGTCCTATTTTCTTCTCGGTAATTCTAATCACCGATCCTATTCTAATCTAGAGGGTAATTTAATTACCCTTATTCTCCGTCTCGTTTCCTTCTTTTATTAACTTATAATATGGTTTAATACCATATGTTAATTTATTTTGTAGGTTATCATATCAATTCCGACAAAGATGATTATCATAATTGACCCGGATCTCGATGAAGGTAACACATGATGGCATGACTCGGTATTGCATGATATATATGTTGTAGTTGCTTGTAGTATCGTTTTAAAATCGAATCTGTATACGAATAAGCATGTTTTAATTATATTACGATAATATGCTTAAATCGATTTCATTTTTCTATCGCTTTTAATCTTCTCATTTTATTTCACTCCGGATCTTCTAAAAGTATTATAAGGCCGAGACTAAAACATACAAATAAGAATTTGTTTCTCGATTTTCGTGATTTTTAATATAAAGTATCAAAGTGAAAGTTTTTATTGCTTTAACGAAATTACAGCATGTTTCGGAGTCTCTTGATGTTTTTGTGCAATTTATTAATCATATTTAATTACTTTATTTTCGAAAAATTTGAAAATAGACTACTATTTATTTTAAGTATAGTTTACCTCAGTTTAATTTCGTAAAATAATTTCTAGTATTTTGGTCACGATAAATTATTTACGAACAGATGTCGAAACAGTCCTCGAATCTGTCAGTTGTTGTAAAACTAATTTAATACCTTTGATAAACTTTGAATTTATTTTGGATAATTTACCTAAATAAACTTTGAAGAGTTTGATTAATATTTCCAATTGGTTTTTCTTCAAAATCAATTTTTAAACGTATTTTATTAATGAGAAACCATCGGGTGTCGAATTCTGTCAGTTTGTGAAAGTACAAGTAAAAACCTTTGTTACGTTTGAAATTTGGATTTATTCCATAAATAAAAGTTATAATAAGATTCTAAAGGTTTTAACCCCATTGCTCTTACGGTATTTTGATTTTTAATGATTTGATTATGAATTTTATAGTAAGACAGTGAAATTATGAAAAATCTGTAAACTTGTAATTTAATATTTTTAATTATTTATATTTCGACCTTCTGAGAAATAATTATGATTTTGACTTCCGTTGACTTTTAAACGTTAAATATATATTTATAAAATAAGTATAATGTTTATGTCTCGAGGCCTAATATTAACTATTTTATATAATTCAAATATTGAACGATTTCTAATTATAATAATACCTATTTTGGAAAGTTAATATTTGAATAAAATTTCCCAAATTAGAAAGTTTTCTTTTAAGAACATTTGATAATCCTATCGAATTACGACAACGGTTTTGTTTTGGAGTTATGGAATAAGTACAAGTGTACGGGTAGAGTAATACAGTCTAGGGTATACGTTTTGCCATCAACTATAAAGCTGGTGTGTCTAGTTAGAGACACATTGGTCGTTGAACTGAGCATGGTTTGTGTCCAGGAGTGTGTATATTTTGACCTTAAACTTAGATATCGCATCGTGTAAGTCGCCGTCGGGTTGAACTGGATTACGGTTGGTGTCCAGGAGGGGTGTACATTACTTAAGCCAGGACCTCGCTGCACGCAGTCCTGTTATAGTTTGAGTTGCCTAGTTAGAGACCGAAGTCTAATTTGTTTTGACTGAATTCTCGAACCTAGTTTAGTATGATCCTGGTGAAAGTCTATTCCGTTACACTGATTGATTTTCATAACGCCGTTGTTATTATTGATTGACATTGATTTGCAGGTTGCCAATCATTTCGAATTGTTTTACCGTATCATTTTAAATGTTTTCCGTTTTCAACTATTTTGATATAATAGTAATTATGTTTTAATATTATGTAATATGGCTGGGAGAACTGCCTGAGCTGCTCCCCACTGAATTGTGGCTGTTATGTTTATAACATGGCAGGTATTATTTGTTCCGGGATTTGGTATGAGCTAGCGAGTGGCGTGGATCCTACTCCGCTTTATTTATGTTTATTTATGGATTCTTAATCCCATTTGGAGAATTTTTATTTTTAGCCCTTTTGTAAAAAGTGGTCTTTGTATTGACTGGCCGTTCTTTTTGTAAAATATAGAACATCAGTGTGTTTTAATCCCAAATCTACAGTGTTTCCGCCACTGTATTGCATTAGAATTTATAGGGGATTACAGGTGGCACCCACCACGATTCTCTTAATGGAAGATGCAAAATCAACCAACAAAGATGACAATTTCTTCGACGCATCTGACGAATTCCCCTTCTACGATTGCCCAGAACCCTCCGAAACATCATCATCTTCATCAACTGACGAATCACTTTCTTTCTCCTCATCAATTGATCCCAAATCCTCTAATGAAACCCTCCGACGCCGTCGTTCTCACCGTAAACTCCATCGCGATTCGAGGAAATCGTTCCAATTGAATTTAGATATAGCTCAATTGACTCAATCGAATTTGAATAACGACGTCGTTTTGAATACGGAGGATTCTGTGGTTACATTGGAAGAAAGAGATGAAGGGTTTGCTCAGGAGAGGGAAATTGATGATGGGCAGTTTAGTTTATTGGTATATCTTGTTGAATTGTTAGTTAAAGCAATTGGGTTTCAGTTTAATTGATGAAGGAAGGGGATGAAGGAATAGAGGGAACGAAGAGAGAGAGGAATGAGCGCTAACCTGCCAACTTTTTTTTTATGTGAAATCTAAGGGCTGTAAAGGGTTCTCACAGTTCTCACCATAGTATGAGTTCTCACCCGATCTTGACTCTCTCTCTCTCTCTCTCTCTCTCTCTCTCTCTCTCTCTCTCTATATATATATATATATATATATATATATATATATATATTATAGAGTGAGGATCCAATGAGTCCTCCTCCTTAGGTGAGTCCGTCCCGTAAATATAGACCATAGGATCTGATAGCATCATGCGCGCCAAATTCATCCACGTCACCCACTTATTCAAACATCCAAGCATCATGTTCGTTACCTTCATAAAGCCTAATAGCCTACCCACTTCATTCCAATCAAATCAATTTTTTCATATCTCTCTGTTTCTTTTTTCTTTCATTCTCTAATTCTTTTAATAATAATTCTATAGAAAATCATTAAACAATTATGAGGATCTAATAATTCATATTTAATCATAGTTTTCAATTTTTTTTTATTTTTCCCCCAAATTCAGACAAACCCTAGAAAATTTCCAATGAGTGAGAACAAATCAAATAAGGTACTCCGTATAGTAATATATTGATGATATTGTACACAATTTGTAACAAGTGATTTGATAAGGTAATTTTTCATCGTATAATTAATTATTGAAGATATAATTGTATTACTCTATATAACAGTGTTTAATCAATTTTTTTCTTGATGCGACTCCATCAAGTTTCTGATCTACTGTAATTAAAAACTCCTCAATCATATTATCATATTAGCTCAATTGGTTGAGCATCGTGTAGTAGCACGAATGATGCGGGATTTCAAATCCCACGTAGGCTATCTTACTTCATACTCCCTTTGTCTCGTTTATCTATTGTACTTTGATTAAAATATTTTTCACAATGAAACTTGTACTACCATTTTCTATGAATATTGTCACCATACTAAATTTTATAAACATAGTAGTCTTATACTTCTCTTAAAATTTCCACAGTAAATTTTGTCAATTATTACCATAAATGTTGCCACTGTAATGCTTTTACTGTAATAATGTCACGGTAAGAGTGTTACTGTAACAATAATGCAACATATAATGTCACCATAAGAGTGTAATTGTAACAGTGTGCAATATTTAATATTACTGTGATAATGTTACGGTAAGAGTGTTACTGTAACAGTAATGCAACATATAATGTCACCATAAGAGTGTTACTGTAACAGTGTGCAACATTTAATATTACTGTGATAATGTTACGGTAATTGAATATTATTAATTATTAATTGAAAAGAAAACAATCCTAAAATTTCACGGCAAATATATTTTTAACCTTGTTAATCAAGGTAATTGTTAACAATATTATCTTTTTATAGTAACAGGGTCACTGTAACTGTTTTAAAATAACGTTTTTCTAAAAGATGGGAGAGACAAAAAAATGAAGTTGTGGAATTTGCTCAATTTGGGGAGTGTTGGCCGTTTGTGTTTGGGTGGATTAATAGAAGGGTCGATCTTAGTCTTTGATTATTGAATTAGATCTAACAGTGGAGAATCATGGGACGGACTCACCTAATATAGGAGGACTCACGAGATGCAATTCTTATATATATATATATATATATATATATATATATATATATATATATATAGAGGTGGGATCAGGTGAGTCCACCTATATATGTTGAGTCCGTGAGTCCCCATCTTAGCCCTTGATTCAAGGTTAGATTAATGGACAAGATTTAATCTCATAATTAAGGAAATAACTAACAAATTTGGTAAATATATCATTTCTCTCTCTCCTCCTTGATTATCTCAATCCAAATCTTTTATCTCTCTTATCAATTTTTTTAAATGTTTTTTCTCTCACACACAACAAGTTTTTTCAAAATTAAGTTTTTTTCATTTTCACCAAAAAATCATTATTTTCTTACTGCCATTGTACGTATATTACTATGTTACTGCCATAATCCATAAACTATGTTACTTTAACTCATATAACGTGTTACTTTAATTCATGAACTGCGTTACTTTAACTCATAAAATCTGTTACGTTGTTTAATATATTCTCCTGCAAAAACTATTACTCTAACTCATACAATGTGTTACTCTAATTCATGAACTGTGTTACTTTAACTCATAAAATCTGTTACGTTGCATAATCTCTTGCAAAAACTGTTACTCTAACTCATACAATGTGTTACTTTAATTCATGAACTGTGTTACTTTAACTCATAAAATCAGTTACGTTACATAGTAGTCTCTTGCAAAAACAGGAGTTCCAATTAACAAAAAGAACAATGTTTGTTTTTATTAAGATACTCCAAAACAAAAAGTGGTACAAGGTTCCAACTAAATCAACTCCATTACAATTCTAATGTTTCAAACTTGTTACTCATAATGTCCTACTTATAATTCTGCTTCTTCTTCATCCTTCTCGTTCTCTCCGTCTTCTTCTTTTTCATCTTTTTCATCATCATCTCAGAAGCTTTGATTTAATCTCATCACCGCACAATGGAGGAAACTCTCACCCACATCCCTACATCATTCATGTGGATTAAAGTAACAGATAACAAGAGTTAAAGTAACAGATGAAGTGCATTGAATTAAATTAACAGAGTATGCTTATACACCAGATATAAAGTAACAGAGGTCAGACATTAAAGTAACAGATAGTATGAATTAAAGTAACAGATAATGTTCATTAAAATAACACCAGATATAAGTTAGTGCAAAAAATTCATATAATGATAAAAATGAGAGCATGACGCAGTATCTTACTATTTGATATTGTTTCCTATTTTGAAGTCATCACGTCCCATAATTATAGGAAGTAATATTTTTTTTATATGATGTTACTCTTTGATATTGTTTCCTATTTTGGTGGCAATCACGTCCCATTATTATAGGAAACAATATCTTTTTTTTTATTATTTTTTTAATATGGCAGCTTCCTAAACTCTTAGGACACTACAATGCACTACAATAACAGACTACAATAACAGATGAAAAACACTAAAGTAACAACTGGAGTGTATTAAAGTAACACGACATATAAAGTAACAGATGGTAGACATTAAAATAACAGATGCTCTACACTAAAGTAACGCAGTATATGAACTAAAGTAACGCAATATATTGTAAACGTAAAAACTAATAATTGAGTAGCATCTCAACGACTTCCATGGCGATTCCAGTATAAATTACAAAACATATATACTCAACCTTTGTGTGTTCTACGATTTGCATATGAATCTATGATGAATAACACGACCATGAAAACAATATCAACATGAAAATTGACGCAAAACATGAACACAAATTGACGCAAATTAATCAAGATAATGAATAAAAATTGACGCAAAACATGAAAGCAATATCGAAACTCACCATTGTTATACTCGATGAATTGCTTATCAACGGTTAATGAAGATGTCGCGATCATTGAATTCATAGTAACGGAATTTCGAGCACAGATTTGATTGAATGAATGAATGAACGTGATGATCGATGGGAGCGTTTTTTTTTAAGGTTTTGATGAACCTGTAACGTGAATGAATGAATGAGGAATGATTGTGATTATGGGAGTTATTGTTTCCTAAAATCATGGGAGTTATTTAGTATCATCTTTAATGACTCCCACTATTATAGGAAACATAACTTTTTTAGTATCATCTTTAATGACTCCCACTATTATAGGAAACAATATCTTTTTTTATTATTATTTAGCAATGGCGGTTTCAAATATCTCCATGACTCACTAACGCGTTACAATAACAGACTTTAAAAACTAAAGTAACGTCTTCGATAAACTAAAGTAACATATCATAAAAGTAATAAAAGTTTGTCATTAAAATAACGGACATTCTACACTAAAGTAACACAGTATCTGAACTAGAATAACCCAATACCTTTTCTGTGCGCAAACATAATGTGATTATAATGCAACATTACTATAGTTCAACGTAGAAAAGTAGAAACTAAAAATTTAGTATCATCTTAATGACTCTCATATCCTTTCAAGTATAAACTACAATATATACTCACAGTTTGTTTTTTCCACGATTTGCATATCAGCCATTGAATGAAAAGTAGAAGCCGGATTGAATGAAAAGCAGCGCGATGAAGACGATTATTGACTGAATGTGTTATTGATTGTGTCGTATTGAAATAAATGGCAGCGGCGCGTTGAAGATGATGAATGATTGAATGTAATTTTGAAGAATGAATGATTGAATGAGCGAGAGAACGATGAAGAAGGTGGTTGAAACGGAATTGATGAAAGAGAGAATGAATGATTGAATGAATGAGAATGTTACTTTACTGAAATATTCACCTTCCTATTTTGGTGGATTCGGTATATTTTTTTTTTTTTTTTTTTATTAAAACAGTGATTTTATCTCGTCTCTTGATCCATCTCCCATCCAACGGATGGGATGAGGACTCAAGGACTCAACACATATATAGGGACTCATTAGAACCCATCTCTCTCTCTCTCTCTCTCTCTCTCTATATATATATATATATATAGATCTAAGATCACGTGAGAACCATCAACTTGATGAGAACCTTGAGAACTCCATTAAATTATTATTATTTTCGAAATTTAATGACATATTTGAATTCGTCGTACAATTTAATGGTTGGGTAACATATTTTTCGGTAAAAAAATTCTCGTTTAGTGACGGAAACGGAAACATATAATTTTAGTGTACCTAATACTCGTTTTAGTGTATCTAATTTTTTTGATGTACCTTATTGCACTTTTAGTGTACCTAAATTGCATTTCAGTGTACCCTTTCAACTTTTCGTGAATGAGTAGCAATTTTCTTAATATTTGTAATAAAATATGATTAGTTATGCCTAATAAAGCATTTGAATAAATTAAGGTGAGAGTAAATTAGTCATCTAAATTTTCGAAAAAAATAATAATTGAGTTTTCATTGAGGTTCTCACGGTTCTCAACGAGTTGTGGTTCTCACCGGATCTTGACTATATATATATATATATATATATATATATATATATATATATATATATATATATATATATATATATATATATATCAATTAATGGATTCCCTTCTTTCCCCCATACTCTTCTACCTTCTTACTCCTCACCCCCAGGTAATGGTCTCCCTTTCCCCGGTAATCAACCGGGTCACCACCACCACCACCAATGTCCACCAACCACCACTACCGGACTCAATTAACATGCATAATGAGTAACACCTTCTCTCACTAAAAAACTTTTCTCCTCCTTCTCTCTACAAAAAAAACCCAAAAACCAAAAACTCTAAGTGACCACCTTCACAGCCGCCACCACCATCTACCTTCCTATCTTCCATCCTTGCCGGAGATGGGGTTTTCCAGCCCCATCTCCGGCCTCCCGATCATTTCACCTCTATGATTGATGGTTCTTACACCACAGTCCTACTGTTTATGCACATAGGGTCCGTCATCTGCTCGTCCTTTGTTTTGGTTTCTTGACGGTCTAAGTGTTCTCGTGTCCGATCGACTCCGATCGCCGACTCTTTCTTCCGATCGTGCTGCGCCTCCTTCTCCTGGACGTACGTCCTCCCTCTCCTCGCCCGTCGGTCGATCTCTTTGGATTTGGTCCGGTCGTCGCTGGGGAGGTCGTCGGTGTGGTACGTTGTATGTTGTATGTTTAGGGTCTTTCCTCACTACTTATGATCTAAGTAGTGTTTCTCTTCAATTTCTAGAGATGTTCCCCCTCCCCTCGCCCCCTTCCCCCATCTCTAGTAAGTTGTTGAGTTGTTGGTTTTTTCTTCTTGTTTTGTCCCGGGGTTGTCTTGCATGGATGGTTAGGTGTTCCCCCCTCCCCTCGCCCCCTTCCCCCATCGTAGCCCTATGTAAGACTGTCTGGGATTGGTTTTTTATGGGTCGTTTTAGGTCTCGGGTGGGGAGTGGCTCACGTATGGGTCCGTTGCTGGTAGTCGTTGTCCGTCAGTCGTTTTTGTCGTTCTTCTCGGGTGTTTTAGGATGGACCTTCTTTCTCTTTCCGTCTCTCGTTTGGTCTTTTCTGTGTCGTGAGCAGTGACCTACTCTTTGTTTGCATGTGTGATTGGGATTGTTTCTTGGTGTGGATCGTTGCTCATTGTTGTGGTTTGATCGGGGTTTGGATGATTTGGAGATAAGTTGGTCGTTTGGGTTTGGGTGGATGGTTGTGATGGTGGATTCCGTTAAATTGTAATGACGCTTCTATTTTATTTGAGGTCGTGTTTGTTTTTCACAATAATCTCCTTTAGGAGACCGATGAATTTGGTGTTCGGGGGTCTTGGATGTGTTGGTTCTACTCTAGAATCTGATTCTAGAGTGGTCAATAGAAAGATTGAGAAGTGGTGCAGTCTCCTTATCGTCATCTCGGTTTGCTCTTTGATTTGCTGGCCTTGTTCTAGGTGTGGTCGATCACCAAAATGCAGGAGTATTTACTCCATTGATGACAGGTCACCTGTTATTCACCCTTTCTTTCTACGTCTTTATGGCGTAAGTGCATTTTGTTTGTGTCAATCGTCCCATCAGCGGTCTTGTGGAGTCTACACCTTGGATGATGATGCGGTGGATGCTAATGCTCGTGATCGATCTATTGCTCTCTGTCAGCATGATTTGGCCCTTGGACAACGTAGATTCATCATGTTTAGACTTTATTTAAGTTTTATTAAGATCGTGTTGTATTATGTAATTCTCCGAACCCTTAACAAAAGAGCACACTTTATATGTGTGACTCTAAACTTGTTATAGGGTGGTTTGACTTCGTTGGCAAAAAAAAAACACCACTACGACCACCACCACCAAGGTCCACTTACCACCACTGCGATGAACACCACACTTT
Source organism: Agrostemma githago (assembly GCA_958450325.1). Classification (NCBI taxonomy): domain Eukaryota; kingdom Viridiplantae; phylum Streptophyta; class Magnoliopsida; order Caryophyllales; family Caryophyllaceae; genus Agrostemma; species Agrostemma githago. The sequence goes on along the minus strand of OY288256.1, from coordinate 7,978,623 downwards.
CGGGTCAGGTCAAATATGAATCGGAATCGGGTCAAAATAATTTTTTATGCCTTAATTTATCAATTAAAAAGAAAAAAAAAATCATTTTTTAAAATTTATCGTATCGTAAAAATTAGTATAATTACCGTATTTATAATTAAGAAATTGTAAAAAAAAAAATTATTTCTCAGGTATGTTATTGTTAAAAGACATATAAGTTACACAAAATTTATTTTTTATTATTTTTATAAATTAAAAATAATTTTTTTATTTCAAAAAAAAATTATATAAATATCACGATGGCACACCGTTAATGTTAAGGTTTGGGTGAAAGTTGGTTGTAATGCATTCCCTATCACTGAAACCAAACGACAACTTAAATCTGGGGTAATCCCATTTCTTTCCCTCTGTTTTCCTTTGTTGATTTCATTCTCTTTCTTTTTTATGAACCAAATGCCCCCCAAGTGTTTCGAAATATGAGAATAACATCAATAAAAATGTACTTTGTAGATATAAAGTAAACTAAGCATACATTTGTTAATTTTACTCATTACCTTGATTGTTTATGAATTTGAAATTATTTTCTCAAAATTGAGGATATCTCCAATTTAAAATCTTTAATTAGTATGCTACAAAGTAAATTTGATGTATACTGTGCATTTATGCACGAGGCCTATACTAGTAATCCTTTAAATAAATAGGTACGAGCATTTCAAAATGAAATCTTTATTTTCGAACGAATTGCTCCGTATTCCAATTCATTTCAAACTAGCGAAAGTCAATCAAAGTCCCCAAAGATGAGAGGCAGTGACAATTGGTTGCTGTGAGTGTGAGTGGAATGGCCCATTATACTGAACCAACCAACCAACCAACCAAGCAACATGGCGACATCCAGTGTTGTTTCATTACTTTGTTGGCCTCTCCATTCCTTCCCTAATTCCGTAGTAATAAATGCCTAAATGGGCACGCCATACCTCACCCGACCTTTCTTTTTCTGTGTGATTTATGGTCCTCATTATGAATGAATTCCTCATAAGTCTCCTAACTCAGTCATAACACAACATAATAAATGCGAGGTACTGGTATCAAAAAAAAAAAAAAAAGTGGTAAAAAGAGTGGTTTAATCCAAATGAATACTGTAAATGATTTCCGCTACTCTGTCATTTCGTACTTGCACCAACAAGTGTAAGTATAGTGTATTTCAATCTAAACTTAGTTAAATAAACTAGAAGTCTAGAAGAGACTAGAGAGTACGAGTCTAACATTATTTTATATGTACATTGTCTAACATATGTTATAAGTAAATTTGTCAAAAATCAGCCGACCAGAAAATAAATCCGAATCCGACCTACTAATAACTTGAAATTAGTTAACCCGCTTTTTTCTGTAAGAGTGTATTAATATTTCTGAACCTCCAACTATCGCCTTAAGATTTTGATTGACTTGGTTCCATAAGATAATATCAGAGCCAACGTGACAAAAGGTCGCGGGTTCATTCCTAAGATGGGACGGAGGGACCAGGGAGTACTGCCGAACTTAACGTATATCCTATATTATTTTTCACAGAGGTTAACTTTATATATTTTGAAATAGAGTACTCGTAATGTTTATATCTATACTCCGTATTATTTCATTGCGTTACTTAATCATTGTATTATTTGAGTTAGAAAAGGGTTCGTTGAGTACGTGAGAATCATTTTTACTTTAAATGTTAGTGAAGATAACGATGAAGATAATATTGGTGACAAAAAAAAAACAAACAAACAAAAAATGAGACTCATAAAGAAGGAAACTATGTACTCCGTAATATTTGTTTTAAATGTAAAAAAAAGTCGATAATCGGACAATTTTTCAACTTTTACCCGGTCCGAAACCTGTATATATAGGCATGACTCACATATTACATGACGCATAGTACTTTACTCGCACCCCAAGTTACCCGACCTGTAATCCGTCCATTTGACTTGTTTGAGTGTTTGACAGTCTGAGAGGTATATCTATACGTATGGAATGTCAGCGGTTCCATTTATATTTTTGTGATAGCGGTGAGACTATGATCTATTTCCTCGTTCTCATTCAATTATTTATACTCATGGAAGGTTATTTGAAAACTTGGTTTAACGTCTGATTATGGAATTAAAAAAGGAATTGGTTGTATGTAGTTCATCCAACAATCACGAATCTAGCTAGGCTTTTGAATGACTCGTACTACTAGTGAAGGGGAATGTATCTCAGTCACTACGTACAGGTTTCGAAACAAAAACGTGTATCTACTACTACTGCTACTGCTACTGCTACTGCTACACATACAATGGATGGTTTAAAACCTCGATCAGTTAAAAAGAAAGATTAGTTAGCACTCCAACCATAATTAAACCAGGTTGTAATTTGTGTACTCACATTATATTGGGCACCCAAATATAGTCTTCATTAGTCGAACTGTACGTACGTACTGTCAGATACAGAATAATATACGATGATTAACTTTGAATTTGTCATCTCATCTCATATCATCTCATTTATATTCCTTCATTTGGCCTACTCTACTGGGTATTAGTAAAACTTACAAGTATGTACTGTACTTGGTTTTGCTTAAAGAAAGGATCCAAGACTGCATGCTATATATGTCCTCAACTAACGTGCAATGTCAGGAGTAGTAATGTTATGATCCAGTAATATATTTAATCAAATTCGATCGGGTACTTGATACTTTGTACTCCCTCCGAGTTCCTACGTTCTTCCCTTTTCTTTTTTGGGTGAAAAATAAGGAAAGAAAAATGAGTGGTTAAATAAAGAAGTAGGAAGAGAAAGAAATGGAAAGGTAAATGTGAACCACATATTCATAGCCCAAAAAAGAAAGAGGGACGGAGGGAGTAGATAAGAAGATGGGAACTGATAATGCAATACTCCGTATTAATTACGGAGTACAAAACTAACTTGTAATACAAGTATGGATCATCCCAACAAAACATATCAAGGCTACACATACACGGCGTGTATGACAATCTCATACACGACCAATCATATCGCTCCATGTGTTAAGTTTTTGTTAACCTAGAGTGATTAGTTTAGGGTTAATTTAGTCATTTTACATCTTTGGTTAAATTTTAATCTTAGTCTAGTTAAGTGAAATTTATAAACTTTTACATTTTTTATTTTTTTATTTTCTTTTAAATAATCATATAATATTGTTAAGTTTTTTATGATCCATTTAAAATCTATAATTAATTAATATTATTACATTTTATACGTTATTATTATTATTATTTTTATTATTATATATATTATATATAAGGTGAATATACACTTTATATATATATATATATATATATATATATATATATATATATATATATATATATAGAGTAAAGATCAAGTGAGTCCTCTTTTTATTTTTGAGTCCGTAAGTTCTAATCACAACCATTGATTTAGAGGGAGATGGATGGTGGTGATTGATTTGGGTAATAAAAGAAGTAACTGACATATATGGTAAAAATATATGAAATCTCTCTCTTCCCTTAATTCTCTCTACTAGATCTTCCTCTCTCTCTTCTCATACACATAACGTACAACCTTTCATCCTTCATCTTCATAATTATTTTCTTTTCATAATTTTCAATCTTCATATTCAACAATCGTCATCTTCATAAGCTTCGAAATTTCTTCCTCACAAGCTTCGAAATTCAAAATTTTTTGCAGTCATATTCATTTCAATCCCTTCAACTATACTCAAGGAACGCTTCGATCATATTTCTATGATTAGGGTTTACGAAATTTTCAGAGTTTTAACCTTTTTGTGTGCTAATTAGTGATTGCATATTGTCATCTGGGTATACGACTTACATTGAATTCGATTCAATTAACTATTCATCTTTTATTCTGCAATTCAGAATTTGCATAACATTGATTTTGCGTGACATGGATTTCGATGGTTGATGGATAACGTTGACAAGTATGTGGAAGCGAGGCAAAAAATCATCGACGGTCCCAAGAGCAAGCCAACAAAGGGTCGAAAAAAATAATGTCTCTAATGAATTATGTCTATCTTTTCTCTAATTACGAATATTGCTTTGTATCCTTTTGATACTTTTATATCAATTGGTATTTTGATTATCACTAATGGAATAACGCTGTTAAATTCTGTTACACTGACTAAGTGTTTCTGTTACTCTAAGGAACGACTGGTGTTACTATGAGAGTGTATGATGTTAACCTACGATACAAATCTGGTCTCATAATCAGTGTGTTACAGCGACACATTGTAGATGTTACTTTAACGAATAAATGATGTTACTCTAAGTGATGAATGATGGTATTTTCATAATGGTGGTTAAACAACGCTGTTTTCATCAGTTACTCTGACGCATTATATACGTTACTTCAAGGAACGAATGTTTTTACTTTGGTAATGAATAGTTCTAACCTAAGAAAGAAGGTTGTTAACCCGCATTACAAAGTTGGTTTCATCATCAGGGATTGGGGTTATTACCCTAGCAAAAAAAACGTGTTACTCTAACGCAGTGTAGCTGTTACTTTAACGAACAAATCATGTTACTATAAGGAATGGTTGTGGTTAATTTAAGAATGAATGGTAAACAACGCTAATATCCTCAGTTACTTTTATGCATTATATATATCTGTTGCTTTAAGGAACGAATGGTGTTACTCCAATACATCTGAGATGTTACTCTAACCAACAACACATGTATTAAATAAATATAGAGTTAACTGCAACGTTGCACATCACTATGTGTAAAAAATATGTAAAAAATCAGTTATTCTTGTAAACCCACAAAAAAAAACTTCGAATCCGCAAGCCAACGCGTAGATTTTATAGAATTCCACCGCCTCGTCGATTGTTCCGAATACTTGCCCCATATACGGAGTGAATGTCTCACCCACATCTCTGCACCATTCTTGTGCATTCGCTTCTTTGCTAATGCTACTGCAAAAAAATAAACAACGTTACGCTCATGGAACATATGTGTTACTTTAACTCATAAGTTGTGTTACTCTAACTCGTAAAGCAAGTTACTTCAACATCAGCGCCAAAAACCTTTTCCAGTGTTGTCTTGTGTGTTCGCATCTCTGGCGCAACTACCTGCACAAAATCAAACAGTGTTACATCAATGCAAATAATGTGTTACTGTGATTCATAAGTGGTGTTACCCTAACGTGTACAATACGTTACTGTAGCATATCATCAAAACCCTTTTCCTGAACGTTCATTTGTGTTACTGTAACTGCAATTAAGTGTTACTTTAATTCAGAAGGCATGTTACTTCAACGACGAATCTGCGTTAATTGATATCAAAAAAGTAGTATCAATGGATATCAGGGAAAATCTTGATAAAAACCATAAGACCTGTAATCTATAGAGATCGAGATATCAAAATACCATTGATACGAAACTGTGATATCAAAACGCAATGACATCAAAAAGACGCAAATTGATACGAAATGACAATGAAAGCACTATAAACATGAAGATCGACGTAAAAAAAACGTAATTTGACGCGATAAAACATTGATATGAAAACGCAAATTAAAAGCAATATGACTATTGAAATCCATGAAGAAAAAACGAATAAAAACGTGAATGAAACACTGAAACTCACCATTGTTATACTCGATTAGTTGCTTATCAACCGTTGAATACGATGATGCGGTCATTGAATCCATTGTAGCAGAATTTCGAGATCAAAATCGATGAATTAGCGTGAATGAAGAAAGGAGTTTTTTTTTTAGGTGTGAATGAACGTGAAATGGAAATGAACGTGAATGATAGGAAGTTATTTGTTTCCTAAATTCTTGCGAGTTATTTTAGGAACGTAAATCTTTCCTTTTTTTTTTTTTTTTTTTTTAATTGGATGCATCTTGTCCATCCATCCTCATCCCATCCAATGGATGAGATGAGGACTTAGGGACTCACAAAGAGTAAGGGACTCATAAGAGCCTTACTCTCTCTCTCTCTCTCTCTCTCTCTCTCTCTCTCTCTCTCTCTCTCTCTCTCTCTCTCTCTCTCTCTCTCTCTATATATATATATATATATATATATATATATATATATATATATATATACTAAACACATAAGAAATATTCTCAACTAATATTTCATTCCATTTTGTATTTCTTATATATCTTCTAAATATTTTTGTTTTCCGTATTATCTCTTTACAATGTTAACGCATATATATAATAAATAATTTTATATAATAATTTTTTTTTATAATTATAAAAACCGAGAATATATTGTGGAAGCTTAATTATTATTATTTTTTTTTGAAAATTATAAAGTAAATTCATGGATATTTACAATAGTGTTGTTAAGATAGGATGGATTTTTGATTAATCAACAATAGTGTTGTTAGGATATGATGTACGTTCATATTTTTTAGGTTCAAATCTTCTTCACAACTACTAAAATATATTTCCTAGTAACAAAAAAGATTTCCTAAATATTTGCAATCCAATATTATTCACTTTAAAATTTTCGTAAATATTAAATTGATTTTAAATTATATTTACTTCTAAAGTAATTTACTTTCAAAATATTTTTTTATATTAATTTAAACGGGTCTTGAAAAAAAAATATTATACATATACAAGATTATATAGTAATATATTTTTTAATATATAAGCAAAATTATACTGTTGCAAAAAAAATTATATTTAAAATATTACTCATATTATTTTGTAATATATATATAAAATATTAGTCTTATTACTTTGTAAAAATTTCAAACCATTATACATTTTTTTTTCCTTTTAAGTTTTTTCATTTTAAATTTAATTTATTAATAGAAAAAATAAGATATTACGGAGTATTAATTTATTAATTATCAAAATTTACTTTAAAATTTTCGAAAGTTGTAATTTTTTTTTAATATATTATTTTCGAAAAATATAATATTTTTTAAATTGATTTTTTTAATATAAATATATATATATATATATATATTAATGATTTTAAATAAATATAAATAATAATTATATTAATAATTTTTCTTTTTAAATAAATCTAAAATATATTAAGAATATTATCTAATAATTTTTTTTTTTCATTTTAAATAAATATAAATAATAATTATATTAATAATTTTTCTTTTTAAATAAATCTAAAATATATTAAGAATATTATTTAATAATTTTTTTTTTCTAATTTGACTTTAACTAAACTAAGGTTAAAAACTAACTAATCATGTAAAATTACTAATCTAACCCTACACTAACCACCTTAGGTTAAAACAAATAAAATAAGTGGCGCAATATGATTGGTCGTGTATGAGAAATCTCATACACGCCGTATAAGTGTATCAACTTCCCATTAGTTGTGAATTACTCCATCCTGCACCTTGGATTGTTAAGTTGGTAGCTCCCAGTATTATCTCGGATGACTAAGCTAGTGCTAGTCCAAAGGGAGTGCGTGAAACAATCATATCGTTTGATTAGTAGATTGCAACTTTTTATACTCGTATATATTTGCAATGCAAGCAAGTCTCTATCCAAACCATTGCACGTGCTCTTAGTTTCGATAGAAGGAACGTGCACATAATATATGTAGTTAGACGAATTATTGACAATGTAAGTAGTAGCACAATTAATTATTCTCGAGGATTTACGGACTAGTTCACACAAACTACTTCCTATTTTACTTGTCACTCTTCTTCCAAGTCTGTTGAAAGATTGGGAAGCGTAAATGAGTTGATTTTGTTCCACGGGTCCTGGAAAATGAACTCGGTCAAAGTACGGGTTGAGCTCACTTCATAAACTTTAGCATAATGGTGCGTTAAGACTTCTCACCCGTCATCTACCACCCTTCTATTATAATTGATTGTCTTTACCTTATATATTTCGAGTTTTATGTTATTTTTCATATTTTTATCGTTCTAATTTATGTAATATTTGTAAGATGTAAATATCATACTGAACTGCGTCATTTTAATCATGGTAATTTATCTTTTCATCAGTTTTAGTTGTTGTTGTTGTAGTAATAGATCGGATCTACCAAGTTACAAGCTTGATTTCAAGTTGTTTCATTCTTATTGGATTATTAATGTTAAGTAGGCCATCCGAGCTAGTGAGTAAAAGGTTATGTAGATTACAATTGAAATAATGTGGCAGACAAACTCCAAATCTTTGTAACTTGTTATTGTCTTACTCCCAGTAATCTTTGGGTTCCAGACTTCGAGCCCAAGTTTTGTATAGTAATTGTGCGATGTCGTGTGTAAACTTATCAAATACTCATTAGAATTTTCATAACTAAAGGGCTATAAGCTCTAATTAGTTACACAAATGGTTAAAAGGCCTATATCCTACTCCCATAATACTCCGAACTAGTACGAGTCCAGTAGTCCTTATCTTAAAAGCCCAACAGTTTTTTTTTTGGTTGAAAACGAGGTGGGATTAACCCAAACACACACTAATAGTCCACATTAAAAAGCATAAAACGGAATAATACGCGGCCAATATCTTGCTGAGCTAAAGCAAAAAGCGCAGCCGGAATACGGTCTTCAAATTTTTGCAACTGGGGAATTTGGGAAACTCCCAAGTTTGCTAACCAGTCTGCACAGCTGTTCGCCTCTCTATAGATATGTTTGATATCAATTGTCCAGTCCGGAGAGTTGGTCACACAATTGCATATATACTAATCATATGTGAGTGAGCAGTCGGGTTTGCAAGCTCTTTGGTCAGCAATTTAGTAACTACCTGCGAGTCCGTTTGGATGACCACTTTGGGGAACCTTCGTTCTTTGGCTATCAAGAGACTCCTCCGAAGCGCCATTATTTCAGCTTTTGTGACAGTGGCTCAGACCCTCTCGGCAAACACAAATAACACATACCCCGTAGTGTCACGAAACACACCACCCGCTCCTGGAGGCCCGGAATTTCCCTTTGATGCACCATCTATATAAAGAGTGATCCAATCCCTTTGAAAGCCCAACAAATTTAATTACTAATAATTACTCGTATCCATTTTCTACGATAACTTTTACTTTTCACTTCTAATTTGAATAATTTTTGTTTTGTTTTCGACAATGACACAACCTTATACTCCAGAATTAAGACAAAGTGATTATAAATATGACTCGTACTAGTTATCTCTAAATAGTCAAATATTTTTATTTGTTTTTACAAAAATGTTGAATAAGTTTCCTCGGCTTGAGTTGGGTTAAAAGCCCGAATTCGAACACGCCGCGTTTTACTGGGAAGGATCGAACCATGGGAACGAATCTACAGGGCTATCACCTTCTTTGGCCAGATTTTCCAACCTTTTCACAATTACAGTTCCCTGCGCCCTCCAAGGATTTACACATTTAATTTTAATTTTGTTGTTTGGTAACAAACATATGGAAAAGCATATATGAGGTCAATATGTTATTCCCTCCGTATCTATATGTTCGTCCATTTTATTTAATATATGAGTAAAGTATTATATTGAAAGAGGACGAACATATAGATACGGAGGTAGTATTTTGGTTGACATATTCTACAAAATGAAAAATTAATTCATTTTATCGGTAAAGATGTACTCCTATAATAACAATGAGATAATAAGTGTATTAATTTTCTAAGTATCAAATACTTGAACTAATTCTGTTGACTAAAGCATGTTGGACCTATTTACCGACCACTAATTACTCGATTAATAAAGGAGTGTTTGATTGCACAAAACTGTTTCACAATACGATTATTTGGGACCTCTTGCAATAATACCGTCCCACATCCGAATTTGTGCCAAATTTAAACAAAGTTTACTTAAAAATTGGAAGTGAACTTCAAAATAAAATAAAATTGAAAAGACAAAAAATATCCTTAATTCCTTGTTCAAAGGGTCCCTTTTCTTGTTCCCATAATACTACGACGGTACCATTAGTAACACCAGGTACTCGGTAGTCCGTAACATGTTTAAAGCTTTGTACTTGCATTGGATGTGTCATGTGTGTTACACAGAATTAATATGAATTGCAAAATTAAAATAATAATTAAAGAACAGATAATTCACAGAGAATTATTTGCAGGATAAAAGAATAGAAGTAGACAAAATTAAGAAGTATTTTAAGATTTGCAGAATGAAAATGAAAATAATAATAATAATAATAATAATAATAATAATAATAATAATAAAAAATAAATAATAGTAGCACTGGTTCATCCATAATATCGAGCTGAGGATGCATCATCACCAGGATTGGAAAATCTTCATTAGTCGAAGCTGCATCAAGCCTGGTCAATTTAAGAGCTTTGGACCCAGAAAAATTTAAGATTATAAAATTGGTAGTTATGGGAAAATTTGTTATAATTGTTTTTTAGAATTGAAGAAGTGGCATGAATAATTGGAAGTTTTAGTTTGTTAAAATTGGATTATACAGTTATAATCACCCTCCTCAGATCAAGTGCTTGGTTGAGCTTCTGTTTCTTCGGATTTGCTTTGTTGAGTTTCTGCTTCTCCTCCTGTAATATATATATAAAAGTGTAAGTACGTCAACAACTTTTGTAGAGACGATTTTAAAAATTAGAGGTGTTTTAACACAAAAGGATCATCGTCTGATCACAATGTGAACCATATTTAAATGAATCGAAACAAAATAAACCAGAATCTTACACTCAAGTATGTAAAAAGTTATTGACAATTCAAACAAGAAAGTATGACAATGTCAAGAGTAGATTATAGGACTAACATGGTTTTGTACAAGAGGTTTTTGGCTACGTTATACAGTTACAGTTACACCTAGACTAGATATGCACCATCTATCCTATCACAAATTCTTCTATTAGACGGTCTCATAATAAATTTATTGTGAGACCTCTCATATATAGGGTAGTTAGAGCCCATGCAAAGAACAAATATTGTCATTTTACTACCAACGATTTACTAATACTTGCACAATTAGTCATCCTACACTCCTACTAAAGTCTCTTCAAATAATATTATCAGGGAATTATCTTAGTACCAAGATAAATTTAGAAGTATATCCTAGAAATGAATACACATTCTCCATTGAGTACTTGAGTAGTTTGTTTTATTTATCCTAATGTCACGCTAAGTACCACAATTTTTTTTAAAAAAATTTCTTATTTATGACGAACGTATCTAATCACTTTGATAGATAAAGACACGTCATCGATTTTTGATAAATATATCAATTACAAAGAAGACTTATTTTCTACAGTAATTTGTATGTAAGATCAAATCAATAAATCATTAATCGTATGTTAAATTAGAAATCCGTTATCATCTCATACTAGTATAGTGTTACTAGAATCACTATCCTACGATTTTACGTTTTAAAAAAGTTGGACGGTATCTAATTTTTAACAAATTTCTTTGTTGCTTCCATGAGTGAGCTAACCCAAAAGTTGTGATTAGTATTTCATCTCATCCAATCCAAGTTTTATCATTACTATAAATGACCTATTCAATCAAAATTTTACCTTCCTTTTATTGCAAAAGACTTTACTATACACTCCTTTAATCATTCTTTTATTTATACAAAATGTCATTACTTTTTATCCACTTTAATTTAGTTGGACTTATAAAAATCATTTGATTTATCAATAATATCATTACTTTTTACCCACTTTCTTAAAAGTTGACAAAAATCAAATGTAAACATTTGATTGGATTGGATGAGAGGGAGTAGTCATTATAAATCGATGACAGGTCACCTGAGGGTTTACCCAGTGCGCACCAAAAAGGTAGCGGCTGCGGGTTCCCTCGTTCATCAAAAAAAAAAAAATCAATCGATGACAGGTCAAATACTACCACTTGGCTAAGAAAAGATAAACTTAGAAATAACACGTTAGCTTGTCTTTATCTATCCAAATAAATATTATTTGACTCATCACACATTTATGACGAATATTTCGGACACAACCAAACATTTGCCTTACTAAAGTGTGTGGGCCTGTAATGACTGAAAATATAAAGAGCGTCTGACTTTCTGGGGGCTAGAAGTAGAAATTACCCAACATTTATTATTGAGTGAATAGCTTTTTACACAAAGTACTGCAGAAATGTTTACCCACAATGTGCAAAAGACCAGTGCCACTAAAAGCTGCTGCATCTAATACTAACCACAATCACTGGGCCCCTGTGGGCCCCTTTTAATGTACATAACCACGTACGTCAAATAAAACTCCAATATTTGTGGGCCTATCACTTCTGTACAACATACGCAGAACACACATGTTATCTCAGATACAACACAAACTAGTCGTCTATGTGATGTCTCTACTCAGCTCTCTACTTTGACTCAGATCCTCCCTCTTTCATTTACATCCTTACCCTCTATGAGTAATCTTTATTCACATGGTCATTTTACCAACTTACATTAGTATGTAGTTGCTTGGATTAATTTACCTTAATATGTCTTATCGGTAAAAAATATGAGTAACTCTTTTATAGGATTTTCATGTATTAGGCGAACCTGAGTGAAGAGAAATCTATTACTCCACGTACTAAACTGAAATTATTCAGTTTGAAAACTGTTGTAACACAAATCCCCAATGATCCAACCTGCAACTGAAACTAAATACCCTTGCATGACCCGTATCCTAATGTAATCCAACTTGACTCAATGTTTAGTGCCGCACACGAAGTGATATCCCTAGAATAACAAACCCAGAAACGATTGGAACCCGAAATGATCTAATCTCACCCGAACTCGACATGATTCTTACCATCATGAAATTTAAATGAGTCATCCAAACTGAATGGACGCGAACCTAACTGGGATGACCCGTTTGGTAGGTCTACGTGTAAAACGGTCTTGTCTTGTGAAACAGTTAGTGAAGCTAGAAATCTCTAATAAAAAGCAGCTAATTGACATTTATAGTGGCACAATATTAAATAAATAAAAAAGAGGAGAAAAAGAAGTGACCTGAAGAAGAGGGGATAGGTTGCAAGTTGTTAGTAGAAGAAGAAGGAAGAGCAGATGAGAGGAAAGGAGGGGCAGCAGGATTAGGAGTAGGAGGGGCAGCAGCAGCAGGAGGCACGGTATTAGTAGTAGTAGTAGTATTACTATTAGTGTTAGGATAGTGAGTGATGTTAGCACCCTCCATCTGCGCAGGATAGTAGTAGTAGGGTGCCCCTGTGATACGTTGCGCCGGTGTTGAGGTTGCCCTCGAGTACCCACCTCCGTAATAATACGGGTTTCCCATTGACGATGACGACGTCGCCCCACCTCCATACAACTGTGCATAGTATTGTGATTGTTGCACTTGTTGTGGGTTGTATACACCCTGCACACACAGACATCACACATCACACATTCATTAATTCGCGTCTCACGTCTCAATCCGTCTCATTCGTCCTATTCCCTCATGAATCACATCATTTAAATCTAATTGGATTGCTTCTGCTCCACATAAGCCATGTTGCACTCTTATCTAATTCACATTCTCGTCTAGTCTAAGTTTGCATTTGACCACCTCTAACTAGAAAAGTTCGTCCTGGGTTTTTTAATCAAAATGAAATACTCCGTACGATCATTAACTAATCAATCAAATTTGATGTTTGTATTAGTAGGGGTATCGATCATATTCATTCTTTTCGTGTAAGGGAAAAAAGAAAAGGAAAGGTAAAAGAAGGAAGACAAAAGAGCAAAAGGGCTTACTTGGTAACCATAGGCTGCTTGATAGGGGTACCTGCAGGACACAGAAGCAAGCATGCATTTAGTTGAGAATTGGTATTTGGTAGTAGGAGAAGGGGTGTGCAAGTACTTTTGAAATCTTGCTTCATTTTGATCCCTGCCCCATAATTGGAATGTTTTACTCTCTTCAACCAGTCCTACAAGAACTCCCATCTAATTAATCCACCCACTGGACCCTATCACATTAACTCCCGGCCCCCTTCATTTCATTCGCTTACTCCTAAGTTTATTGCTAAAATCTTTCTCCTTCTTAAGATTATATCACATCGCCAATCACCCTAGACTCTATGTACTATTCATCAAACTCATCTCAAACTTTACAATTTACTACGAATTTCGAGGGAAAAAAACAAATCATTTATACATGTGAATCATTTGTTGGATATTATTCCTAGAAAAATGGATCAATCCTCAACAATTAAATTTTTAATTTTAACTACTCAATTTAAGACTTTAATACAGTAGATTATTTACGGTCTCTTATTTAATATTCCGTACTAATAGAATCATTCATTAAAGTATTGAAGACTTCAAGTGGCATTGGGCATTGGCACGTAGTATTTTAATATAGGTCAGTCAGAATCTTCGTTTTCCCAGAGCTTCACATGATCCATCTACCGCACATAATCATAATCATGTCATGTTCTACTCCGATCCGTAGTTAGTTAATCACGCTAAAAAGTAATGTCATGTTCTAATCAATCATGTTCTACTGTGCGTGGATGTTCTCTCTTTTTCTTTTCTTTGTGGACTAACTGACTGACCGTTGCAATTTCGGTATTGATGGTTTTTAAACTTATTATTAGCTCAGACGGACCGATTATCCACACTACTTTACCAAGTAACGACTATATTTTCATAATCCCCCTCATTTAATTAATTAAATACTCGTATCTTAGTGGTGCATCAAATTATTAAATGTTATTCATACAAATTGCATGGTATTCATAATATTTTTAGTATTATAATTCCGTATATAGTTTTCACCCAACAATGACTCCATTTTTGCAAACTCTATGTTCGATCAGTCTACAAGTTAAACACGTATAATAACTAATAAGGTATGAAATTAGAGGGAATGGGGAGAAATGAAGTACGAGTAGTATATATGTAAGTGATTTAGTGGTAGTACAAATATATATATATATAGGGTCAAAAATGAAATGAGATGAGAGGGGACATGCATGATCGAGTACAGTTGTAAAATAGGACCACGATTGATTGTAAAGAGAAGTCACTGTAGAAGATGCTTTATAATAGAGAAGTAATGCCTACCCTAAAATTGCAAGCTAAGCTTGAATCAATGGAGGAGGGCAGGGGTCCTCCGATCCATGCATATCATATAGGCAATGGGCATGGGCATGGGCTTCAATTCATACATAACATAACATACCTCAATGCCTACGTACTATCATTGCATGCTGCTGCTACATTGTTAACTAATCAACTATTTTCATCTTACCATTTTGGTTACATTTGGCTCCCTAACATCTTCAATCTACCTACCAAACTTAAACCCTAATTTCTTACCCTATCCAATTTCTACTATTCACTAGAAATAATTTAAAAGGTAAATAAATGATTGAGGCGGAAAAAATATTAAACTATACTACCTTAATCTAAGGAGAAATTCCTATACAAGTGTCATGCACAATAAAATTTATGCAAATGCCATGCACGTTAGATAAAGCAAATTTTATACTCAGATATATAGGATGGGTACGATTCATATTTCATTACTCACTTGATAACAGATGATCCTAAAATAATCTATAACTATAATCCTAAAAAGAAGTCTATATGCTATCTGTAGTAGTAACATTTACGAAACTAGCTACTGACTCCCGGCCCAGTAAAATGTCATTTCAATCGGCTTTTCCCCTACCATTCATTTGCTCTACACGAAATTAACAACAGTTTTCTAGTAGGAGACCTAGAAGAAGTACACGGAAATGTCATAATATTAGTGACTGCCAGTTTAATTCTAGTTCTTACATCTCTCAACAATAATAGAGATCTAATATATCAATTAACTTATGATCCCGATGATTTAACTTTAAATCGTGTATGCTTCAGAAATTATTACAGTATTTGTTTATCATTATAAATATTAAACAAACGAATAAGACGAAGAGATTAATAAATACGGGGTAATTAAGATGAGGTGCCATGTGGGGCTACAATCACAACACTAGAAAGTAGGAGTATTTCACTTCTAGGAATGAAGTTTTCAACCCCTAATAATAACTTCAAAATGTGACTCAATCACTCGCTCACTGTGTACATAGTTTCTAAGATGTGAAATAAATAGTTATACACCAAATGGACAGATAATCTCCAACTGGCCGGACGGACGGACACTCAATGCATGCACAAGAATTATTGAACCTAATTCCTTTACTTTAAGCAGCTCGGATTGACAAACAACAGTAACAATAACATCGGCTAAACTCGAAAACAAAGAGTTAATTAAAATCATCGACATTAGAGATGACCGCCCCTGCTAGATATATAGTAGATACTCCTCATAATCTGCCATCGTTTCTAAGAAGGCGATTTGTATGTGTAATGTGTTAATGATAAAGGCAGGAAACGAACTAGCTAGTTTGGGGAAGTGAGTTGACTTTGTGAACGTGCCCTACACACATTACGTATGTATGACTATGTAATCATCTTAAGCTAAAAATCATGGTATAGTTGACTCTCTCACCATTGGCTTTTATGAGCTGACCTAGCCAAAACGCGGGAATTTAATTAAGTAAATATATACTATATCTAACTCGAATATAAATAAATGTATGTAATAAATCATTGGACTAATTATTTTTCAATAAATACTACAAGTAATATAATAATACTCATATAATACATTCACAGATTTAAATTTCACAACCAAATGACATTAATACCTCCCTATCATATTAATTACGCATCTCTTAAATCAATTTTTTTGACTTATGATTACAATATCATCACAATAATACAATACAAAAATAAACAAACAACTAAATTAAAACAAATGAACTACCAATTAAGAAATTTTCGTGACGGAGATGTACATGTTATGATGGTTTAACGAGTCAAGTATGTAGTCATTTATATAGAGGAAGACAAAAACATTGTTATTTCTTAGGAACGAAAAATGTCATGGCTTAATCTAATTAACTAAATGATTAATATTTGAACCAAATGACCGATATCTTCTCACGAATGAGACTAACTAACTGATCCTCCAATGGGTGAAGAAAAAATGGGGAATAACATATTAAGAGGTACTCACTCTGTTTTATTTATTTTTTATCTTTTATATTCATTGTAAAAAAATATTTTAATAAGACGAAAAGAAACAAATGAGGGAGACAAAGGAAGTAATAATGTATTGGTTGGCAGGGTAGACATAAGAGGTAATAAGTGGAGTAGTAAGTGAGGTACGTGAGAGAATGCTGGCAAAAGAATAAAAAAAAAAAAAAAAAGAAGAAGAAGAAGAGGGAGAGGGAGGGGGAGGGGGTGGCATGTACGTTAAAAGTATCACAAGGGTGTCCTTAAACCAGCCTGTGTACTGCCCACCATTATCGACCCTCCCTCCCTCTTACTACCCTCCAACTCCTTCCCATTATTATTAATTTCCCCCTTCTCCTTTACTCTATTAATAGTAGTATTAGTATTATCCCTCCTTTCCTTCAACTTCCCTACTTTACAGTTTACACATGATGTATGTATGTATGTATGTATGTATTGCATAATTATACAAGACATTGATGTGACCATCATATTATGTTGTTGGATGAAATTTTGCATTCTACTCCTATATAGGAGTATGTTATATGACTACATGCTACATTGTTGTATCTTAATCTATCTATATTCTAATTACATCGATCTACTGTATGTCCATTTCATCTTCAAATAATCGACGACAACAACTAATAACCACGACGACCACGACAATATTGTTTTGCTAGCTAGTGTCTTAGTGGAGTCGGGTCCACGTTGTACCTATATATATTACCAATTAACAAGACCAGTGTAGTTGAATTGAATGTAATGATAGATAGAAGAATGGGAAAAAGCAAGGGTGAGTGAGTGAGTGAGTACTAACCCATAAGGCTGGAAAAAATAAGGTGATGCCTGCATTGTTTGATGGGGGGTTGGAATTCCACTATATGATGATGATGACGATGATGGACCTTGTGCAATTCCTCCTTGGCTGCTTCTACCTGCACACACACACACATACACATGACAATGTCACATACTACTAACCCCAATATAGTGAGTAGCTAGTACAAGCCATTAATGCATGCATGTAGTAGTGTCACCTTCTGTGCCACTAAACACCACCTCATCTATAACAATGACCGCCCACTACATACATCAAATCATACATACATACATACATACATACATACCACTATACTATACTATACTATACTATACGCATCACCCAAGCAATCCCATTAAAAGTTATGCCATGAATAATGCTAATCAGAAAACCTACATTAGTCCGTCCCTCGTAAAACGGTCTGACACTAATAATAATCCATAATCACAACAATTTATACTACAGACGACCGTATGTACCTACCTCTGGGTGGTGAGGGTCTTGGGCGTCCAAAGGAAGCAATGTTACAATTTGCCCGTCTCCCATCGATCATCGGATTTGCGTCAGCGCAGGCTCGTGCCGCAGCTGCTGGATCACCGAACGTCACCTACACAGACACGGTACGGTACGGTACGGTGATCTAGTTATGTTTGTTTTTTTTTAAACCAAAGGGAAGAAAAGAACCGAGTTGAAAGATATTATTCCAAGAAAAGAAAGTTAAAAGAAGAAAGAAAAAGGGAACTTACAAAGCCATAGCCTTTAGACTTGCCAGTGTTCTTGTCAATGATAATCACGGCTTCAAGAATATCGCCGAACTGTTCGAAATAAGAGCGCATCTTTTCGGTCGGGGTTTCCCAAGCCAACCCCCCAACAAACACCTTCGTATAAGTCGTATCGCCAAAGGGCGACCGGTATTGGTACTGACCTTGGTACGCCATCTCTATGATCGCTCCCTCGATAAAACACTTTATTCTTTTATACAGTATATTACTCCGTATATAATATATTGTGTATTGTGTATAATATGAATCGGAAACTTAGTTCCCTGCGAAATCAATTCTCTAGGGTGTACTGCGATTAATTACCACCACCACCACCACAGCTTCGTCTTCTTCTTCTTCTTGTTCGTGTTCTTGTGTTCTTCGTTCTCTTTGTTGAAGTTGGAAATTAGATCATTAAAGTTTGAAAGAGAAAGAAATAAGGGTAGATATAAAAGGGAAGAGAAATAAAAGGAAGAAAGAAATAAGAATAATGGTAAGGAATCGGACAAGTGCAAGGTCTAATTTGCTGTCGTTTAAGAGCGAGAGAAAGAAGAGAGAAAGAGAAAGGGTTAGAAGAGGAGAGGATTTTGTATATCCAGAAAGAAAAAAAATGACAGCTGCTTGACTATGGAATTGACCCAGCAATGAGTGTCTTTTTGCAGATTTATTCATCATTATTTATTACCCTAATTATTTAATGCCAAGCAATACCAATAGCAATAGTAGTAGTAGCAGTAGTGTTTCCAATTCCAATTCCAACTCCAACTCCCCCCCTTTCTTTTCCCTTTTCCTTTATTTTGCAATAATTAATTTTGTGTAAAGTCGTCTTATTTGATGGATCAACTAGGTTGCCAGCCAAGCTAAGGGGTGTTCTATGCTTTGCCCACTTCTAAGATTACTACTAACATATAAGTTGAGCACTAATGTATTCTTCATCATTCACTTGTTGCATGATGTGTTTCTTTTCTAAACTTTTGACTTTATTTTTTGGGGAATGATCGGGTCAAACAAATGTTGGTTCCTTTTAGGGTGGTAATTTTTTATTTCAACAAAAGAGGAAGATAAATATATTATTACTCCAATGATTTATTTAATCTTGAAAGATCGAGAGTACTGATTGTTAACGTTTGAAGTCCAGATTCATTGATGAGAATCTGATTGTATTGAACGAAAGGATGTAGTATTGAATGAGTTTTTGAATATACACTTATGTTTATTGACTGCAACTGTATCTAAACAACATCTCTACGAGAAATCCTAAAAAACTACTCTGTATGACTTAAATGGGTAAGTGGGCCAAGGCCTCATTATAATCTAAGTTGGATCAGATGACCAATTGTGAGTTGTATTGACTTGTGGTCGCTGAACTTTGGATGTTTGAGTACGTAGCGGGGCTAAGAAATGCTATTATCCAGCCAGATGGAGAATGACCATGTCGTATCATACCCAGATTGCACGGGAGATCCCAATTACAATGCTGTTCAGATGGGAGGACTTTAGTGAAAATATCTACCATTTCAGAGTTGGTAAGAATGTATTGCAACTGAAGGAGGCATTCCACATGACTTTGTCACGGGTGAATTGACAATCTAATTCTATGTGTTTTATTCGCTCGTGAGACACAGAGGTTCTTGGCGATATGTATGACGCTTTGGTTGTCACAATGCAGTACTTCATCCCCTCCACTAAGATTTTCCCACTTTCCTTAAAAGGAAACTTCACTAAGATTATCCCACTTCAAACTTTTCTTATTCATCCATTATACTCCCTTTCTATTGATTACTTTATGTGATTTGGTATTCTGTTTCAGCGGAAAATCGGGAAAGGATAATCTATATTTCTTGCTTTTCCAAATTAAGAGGATGAGCACCCTTATAAAAGAACCACCTAACCATAGATCTTCTGACGGTTGGACAAGCCGCCCAATCAGAATCAAAGAAGGCTTTGAGAGTGATCTGGTCGGACACTACTTCATTTGATCAACTTCACATAATCACATGATCAATATATAAACCATATTAATTGGTGTAAGTTAAAATGTTTAGTAATAGTATGCGTCACATTGTTAAAACGAGTCAAGAATTAATCATTTAGATATGTAAGGACAAAATATCTTTATTTTTAAGGATACCTCCATCACAAATGAGAATTTGTGTAGTAATAAAAGGATCGGTAAAACATAGAACACGAAATCGGAAGTAATATAATTTGTTGGATAACACAAATGTATTATTCCAGGCGAGATTTGTGATTGATTATGACTTGTATGATTGATGATTGTATGAAACGGTGATGAGAATGGTTATGAGTTATGATAACACATTCACATGATGCCATGTTCATATACGTAGTAGTCGTTCCAGCGCCAACCAAAACTCTCACCAACAAATCCTCAGTCATGACAAGAAAACAGTTGGAAATCCACATTTTCTTAATCCCCACTACGTCACACCAAGGAATCATGCATTTTGATTGGTTATCATTTATCACCTTTAAAATCCCATACACAATTAAGACGACATGCATATAGCATAGAGGTCAATGTTTGTATGGGGCTTGCAACCACACTTTAGTCCTTGAAATTTGGGTAAAAATTTTAAGGGTCTCAACTACAAGTGGCAATTGGGTCACTCGGATCGGTTATGAGTCGGGTCATCTCGGGTTCGAACGAGTCAGTATACTTTGACGGGTCGGGTTCGAGTCGGGTCGCTTATGGATCAGGTTTACTCGTGTTAAAAATAGTAACGGGTCGGTTCTGGTTCGGGTCGGTTATATAATAAATCGGCTTATGTCGGGTCATTGTTCGGTTCTGGTTCGGGTCGGTTATCTAATCGGGTATGTTCGGTTCAATCATCGGTCTTCCATGGGTCAGTTAAGTCACTTTAATTAGTTTATTTTTGAGTCTAGTTTTGACTATAATCGGGTCAATTAGGGTCAGCCAATTTAACTGGGTCTGTTAAGGTAAGACAATAAATCAGGTCAGGTAACAAGTCGAGTCAATGCGGCTAAAAATAACGAATCAGGTCAATGTGTTGCATTCAAATTGAGTCGTGATTATTAACTTTTTATTTCGAATGTTAGATAAATGAACTCGGGTTGGGTTGAATCGGGTTACGGGTCAACTCGAGTTGGGTCACAATTCGGTTTGGGGGTCCTATCGGGTTCGCGGTTAGCCTTTGGGTCGGGTTCGGTTCATAGTATTCGGGTTGTACCAGTTATCGGTTTATCATTGGGTCAACTCAGGTCAGTTTCAATTCATCAAAAGTTCGGGTTCTATCGGGTTAGGTTTCGGGTGGGTCGCATCGGTTTCGTGGGTCGGGTCAGCTTTTGCCAGCTTTGTCTCAACTCTAAACTCTCAAGAAGTCTAAGTCTTCGTTCTTTTTGGCTGAAATATGGGTGAACTAAATTTTTAAGAACTGAACTAAAAAAGCAAAATTTGGCTAAATTGTCTACGTTGTATCCACCTGTTTTTTTTTGTTTTCTATCATCTATCCCCTATTTTCTAAACCCCACTAATACACCTGTAGTTGATTAATTTCATGAAACGTGACCTAATCACAATTACTCGTCTAATGTTAGGTTAATTTGATGACATGACAATGTCTAAGCTATGACATGACTAGTTTTGACAAACTTTACTTGTTTTTATTAGAGATATATTAGGACTCTTATTAATATTATATTAGGAAATAATATTACTCTCTCCCTTTCAATGAATTGTTTGACTTTGTTTTTGACATCAAGGGGAAGAGAACCAATGGGGATGTGACATGTGGAGCCAAAGGTCAAATTACATATAAAAAGTATTCCTAAAATAGAAAGACAAACAATTCATTGAGACGCCCCAATATGGAATATGCAAACAATTCATTGGGATGGAAGGAGTATAGATTAGAAAATAGAATGTTTAGGTAGAATATTATGAGTATCGTAATATTCTATATAATATACGGAGTAATAAATTAGGTAGAGGTGTAAACGAGCTGAGTCGAGCAGGCCTGAACAACATAGATACGTTGAAATGTTTGTATAAGTTGTCAATTGTACGCCGATGAATATAGTTATACTAAAAGAGAGATTGTACAGAAAATAAACTCTCGTAAGTTTGACAATGTCACATACATACTCCCTCCGAGATGCTATGTTCTTCCCTTTCTTTTTCTGGTTGGAAGGAACATTTAATGACCCGGAAAAGAAAGATGATGATATATAAATGTGAGGACAAATGTGACTACTTACTGGTAGCCTAGAAAGGACAAAGGGAAGAAGATCAAACTCCGCCCCAAGCGTAAGTAGAGAACATCACATAAACTCGGAGGTAGTAAGTTGATTTAATACCATTGTATCATTGTTCAATTTTTTTATTTTGGATCATAGATATCTACAATTTGTTCGGTTTACTTGGGCTTTCCACCGAAGTAGACACGATTTTAAAAATGTTGAATACGAATTGGTTGTCTAACCCAAAATATGGTGAATAAAATATGCGGGCAAAAACACAACAATTTTAATCGTGCACTAAATTGATTGAGTACAACTATTTTATGTGGGCTAACCCAACAAAATCATCCAAACAATTTTTTTGTCCCAACAATTAACTGTTTGGGCTTACCAACTACAACCCAAACTTTTTTCCACAGCCCAAACATTTGGATTTGGTTTTTATTAATACTACGGGTGAGTAAGGTTCGTAAACGAAAATCTCGACATCCAAAAATGAATTGTATAAGACTGACAGAAGTTTGCTTAATTGATGATCTACGCAAATAAGTAATTAACGCATTACTGGAAAAATAATTTGGTATTGACATTGAAAATGGACAATACAAATAGCAACATGTGTTCTTTTGTGTATGGTTTGGTTTGTAAATTGATTTGATTAGTATATAACATTAATTAAAAGAAATAATTGTGTCTCCACTATTAGCATGCAAAAACAGTCAACAAAGAGTTGTAGAACATCAAGAGGTTTATTTTAACTTATCACTAGTATAATACCCGTGACACGTCACGAGATTGGGAAGGACACGTGGTAAGACGAAAAAGGGACAACAGATTGTAGAAAATCGTAGACGAAGTAGTGACGTACATTATTTGTTGACACATTAAATCATAATTCTTTTTCAGCCATGTACACTAATCGTAAAGAACGTCGAGATGAGATATATGACCGAGTACTGTATTATATATCTCAAAATTAGACATGAATTACCCTTGACACGAAAATGTTAGGTCTACAAAACCCAACACCCAGCCATCACATTGAGGAATATTTCCTCTATCAGTCTACATTGGACTACAGGGCTGGAATACATCGGTCAAACGAACAATGTCGACTTACACACATTTTCGACTGAGAATTAATTGAAACTGGCGCAATTAGGGAAGAAGATCTGGAATAGATTGCATCGTGAGAAGGTAATTTACATTTCGACCATATTCTCTAGCAGCAATATGCATTGATGTAGATAGCTTGCTTGCACTACTAACCTTCACACAACACTTCGTCACATTGTTGTATTTAGATTTGACAATTGAGTACACTTTTCTTCAAATCTGCAAGCAATTGGGTTTTCACTTTCACTGTTTGTAGATGGATTGATTAACATTTGTCAAGCATAGATAATCGTGGGATATGCATATCAAATGTTTAGACTATATAAATCTGGCTTGAGAAGCACACAGCAACTAAGCAAAACATCTACACATAAAAACTTCTAATAAGGAAAAATGCCTACTGCATATTCCTACCCTCCCATGGTTATAATCCACAATCTTCCGTATGAAACGCAGTGCAATAGAGTGACTGGAAGAAGTTTCAGTTCCCTCCGTGATCATTTGATCAGCCTTGGCTACCCCATTACACAGGAGCGACCTATTTGGAATGGTGAAATAGACTGCTTTATGAGAGCAGTGGTGATGGAGTTTGAGTCTGGCATGGACAGGTACAGGCAGGCCTTCAAGCTTCAGCGAGCGTTTGAGAGGGCTGGTAAAGGGAAGGCAGACTACGAAAGACAACTGTATTCGACAGCGGGGCCGCACGCATGGGTTGTAACTGCAGATGACTACGTCTACACGAAAGAGAAAACGTTTTACTCGTTGGTACCAAATGATCTCATAGTTGGTGGATACTTTGACACAGACAACGATACAGTGTCGACTTATGCATCTGTTATGAGGATGCTTGCAAATATGTACCCAAGGTTCTATAACAAACCTCCTGTGGAAGGAACATCTAGTAACTTTTGATTTACGACTGCATGAAGGACTTACCGAAGATTTGTATTTGTATATATGTGTATGTTTTTAATTTTCACGTGTATCATCTGTGTGGATTGTTGTCGGATGTAACGAATTATTAATAATCCTTAGTACTTCCAGCGTATGTACCCTCGAAGATTTTCTGGGTGTAGTTTATTATGATTATGTTGTAATGTGACCACGTAATGTTATCGGAATGCAATCAAATGTTTACGTCTTATGTAATCCCAAATGGTCTACGGCATGATTCCGTTATATGCCACTTCTAAATGCAATTAATTTATACTATTACTTATCGTAACCAAGCGGTGAATATCAATGACTAACGATTGCTTAACGAAACCAGTACTTCAGCTATTTACACCTAAAGGAAACTTACTCTCCTTTACTTGTTTGAATTGCTTGGCACGGGTGAAGAAGTAGAACTCACCTACACAGTGGGTATTGCACATGAATACTGACACTTTGATTGAGTAGTCAATCATCCAATAGTGTCATGTAACACTTAAGCAGCTAATAAGAATAGGGAATCTTGGTAGATAGGGAAGAACAAATGGGGAAGAGTGCACATTGGAAAGGTAATATGGTTTTGCTCAATGTTTTCTTGCAGAGAGAAGACTGGTTTTGATTGCTTGGTTGACATGGTAACTCTCCCCAAACACTTGTCGAGCATCTGGGCTTGGGATTTGACCATTGCAAACCAAATTTTTTCATATTTAAAATCAATTATAGTTCACTTTTACTGTTTTTGAATGGGTTAGAGTTCACATGTTGCTCATAGGGTAGATTTTGACACTATATATAGGAAGTGTGCTTGAAGCAGCACATAAGCATAACCTTCATAAAAGAAAAAGTTCTGAAACGCCAAAATGCCTAACAACTGCTTTTACCCTCCCATGGTCATAGTGAAAAACCTACCCTATGAAACAAATGGCAACTTGGTTACGGGAAGGAGTTTTAGTTCCCTACGTGATGAGTTCAGGAGCCTAGGATATCTTGTGAGGCAACACAGGCCAATATACAATGGCCGCACCACATGTTTCATGAGGTCAGTTGTGCTTGAGTTTGAGAGTGGCATGGAGACCTACAGGCAGGCTTTCAAACTGCAGTGCGCGTTCGAGAGGGCCGGAAAGGGGAAGAAAAACTATGAGACCCAGACTCATTCGACAGCGGGTCCGCATGCCTGGGTGCTAACTGAAGATGATACTGATTACGTAAGATACGGAACAGATTTCAGAATGGTTCCTGACGATGTCGTTGCGGGCGGTTACTCTGACAACGACAGTGATCCAGTATCGACCTATGTGTCTGTGATGAACCTACTCGCCAGTCAGTACCCAAGGTTCTATAGAAGGAATGCCTAGAACGTCAGTCAGTATCCAATGTTGCAGAAATGGTGGTCCATGTTTGTGGTTCGTTGCAGAATTCGGTGATCCTCGCTCAGAAAATATCTAAATATATATATATATATATATATATATATGTATGTATGAAGTGTGTCTTTATCTTTCGTGCTAAAGCTCCAGGTTTGTAGTAAGTTAGTTGTCGTGGTGGTTGTCGGTCGTAAAAAATAAGTAATAGGTGTCATCACCTGTGGTCCATATAGATGGGCAAATTTTCATGGTGTAGTATATTACACCATACAATATGTATGCAACCTAATCGTAATGCTGGTAACTGATTTAAGATAAAATGATCCAACCCTATCTAAGTCGAAGCTTCTTTTCATTCAATTTCCTTGTCCTTCGTATATATGACAACAGAAATAATATTCTTACGTAACTTCGGAAACAGATGCTGAGTAATAATGTATTTGTATGGTACGATGGAATTTATGTCTAAGAGCAGATTTCTGAGGCGGGGGCTGCTATTCATGAAATAAACGGGGATGTAATGTTATAAAACTGGGCTGAGGAATGGAATACAGAAGTGCGCTCCTGGAGTAATATATACGCGAGACAGACTGTTGTACATGGAAAACAATGTTGCTGCAAAGTACTGCACCCATATCAAAATTTGGGAAAATTAGAGCAGGATATAAATGACAATAGAGTACTTACAATCTGAAATATTAGGGGAGATAAAAACGGCTATATACTGTTATACGTATGCTGTAATGTAACAATGGAATGTTATCGGTATGGAACTTAAGGCTGCCAGCTGCAATTGAACAACGGGGTCAAATGCTGTGATAGATCTTCAATGAAGGATTTGAGATTCAAGAAGTGTGATTTCAGTCACACTTCTTTGCACTGCAATAGTGTGTCGAAGCAACTGTCTATAAGGTGCATTAGATGAAAATGTAAATATTGCCGTAAAAAATCAAATAGGGATTAAGATAATAATATCAAGTTTCACAGCATATCAATGATGCTAAAGTTGTCCACTGTTACATTTTTCCTAACAATGTCAATGAATATCTAACGCAACATGGAGAATACTTCTTTGAAGACAACGTTCGTCGTCGCATCTGTGTCGAAGCAGTCTTCATCAAGTATGAGGACTTTCAGTCCACTCTTAGTTGTAACCCTGGAGAAGGCTACATAAAGTTGGCCATGAGTGAATACAGGTTTGGGGAGGAAAAGACCAACGTTAGAGAGTGACTGTCCTTGACTCTTGTTTATGGTCATTGCGAAGCAAACAAAAATTGGGAATTGTCTCCGTTCGAAACGAACTGGGAACTTGTTCTCGTCGGAAGGTGAAAGCTTTATGCGTGGAATGTAAACCTGGGATCCTTTTCTGCAGCCTGAAATAATTGTAGCTTCCAACACACGTTCTCCAAGCCTCGATATGAGCAACTGTGTTCCATTACAAAGACCGTTCGCCTGGTCAATATTTCTAAGAAGCATTACCATTGCACCAACTTTAAGGGTAAGTGCGTGATTTGGCAGACCTGAACATTGGATTGAATTGAGGAACTCCGTAGAGTACAAATCTTTAATGACGCGGCTTGTTTCATCGACACTAATCTCGTCTGCACTAAGATAGACAGCCTCCTCCCCTGGCATAAGTGACAGAACATACTGATTAACTTTTTCGACCTCGTCGTGGGTTAGTGCGAGGACAGCTCTCTCCTGCAGATATTGCGTATTGTCGAGGTTTGCAAGAAGACCAGGATAAGTACTTCTAACAATTGATGCTACTGGATCAGGACCCGGCTCAATGAGAACATCTTCCGGTAGTTGTACAGTGGCTGTCCCGTCGTTTGGACCACCTGCTCGACCATCTCCAATGTTGAGTAGCCAATCAGAAAACCGCCCTATCTCAACCGCATTTGCCCCTACTCGACCAGTTCGTAACCTCATGTTCTGCGTAAGTTCCAAGACCTGCAGTACGGAGTTAGGAGAGTATGGGAAATATGAACTTAACAACGGTACTGTAGTTAACAGACATTTATACCTTGCAGTCCCTCCATATAGGTGAGGAACATATCGTTGCGTGGACAATATCTTGCCTACTGCCTTTCGGCACGACAGGTAATATCTGCCTGAAGTCTCCTCCTAAAACGACGACCTTCCCACCAAAAGGCTTATCTGCTAGATCGATGTGGACGATTCTCATTATATCCCTCAGACTCCGGTCAAGTGCCTCGAAACAGTATCGGCTTACCATTGGTGCTTCATCCCAAATAATTAGTTTCGTTTTGATGAGTAGCTGGGCAAGATCAGTGCCGGGTTTGATTCCTGAACATGTAGACCTCTCGTCAACGTTAATTGGGATGCTAAACCTTGAGTGTGCCGTCCGGCCTCTAGGAAGTAGAGTTGCAGCGATGCCGCTAGACGCAACTGGTAGGACAATTTCCCCTTTACTTCTCAATGCTGCGCACAGTGTGTTCCAGATAAAGGTCTTACCAGTACCTCTGTAACCATATAAGAAGAAAACAGCTCCTTTGTTATTCTCAACTGCAGCCATAATTTCATTGTACACTGTCCTCTGCTCATCAGTTATGGAGGACATGTATACTTGGTGATCAGAACTCAACTTTGCCCTATCGTAGTTCAGTTCGTCGGATATTAATCTATTGGAGTGGACACAGTTCATGTTGTAGTCCGGCAATGGCATTTCGGAAAATTTGGAAAGTGAACTGCCATTCGCCTGCAGGGACGACTCTATTTCTGCCAAGGCGTAATTTTGTAGTTCGATATCTGTCATCTGCAGATCTGCGTACAAAAGTCAGTAAGATTATAATAAGTAATTTAAGAGAGAATAAGTAAATGGAGTATGTGGAAGGATATTGACATACCAAAGTTTAGCAGCTCTCTCCTTCGTCGGTGTAGAATATCGTCACATAGATGGTTCCACGTTTGCTCCCATACGTACTCTGGTTTTACCAGGCTGCCGGATAGAAGCAAGGTTGCGAACAAATTACGCAAATATGTTCCTGACCCCCAATCACTTGCCTCAATTATTGCGTCGATGTATTCCTTATCATCACCAAGCAACCCTAGAGCGTAACATGCGTCTTTGAATGTATCGTGGACAGTGCCGTTGACTGTACGTATATCCTCATAACTGGTTGGGCCTTTCACGAAATTAAGGAGAGTTCTCATGTAGTACTGCTCGCCTCCAGTAGGTGGCATGTGGTACATTCTCCCTAAACTGAAACCTTGTTTCCGAGGAGCCCAACATTTGTCTTTCTGATGCCAAACGTACTTTGTCGGGAACTCGGCGTAAGTCAGATCCCTGGATTCTTCATGGTCAGCATTGTAAGCCAACCATGCGGTGAATTTCGTCCTACCTCCACTTGAGCGCGCAAGGATATCTTCAATAGGATCGTCCTCATTGTATACGACATTCTGTTCATTAGGGAGATAGTAGTCCAATCGAAGAACGGGTGGGGTCCTGTAATGAATATCGGATGCAAAAATACGCCAGGTTGCCTCGCACGGTGAAATATATCGGCAGTCGTAGTACTCCTGGATTTGATCAATTTCATCAGGGTTCGTCCTCGTCGCAGCCCCAGCGGTGACTCGGTCGTACCCCTTGTTAATATACTTGAATAAATATTTAATGGACCGGGCTTGATTACACCACTCGACGTTTATGTGAGCACGGTACCTCTCCAACAAATCGGGATTGTAAGGAACGACAAAACCATTATGCACGGGGACCCCCGATTTCTGAATAGTGCTGCCATTGTCTCTCCTCCTGTACATAGGATAACCGTCACCATCAACTGTGGTCCTTTCTGAAAAGGTCTTGGGGAACCTTTTGGTGCACACACCGTCAACCATGCAAGGAGACTTCGGATTTGCAAGACCACACGGACCGTGAATCATTAAGTCACAAACGGCTTGATGCAGGGTCGGATTATCCAATGGATCTGGTATTTCCGCGGATATTATACTATCAACATCGC
This sequence comes from Agrostemma githago, assembly GCA_958450325.1. Taxonomy (NCBI): domain Eukaryota; kingdom Viridiplantae; phylum Streptophyta; class Magnoliopsida; order Caryophyllales; family Caryophyllaceae; genus Agrostemma; species Agrostemma githago. The sequence continues at coordinate 7,948,507 of OY288256.1, read as the reverse complement.
TTGCATCTGGGAATTTGTCCTCACGTTGGAGGAAAAGGAGGATGTGAGCATGAGGAAGACCACGTTTCTGAAACTCGATAGTATAAACAACTGCAAGAAGAACGTGGATACGTATTTTAGATATACATACTACATATCGAAATAGTACAGTAACTTACGATATACCGGGGAAGGGGGAAAGTGAATATAATACCTGCTTTTGTTCTGCCGAAAATGTGGTTCTCCTTAAAATCCCTCATTAGTATATCAAGTTTCTGCTTGAATACACGTGCTACTATGTCGGGCCTGTCTTCAGCTTTCAGGCCACGTTTAGATACGAAACGTTCAATTTCGGGCCACTTATGATTGCAAGTGAAAGTGATGAATAAGTCGGGATAACCGCACCACTTGCAAATCGTCATCGTATCCTGGTAGTTCTCCCTCATATATCCTTTCCCGCCGACAAAGCTAGAAGGAACAATGTATTTCACTCCAACAGATGACGAATCGGTTTCACCATTGGACACTGCAGCGGACAACTGTTTGTAGTTCTCAGAGCGTAAGCTAGGCTGATTGTATCGAAGAAACTTCAGTCGTTGGGCTTCAATCATTGTGTACCCATCGACAATTATTTGTTGAAGTAGTCTACCGCCTCGGAGCAACGTGTCAGGCTCGACCTCTGCTGGTCGATCCTGCAAACGGAACGCGAACCATTCCCTTAGTGTGAGTTTATTGCGTGCAGTTTCTGGATTCGAGCTTGAGTCAACAGAGTCCTGACAGTGGCTGATCCCGAGGCGAAATCCATCCTCACCTCGTGGAATGAAGAGAGGATACTGAAGAGCCAGGTAAGACGGATGCAATTCTGATATACGCTGAAGCTGTCCACTTTTTTCTTCAACGACAATGTCCCTATTGTCTACAATGTCTTCAACGTCACCAACTATGAGCGCTGCAACTTCTGACACGTTAGGCAAATTGTAAATTCTGCCATCGGTATTTCTTCCATGAATAAGACGCAATCGGACCTCACACCTGTCATCCGAGTTCAAAATGCTGTCTCTCGCCATTCGGAATGACTTTGCCAACGGATTGTAGTCATCAATCATAGCCTTAATTTCCGACATTAGGCCGTCATCGAACTTGTCAAACGTCTGTGACTTCCCCCTAAAAACGTTGAAACCCAAAAAAAACGTTCAAAAAATAACACCCTCGTAGTGTATAGTAGTACGCAGCAAACAATGTATGAGTCAATAACGTAGTGATTTAATGATGGCAACTTACATAAGGGCTCTCTTCCTGTTATTAATTTCGTCCTCGGTGTCAAATATATAGAGTTGACAGAACTTCGGTGGTTGATCATCCACTGGAAGTAGACTTCCAATCATATGCGAATTCTGTCCACCTATCCTATAGGTGTATGGTCCTCTACCATTATTTACTGAGTGATCAATCTTACCGCCACTTGACGTGAAACCGTGCATCGAGTTATAGCACCTGATATTACCCCTAAAATGACCGCTTTTTGGGTGCACATCGTGGAGGATATCAGACAACAGCGGTGGGGGTTCAGTTAAGTATGGTAGCACGACAATACCGTCTCTACAGCACATGTTGAAAGTAGGCACCAACGGCCTTCGATCCATTCTATCTCTCTCACCGTACCACATCAGTGCAGCGCATCTTTGGCACCTGTACTCTGGATCCCCGATATCGTCGTAGCCTATCCACCCTGAAAATAAAATAACGACCACTCGTACATCCCACTGCGTAATAGTTTCAGCTTACGCGTTAAAAAAAAAACATGAAGCAAACCTGTTTCCTCAGTTGGGTCATCATCTTCGTGATGTTCTTCACTAACTTCTCCAAATATGTCGCGGGCTAAACTATGAATTATTACATCGTTATGTGTGGAGGAGTTGAAGTGTTTGTTGGATCTCAGTCTTCTGGGTGTGGATCCGTCTCTAGCTGCAGCCTCACGAATGTCTTCCACGACACGGTCGACAACAGCTGCAATTACCGAGGCACGGAGTACATATAATTCAACATGATTTGTATACACAATTATTTACTATGCACGTGATGCAATCCGTAAAGTAACAAAAACCTGTAGTAAGATCGTCGATCCGCTTGTCGGGAGTGCTGTGGACAGTCGATTCAATTAATTTCTCTGCTCTCCTAGCCGATATTTTCACCATGTTTCTTCGCCTTGCAAGTTTCGTACGCCAATCCATATATGGGTCATTATCAGTGTACATTGATTGTTCGAACGATTTATGTCCATTCCTCCTATCCGTCAATATGTGTTTGCGATCAAGGCGCGATTGTTTGGCAAGCAGGTATGTTATTAAATGTCTTTCAAGATCAGCCGCTGGTTTTACACAGGGAACAAAATAATTGAAATTCACGCAACGGTGTATTCATTTTAGTAAATTGGCGGGGGGGACAGACAGGTGACCATTATAGGACAGGAAAACATACCGTCACGAAGGTGTTCTACTGGTGTGTGGTCATCAGCTCCAAGACTGAAGTCACCATTGTTCACTGTCACAGCTGCAAGATAATTTGGGTGTACACATTGAGCGTTAAGTGAACATGGAACCTTTTCTCCAAATTCAGAAACGCAAAGATTGTTTCCAACAGAAAACGGAAAAAATGTCACCAGATACAGCGCTCTGACTGATCTCTAAAAATTCATCAACCTCACTTCTTCGAGAGGCATAGTTGGGCGGATTACCATCGTTATCATGATGTGTGAAAATCTCCTTCCCTGTTGTTTGACGGAAACAGTAGAACAAACTCAGTCTTAAATTAGGAGTGCTTAACTTACACTGTATTGTAATCAGGCGCTCCAATAAACTGAACATTATATTAGCATTCGATACCTTTTCCCTTCGAAAAGGAATTGCAATTATCAAGCGGTGCTCCAATGCCAATACGCTCGGAGATAACTGTTGTGTGCTAAATTTAGACCGTTTTTCCCTCCATTTAGACCCGTTTTTCCCTCGTTTTGCGAGTTTTGAGTGCGATTATCGCCATATTTTGCGTACTTCTCGCATTAGCGTCTCTCTTGTGCGTTTTACGTGTTTATGGTAGTTTTTCTATCATTTTGATAGGATTTGGCGCCGAAATCATGATTGAGCTTCCACGAGCACAAGAGAAAGGAAAACCGTCCAAAGAGCAAAGCACACAACTTAAAGTTTAAAGCCATCCGATCGAACAAACGAAGAATGAGACAAGACTCGAGGCCAGAAAAATGACCGGGCGAAATTTCACCCGGTGAGACACCACCGGGCGAAATTTCACCCGACGGAAAAAAGTGCCTCCCGAAGATTTTCCGAGCTCCCCACCGGGCGAAACTGACCGGGCGAAATTTCGCCCACCGGGTGAAATTTCGCCCGATGGTGAAGACGTGCCGAAAACGCGAAAAATCGAAGAAAATCTCACCGGGCGAAATTTCACCCGGTGAGAATTACTGACATGTCCGCGGGGCGAAATTCCACCCCATGAAGAAGCAAAGGGAGATTGTCCCACTAATGGAGCAAAAAGATGGATTTGGGCTTTAGGTTAAGGATCCATTAAGAGAATTACTATATATATGTTACCCTAATGCATTGCCTAACTCACCTCTCCATTGTGCTAAGGAGGGAGGACATTACACCACTCCACCATCTTATTACACCATCAATTAGTAGTAGTAGTAGTAGTAAAAATCCTACAAAATTCCTAGTAGTTTATATAGTAATTAGTAGTAGATCTACACAATTCTCATCAACAATTGTTAGATCTCAAGTTTGTAGAAGATTATTCAAGGTTTTATTGAAGATTTGTGGGTTTATTGGGGGATTAGTGACAAATTCTCCATTTTATTCATCAAAGATTCAATCTTTATCTATGATAACTTCTTATTTCTTTTAGATCTTCATAGTTGGTACAATTCTCTTCCACTCTCTAATCTCTATTTAGTTTTTTTGTGTTATTTTCTCATCATCATCTTTTTTTAATCTTATTAATTTGCATGTTTTGATGATTTCCATAATGTTGTGTGAGTAGATTTCTTGTTGGGGAGTTTAGGGATGAGGGCTTGGTTTATTTGAATATAGGGATGTTGGTGGGTTGCTTGCATGTTGGTTTATCTTATTTATGGTGTCATGTCATTGATGTTTTAGTCCGGCCAACTAGATCGACCTTGACTAATTTCTATCAATATGAGGAAACTCGGGGTAGGAATTACCATGACTAGGAACTCACCCTCATTCACCGCGAAAGCGGGTTTTTAGGCGAGTCGACCGACATTGTGACAAAAACTCGATCCCGACCTTCTTAGACCCCAAGCATCGAATCCCGACTTCTCCCTAACGCCTTTCCTTAAATTGATTACCTCCAAAACCATCAACGCGCTAATCTCTTTAGTATAGACTCGACCTCGAAACGAAAAAACCCCCTCTCTAAGACATCGAACACGATACTTTAAACCTCACGACAATACACCGTTCCCTGTGGACCGACCTCGACTTACCACGATTACTTGTTTGTTTTTGTGATAATTCCGAGTCTATAAATATCGTTTGATCCCCCGTCCTTCGTTAAAACGACCGAACCGATTGGGAGGCGATCAAAATGGCGCCGTTGCCGGGGAGCGGCTAATTGTTGTGTTTTTAATTGTTGTGTTTGATTCTTTTCTCGTCTCTCTTTTCCCTAGTGCCGCGAGGTGCTAGGAGTCTCACCGTTTAATTGAGTTTTATGCCCAGGAACACGTCATCGCCCTTGTGGTTCGATCCGGAACCGGAAAGGACTTTTAGAGCATTGCGTTTTCGAGGAAATAACTCAACCACCATCATTCCACATCCTTCATTATCACCTCCTAATCTTAACCCCATCCTTCCACATTCACCTTCTACACCTTCTACATCACATAATCCCACTCCAAACAATCCTCCTACTTCACAAAATTCACCACCACCACCACAATCACCGAAAACACCACCACCAATCCCATCCCCTCCAAATCCTCCAAATTCTCCAAACCCTCCAAATTCTCCAATTTCAAATCCACCATCACCACCAATCCAACCAATGCGACTCTAGGCTCGCATTCTCAACTCACACATGAAGAAACACCATCTCCCGTCGATTTCGGAGAGATTCCCGAGAATTACGAATTGAAAGCTTCTTTAACCAATGCGGTCCAACAAGATACATTTCACGGTTTTTCTCAAGAAGATGCTCAAGAGCACATCGCTTCATTCAAAGAAAAATTAGTAGGAGCACGTCTCAATGGGTTAACTTCATGCCAATTGCATCGTTTATTATTTCCGAAGACCCTAAGAGATGGAGCTCGTAGATGGCTTCAAGGTCATCCCGCTAATACATTTACAACATGGGCTCAACTATCTAATGCCTTCTTGGAGAAATATTTTCCGCCGTCAAAGACTAACCAATACCGCATGGAGATACAAACCTTTAAGCAATATGAATTTGAAAGCCTAAGCGAGGCTTGGGAAAGATTTAGAGACTTGTTGCGCAAATGTCCACACCATGGAATACCCGATTGGCTAACTACCCAAACGTTTTACAACACCCTTTCATCGAGAACCAAGGAAAACCTCAATTCGGCCGCCGGAGGAGACTTCTCTTCTCTCACCGATGAGGCATCTAAAAATCTTATTGAGAAGATGGCAAGGAGTGATTCAAGAATGGGTCAATCGAGGGATTCTAGAAAGAAAATTGAAGTGAAATCATCTATGAGTTCTAACGAATTGAAACTCCAAACGGAACTTGAAGAATTGAAAAGGAGAATGGATGCCATGAATTCTAAGCCCACTCCTAGAGGTATTTACCAAATTCAAGGGAGTGTTCCTCCAAGGCAACCATCTCCTCCAAAGCTTTTAACATGGGAAGTTCAATGTGATCATTGTGGCAATTATGGCCACGACTCTAGCTCTTGCATTCCTAATGAAGAAGTCTATGTTGAAGAGCCAAATGAAGTTCAAGCTATACAAGTATATAGGCAAAGACCTCAATTTGATCCTTTTTCTAATACTTACAACGCCGGCACAAGGTTTCATCCTAATTTCTCTTATGGAAATCAAAATGTTCAAAACCCGATGCCGCGCGCCCAAGGGAGTCAAATGAGGCCATTCAATCAAAGTAAACAAAGGACTTTTAACCAAGGACCTCCAAAGATGCCCCCATATATGCCTCCTCATCAAAGGAGTAACTTCAATCAACAAGGTAGCAACTTCCATGTTCCTAACAACTACAACAATTACCAAAATCAACATGGTAATCACTTTAATCATGGATACAATCAAGGGTTCCAAGGAAATTCTCATGGTAACCAAGGTTACAATCAACAATCATTCAATCAACCCTCTCAACCTTATGGCCAATCAAACAATTCTCAATTTGGTCAAGGAGGCCCCTCATGGGAGAACTATAATGATTTGCAAAGGACCGTTGGCCAACTATGGAATGAACATCAAGATACTAAGGCAAGGCTAAAAGTTTGGGAATCACAAGAAGCAACAAAAGCCTTAGCCGCACCAATTCACCACCCCATGGTTTGCCCGGTCAACCTCAAAACCCAAGAGATCCTTCACACCAAGCAAATGCCGTAACTTTGAGAGGTGGCAAAGAACTTGAGGACCCATATAAGAATTTGAACTTGAACACCAAGACTACCCCATCCAAGGTTAATCAACCAAGTGAATCACAAGAATCATCTCCTTCTTCCCCCAAACAAAACCGGGGAATACAAGCAGAGTTTGATATTCTTCAAAATGCGGAGAATGAATTAAGAGAACAAAGAAAGAAGAAAGAGCAAATGGAAGTCAAAGAAGCCAAAAGAAAAGAGGCGGAGCGATTAGCCGAAGAAGAAGAAGAATCCAATGTTCCACCGCCTCCCACTTTTGTTCCTCCATTGCCTTTTCCCGAGCGAGCTAAGCCACACAAAGAGAATGCTCAATTTAGCCGTTTCGTGGATATGTTGAAGAAAGTAGAGGTAGCTTTACCTTTCACCGAGGTAATTTCTCAAATGCCCCTCTATTCTAAGTTTTTGAAAGATGTCTTGACTAAAAAGAGAACAATAGAAGACAAAGAGTGTGTCTCTCTCACGGGTCATTGTAGTGCCATTCTTATGAACGAAATGCCAAAGAAACTAGATGATCCCGGTAGTTTTTCCATCCCTTGTCGGGTAGGAAATGTTGTTGTTAATCAAGCTTTATGCGACCTAGGGGCTAGTGTTAGCTTATTACCCTATTCCATTGCTAAGAGACTTAGTGTGGGGGATATGAGACCCACTAGCATGTCAATTCAACTTGCGGATAGGTCCGTCAAGTACCCACTTGGCATACTTGAGGATGTACCTGTTCAAGTTGGTAAGTTCTTCATCCCCTCCGACTTTGTTGTCATGGATATGCCCGAAGACACTATTACCCCCATTATCTTAGGTCGACCTTTTATGGCTACCGGTGGCACTATAGTTGATGTTAAGAATGGAAAATTGTCATTTAACATAGGGAACGATTCGGTAGAATTTTCCCTTCCTCAAGCTCTTAAACAACCAATGATTGAACAAATGAATTTCATTGAAGTTATTGATAGTTTGGTTGAGTATAGCTTGATAGATGATGATAAGCAAGAAGATGAACCATTTGACTCTCCACCTCTTGAAGAAGAATGTTTGCATGATGAAAAGGTAGAACCACTACCGGTGGGTAAGAGTATGGTATCTTCTCCTCCTAATCTTGAACTTAAACCACTCCCCTCTTCCCTCAAATATGTTTTTCTTGAAGGGACTAATTATCCCGTTATCGTCAATGCTACCCTTGATGGACCTCAATTGGAAAAACTCTTAATTGTTTTGAGAAAGCACAAAAAGGCCATCGGGTATAGCATTGCCGACCTCCAAGGCATAAGCCCAAACGTTTGCATGCATAGGATCATCCTTGATGATGACCACCGTCCTTCGGTGGAGGGTCAACGTAGGTTGAACCCCACCATGAAAGAGGTTGTCATGAAGGAAGTCCTCAAGTTGTATGAGGCTAACATTATATACCCGATAACCGGAAGTAAATGGGTTAGCCCCGTACAAGTTGTGCCGAAAAAAGGAGGAATGACGGTTGTTAAAGGAGAAAAGGGTGAGTCAATATCTACTAGGACTATTACCGGTTGGCGCATGTGCATAGACTATCGTAAATTGAACATGGCCACCATAAAAGATCATTTTCCCCTTCCCTTTATTGATCAAATGCTTGAAAGATTGGTGCATCATTCTTATTTTTGTTTCCTCGATGGTCATTCCGGATTTCTTCAAATCCCTATTCATCCCGATGACCAAGAGAAGACCACTTTTACATGTCCCTATGGCACCTATGCTTATAGAAGGATGCCATTTGGATTGTGTAATGCGCCGGGAACGTTTCAAAGATGTATGATGGCTATTTTCTCCGATTTTATTGAAAAATCTATGGAAGTTTTTATGGATGACTTTAGTGTCCATGGTACATCTTTTGATTCTTGTCTTGAAAATCTTGATCAAGTGTTAGCTCGATGTGAAGAGTATAGACTTGTTTTAAATTGGGAAAAGTGTCATTTTATGGTTGAACAAGGTGTTGTCCTAGGTCATATTGTTTCTAATAGAGGAGTTGAAGTCGATAAGGCGAAAGTCTCCGTGATTGAGAACTTGCCACCACCGACAAATGTCAAAGGAATGAGGAGTTTTCTAGGTCACGCCGGTTTTTATAGACGATTTATTAAAGACTTTTCTAAGATTGCTAAGCCTTTGACTTCTTTGCTTATGAAAGATGCCCCTTTTGTTTTTGATGACTCTTGTCTTGAGGCCTTTTGTAGGATAAAGACCGCTCTCACTACCACACCGATTATCAAAGCTCCCGATTGGAATCTTCCATTTGAAATCATGTGCGATGCATCCGATTTTGCCGTTGGTGCCGTTCTAGGTCAACGAGTTGATAAGAAGCTACATGTGATTTATTATGCAAGCAAGACCCTAGATGAAGCCCAATCGAGGTACACCACAACCGAAAAAGAGATGCTTGCCGTTGTCTATGCCATGGAGAAATTTCGAAACTATGTTACCGGCTCCAAGGTCATTATTCATACCGATCATGCGGCGATTCGTTACATCATGTCCAAAAAGGAGACAAAGTCCCGACTCTTTCGATGGGTGCTCCTTTTGCAAGAATTCGACATTGAGATTAAAGACAAAGCCGGATCGGAGAACTTGGTAGCGGATCATCTTAGTAGATTAATGGTAAGTAAAGAGAGCAATGAAGAAGATGGTATCCCCATCAATGAAGCTATGAGAGATGAGGCCTTGATGGCCGTTGAAACTATTACACCTTGGTATGCCGATATCGTCAATTTCTTAGTATCTCAATTTATTCCGGACGATTATTCCAAACAAGAGAGGAAGAAACTACGTTATGAAGCCCGACGCTATTATTGGGACGAGCCTTATTTATTTCGCCGATGTATAGATGGAATTTACCGACGATGTGTCACGGCCGAAGAAGGATATAATATAGTGAAACACCTTCACTCGACATCTTATGGTGGACACTTGGCCAATCAAAAGACGATTGCCAAGGTTCTCCAAAGCGGGTTTTGGTGGCCTTCTATGTTCAAAGACATCCGAGCTTTCATTCTCACATGCGATGCATGCCAACGAAGCGGCAATATTACAAGAAAAAATGAGATGCCCCTTCAACCTATCTTGGAGATTGAATTGTTCGATGTTTGGGGTATTGATTTCATGGGTCCGTTCACACCCTCTTTTGGTAACAAGTACATTCTAGTCGCGGTTGATTATGTCTCAAAATGGATCGAGGCCGTAGCTTCTCCCACCAATGACTCCAAGGTTGTAATCAAGCTTTTCAAAAATATAATTTTCCCGAGATTCGGTATGCCTAGAGCCATAATTAGTGATGGAGGCTCTCATTTTAGGAAAGATACCTTTGAACACCTTCTTAGGAAGTACGGTATCACCCACAAAATGTCCTTAGCCCTACCACCCTCAATCAAATAGGCAAGCCGAGATCTCCAACCGAAAAATCAAGGGAATTTTAGAGAAAGTTGTTAATACACACCGAAAGGATTGGTCATTGAAATTAAATGACGCCCTTTGGGCTTTGAGGACGGCTTACAAAGCGCCGATTGGAACCACTCCTTATCGTCTTGTGTATGGTAAAGCTTGTCATTTACCGGTGGAATTAGAACACAAAGCCAAATGGGCAATCAAAGAGCTAAACTTCGATGAGAGTGTTGTAGGAAATAATCGCCTTCTCCAACTACAAGAATTGGAAGAACTAAGACTTGAGGCCTACGAGAACTCGAAGATCTACAAAGAACGAACTCGCCAATGGCATGATTCTCGAATTCTTCGTAAGGACTTCTTCGTTGGTGATAAGGTATTACTCTTCAACTCTCGCTTTAAGCTCTTTCCCGGTAAGATGAAATCAAAATGGTCGGGTCCATTTGAAGTGACCGGAGTGCAACCATATGGATCGATAGAGATATTTAGCCCGGAAACCGGGAAGTTTATGGTTAATGGGCAACGTTTGAAGATTTATCATCTCGGTCATATTCGCGAGACCTTTGCTACTATGAAGTTTGGTGAGCTCCCATCGGGGAGCGTTGTTTAACCCTCTCGAAGTTGAAATAGGTTTGGTGGTATCCTCAACAACCACCTTGTATATATGTATCATATTTCTTTAAGTTTATTAGTTTTGTTAGCTTGAGAAGATCGATTGAAAATTGGATTTCATCATGGAGCAAAATTTGGATGAAAATCAAGCTTTGGAGAAGTTATGGAGCTAAATTGAAGACCACAAGCATGTTTGTGGGAATTATTGATTATGTAATGTGAGTCGAGTCATATATTTGAATCTCTAGGTGATTATTGAAGAGCCATGAATTGGCAAGGCGGAAAAACGCAGCAGGAAGACCGCCGGGCGAAACTTCGCCCGGTGAGACTCGACCGGGCGAAATTTCGCCCTACGGAAAAGTTGCCAGAATTGCCGGAACGAAGAAGTTACCACCGGGCGAAATTTCGCCCGGTGAGATTTTGACCGGGTGAAATTTCACCCGGTGGAAAAAGACGGCAAAATTGATTTTCACGACGAAATGTCGTCGGGTGAAATTTCACCCGATGGTACCCGACCGGGCGAAATTTCACCCGGCGGTGTGTCTTGGCCGGATCACCTATTCTCACTTATTTACTCACTACATCTTCACTTTCCCTCCAACAAATTTACCTCAACATAACTTTCCCTCCAATACTTTTACACCAAATTTTTACCACCAACTTTAAACTTTCATTTTCCCTCCTCAAACACCCTTATTTATACCACCTTTTTCACCTCACTCATCATTTCACCCTTCCAACCATCACAAATTCACTACATCACCTTCCATTTCCCATATTCAACCTCCATTCAGAACTCCATTCCATATTTGGGTGAATATTTATTTCGGGTTTTTGAAGAGGAGGAAGCTAAGTTTCGGGATTTTTCTTGCAAATTATTATCATGGAAACAAGGGCTCAAAGAGCGGCACGTAAACAAGGTATGGCCTCGACTTCTAATCCTTCTAAGCATTCATCTTCTAATAAGTCCGCTAGGCCTAAACTTTTACCGTGCCTTGATTCACCACTTGCTCGTATTTTCTCTGAAAAGAACTTTGAGAGTACGAGATGGCCTTGTTTAATCACAATGAAAAATTTAGGAATTAAGAACGATATTATAGAGTTATCGTCTAGAATTGGTACTAGTAAACTACTTGGTTTTGTGCCTTGCACAAACAAAGACTTGACTTGTGAATTTCTAGGTAGTTTTACAGTCGATAACCCGACCGCACCTAAGGAGTTCAAATTTAATTTGTTTGGTAGAAATCACTGTTTAAATATTTCCGACTTTAGCTTAGCTCTAGGGTTGCCCTCATCGGGAACCGGGCTAAGTAGACCCCTAAGTGATTCGCGAAGTAGTGCGATTAGGAGAGACTTGTGGAGGCGCATAGCGCCGGGTCAACGTGATTTCGAACCCAATTCTAGTTTTACCGCTGAAATCCGTAACCCAGCCATTCGTTATTTTGCTGAAATCCTTTCACACTGTCTTTTGCCTTCTACCGAAAATATCATTAACCTCAATGTGTGTGTCTTACAATTGTTATGTGACTCTTTACTCGGTAACCCTTACCCCCTAGACCTACCTATTGTCGTGGCGTTACACTTTCATCAAATTATCATTGACCAACGCCCCTCTGTCGACTGTGGTGGTCTGGTGACCATAATAGCAAGAAATTTGGGTTATTATACCGACCATCTTAAACCACATGACCCCCTTGTCTGGCTGGACGAGGCTTATTTCCCTACGTGGATTTTTAAGGTGCCAGACCATCGCCTCGTTTCTCTTAGCCATGACCGTGCCTTAATTGTCCCCTGCAAAAACCAAACCAATATTTATAACAGTCACAATTGGGACCTACCTCCAGGTCCCTGTGAATACCGACTAAACAACTCGGGGGATGTAGGAGTTTAGGAGTATGCCGGTGAAGGAACTCCCACGGCCTCCTTTGCGTCCAATGACTATTCAAATTAGACCCCCCTACGAGAGTCGGTTGATAATTTGGTTTGTTTGTGTTGTGGGTATATATGTGTGGTTTAGGTCGGTGAGTATTAATCATATTCAATTGTATGAGAACTAATGTTGTTCTTTATTCCCCGTCCCATCAGTTTAATCATTGTGATCATTTTTATCTTGAACAAAATTGCAAGCTGTCCCACCGTCCCATCAAATGTGGCCGTAGCGGCCTTGGTATTGCTCCCGGTCGCTTGGCGACGTGATTACGCCATTGACCCCTTTGAAAAATCCAAATTTTTAAATCAAATCTTTCTCAATTTTCTTAATCCGGGCTAGGTGACGTGACTACACCTATGCCCAATTTTTCACCTTTCATTTTCTTTTATTTTATTTTCATTTTCTTAGCCACTTGGCTAGGGTCTAGGTGATGTGATTGCACCTAGGCCCGCCACTATCTTAATCGTTTTCTTTATTTTCTTTTCATTTTCTTTTTCTCAAATTTTCGAAAAACACAAAAACATTCAAATATTCTCGAAAAAATCCAAAAATATATATAAAAAAAAATTATTATAAAATCCAAAAACATTTGAAAAATCATAAAAATCCAAAAAGATTTTTCTTAATTTTCTTTTCCACTTTTTTCGTTCTTCCCTACTTGTACATTGAGGACAATGTACAGTTTTAGTGTGGGGGAAGAGTTTATTATCTTTTATTTTTCAAAAATCTTTTCAAAAATCCATAAAAATTTGAAAAATTCGAAAAATCAAAAACATTTTCTTTTTCTTTTTCCTTCTTGTTTCTCGTTATGTTTCGTGTCCCGTGTATAGTCTTGTTCTCTACTCTTACAGGTAATCACCACCTTAATAGCGCGAATTGAAGAGATAATGAAAGCACCCGCTTGGTAACTTCCTTCCTTCTTTCTTCTTTAATTTTGTAGAGGAGTTAGGTTGTTGCTATTGGAGGCTCTCGAAGTTGAGCATTTTGGTGTTGTGGTTTATGCTTGAATGTTGATGGAGTATGGAGTTCATGGCTTTACTTGTGTTTTCTTTTACTTGTTTTTCCTTTTCCGTATGTTTTGTTTTTTTTTGTTTTTGTATAGTGTGTCTAGGATTAAACCTTTTCGAAAACCCGATTACAAACTTATTACAAGAGTTTACATTCCATTATAAATAACTCATTGTAGATTTTGGACCTTAGTCTAGTAGAATGACTCTTAGGCAATGAATTTGTTGATCCTTTAGCTTTGAGTCCACCTTTTCTACTAGATGTTTACTTCGGGGTTTGCATTTGACCACCTTGACCACCCATGGAGGAGTTAGGCCTTGGTTCCCGCATCCCGTTTTCTAGGTGACCTTGCTCGAACGACCATTGCACCTTTAGTCCAAATCTTTTCCGCCTTTTGTGGGTTATCCGGAATGGCGCGCGTTCTCGATTACCTATTTTTCCTCCACCTATACATCATCACAATAAGTTTACAAAAATAACCTCCAAGCTTGGTTACAAACCACATCAAAGAGCCAAAAAAGGGCAAAACCAAAGCAAGAGAAAAAGGGCACAAAAATATGAAAAAAACAAGAAAACAAAGGAGAAGAAAAGGAGCTTCAAATGAAAAATCAAATTATCAAAAGTGTCTCCTTCAAAAAAAAAAAAAAAAAAAAAAGCCCATGATCGATTCATCATCGTGAAGTGCCAACTAGAGGACCGAGTCCCGAGGTCGGAAGATAGCGGTGATGAATTGATCCACCCCAATAATTGTAAACACTCCACCTTTTTATTTGGGCTAATTTAGGAAATTCGAGTTTTGGAACGACCCTCTTGGCTTAGCCAAAGAGAGCGGGACCGCACTTACCTACAGTGTCGAACAAATCCATGGTTCACCTTTTCCACTCCGTTTTACGCCCCGTAGTACCCCTTTAGAAGATTAGGAGGACCTGGCTAAGTTATCAACATCTATATTGCTTAATTGTCATAGTATTAGGCTTTGGTCCTTGTTTACGTGGGTTATTTATCTTGGAAGTCTATTGTTGTTTTAGGTAAGTAATCGGTGTCTTTCCCCGCCGTCTCGATGAGGGATTCGGTGTTTTATTTTTGCTTTGGATGCGTCTATTCTCTCGTGCTATGTGTTTCTGTGTGTTTAGTCGCATCCACCATTTTGAGCAAGCCCCAACTTGCCTTGCATGGGAGTACTTTACCTCATAAGTATTTCGATGTGAGTTGAAGGGACGGAGCGGGCCCGTTAATTGCCCTGTATCAGTTTAGCATAGTCTAGCTAGTAGTAGTAGTTTGTAATTTCTTTTTGGGTATTTGCTCGAGGACGAGCAACGGTTTAGTGTGGGGGAATTGTTGTGTGCTAAATTTAGACCGTTTTTCCCTCCATTTAGACCCGTTTTTCCCTCGTTTTGCGAGTTTTGAGTGCGATTATCACCATATTTTGCGTACTTCTCGCATTAGCGTCTCTCTTGTGCGTTTTACGTGTTTATGGTAGTTTTTCTATCATTTTGATAGGATTTGGCGCCGAAATCACGATTGAGCTTCCACGAGCACAAGAGAAAGGAAAACCGTCCAAAGAGCAAAGCACACAACTTAAAGTTTAAAGCCATCCGATCGAACAAACGAAGAATGAGACAAGACTCGAGGCCAGAAAAATGACCGGGCGAAATTTCACCCGGTGAGACACCACCGGGCGAAATTTCACCCGACGGAAAAAAGTGCCTCCCGAAGATTTTCCGAGCTCCCCACCGGGCGAAACTGACCGGGCGAAATTTCGCCCACCGGGTGAAATTTCGCCCGATGGTGAAGACGTGCCGAAAACGCGAAAAATCGAAGAAAATCTCACCGGGCGAAATTTCACCCGGTGAGAATTACTGACATGTCCGCGGGGCGAAATTCCACCCCATGAAGAAACAAAGGGAGATTGTCCCACTAATGGAGCAAAAAGATGGATTTGGGCTTTAGGTTAAGGATCCATTAAGAGAATTACTATATATATGTTACCCTAATGCATTGCCTAACTCACCTCTCCATTGTGCTAAGGAGGGAAGACATTACACCACTCCACCATCTTATTACACCATCAATTAGTAGTAGTAGTAGTAGTAAAAATCCTACAAAATTCCTAGTAGTTTATATAGTAATTAGTAGTAGATCTACACAATTCTCATCAACAATTGTTAGATCTCAAGTTTGTAGAAGATTATTCAAGGTTTTATTGAAGATTTGTGGGTTTATTGGGGGATTAGTGACAAATTCTCCATTTTATTCATCAAAGATTCAATCTTTATCTATGATAACTTCTTATTTCTTTTAGATCTTCATAGTTGGTACAATTCTCTTCCACTCTCTAATCTCTATTTAGTTTTTTGTGTTATTTTCTCATCATCATCTTTTTTTAATCTTATTAATTTGCATGTTTTGATGATTTCCATAATGTTGTGTGAGTAGATTTCTTGTTGGGGAGTTTAGGGATGAGGGCTTGGTTTATTTGAATATAGGGATGTTGGTGGGTTGCTTGCATGTTGGTTTATCTTATTTATGGTGTCATGTCATTGATGTTTTAGTCCGGCCAACTAGATCGACCTTGACTAATTTCTATCAATATGAGGAAACTCGGGGTAGGAATTACCATGACTAGGAACTCACCCTCATTCACCGCGAAAGCGGGTTTTTAGGCGAGTCGACCGACATTGTGACAAAAACTCGATCCCGACCTTCTTAGACCCCAAGCATCGAATCCCGACTTCTCCCTAACGCCTTTCCTTAAATTGATTACCTCCAAAACCATCAACGCGCTAATCTCTTTAGTATAGACTCGACCTCGAAACGAAAAAACCCCCTCTCTAAGACATCGAACACGATACTTTAAACCTCACGACAATACACCGTTCCCTGTGGACCGACCTCGACTTACCACGATTACTTGTTTGTTTTTGTGATAATTCCGAGTCTATAAATATCGTTTGATCCCCCGTCCTTCGTTAAAACGACCGAACCGATTGGGAGGCGATCAATAACATCTGTAACAGACGTCAGAAGTTGTTGTTAATATATATGGAAGATCATGAAATAAATTGGTGAAGTAGAGTGGAGTAGTAAGACCTGGATTGAGGGAGAGATCGGAGTTTCTGACATTTGCGGAATCAAGTGTCAGTGCGTTGGCTATGGTTGAGCAAGTCGTAATTTCAGGACTTGTACACACATTTGTGATATCATTGAAAGGCGACCTAGAAGCAACTGAAGTAAAAAAAATAAAATGGTTTAACAATGTCGTTGGTGTAGAACAAAAAGAACTTACGTAAAGTACAATGTGCAAAACGAAGTAGGAAATTCTGGAATATTAACCATGAACTTTCTTCTTCTTATTTGACTTGCCTCCTTTGATAACAGACGGTTCATATGATCCACTTGATGTAGTGTCAATACGGGACGTCCTCCGCTTTGTTTTCTTTGTGATGCTGTTTTCGTTTTCATTACTACCACTACCCATGGTAGTCGAATGTGGAAGTTGCACTTTAAACAAATTGATATGACTAAGGACAGTTAGTTGAGTAGTTGCATCAGAAAACGATGTGTTGTGTTCCCAATAGGATGCACATTGAATATATTAGGATGACGATGAAGATGAACTGATTTGTAATACCGGGATTTTTTTCGTTCGAGTTTTAATGTGAAAGACGATGAGGTCTCCCATAACCGTAATTCATCGGAGAAATCATTCATGGCCAGATTAAGCAAGAAAAGTAATTTGGTGATATTAAACTGGTGGAGTTCGCGAACTGCCGCATTTTTAATCTGGTCACTTAAGGTTGCATATGCAGGACCGAAAAGGAGAAATCAAGTGAATAGGAGGGATACATTAAACAGTGAAGTAGAATTTCATGATAGCACTGGACAATAACTTGTCAGTGTAAATTATTTTGATTAACTACAGTTATGCTAGTAACTCCGCTACTAATTGTGCATATTGTCTAGGGTTTTAATTTGGGGTTCTAAGTACGGATACTCATTCTAAGTACGGATACTCAATAATTTGGGGGTCTTAAACATGTGAATTGAAGTGTGGCGAAACGGTGCGCTAAGTAAATTGCGAATCTAAAACCGGACATCGATTTGTGATTCGGCGGTTGTGAAGGATGTATTGTATATAACTTCCATGAAATTAGTTGTATTGCAAATAGGGTTATTCGTCGAAGGTTGTTTTCGAGTTTGTTGTTAATGTTCTAGATCTCCTTAATTTTTAAAATAACTTTACGTTTCAAATTGAAATGTCGTGAAGTAATTTGCCAACTGAACGTAATTGTAAATTGAATTGAAACTAAATCGGGCATTCGGTTCTCATAAAGTGCATCAAAAGAGGGAAATAAAAATTTGAAGGTACAGTAGGGGAAGTAAATTGCATAAATAAGGGTGTTGCATTTCATGTGATTCTTGTCCTAAGAACTCTTTTCTTTTTTGCTAGTAGCAATGGGGTCTTTGGTGGTGGAGCCTAAATCAGGTGGAGCATCATGTCCAGAGCTTGAGTCCAGAAACAGT
Source organism: Agrostemma githago (assembly GCA_958450325.1). Classification (NCBI taxonomy): domain Eukaryota; kingdom Viridiplantae; phylum Streptophyta; class Magnoliopsida; order Caryophyllales; family Caryophyllaceae; genus Agrostemma; species Agrostemma githago. Next base: position 7,930,403 of record OY288256.1, on the reverse strand, counting down.
CCAGTGCTGGTCCTCTTCGTAGGAGTGATACGGGATGGAGTAGCGGATGTTTCACAGTCGATGACTTGGAACGTTGTGAGAAAGAAATGAATGCTCAAAATGTAAACTAAAATGCGGCGAATAGATGATCAAGACCAGCTTAAGTGGTGAATATAAACCTCTATAGCACAGTCTGAGGCCACTGCCTCCTTCGAAGTCGCTCGTTCAGTTGAACTTTCACCCATATTAATCACTTGGTCATTAATTTTGACACCGCCTGAGGAGGATTCACCGTTCTGCAGGGGAAAATAGGTTGTCGTAATACATTGGGTATATTAAAGAAATAACATTTTGTAGTATATAAGTAGAGGAAGCTGTACATTTCTTTTGACCGCCATCCGCTCAAGATTCGTTGTCGTCAGACTGTAATCGTCAATTTGTAGCTGTGAGATACAAAAGAGGAATTAGATTTCTTCGTAAATGAAGGAATTTAAAGTAGGAATGTAAAAGTTGCGTAGCTGATGACTAAATTTGTAGAAAGGTGCGTCTTCGTGGTCGGTACCTTAGCAGCTTCTTCGTATTTAAGGACAAAATGAAAAATCTTGTCTGGGTCATCAGACATCCATTGAACGGTGTACGACTTTGAAGAATGCTCCACATTGAATTTTTCGTGTATGAAGATCTTGAACAGGTAACGTTTGTCAAGAAAGGTCGAAAGCTCTCCTGGAATTGAATCACCGTCATTGTCCTGCGTCATATAGTTTAAGCATTTCAATTGCTTAGGGGATTAGATGGAAGCATAGTGGAAGGCACGGGTTGTGCATAGCGTAGAATTTACCTGAACCATTCTGGACAGCAAAGTTTGTGCTGTATCGTCAACAAATTGTTGTACCTGAGTGTCGAAAACAACGAAGTGACACTCAATATCTGAGTAATCTTTGACGGCAAACTTCAGTTGGTACCTTCAACGAAAGTCGGACGACAATTAAGGCTAAATGGTGATGTAATATGGTACTCACAATAGACAACAACGGTTGAAAAATCAACAAAATTCTGATTGCGATTAAATAACGATTACCTCGGCACTGAACCTGGAAACCCAGAAGTATTACCAGTACAGCCGTGGCGATTGCAAATCCATCGTCCATGTTCATTCCTTGCAGCCTTCGACCAGCATGACTTGCAGCTGTGATAGTACCAACCGGCAGTAGCCTCCAAGTCGACTATGGTTGCGACAGTGTAGAAATATCCACTCTGATTGGATACATCTTCAGTGAGTATGCATTGTCTAAGGGGAAGGAAGACAAAGGACATGACCAGAAATTGTAAACTCTAGAGAATAAAAGGCAGAACATTCTCATTCTGGATAATCTGACTGATTGATAGCACCTCGTCGACACTAAGTTCAAAGCTTTCTTGCTCTGGACCCTCCTCTACGTACTGGAGAGAATTACTTGGGGCCTGCGAAGAAAGACTGCAATAACTGTATTTAGAAGTGAGCAAAATTCATACATAACATTAAGTAGAGTAGAATTGTGGAATACAACTGCGTACCTTCCTTGGAACGCGTCGACTTCGGGTATATTTGGATTAACCTCGAACTTCGTGGCGTTGAAGGTTGTTTGCACGCGCCAGGAAGCTGTTGATTCGTGGTATGAAATAGTTATCGTAGGATGTTATGCAAACAAAACTCTCCAAAAGAAAATGAGATAGCGAAAGGTATAGAGCTGAGGACAGTACATTCAAAAATTTTGGCCTCAACGCATCTACAAACAATGACTTTGGAATGGTCGGGATTTGGTAGACTCTTCAAAAGTTCAGGGAGATCCGTGTAATTCGGTGCCCACAGAGTGCACTGCAGCACTACACCTCTGATATAAAGCGATTAAGATTAAATAATATGACAGATGCATTAGTAGACTGAATAGAAGGGATTTGCAACGAAAGTAATAAAAGTAATAGCAGGTGTTTAAATATTAAATTAGATGAATGTACTTTGTGTCCTCCAATTTGATACTCCTACATTTGAAACCATTCTTCGTCTCGATTATTGGTCCAATCTCATATAGCTTGCCAACAATGTCTGACCAGGAAAATAACAGTAAATCGTAGGTGAGGGATGCGATAAATTAGAACTAATGAGTGAGATACAGATATAGGTAAAGCAAGGAATGTACACTGTACTTACCGATATACTGCGTAGTTGGTGCTCTGCCATTGATAATATCATCGAAAGCAACGAAACGATAACAAATAGACGGAATGGTATTGTCATTCGGCATATGCGTAATCCTCGATGAGAACTCAACATTGAGTCTGCAGGAATGCGATGTAGCCTTGTCATATCCTCCGTTCTTGGATACAGTGAGGCTCTTGATGTTGTACACTTCTCCAACAGCAAATTTGTCATGAAACCTCTTAATAAGAGGCTTCTTGATTGTAGCTTGGACACAATCATTCTGAGAAGCATAGTATAGGATCAAGGAATAAGACACAGTAGAGAGCATAACCTGGAATTAGAGACAGTATAGTACATACCGCGGCATCAATCAGGAGCATTTCAACTGATTCCGTCTTCGACTTATCCTTGAACTCCGGTCTCTCCCACATGTATATCACCCTAACGTTCAACTCCCGCAGCCTTACACCCTGGGTAAGCGTCGCAATGGAGACAACATTGGAGGTCGACATCGAAGTGACAGTAATGGAGATCTAATAGACTTTGAGTTGTAGAGATATTTGAATGCAAAGAGGAATTTGAAAGTGTTTGAGATGAATTGAAACATCATGATAAAATACAGTAAATATATAAGAGATTCATTGAGTGTGTTGTGGTAGATGCACTGTAAGCGTGGGAAATAGGATGGGAACTTGGTAAACGCAGCCATTGATTGTGTTACATTCCCATGGAAGATGTTGCATTAACCCATGAAAACACACAGTTCACGGAGAAGCTGCCATTAATTGCTTAGGGGATTACTTGTCCCCTAAACAAACTGATTTCTACAACTCTACCTAAACTAAGGTACTATTCCAAAAGATGAAAAGAAGAGACTTATTTCGAAATGGAATGCTGTCATTGTGCCACGTAACTGTTGATGGTGCCTTCTTTTATAGTAAGAGGATTTACCAAGAATCCAACTATATAACCTCTGCTCTATCGGCTGTTTCTATGGTCTTGGGCATCCAGGTCAGTAGCTTCGGCAGTTTCTATCGGGAATGCAAGCACCAATAGAGTAACCCTGACATTGAGAATGAGTAAGATGGGTCGACATGAACATTGAATGAGACACTCCTGCTGAGATGGTGTGCAAAATAGATGACAGTCTCTCGGTGAATATTAGAATTTGAAATTGTGAGTCCTGTATTTCTTCCTGTGCTGTCTCTCTTTTTTACAGGATTTGGATTCATTTAGCTTCTGTGCAATAAAACTACCTCTGATTTACGGAGTATTTATTTTAATTAAGACAGAACTGGCCAAGATATGGGATCAATTACCAGTTCTATCATTAGCTTTTGTGATTTTTTTTGGTCCAGGACTACTTAACTTATTTCCTCTAGCGTTCCCAATTTTATGAAGAATTACTGCCAGAATATCCTACAGATTAAGAGTGGTGAACTTAATAAAAGCTCAAAATTTTGGTAACCTACCCCTCTTAACACAATCATATAAGAAAATTTCTGTCTGGACTGAGTTCAGAGTTTAGGACTTGTGTTAAATTGATTGTTGCAAAACTGGGTTAGTTTATGGCTAATCTGACAAACTCACGTTAAATCTACCGGGATGTGTCTGAGTCGAGATCAGTCAGCAAATGTATGAAACGTACTATCAATAACAATCAATTCTGCTGCTCCTCCTCCTCCTCCTCTCCCCCAATTGTACGCAACTCTATACCAAAACCATCAAAAAGGACATTTCATTTCTAGTCATTTTAAGCTAAACCACTTTTTGTACGTCAAATGTCCATATCACCATTCAATTTAAATATTTTCCATTTTAATTATTCAAAAAAAAAAAAATTATTTCATTTTTACGTTAGATTGGTTGCACACTTGAATACATTTTTATCTCATGAAGCGCCATCTTGCAGACTCGGAATCAGCTCAACCGACATTGATTCTACGCGAGCCTAGAATCAAATCCAAACCAATTTCAATCATTAGCAGAAATTTAAAAACCAGCTCCAAGCCAATGTGAATTCGAGGTCAAATCAAATCAGTTACACTCTACCAATTTCCCATCCATCAACCTTCCTTCGACTCAACACAAAAATAGAAAATAACTTTTTCAAACAAACAAAAGATGATTTAAACAAAGAATAGTGAAGGGGTTTGATTGAGAGAATAAATATATCAAACAAAGGGGGTCCGAATTAGAAACAAAAAGTAAAAAGCCGGACATAAAATCCCCAGAGAAGATGAATTAAATATATGCCTTCAGAACAAAGCCAACAAGAAACTGATCTACAGATCTCAAACCTTGAGGCCGAAAGAAAAGGCATCAATCACTCAATCAAATCAAATCAAATTTTCTTAAATATAAACAACCAGTATATAGAAAATATACTACTCCCTCCCTTGCAAATGAAGGAGGCAGAGGGAGTAGGAGTTGAATACTAGTACCATACTAGAGTTACGATGACTGAAAAAGATACAGAGTAGATGGCAAGGAAGCGAAGAGGGGGTGCGGCGTTGTGGTGTTGAGGGAAGGAGATGGGATGTGGGGGAGTTATATAGGAGGACTAGTAGTAGTATCATCCTAAAACCCTACCCTTACTTAAGCCCTCCCTTCTATGGATTTAAGATAAGAAGAACAACAACAAAAGCCCATCTCGTTTTTTTCTCATCTTATTGGCTTCACAAATTGAGACTACGGGTGCGTTTTAGGATAAGTAACGCAGCCAAATTGTTGCAAATGACTAAATGGAATATTGCTTCAAAAGAAATATGTGTTAGTTAATAAGAGTGGTAGGTAGTTGCCTTATTTTTGATTGGTTGATTTAGTGTTTGGTGCTACCTACTACACTACCTTGTTTTCTTTTGGTCTATAGTGGTTGGTAGTATCTACCGCACCCCCTCTTCTTGGTTGGTACTAGCTACCACACCACTATATATATATATACCACCCCACAGAGGCGGCTCAGGGCAGGTGCGGGCTGTTCCGGCGAACTGGGCCTCCAAATTTAAGGGGCCCAATTCACCTGCTTCTTTAGATATTTAATTCAAATAGGCAAGAATTTAACACAACATAGAATTTGGTTCAGTGGTACTAGTCTTCTCCTCCTCCTTGGGAGGCCCGTGTTCGAATCCTTTCGTGGCCTTCAGAATCGAACCTTGGGCAATGTGTTTCAAAAAATTTATTATCTTTACTACACCAATTGGACGGACACACCGGCTAAGGTTCTGAGTAAGGGGTGAGGGTACGTGTTGGGAAGCCCACTAAGGACACCCAACCCCGCCCGCACAATGGCGGCCTCTACTAAGACATCGTTCGTGTTCGTGTACGCGCGTTAGTAAAACGACTAAATGATATGCAAACAGCGTTTTCGGGCTAAGCATGTGAATTATTGGTTTGCTACGTCATTTAATGCATCTTGATTCACGTCAAAGTGATTTAGCATGTGATGTTCATTTAAATAAATAAATGGCAAACATCGAAAATAGAAAACTCGTAAATAAATTACAAATTACACGGGCGGAATACAACCCGGAATTCACAATACAACGAGCAATAAAATAGAATAATTGAATTAAATAAGAAGAGCGATAAATAAATACACGACTCGACAAAGACCCGTATACAATAAATGCACACTAGATCGTGAATTAGTTAGACGGACGAACCTTAATTAACTACGCATTATATTGCATACTAGTTTTTTCACCCGTGCAAACGCACGGGACGTGTTTGTTTTATGTTGAGAAGAATTTATATCCCCTTTGTTTTAGCCTTGAAGTGTTCTATAGTCTCGAAGAGGTCTATGACAATTTTTGGGGTTTTATTAATATTTATAATAGACGTAAATTAGATCTTTAAATCGTTAATTACTTGTTTAATTATTTTGTCTAAATATTTTTTAAACTTATGCAAATGATTAAATTTAGTGTTAAATAATTGTTTAATTATAGTTTACGTCATGATCGTTTAATTGTAAAATTTTAATTATGTGTCTTATTATTGTTAATCTCATTAATTATCGTCGTTGGTTATCAATTGATATTTTTCCGCTTAAATTGTTAACATCGTTAGTTATGTGTTTAATTATCGTTATCGTCTTTATTATTAAGTTAAAAAATATATTAGAAACTAATTAGGAGGGAAGAGTATAAATGTCATTTGTGTAATTAATGTCGTATTTTAAAAGCAACATGCTAAATTCTAAATTTTGGTATTTTATAATTAGAATAAGTTAAAAAAATATTTTTATAGAAACATATTATCTTTTGATTATATTTATAGATAAAAGTACAAAGATACTTCGAAGTCACCAAGTTGTTAATCTTCCGTAGTGATGAATAAAAGGAATCAAACACCTTCATTTACACTTATTATCAAAGGAATTTTTTTTCTAAAACAAAAAATCAAACACCTTCATTTAGTAGCTTAAGGATTGAGTTGTAGTGATGTCACGTGTCGGCTTGTAGTGATGCCACATGTCGGCTTGTAGTGATGCCACATGTCGGCTTATTAGAAAGGAAACTTCTTAGTTTGCCTTTTTATATTATTATATAGATTAATCAAAGGACAGAGGTTCGAGACCTAGGTGTGGTGCTAACCCGATCTCGAACCTCGATGCCTTGTCCCGACTTTTCACCTCGAGAAATGGAGTCTAAATTAATTATGTGTCGGATACGACTAAAGAGTCGTCGACATAAAATTAATAGTGCGAGACCGTCGATCAAAATCGCTTTAGGTGTCGTGACATGCATGAGTTTTGAAAATTAGGATTACGTGATTGATTATGCACGTGTCGACTAAAAGTCGTAAAAAGAATGACGAGGCTCGAATGTTGCATTAGAGCTCTCGGTTTTCTGGGCTACAGGACCCACTCGATCGAGTCATGGTCTGACTCGGTCGAGTGTGTCTTTAACGTAGCTACTGTCCAGATTTTTGGGTGCTACTCGATCGAGTAGCCTACGTACTCGGTCGAGTAGCCCCTGTACGAGTGACAACTCGTTTAGTTTTTGATTTAAAATCGAAGGTTGGCCAAATCAAATACAAATATCGCACGATTTGTATTTAACTTGGCCTCCGGTACTATAATCGTGTATGTACGATTATAATACCGTTATCGGAATTTTATGAAAACGTTATCGTTTAGATTGAAGTTTTGAATTAGTAACGGAATTGCATCCCTCTACGTCACGACATCGAAACTAATCCTTTCGGATTATGTGATGTCGGTTTTCGTGTCAACGGGTTCCGCACTAATCATCGAAATGGGATCAAATGCGTTCAACTAGGACCGATCATGATCACATCATGTCCTTGAGTACATTGGGGCGGCGATCCTCGAAAAGGCGCCACCTCCGTCGTTACTCGTAAAGGAATTAGATGGACTTTAGGCGATCGTCATAGTCAAACGTATTCGAAACCGAGATTTTGATATTAGTATGTATATATACACGGTATAATAATGTTAGATGTTAGAATACGGAATTAAAGTGTTAGTATACAAAAATGAAAGTTAGTGTTAGAATATGTTCCGGTATGGAAACGGGTCCCTGACCTTGGGCTTCGCGGTTCTCCTCGGCTCCGGGTGCGTGCCGACGGGGATCCTGCAAGGTGAACTCCGGGCCCGGGGGAACCCTCGGGGCGGAGCCTCCGACGCCCAAGTCAGTAAAATGTATGACTGAATATAGATATTTAGGGAGATAAGAGAGGTAGAGAGAGAATAGGGAGGAATATGTGTGAATGAATTGCCCCCTTTCCCCTCACCCTAAGTGGGGTATTTATAGGGGAAAAGGATGTGGTAGGGTGATGTCACCATGACATCAACATGGTGATCAGTAGAGAAGTCTCTCTGAGTCAGTTAATGACTACCCGTAAGGGGGGTCGTCTGGTAGGGGGTTGGGCCTCTAGGGTCGGCTAGGACCCAGTTGGGCCTTCTCAGTCCTAGGAGTCGGGCCTATGCGTCTGGGGGTTTTATCCCCCATCAATTTGCCAGCGGAGTCGGATACTGAGTATGCGGGTCTGGTGCCAAGCATGGTTGGACCGACAAACTGAATGACAGACTTTGTTTTTTATGCAAAGCCAAGTATTCATTAGGCCTTGTTGGCGCGTCTGCCCTAGCGTCATTTGGACTCTGTCAGGGCGTCAGACGTCGTGCCTTTTGTGTACTCGGAGGTGTACATGAGGTTTTATCATTCTATACGTGACTAGGTAATCAGATCACTAAGCCCTGTGATCAACGCTCATGCCCTGGTATATCTCATACGGATGTGTCAGGGTGCCAGAGGCCTGCCAGGGTAGTTTACGGACCTTGTCTAGGTTCAGGGGGCCTGCCCCCTGCCTGCCCAGAGGTAGGCAGAGGGACTTGTAGTTCGGCGCATGGGGCCGGGCCTGACCCTGGCTTCTGGTCGAAGTCCAGGGGGCCTGCCCCCTGCCTGCCCAGAGCTAGGCAGAGGGACTTGTGGTTTGGCGCAAGGGGCCGGGCCTGACCCTGGCTTCTTGTCAAAGTCCCGGGGGCCTGCCCTCTGCCTGCCCAGAGGTAGGCAGAGGGACTTGTAGTTCGGCGCATGGGGCCGGGCCTGACCCTGGCTTCTGGTCGAAGTCCAGGGGGCCTGCCCCCTGCCTGCCCAGAGGTAGGCAGAGAGACTTGTGGTTTGGCGCAAGGGGCCGGGCCTGACCCTGGCTTCTTGTCAAAGTCCCGGGGGCCTGCCCTCTGCCTGCCCAGAGGTAGGCAGAGGGACTTGTAGTTCGGCACATGGGGCCGGGCCTGACTCTGGCTTCTGGTCGAAGTCCAGGGGGCCTGCCCCCTGCCTGCCCAGAGGTAGGCAGAGGGACTTGTAGTTCGGCGCATGGGGCCGGGCCTGACCCTGGCTTCTGGTCGAAGTCCAGGAGGCCTGCCCCCTGCCTGCCCAAACGTAGGAAGAGGGACTTGCGGTTCGGCGCATGGGGCAGGGCCTGACCCTGGCTTCTTGTCGAAGTCCAGAGGGCCTGCCCCCTTCCTGCCCAGAGGTAGGCAGAGGGACTTGTGGTTCGACGCAAGGGGCCGGGCCTGACCCTGGCTTCTGTTCGAAGTCCAGGGGGCCTGCCCCCTGCCTGCCCAGAGGTATGCAGAGGGACTTGTGGTTTGGCGCGTGGGGCCGGGCCTGACCCTGGCTTCTGGTCGAAGTCCAGGGGGCCTGCCCGCTGCCTGCCCAGAGGTAGGCAGAGGGACTTGTGGTTCGGCGCAAAGGGTCGGGCCTGACCCTGGCTTCTGGTCGAAGTCCAGGGGGCCTGCCCCCTGCCTGCCCAGAGGTAGGCAGAGGGACTCGCGGTTCGGCATATGGGGCCGGGCCTGACCCTGGCTTCTGGTCGAAGTCCAGGGGGCCTGCCCCCTGCCTGCCCAGAGGTAGGCAGAGGGACTTGCGGTTCGGCGTATGGGGTCGGGCCTGAGCCTGGCTTCTGGTCGAAGTCCAGGGGGCCTGCCCCCCTGCCTGCCCAGAGGTAGGCAGAGGGACTTGTGGTTTGGCGCAAGGGGCCGGGCCTGACCCTGGCTTCTGGTCGAAGTCCAGGGGGCCTGCCCTCTGCCTGCCCAGAGGTAGGCAGAGGGACTTGTAGTTCGGCAGATGGGGCCGGGCCTGGCCCTGGCTTCTGGTCGAAGTCAAGGGGGCCTGCCCCCTGCCTGCCCAGAGGTAGGCAGAAAGACTTGTAGTTCGGCGCATGGGGCCGGGCCTGACCCTGGCTTCTGGTCGAAGTCCAGGAGGCCTGCCCCCTGCCTGCCCAGAGGTAGGCAGAGGGACTTGTGGTTTGGCGCAAGGGGCCGGGCCTGACCCTGGCTTCTGGTCGAAGTCCAGGGGGCCTGCCCTCTGCCTGCCCAGAGGTAGGCAGAGGGACTTGTAGTTCGGCGCATGGGGCCGGGCCTGACCCTGGCTTCTTGTCGAAGTCAAGGGGGCATGCCCCCTGCCTGCCTAGAGGTAGGCAGAGAGACTTGTAGTTCGGCGCATGGGGCCGGGCCTGACGCAGGCTTCTGGTCGAAGTCCAGGAGGCCTGCCCCCTGCCTGCCCAGAGGTAGGTAGAGGGACTTGTGGTTCGGCGCATGGGGCCGGGCCTGACCCTGGCTTCTGGTCGAAGTCCAGGGGGCCTGCCCCCTACCTGCCCAGAGGTAGGCAGAGGGACTTGTGGTTCGGCGCATGGGGCCGGGCCTGACCCTGGTTTCTGGTCGAAGTCCAGGAGGCCTGCCCCCTGCCTGCCCAGAGGTAGGCAGAGGGACTTGTGGTTCGGCGCATGGGGCCGGGCCTGACCCTGGCTTCTGGTCGAAGTCCAGGGGGCCTGCCCCTTGCCTGCCCAGAGGTAGGTAGAGGGACTTGTGGTTCGGCGCATGGGGCCGGGCCTGACCCTGGCTTCTGGTCGAAGTCCAGGGGGCCTGCCCCCTACCTGCCCAGAGGTAGGCAGAGGGACTTGTGGTTCGGCGCATGGGGCCGGGCCTGACCCTGGTTTCTGGTCGAAGTCCAGGAGGCCTGCCCCCTGCCTGCCCAGAGGTAGGCAGAGGGACTTGTGGTTCGGCGCATGGGGCCGGGCCTGACCCTGGCTTCTGGTCGAAGTCCAGGAGGCCTGCCCCCTGCCTGCCCAGAGGTAGGCAGAGGGACTTGTGGTTTGGCGCAAGGGGCCGGGCCTGACCCTGGCTTCTGGTCGAAGTCCAGGGGGCCTGCCCTCTGCCTGCCCAGAGGTAGGCAGAGGGACTTGTAGTTCGGCGCATGGGGCCGGGCCTGACCCTGGCTTCTTGTCGAAGTCAAGGGGGCATGCCCCCTGCCTGCCTAGAGGTAGGCAGAGAGACTTGTAGTTCGGCGCATGGGGCCGGGCCTGACCCAGGCTTCTGGTCGAAGTCCAGGAGGCCTGCCCCCTGCCTGCCCAGAGGTAGGTAGAGGGACTTGTGGTTCGGCGCATGGGGCCGGGCCTGACCCTGGCTTCTGGTCGAAGTCCAGGGGGCCTGCCCCCTACCTGCCCAGAGGTAGGCAGAGGGACTTGTGGTTCGGCGCATGGGGCCGGGCCTGACCCTGGTTTCTGGTCGAAGTCCAGGAGGCCTGCCCCCTGCCTGCCCAGAGGTAGGCAGAGGGACTTGTGGTTCGGCGCATGGGGCCGGGCCTGACCCTGGCTTCTGGTCGAAGTCCAGGGGGCCTGCCCCCTGCCTGCCCAGAGGTAGGCAAAGGGACTTGTGGTTCGACGCATGGGGCCGGGCCTGACCCTGGCTTCTGGTCGAAGTCCAGGGGGCCTGCCCCCTGCCTGCCCAGAGGTAGGCAGAGAGACTTGTGGTTTGGCGCAAGGGGCCGGGCCTGACCCTGGCTTCTTGTCAAAGTCCCGGGGGCCTGCCCTCTGCCTGCCCAGAGGTAGGCAGAGGGACTTGTAGTTCGGCACATGGGGCCGGGCCTGACTCTGGCTTCTGGTCGAAGTCCAGGGGGCCTGCCCCCTGCCTGCCTAGAGGTAGGCAGAGGGACTTGTAGTTCGGCGCATGGGGCTGGGCCTGACCCTGGCTTCTGGTCGAAGTCCAGGAGGCCTGCCCCCTGCCTGCCCAAACGTAGGAAGAGGGACTTGCGGTTCGGCGCATGGGGCAGGGCCTGACCCTGGCTTCTTGTCGAAGTCCAGAGGGCCTGCCCCCTTCCTGCCCAGAGGTAGGTAGAGGGACTTGTGGTTCGACGCAAGGGGCCGGGCCTGACCCTGGCTTCTGTTCGAAGTCCAGGGGGCCTGCCCCCTGCCTGCCCAGAGGTATGCAGAGGGACTTGTGGTTTGGCGCGTGGGGCCGGGCCTGACCCTGGCTTCTGGTCGAAGTCCAGGGGGCCTGCCCGCTGCCTGCCCAGAGGTAGGCAGAGGGACTTGTGGTTCGGCGCAAAGGGCCGGGCCTGACCCTGGCTTCTGGTCGAAGTCCAGGGGGCCTGCCCCCTGCCTGCCCAGAGGTAGGCAGAGGGACTCGCGGTTCGGCATATGGGGCCTGGCCTGACCCTGGCTTCTGGTCGAAGTCCAGGGGGCCTGCCCCCTGCCTGCCCAGAGGTAGGCAGAGGGACTTGCGGTTCGGCGTATGGGGTCGGGCCTGAGCCTGGCTTCTGGTCGAAGTCCAAGGGGCCTGCCCCCCTGCCTGCCCAGAGGTAGGCAGAGGGACTTGTGGTTTGGCGCAAGGGGGCGGGCCTGACCCTGGCTTCTGGTCGAAGTCCAGGGGGCCTGCCCTCTGCCTGCCCAGAGGTAGGCAGAGGGACTTGTAGTTCGGCAGATGGGGCCGGGCCTGGCCCTGGCTTCTGGTCGAAGTCAAGGGGGCCTGCCCCCTGCCTGCCCAGAGGTAGGCAGAAAGACTTGTAGTTCGGCGCATGGGGCCGGGCCTGACCCTGGCTTCTGGTCGAAGTCCAGGAGGCCTGCCCCCTGCCTGCCCAGAGGTAGGCAGAGGGACTTGTGGTTTGGCGCAAGGGGCCGGGCCTGACCCTGGCTTCTGGTCGAAGTCCAGGGGGCCTGCCCTCTGCCTGCCCAGAGGTAGGCAGAGGGACTTGTAGTTCGGCGCATGGGGCCGTGCCTGACCCTGGCTTCTTGTCGAAGTCAAGGGGGCATGCCCCCTGCCTGCCTAGAGGTAGGCAGAGAGACTTGTAGTTCGGCGCATGGGGCCGGGCCTGGCCCAGGCTTCTGGTCGAAGTCCAGGAGGCCTGCCCCCTGCCTGCCCAGAGGTAGGTAGAGGGACTTGTGGTTCGGCGCATGGGGCCGGGCCTGACCCTGGCTTCTGGTCGAAGTCCAGGGGGCCTGCCCCCTACCTGCCCAGAGGTAGGCAGAGGGACTTGTGGTTCGGCGCATGGGGCCGGGCCTGACCCTGGTTTCTGGTCGAAGTCCAGGAGGCCTGCCCCCTGCCTGCCCAGAGGTAGGCAGAGGGACTTGTGGTTCGGCGCATGGGGCCGGGCCTGACCCTGGCTTCTGGTCGAAGTCCAGGGGGCCTGCCCCCTGCCTGCCCAGAGGTAGGTAGAGGGACTTGTGGTTCGGCGCATGGGGCCGGGCCTGACCCTGGCTTCTGGTCGAAGTCCAGGGGGCCTGCCCCCTACCTGCCCAGAGGTAGGCAGAGGGACTTGTGGTTCGGCGCATGGGGCCGGGCCTGACCCTGGTTTCTGGTCGAAGTCCAGGAGGCCTGCCCCCTGCCTGCCCAGAGGTAGGCAGAGGGACTTGTGGTTCGGCGCATGGGGCCGGGCCTGACCCTGGCTTCTGGTCGAAGTCCAGGAGGCCTGCCCCCTGCCTGCCCAGAGGTAGGCAGAGGGACTTGTGGTTTGGCGCAAGGGGCCGGGCCTGACCCTGGCTTCTGGTCGAAGTCCAGGGGGCCTGCCCTCTGCCTGCCCAGAGGTAGGCAGAGGGACTTGTAGTTCGGCGCATGGGGCCGGGCCTGACCCTGGCTTCTTGTCGAAGTCAAGGGGGCATGCCCCCTGCCTGCCTAGAGGTAGGCAGAGAGACTTGTAGTTCGGCGCATGGGGCCGGGCCTGACCCAGGCTTCTGGTCGAAGTCCAGGAGGCCTGCCCCCTGCCTGCCCAGAGGTAGGTAGAGGGACTTGTGGTTCGGCGCATGGGGCCGGGCCTGACCCTGGCTTCTGGTCGAAGTCCAGGGGGCCTGCCCCCTACCTGCCCAGAGGTAGGCAGAGGGACTTGTGGTTCGGCGCATGGGGCCGGGCCTGACCCTGGTTTCTGGTCGAAGTCCAGGAGGCCTGCCCCCTGCCTGCCCAGAGGTAGGCAGAGGGACTTGTGGTTCGGCGCATGGGGCCGGGCCTGACCCTGGCTTCTGGTCGAAGTCCAGGGGGCCTGCCCCCTGCCTGCCCAGAGGTAGGCAAAGGGACTTGTGGTTCGACGCATGGGGCCGGGCCTGACCCTGGCTTCTGGTCGAAGTCCAGGGGGCCTGCCCCCTGCCTGCCCAGAGGTAGGCAAAGGGACTTGTGGTTCGGCGCATGGGGCCGGGCCTGACCCTGGCTTCTGGTCGAAGTCCAGGGGGCCTGCCCCCTGCCTGTCCAGAGGTAGGCAGAGGGAATTGTGGTTCGGCGCATGGGGCCGGGCCTGACCCAGGCTTCTGGTTGAAGTCCAGGGGGCCTGCCCCCCACCTGCCCAGAGGTAGGCAGAGGGACTTGTGGTTCGGCGCGTGGGGCCGGGCCTGACCCTGGCTTCTGGTCGAAGTCCAGGGGGCCTGCCCCCTGCCTGCCCAGAGGTAGGCAGAGGGACTTGTAGTTCGGCGCATGGGGCCGGGCCTGACCCTGGCTTCTGGTCGAAGTCAAGGGGGCCTGCCCCCTGCCTGCCCAGAGGTAGGCAGAGAGACTTGTAGTTCGGCACATGGGGGCGGGCCTGACCCTGGCTTCTGGTCGAAGTCCAGGAGGCCTGCCCCCTGCCTGCCCAGAGGTAGGTAGAGGGACGTGTGGTTCGGCGCATGGGGTCAGGCCTGACCCTGGCTTCCGGTCGAAGTCCAGGGGGCCTGCCCCCTGCCTCCCAGAGGTAGACAGAGGGACTTGTAGTTCGGCGCATGGGGCCGGGCCTGACCCTGACTTCTAGTCGAAGTCAAGGGGGCCTGCCCCCTGCCTGCCCAGAGGTAGGTAGAGAGACTTGTAGTTCGGCGCATGGGGCCGGGCTTGACCCTGGCTTCTGGTCGAAGTCAAGGGGGCCTGCCCCCTGCCTGCCCAGAGGTAGGCAGAGAGACTTGTAGTTCGGCGCATGGGGCCGGGCATGACCCAGGCTTCTGGTCGAAGTCCAGGAGGCCTGCCCCCTGCCTGCCCAGAGGTAGGCAGAGGGACTTGTGGTTCGGCGCATGGGGCCGGGCCTGACCCTGGCTTCTGGTCGAAGTCCAGGGGACCTGCCCCCTGCCTGTCCAGAGGTAGGTAGAGGGACTTGTGGTTCGGCGCATGGGGCCGGGCCTGACCCTGGCTTCTGGTTGAAGTCCAGGGGGCCTGCCCCCTGCCTGCCCAGAGGTAGGCAGAGGGACTTGTGGTTCGGCGCGTGGGGCCGGGCCTGACCCTGGCTTCTGATCGAAGTCCAGGGGGCCTGCCCCCTGCCTGCCCAGAGGTAGGCAAAGGGACTTGTGGTTTGGCGCAAGGGGCCGGGCCTGACCCTGGCTTCTGGTCGAAGTCCCGGGGGCCTGCCCTCTGCCTGCCCAGAGGTAGGCAGAGGGACTTGTAGTTCGGCGCATGGGGCCGGGCCTAACCCTGGCTTCTGATCGAAGTCCAAGGGGCCTGCCTGCTGCCTGCCCAGAGGTAGGCAGAGGGACTTGTGGTTTGGCGCATGGGGCCGGGCCTGACCCTGGCTTCTGGTCGAAGTCCCGGGGGCCTGCCCTCTGCCTGCCCAGAGGTAGGCAGAGGGACTTGTAGTTCGGCGCATGAGGCCGGGCCTAACCCTGGCTTCTGGTCGAAGTCTAGGGGGCCTGCCTGCTGGCTGCCCAGAGGTAGGCAGAGGAACTTGTAGTTCGGCGCATGGGGCCGGGCCTGACCCTGGCTTCTGGTCGAAGTCCAGGAGGCCTGCCCCCTGCCTGCCCAGAGGTAGGCAGAGGGACTTATGCTCTGTAGAAGGCTGAATGTGTATCAGGCCTTATTTTTTGTTGGGGGGTCTATTTTCTCAGGGTTTTGCAACAGGGGGCCCTTCCCCTATTGCCCCCTGCCCATTAGCTGTGAGAGTAATGAACAGGTGATGGGTAAATATTAATCCCGTCTTCGTAGAATTCGACATGGTGGTTGGCGGATCTAGGCGGTCTCTGTAGACGTCGAGGTTGAGCCGTAAGTCGACTGGGCAGTATCTTGGCCGAGACGTAAGTCGGTAGGGCCGAGCCGTAAGTCGGCAAGGCGAACCGTAAATTGGCATGGAATCATCTTGGCCGAGCCGTAAGTCGGTAGGGCCGAGCCGTATGTCGGCAGGGCGAACCGTAAATCGGCAGGGAATCATCTTGGCCGAGCCGTAAGTCGGTAGGGCCGAACCGTATGTCGGCAGGGCGAACCGTAAATCGGCAGGGCAACATCTTGGCCGAGCCGTAAGTCGGTAGGGCCGAGCCGTATGTCGGCAGGGCAAACCGTAAATCGGCAGGGCAACATCTTGGCCGAGCCGTATGTCGGTAGGGCCGAGCCGTATGTCGGCAGGGCGAACTGTAAATCGGCAGGGCAACATCTTGGCCGAGCCGTAAGTCGGTTGGGCTGTATATCGGCTCAGCCGTGAGTCGGCTGAGCTGTATCTCGACCGAACCGTTGGTCGGCTGGGTCATGTCTCTGTCAAGCTAAAAATATTCAGCTCATTTGATACCCATTTTTGTGACTTATCTTCACAATTTTTGGGGTAAAATTTTTGAGGAAATTTCTGCGATGGGGCAAAAAGTTGGGTTATTTTTAGGTATTTTCTGTCTCACAACTTCGACAATTTTTGGCTAATTTTTGTGAAGTATTTGTGAATTCTCTGTGGTGGGATGGAAAAATTGGATAAATTTTTGTGACCCGGCTAGTTTTCGAAGTGTGAATGTTTTATCGAAGGTACAAAAAGTCGGGTACGAGTTAACAAAAACTAGACCCTTTTCTCTACGTAATTTTGACCATTGGTCAATAGCATGGTACATGCATTTTGTCTAATAGACAAATCAAGTGAGGGGTGTAAAATAGCTCTTTTAGAAGTAGGGGAGGAGACTCACCTTTTTTAGAAAGGTGACAGCACATGCTCCCACTATCCACAAAATTGCATAAAGTAGCTCTTTCCCCGTAATTGCATCAATTTACACTGCTTACTCAGACCTAAGCAGCGGCTTATTTGATTTTTTAATACCACTATGCCATCACCACTTGGTATAAGGTTGATGCTTGTTGGAGTAAACATCTCCGTCGTGAGTCAATGCGTATTTGGGTCGACGTGCGCATAATTTGCCCAGATGACGAGAGCCGAGCTAAAATTAGACGGAACTTCAGCCGAAATGGGATCATTTTGTTCATACGACATATTCTAGTGGCCGAATTTCCTTGCCCTTACT
Source organism: Agrostemma githago (assembly GCA_958450325.1). Lineage (NCBI taxonomy): Eukaryota > Viridiplantae > Streptophyta > Magnoliopsida > Caryophyllales > Caryophyllaceae > Agrostemma > Agrostemma githago. Next base: position 7,913,293 of record OY288256.1, on the reverse strand, counting down.
CTTGAATTAAGCTTTGAGGGTCGATTTCAAGAGTGGATATTATTTCGACCGTTATATTGTGTCATTCTCTTTGTAATTTTCCGGATTCCCGTGTAATGAAATTGGGTCTTGAATGATAAATCAACCTCCTCTTTTACACCACCATTTAAACTTTTCTCGTGTGTTTGTGATGCAATTTGAATTAAATATAATAGGGAGTATATGAAAGTGCATACCAATCCCTCTTTTTAACATGAAGATAGTGGACTTGCTCTTCTCGTGTGTTTCGCACACTCCTCAGCATTTTCCACCTCTACCTTTTCTAAATAAAAACCCCTTTAACTTGCTCCGCTTTGTCCAATCGAACCCAAAACTCCTGCTGGTAAATATAGGTTGATACTCTCATGAAGAACCTTGGCAGATTCATATGACATTTTCATCGTAAAAACATACTTGGTTTTGGGTCGAGGTGTATAAGTCTGGCCGGAGGTAATTTGCCACCTTGGAGTTAGCGAACGACCCCTTGACCGTTGGGAAAACTCGGAGGCAGTTGCGCGAGGATGGAGGCCGAGGAGTGCTTTAAAGATTGAACACCAGGAATCCCTCCCACAAGGTAAGATAAAAGAATGATGCCTAGACGACCATACTCGGAGTTGCGATGATGACGTCGTCGAATGGGATCTGGGCATCCATCGGCCAGAGGCCTGATAGGAAACCGGGGAGAGGCTGACACTCGAACATTAATGACGGCGGACTCAACGGTGATTGACTCAGGTGGCCGACTTATCACGACTAATGAGGTGGCCGACCCGATCTGATTATTTATCGTCTCAGGTGGCCGACCCAACTTGCTGAACAAGGAGGAGGCCGACCCGAGTCGAATTTTATCACGTACTTGTAATTTTTTGGCTTTCCCAGATTCAACAAAACTAGATTCGCAAAATTGATATGTCTGACCTTCGATCCAAATATTATCATGAAGATGAAGTGTTGTTGCTTTTTGAATTCTTTAGCAGTACCTCTCTCTCCTTGATCTTGGTTTTTGAGAGCCAATTTCCAAAACAATGATCGGAGCTTTTGTCCATGAAAAAGAATGATTTCTTTTTTTTTTTTCTTCTGATTTCTTCCTCCAGATTTGGATTGGATCAGGAAAATTATTTTGGTTCTCGATGACCTCTTGCAGATCCATCTCAATGTAAGATTAGATCTGGAAAATTGTAGTTTTTTGGGAGTGGTTGATTTTTTGTGTGGATCTTCGTGAGCACAACCGTTCTCCCCACAGACGGCGCCAAATTGTTCCGGTATGGAAACGGGTCCCTGACCTTGGGCTTCGCGGTTCTCCTCGGCTCCGGGTGCGTGCCGACGGGGATCCTGCAAGGTGAACTCCGGGCCTAGGGGGACCCCCGGGGCGGAGCCTCCGACGCCCAAGTCAGTAAAATGTATGACTGAATATAGATATTTAGGGAGATAAGAGAGGTAGAGAGGGAATAGGGAGGAATATGTGTGAATGAATTGCCCCCTTTCCCCTCACCCTAAGTGGGGTATTTATAGGGGAAAGGATGTGGTAGGGTGATGTCACCATGACATCAGCATGGTGATCAGTAGAGAAGTCTCTCTGAATCAGTTAATGACTACCCGTAAGGGGGTCGTCTGATAGGGGGTTGGGCCTCTAGGGTCGGCTAGGACCCAGTTGGGCCTTCTCAGTCCTAGGAGTCGGGCCTATGCGTCTGGGAGTTTTATCCCCCATCAGAATACATAAATAAAATGTTAGTATACAAGAATAAATAAAAAGTTAGTATGCACAAAATTAAAGGTTAGTGTTAGCGGTTAGCAATAATAATAATAATAATAATAATAATAATAATAATAATAATAATAATAATAATAATATACATATATATATATATAATCGAAAAAAAAGGAAAGAAGAAAAAGAAATGGGGTTTGATGACACCCTCAACCTACATGCTTAAATGGCCTCGGAAACGAACTCGTAGTAGCGGCGTGTGCGCGGGAGTGTCGAGATATGTAGGGTGAGTTAGGGTGTGTTTGGTTAGGGAGAGGATGCTCTCGGGTCTTTGGCGAGTTTTGATCTCGAGTTTTGATTGTATGTGCATGTGTATGTGTAATGGATGATTCGTCGGTTTTCGAGGGACGAAGGACTCAATTTTTGTGTGTATTGCTTAGGGTTGTTAAGGGCTTGTAGTGTAGTGTAGTATGGTAGGATTAGGGTAGAAATGTAGACTAAGAATGCATGGAAAAAGCTTGTTTGTGAAGAGTATGAGGGTGAATGTAAGTTGCCAAAGCTTGTGAAATGAATGGGGTTAAGGGGGTATTTATAGGCTTTACCCCCCGACCTAGGGTCACTCGATCGAGTGGCCCTAGTGCACTCGATCGAGTGCCCTTGAAAACGGGCCAAACCCGGTTTTTGGCGCTCCACTCGACCGAGTGGGTCAATCCACTCGATCGAGTGGGTCAAGAAAATCGAGACAAAATAGGAAAGAATTGATTTTGTTTTTTTGATTGTTTTTTTGAATTCTGATTTTGTGCGCCAGTTTTCGAGAATGAATATGGCTGATTTGTGAGACGGTTTCGTCTTTGACCGGGTTTTGACCCGGTCGCCAAAAGACGGGATTTATTTTTGGTGTCGGTTTTGGCCCAAATTAGTCTCATTTTATTGGGAAAGACCCACTGGGCCTGGATTTGGGGTTGGTTTTGAGAGATTTGCACTCCGCTAAATGCCCACGTCGGATACTATTGATTCCGAGTCCGTATTCGAGCGTATTAAGTCATGTTGACGTCCGATCATCATCGGGTGTTTTGTCGGGAACTGCTATAGACACTAGCAGGCGAAATGCGGGTGTCTACAAAGCCCCCACTCTGATTGAGGCTTGGACAAGGCGAAAGTCAGAGTAGCTACTAGGCCAATCGAGGATTACGACCTGGCAGCCTTCCGGTCGGGTCGTTTATAGTCCAGTAGACTTGCGTGAAGGGCTCGCTAGCCATAAGAAAAGGCCAGGGTCATACCTGTCCTGATGATGATAGCTCCGTGGGGAGTCGAACTTGCCTTTGAAGTCATAGGTGTACCCGTATGCTGACACATCACATCTTGGATGTAGCATTCCATGAGAAACACCGACTCATGTTGGGGAGTAAAGTAGCTGCGCAGGGACTTGCTTCTGAAGTCTTGGGTGTACCCGTATGCCGACACATCGCATCTTGGATGTAGCATTCCAGGAGAAACACCGCCTTTGTTGTTCCGTTTGGAATCACTAGCTCGTACCTGAAATGTTAGATACATAGGCAGGAATGACAGGTATAGTATATAGCAAGATAGCACATAGGAAATGCAGTTAGCATCTATAGACTGACTTGCGCTGGGGAAAATGATTTTTGCTTCATTTTGAAATCGAAGTCTTGAAAGCAACTCACGTGCTAGGAGATAGGTTTTCAAAATTGAAAGGGTTAGAAAAGAAATTTGCAGTTTAAATAGACCGAAATTTGACCTTGTCGAAAAGGATTTTCTCAAATGGCTAAGTTTTGCAAATTTCAAAGAAAGGATTTGAAAAGAGAGACCTACCGACAGACTCGACTCTGGACGTGACAGGACGAGTTGACAGACACAACTTAGAATCTTGAAGGGGTTGGACTGTGACTCGGTAGGGGGGTGGGCCACCTAAGACGACAAGACTCCTAAGCCACTACAAAAAACTGATCGAATTGCGGCGGACAAGTTGCGGCGGCCGAATATTCCGACGTATGAAAGATGGTTGCGTCGGACTGCGTCTGACAGTCCGACGCATTCGTATTTGCGTCGGCGACGCCGACGCACAGTCGACGGAAGATGCGGCGCGTTGGTAAAATTTAGCGCCAAAGAAGTTTGCGGTGGCATACGACGGAATGGGCGTCCCAAATTATGTGCATGTGGCGGACATTCCGACGCATCGTCTGTCAAAAGCCGACGCGTTTAAGAGCCTCAAGTTCAGAAGTTCGACAAAAGTTGCGTCGGACTATGTGAGGGATAGTCCGACGCATAGACTTTAAAAAAAATCGAAATTTTAACCCAGCACTTAGTCAGTTACCCGACCCCAAACCCCTTCATTCTTCATTACCCTTCACCCCAAACCCCTAAATTTAACCCTAACCCCCAATTTCAAACCCAACCTCCACCCGCCACCTGTCGCCGGCGACGTCACCGGCGTTCGTCCCAACCGCCGCTCGCGCTACCCTCTGTTCTCTTCCGTCCTCCTACCGGCGCGTCGTTCCACCTTCGTCCTCCTGTTCCTTCGTCCTCCTGCCGGCGCTCCGGCGGGTTTCACTATCGTTCTCCGGCGTTTTCCGGCCTGCTAATGTATGTACTACTGTTTTAGTATTGTTATTGTTATTGATGTATGATTCATTTAGGGTTAATTAGTTTTACTAGTTTTGGGTTAATTTTGGTTATTGATTATTGATTATTGATTATTGAGTATTGATTATTGATTATTGATTATTGATTATTGATTATTGATTATTGAGTATTGATTATTGATTATTGATTATTGAGTATTGAGTATTGAGTATTGAGAATGGGAAATATAGGCTTTGTTGTTACTTTGTTGTTATATGATGAACTTACATACATATTTGGTCAGTAGAATGTTACATCCTTCAACTAGTTTTCGCAGAACTCCTGCCAAACTGAATGATCATTGCCTTGCCTTTGAAAACATAGCCGTTCACCAGATTCTGTATCCACAAACTTGCCAAGTATTAATTCAAAACTCGATAACAGCAATACAGAATTACATTAACAAAAAAAAAATTGCGGTGAGTGAATTAGACGGAAGGATGCATCACAAATGTTAACAAATGAAACTGTCTGTAAATGTTAAGTAATTAGATGTTTACCAATGCTCGGTGAGCAATTTCGACAGAAGGAAACGTCACAAATGCTTGCCCTCTCATTCTTCCTTCCTGAAATATATATCAGCATTAAAAATCTCAACTTCAAACCCAGTGTAACATCTCAAAATGCAAACACAGCAGAAATAATCATAAGTCGGAAGGAAATCAAAGCTGGTGGTTCTTACAACTGAAAGTTAACCCTAAAAATATGAATTCATCATGCAATGATAACAGCACATCAGCTCTCGTAAGCAAAGAGGAAGAGTCTAAAATAACTTTTCTCAGTACTTGGTCCATGTGTAAACAGTATCCACTGGCTCCTTGTACCGAATCTGCCCTCCTTGATTCATTCATACACTGAATCTTGTGTTAAAGAAAGTAGTGACGGTCCGAAGCGGGTAAATATTGTTGGAAATTGGTAATAGGGTTGATGTCGTAGGTGAAAATTTTCACTTGAGTGCCGTGTCGAATGTCCGACATGTATCGTGTCCAACACGACGCTTCACTTTCACACTTCAATTTACACCAAAAAAGTGACAACTTCGCCTAAAATAGCCGTCTCTTACACGTGTCTCACACCACACCTTGGCTATCTAAAATCAAAACCGCTTATTGTAGATTGTAGAACATACTCCCAGGTTTAGATTTTCGAGTACTATAGACTATAGAAAGCACTATCTGAGTATCTGCGACTTTCTTCGAAGTTGAAAATGGAGAATTACAGTTTCTCCAATTTGATTTATGACAGATCTTCGAGTTAAAAGATACGCTTGAATCATATATTTTTGGGTTTTGTTCATATAAATACTACTAATCTACTATTACTACTACTAATACTACTTAAATACTACTAATCTACTATTACTACTACTAATATTACTTAAATACTACTAATCTACTATTACTACTACTAATAATACTACTAATCTACTATTACTAATACTACTTAAATACTACTAATCTACTATTACTACTACTAATACTACTTAAATACTACTAATCTACTATTACTACTACTAATACTACTTAAATACTACTAATCTACTATTACTACTACTAATCTACTATTACTACTACTAATAATACTACTTAAATACTACTAATAATACTACTAATCTACTAGTACTACTACTAATCTACAACTACTAATAATAATACTACTATTCTACTATTACTACTAATCTACTACTACCACTACTACTCATTCACTACTACTTCTACTACTTAACTACTACTTAAATACTACTAATCTAATATTACTACTACTAATACTACTAATAATACTACTAATCTACTATTACTAATACTACTTAAATACTACTAATCTACTATTACTACTACTAATACTACTAATAATACTACTAATCTACTATTACTAATACTACTAATCTACTATTACTAATACTACTTAAATACTACTAATCTACTATTACTACTACTAATACTACTTAAATACTACTAATCTACTATTACTACTACTAATACTACTTAAATACTACTAATCTACTATTACTACTACTAATCTACTATTACTACTACTAATACTACTTAAATACTACTAATAATACTACTAATCTACTACTACTACTAATCTACTACTACTACTACTAATAATACTACTATTCTACTATTACTACTAATCTACTACTACCACTACTACTCATTCACTACTACTTCTACTACTTAACTACTACTTAAATACTACTAATCTAATATTACTACTACTAATACTACTAATAATACTACTAATCTACTATTACTAATACTACTTAAATACTACTAATCTACTATTACTACTACTAATACTACTAATAATACTACTAATCTACTATTACTAATACTACTAATCTACTATTACTAATACTACTTAAATACTACTAATCTACTATTACTACTACTAATACTACTTAAATACTACTAATCTACTATTACTACTACTAATACTACTTAAATACTACTAATCTACTATTACTACTACTAATCTACTATTACTACTACTAATACTACTTAAATACTACTAATAATACTACTAATCTACTACTACTACTAATCTACTACTACTACTACTAATAATACTACTATTCTACTATTACTACTAATCTACTACTACCACTACTACTCATTCACTACTACTTCTACTACTTAACTACTACTTAAATACTACTAATCTACTATTACTACTACTAATACTACTAATAATACTACTAATCTACTATTACTAATACTACTTAAATACTACTAATCTACTATTACTACTACTAATACTACTAATAATACTACTAATCTACTATTACTAATACTACTAATCTACTATTACTAATACTACTTAAATACTACTAATCTACTATTACTACTACTAATACTACTAATAATACTACTAATCTACTATTACTACTACTAATACTACCTTTGAAGATCGATTCATGTCCTAATGGGTGCATGTTGTTTTGGAAGGCAGAGTCCGACCTAGACAAGTGCACGAAATGTGGTAGCGAGAGATACAAAAGTGCGACGACTAATACGAGGGGAAAGAGAGTAGCAAGTAAGGCGTTGACTTATTTCCTGCTAGGGCCCAGACTACAACGACTGTACGCGACAAGGAAATTAGCGGAACAGATGAGTTGGCACCACGAAAACTCTAGAGTAAGGGCAACTGGTACCATGGCACACCCAAGTGACGGTGAGGCTTGGAAATCGTTCGACCGTAAACATCCTGAGTTCTCTAAAGAGCCGCGCAACGTTAGACTGGGTTTGTGCACCGACGGGTTTTCCCCGTATGGTCAGTTCGGAAAATCTTACTCATGTTGGCCAGTGATACTGACCCCCTACAACCTTCCACCGTGGTTGTGTAACAAGAGACAGTTCATGTTGCTGTCTCTGATCATACCTGGACCTAAGAATCCAAAGTCCAATATGGACGTGTACCTCCAACCATTGATCGAGGAATTAAAAAGTCTGTGGGATGCTGGTGTTTACACGTACGACGTGTCAAAGAAGAAGAGCTTCAATCTAAGGGCAGCACTAATGTGGACCATCAATGACTTTCCCGCGTACGGGATGCTCTCGGGTTGGAGTACAACTGGTTACCGTGCATGCCCGTACTGTCGTTCAAAGGACACATGTTCTTTTTGGTTGAATAATAGTGGTAAGGTGTGTTGGTATGACTGTCACAGACAATTTCTTCCTTCCGATCATCAATTCAGAAGCAACTGTAGAAATTTTCTAAAGAAGAGACTCAATGTGACCAACACTGCCGCCAACCGTTTATCTGGGGTTGAGGTATGGGAAGAAGTAAAAAATTTTCCTACAATCGTGAACGCTGGCCCCCACGAGTTGAAGAAACTGAAAGATAAGAAAGAGGGTTGGTGGAAACAAAGTATATTTTGGGAACTTCCGTACTGGAAAACATTGCTGATTAGACACAATCTCGATGTCATGCACATTGAGAAGAATTTTTTTGAGCAGCTTATAAACACTATCATGGATGTACCTAACAAGACATCCTTCGGGCCCAAAGGCAAAGCTGATGTCAAACAACTGTGTTTTAGTCGACCTAAATCATTGGAGTTCGTTCTAGATAAATCAAAGAAGAAGGCTTTATGTGACTGGGTATCTGGTTTGAAGTTTCCGGATGGTTATGCGTCCGACTTGTCTAGGTGTGTAGACCACTCCAAATTAATATTGCATGGCATGAAAAGTCACGACTGCCATGTATTCATGGAGCGGTTGTTGCCAATAGCATTAAAGGAGCTTGTCCCTACGAACACATGGAATGCAATTACGGAGGTTAGCCAATTCTTCCGCGACTTGTGTTCGTATACCATTACGGTTGACTCCATGAACCGTCTGGAAAATAACATCGCTGAAATCATTTGCAAGTTGGAGAGAATATTTCCTCCCTCATTCTTCAATTCAATGGAACACTTACCAGTGCACCTGCCTTACGAAGCAAAGGTCGGGGGTCCCGTCCAATATCGTTGGATGTACCCATTCGAAAGGTACAATCACAACAATCATGAATTATCAAAGTTAAATAGTAGACATAATTATCCAAACACATACTGTTTTGCAGGTTCCTTAATCATTTGAAGAAAAAAATTGGGAATAAAGCAAGAGTTGAAGGATCAATATGCAATGCGTACTTGTTAGAGGAGACGTCAAACTTCTGCTCCTTTTACTTTGAGGATCATATCGACACTAAAACCAAGGATCTTGATGTTGCTGTGTCTGAAAATCAAGAAAGTAATAAGAATCTAGAACCTTTTCAGAATGACCTAGGCAGTACCACAGGTAAATGCAAGGAGAGATGGCTAACTGAGATTGAGTACAATCAAGCGCACACCTACGTTCTTAGAAACTGTGGCGATATCATCAAGCCGTATGAGGAGTAAGCGATTGCTAGTCCCTCACGTTCTTGAAATTATATTTCTAAAGAATAATGCTATATTACTAAAACTCGTTCCTAATTTAGTAAATTCGAGGCGCACATCATGAAGGAACACGCAGAAGTACTCACAAGTGACGCCGTATGGAGCAGATATGAGTCCTTGTTCTGCGTTTGGCTACGGGAACAAGTACGGTGAAATTTCTTTTTCCTGTACCAAAATATCGAATTTTCTTCCATTAATATTCTGTTGTATTAATTTGTTCTATTAATATGTAAGCCTGAAGCGTTGATAGATCCCCTCGTCAAAACTCTAGTGACTGGCCCTTCCTCACGAGTGAGGACTTGGAAGCGATATTCAATTAATGGGTACAAGTTTCGAGCTTTCAAGGAGATTGTCGACGTTCAGAAGACAACAATAAGTAATGGCGTCTGCGTGAGTTCAACCGATGGGTCTGATTATTATGGGACCCTAGATGAGGTGATAGAGCTGAACTACTTTAACAGCCAGACTTGTTGTAAGGCCATATTATTCAAATGTGATTGGGTTGACAACTCCGCGGCTGCCGTCAATGTTCATAAGTTATACAAACTAGTGGATGTGGATCGGTCAAAAAAATTGCGAGGTCACAATCCTTTTGTGCTTGCATACCAAGTTGATCAAGTATGCTACGCCCCTTACCCAAATGGAAAAAAGGGTAGCAGTAGGTCGGCGGTGTTTAAGATCAAAGCGAGGTCAATGGTCGATGCTCCAATCAATGACGAAATTGTGTACCAGGAAGACGTAGCTACTACTAGTCAGCCAATCTCATCTTGTGTTGTGATTGAAGACACTAATGTCGGTGGAGAAGAAGCAGGAGTGAATGTTGATGTGGACGATGAGGACTCGGAATTTGAGGATTGGATTGCCCCTGAAGGAGATGTCGAGGAAGAGGTTTTCGCTGAAGAACCGGGGTGTGAAGAGGTTGATATTGACTCAGATGACGATTACGATGATGATGAAGAGGGCTTCATTGACGAAGACACAAATGGAGAAGATGAAACTGATGATGATTAGTTACGTAGCACATTTTATTTTCTTTGTAGTTTCAAACAATTTATGTAATCATGAATTATTTAATTTAATTTTAATGTACGGTTCCTAGCTACGAACAATTTATACCACTCATTCTTTTGTCTCTCGTAGAGCACTTGTAATGGCAGGTAACCAGGAACATGTAGAGGAGATTATCGAAGAGATGGAGGTGGAGAATGAACATGATGGAAACGCTATTGTAGGTGGGAACGCAGGTGTAGGTGGGAACGCAGGCGGAGTGCAGAGGACATACTTGTCTCGGCTTCCCGGAGGTGTATGGTAAGTAATTTTGGCAACTGAATTATAGTATCCTACTTTAAGATCTAGAGTTGCTTAAATGTGACATTGTTAATATAGGTGGGATCATAAGTCGATTTCAAACGCCTTACGTGATTCAGTTGTTGGCACCTACATGGCCGCCACCGGCACCTACCGGAGTTGGACTGAGGCACCCCAGCGAGACAGGGACGCTATGTACGCGCACTTTGAGGTAAAGTGTAAATCCAACTCCCAAATCCACGGTTTTTACTATTGACTTTGTAATTTCTAACTACATGATTTCTCTGTGTCAGGGCAAAGTCATGATTGACGCCGGGTATGATCTACGGACTCAGTACGAGAAGAGAATCAAGAAACGTGTTAGCGATATCTTCTACAATGCCTTGAAATCTACTAACAGGCCGTTGTGGATACCGGTGGGTAAGTGGACGGAGTTACAAAGGAGGAGAAGTGATCCGGAATTCATGAAGAAGTCCGAAGTGAAGAAAGCGAACCGGCGATGCAGAGATAAGGACGGTGTCGCGAAACCGACGAGCTGCCTCGGGAGTAAGAGCGCAGTTGCCCATTACAGAGAGATGGTATGTCTTTTCAAGTTAAATTATTAAATGATCATTTGTTTTCGAATAAATTAATCCACTCAACTAAAGGAATTTTGCATGTTCTAATTAAGGGGCCGGACGCTACCCCAATCCAGGTGTTTGAAAAGACAAAGAAGACGAAGAAGGGAACCTACATTGAACCGAGGGCGGGGGTGGTGCATGTGAGTCATCTTACCATATAATCGTATTAGCACGTTATGGTTGTTATCTAAGTACATTTCTGAGCTTTGTTGTTTCCCTAATAATATATTTTCTTATTGTAGGCCAATTATGACAAAGCGAAGGAGGAGGCTTTGGCTGCAAATCCAGAGGAAATTGATGAGGCTGAGCTGTACCACAAGGCCACAGGCGGGTACGACGCGAAGAAACGAGTTTACGGAATAGGCAGCCTAGCTAGGGAGCTGTTCCGCCCATGCACCGGCAAGAGCAGTGCCGCCGTCGAGGAGGACCCGTACATGCCTACTCTCGCCACACAGCAGCGTGTGAAGACCGACAACCTGACCAAGAAGCTGGAGACATTAGCGGAACATCAGCAGCTGGCGGACAAGAAAATAGAGGAACAGCAGAAGACGATAGAGATGCTGCAAGAGAGGTTGGCCATGGCAGAGGAAGGCTGTAACATGGGACATCGTTCACAGCATCGGGACGACAATGCTGATGACGGTCATGGTTTCGGCTCTAGAACTGTTGAGCCACTGTCTTAGGTAGGTTTATGTTGTCATGACAATCTTAACTCCCTACTCATCCAACTACTAAACCAAACAAATTGCTCTCTTATTGTAATATAATCTAACTACCTACTAATCCAACTTCTAAAACAACCTACTCTCTTCTTGTAATATAATTTTATTTTCTCTGAAAATCACGTTTATCTTCTACGGGAAGCGGAAATGGAATGCGGAGTATGATGTACGTTGTCTTGCACGAGATGTGCTTTTGTAATGCTGCTGGTTGGTTTGTTGATGTGTTTCTTTGAGCGTATTTGGGGAAGTAGCAGAAGGGGAAATTGGTGGAAAAAACAGACCCGTATGTGGCGGACATTCCGTCGCAAATTCCGACACATACGTTCTGTATGCGTTTACCCTTCCGACGTAAAAGTCGTCGTAAAACTCAACCATGCGTCGGACATGCCGACGCATAGCAAGCTCGATTTAAGATTTAACCGCCAACTTAGGCGTCGGCTCATCCCACGCACCATCCGACGCAAATGTGTATGCGTCGGACTCGGCGCCACATACAGGGCCATTTGCGACGAATATTCGCGGGGGACTCATTTCGTCGGACTGTCCGACGCAAACGACAATTTGCGTCGGTTTTCTGAGTATTTGCGGCGGAATTGTCCGACGCAATTCGACCTGTTTTTTTGTAGTGAGCTGCGCTAATCCATAGCCTAGGCGAGTGGCAACATGGTCGAAGTCGAAATGGGAACGATCTGTTATAGGGGAATGGCAGTAGTCTGTAATGAGACTGTTTCTGCATGGCAGGACTTAGCAGTAGCAATGCTATAGTCTAGTGCTCTTTGAATTTTGTTTGGTTTTAGGATGCATTCCCAAAGTGGGTGTTGCTTCGAGTCCTTGACAGATTCTCGTCTTTGACTAAGCCGAGTACTAGGACACACTATAGAAAGGAGACTAGATTTTGAAAGTCTTTGGATTTTTTGAGTGGATGGAGAACTTCTGTCTAATAGAAGCCCCCAGGACGACAAAGCTAGCTGCTGAGAACATGATAGTGTCGTGACCAGAATGATAGTGTCTTTTGAATGTCTGTCAATGTGGGTGGTTGTGCCTTTATTGAAAAGGCTGCCTACGTATTCACGTGTAGTGAAATCAAACCAAGCCGTAGTTCAGTATGTGGACATGACATAGGTCCACCCCGACGCGGTCACGCGCGGGTTTGGGTAGGCGAATGAATCTCCATATGAGAAGGATCGAATTGAAATTTAGGTCTATGTGGAGTCGCCACCGAATTTTATGGTTATTCGGAACCGTTCGAGCCCACTCTATGTCGTAGTGGGCCGTATACAAAATACGGCCCATTTCCGATGTCAGAGTTTATTGGGCTCGTCCCTTTGCATATCGATATAGATGCCGACTTGAGCGGTTAATCGTATATTGAATGACTCTCGTTTGCCAACGGTTTCGGGCATCCGGAAACCGAGGTTCTGAGTAAGGGGTGAGGGTACGTGTTGGGAAGCCCACAAAGGACACCCAACCCCGCCCGCACATTAGCGGCCTCTACTAAGAACTCGAATGACTTTCTAATACGCGTGCTAGTAAAACGGGAAAATGATATGCAAAGATTTATTTTCCCTAAACATGCGAATGTAATTGAAAGGGTTTCTAAGTCAATTTAATGCAACTAAAAGTAACGTCCAAGTTGTATTTTAGCATGCGGGTTCATTTAGTATAATAAACGAATAATAATTAAATTGACAAAAGAAACAGAAAACGCGTTAGTAACGATATAACGAACAATAACGGTTTGCAAATATTGAATTGAATTGAAAAGATGCAAATATGAGGATGCATGATTTGAAAAGATAGTATACATGTGATTAATTATGCACGTGTTGACCTAAGTCGAGAAATACTATCGGGTTTTGAAAATAGAACAATGTAAGACTCGTAATTTGAGTCGTTATGAGGTCACTCGATCGAGTGGTCGATGGACTCGATCGAGTGGACCCTAAAAAATTGATTCTGTTTTGCGTCAAAGACCGTACTCGGCCGAGTTATTGATCAACTCGGTCGAGTACATAGCCACTCGACCGAGTCACTGTGAGACTCGATCGAGTGGTGATCGTGATTAGCATACTGACTTGATTTTGAGGTGCCACTCGACCGAGTGGGCTAGGCACTCGGTCGAGTGCCCTCTGTACGAATTAAGTTTCGTTTGTAAAATCGTGTTTTATGTCGAAAATCGTTTTAAATTGATTATTGAGATGTGATTAAATTTTCTCCGCGTTAATAATGTCATAATTCTAAAGAATTGTTTTGACAATTATTTAGCATCAACGAAAATTGCCCTAAGTTGATTTAATGCGATTTAGAAAGATTGACTCTTTGATTAAATAATAAAAAGAACTTGATTCCCTCGACTTCTCCGACATCGATAAATCCCTAGAGATCGTGATGTCGGATCCGTGTCAACGGGTTTCGACCCTTATTAAAATAGGCTTTAGAAAATTCGATGAATGCAATATTAAAGATGATAATGACGAGAAATAAAGACGAATTCTTGTTTAAGTTGACTCATCTCAATAATCAAATAATCGGGGTACCGGGATAAGCGACCGTCAACGCTGTGTGCAGTACACTTGTATGTTCGTGTTTTCTTATCCCGATATCCTTCTTACTTGACACAAATCAATGAGTATTTTAATATTTTGAGACTAACGATATTACCGATATTATGATGCAATAATGATAACGAGGTAAATAATAATAATAATAATAATAATAATAATAATCGTAATAATGATAATAATAATAGACGTAATAATAATAATAATAATAATAATAATAATAATAAGCGTAATAATAATAATAATAATAATAATAATAATAATAAGCGTAATAATAATAATAATAATAATAATAATAATAATAATAATAATAAACGTAATAATAATAATAATAATAAATGTAATAATAGTAGTAATAATAATAATAATAATAAACGTATTAATAATAATAATAATAATAATAATAATAATAATAAACGTATTAATAATAATAATAATAATAATAATAAACGAAAAAAAGAATAAAAAAAAGAGATGGACGACGAGAGAAAAGAGAAAGGAGAACGAGGTTTGTCACCCTCAACCTACATGTTCTTGTCTCGGAAAAAGGCTCGTAAACACGGCTACAACACGAGAGTCTTCGAGGTGTATGGAGGCTAAGTTGTGGTGGCTCGGGTTGAATTCCTAGAAACTAGGTTTAGGGTTTGCTATTGTCGGTTTCCTAGGGTTTGTCTAGGGTTTGTAAAGGATGTAGTGTAGGATTGCTCTTAGGATGTATTAGGGTTGTAAAGGTTGTGTAAAAAGTTGTGTAATGTGTTGCATGGGGGTTGCTTATATAGGCAAGGCTAGGGCACCCGAATTAGGGTTACTCGACCGAGTAAAGGGCTAACTCGGTCGAGTGGCCCGTGAAGCCTGCAGCCGGGCTCAAAACAAGCCCACTCGATCGAGTGGGTGGGTCACTCGATCGAGTGGCCTAGTCGGGTTGCACGGATCCATTGTTTTGACTTGGACTTTTGATGGTTGTATGGGTTGTTTTGTGTGTCTCGGAAACGACTTTGACCGGGGTTGACCCAATCGTTACAAGTCGGTTTTAATTCCGGTGTCGGTTTTGGCCCAAATTAGTCTTGTTTGACTCGGAATGATCCACTGGGCCTGGATTCAAGGATGATTTTGTGAAATTTGTACTCTGTAAGTGTGTTAGCCAACGATTAATGGATTTGAGCCCGTATCCGAGCGCATAGAAACACGTTAGCGTCCGATCATCATCGGGTGTTTTTTGGAAACTGCCATAGACACCTGACAGTCAAAATGCGGGTGTCTACAGAGCCCCCACTCTGACTGAGGCTTGGACAAGGCGAAAGTCAGAGTAGCTACCAAGCCCGCTAAGACCTGGTAGACTTCCGATCGGGTCATTTATAGTCCATTAGACTCGCGTGAAGGGCTCGCCAGCCATAAGACAGAGACCATACCTGCGCTGGATGATCGTACTCCGTGGGGAATTTGGGCTTGTCGCGTAAGTCCTGGGTGCGCCTGTGTGTTGGCCCATCCCGTGCCATCCCGGGAAAATGCTGCTGGGGAGATTCGATTGGCTTGCGTGCCTTGCTTGAGTCGTACCTGTATAAGCTACATAAAATGCATGCAACACGTAGGTAGTAAAATGACTCGTGCTGGGGACAATGATTTTTGAAAGTTGAATTTTTGAAATCCTGAAAGCAATCACGAGCTAGGTTTTCAAAATGGAAAGGGGTAGAAAAGAAATTCGCAGTTTAAATAGACTGAAATCTGACCTTGTCGAAAAGGATCTTTTTTCAAATGGCTAAATTTTGCAAATCACAAAATGGAGTTTGAAGAGAGGGACCTACCGACAGACTCGACTCTGGACAGGACGAGTTGACTGACACGGACTGGACTCTCTAAGGGTTGGACCGTGACTCGGTAGGGTAGTGGGCCGCCTAACAAGACTCTCAAGTTGCGCTATCCCGTAACCTAGGCGAGTGGCAACACGGTCGCACATCGAAATGAGATAGATATGCTATGGGGGGATTGCAGTAGCCTGTAATGAGACTGTTTTAGTCTGGTGTCCTTCCGGATTTCTGATTTTTGGGTACATTTCCAAAGGGTATTGCTTCGAGTCCTGACAGATTCTTATCTTCGACTGAGCCGAATACTAGGACACACTACAAAAAGGAGGCTAGATTTTTTTGTTGGATTTATCTGGATTTTGTGAGTGGATGGAGAACTTCTGTCTAGGAGAAGCCCCCGGGACAACAAGTGGCTTTGATGTTTCGAAATCTGGAGCTCGATTTTGTGGAGCTAAGGCTTCGAGGGTAAGGTATTGTAATGTGGTAGGAAAGGGGGAAGTCGAGTAAAAATGACTCGGACTTCAATTGGGCAGGTTTGATGATGCGGGATCTGGTTTCCATGTCTGGCCCTAATGGTTAGGGTGTATCCTATGGAGCTAGAATCCTCAAAATTCCGGGCTGTCTCTTAGCCTAGGTCTCGGGAAGGTCTTGAGGGTTGTAATGTGGGAAGGCTAAGTGTGGTGTTAGCTGACCAGCTTGATTGTCTCTCCCCTATTTGATGGTATAGAAATCAATAATTTTTGAATTGACCGTACCCCGGTCAAGGGACTTTCACTGAGCTGACCGTTGACCACGGTCATGGGTATTTGAATTTTGTGTGTTTTTTTTTTTTGTTTTTTGGGTTGACCTCTTAGCCCCGGTCGTGGGATTCTTCATTTGAGTTGACCGTGCCCCGGTCAAGGGATTGACCGTATCTGGTCGAGGGATGTTTGGGAGTTCTTTTTTTATCATGGCCAGCTCTTTTGTTTTGGGCCTTTTGCTTTTTTTTCCCTTGGACTTTTGATTTTTTTTGTCCAACTCTTTTTTTTCTTTTTTTCTTCTTTTTTTTCTTCACGGTAATCCCCTCCTATGGTGTTGTGGGTGGATATGGGGGTGGGCCCATCGGTTGGATTAGGCTTGTGGAACTAAACCTTTGTAAGGTGTAAGCCTAGTTGGTGTTTATGTGAGTGCAACTCGGATGGAGTACTCTACGGTAAGCATGGTGATTTGGATCTCGATATTGTCATCATAATTCCGAGCAGGCTTAGTGGGAGCATCGTCCCGAGTTGGGTATTTTTGGCATCAAGTCAGACTAACGCCTAAGATAGGGATTGGTTAATCTTATTGGAGGGGTGTTTATTGTGGGAAATGGGCTTGCCTTCCGTCTTGAACCCAAACTAGGAGACTACCTAGATTTGTCATAGGATTCGATACCGCTCCTACTAGGGGTAGTTTCGTGGCTTTCTATACCAGACATGGAACAGGTAAAGGAAAACATGGGTCTCAGTTCCTGCAGTCATTATAGATGTGCCTATAATAGTCACGTGCATGTGCTCACAGTGTATGATGGTGTTCATCATGTTCTCGGAAACACATAAGGGAAGCATATATGAGAGATTGAAAAAGCTGATTTTATTGAAATGCGAAAAGAGGACAGAATACAGTTGACTCTGACTCTGACTTTGAAATGAGGATGTAGGATATCCTAGACTCGGACTCAGACTTAGACTCGAATCGAATCCGGACTTTCGGATACTTGGTTGGTCGTTTCTTTATGGTAAGGTCCTTGATTAGAGGAAACGCCAGGTGCCATGACTCGCCTAAACTCGACTTTGCGCGAATGCAAGAGAGGGAGTCAAACTAGACATGGCCCGGGGTGACGGGTCGACAAAGACTCTTGGACCGGGATACTCGAACGTTAACCTAAATGAGGTAACAACTCTGGCTTGGACTCGACTGTGAGACTCAAGCTGCACGAGGGTAAGTCCGAAAATGGGGCGACCGTGTTTGACCGCGTCACGTGTTCGGACCAACCGCGGCGACCTTAACCTAGGTGACTAGAGTATTCGTAGCATGTGTACGACTCAAAGAAAGTATCATAAGGATGTCGGTGTAAGATGAACGTAAGGTACCCCTTAAGGTGACCGTGGTCGAATGCTCGGGTGGAGGACAACCCCCAAGTGAGATTAAAGACTCTGATAGGACTCAGATGGTGCGGCATCTGAATGACTCGAAAGTGATAGACGTGAGACACCACGTGTAGGACATGACCCTCAGAGCAACCGTGATTGATCGCTCTCCTAAAGGGTAGCCCCCGAGTGAGATTGTAGGTTTTGCTAAGACTCGAGTGTCGGACGAGTGACCCTTAGATGTAAAGATCACGAACCTTTAGCTACAGGGCTATGCCTTGTAAAAGGTTGACTCGGCCTCGAGGAAAGGCAGACGGGTAAGGGAAGAAACTTGCGATGTAAGATCGGCAGAGTTTCGACGCTAGAGACCCTTGACTTGACTTGAATAAGGATAGACCCTGTGATTAGGGTAGACCCTTAAGTTAAAGGATTTGAATTGGGATGACTCGACTAACGGATCGAAAGACAGGCAAAATTCCTCTAGGAAAGGTCGTGGGGACCGTCCTGTCGGTGGGAAAAAATGCGTGGGACTTTCTAGTTAGGACTCGAATGTATGGACGAACCTTCCATTTACGAGTGTATGACTCGTGTTAGTTGGTTGTGCCTTTAGGATCCCGAAGATTTGAAAATCGAAAACGACATCTCGGAGATTTGAAAATCGAGAATGGAATCTCGAGGATTTGAAAATCGCGAATGGCATCACGAATATTTGAAAATTGAAATTGAATTTTGAAAATTCGAAAATCGAATGGTGGATCGGAAATTCGAATTGAAATGGATAGCATGCCGACTAAAAAAAAGGCTTGTTTTGAGTCAAATCGTAAGTCTAATTTTTGGAAGCATTCTGAGTTTTTTTTTTTTTTTGAAATTGGATATTTTGAAAAGATGCATTTTTGAAATGACGATTTTTGAAAATTGACACGGAAACCAAGTAGCACGTAGTCAAACAAGCATTATAACGATGCTTATGTATGCATTACGCTAAGTATCGGTCGGTCAAGATAGGGTCTATACCAACAACGACGGCTTTCTCGTAAATCAGGACGGACTCCCTAAGCCGAGTTGGTCTTAGGACATGCCGCAAAACCCATACGAGTTCCACCATCGAAGTCTTTAGCGCACCCATGTAGGAATGCACCGCGGTATAGTGGGACGTCGGTCACAAGTAACCGGCCCAGGCAAATTTGGGTTATGCATGAATCATTAAACTAATGCGCGCACACTAATATACGAACGATTTCTCTTCGAATCTCACCCTAGGAACCCCGATGACATGTGGTACATCAGGTATCCCCAGCGGAGTCGCCAAATTGTGGACATGACGTAGGTCCACCCCGACGCGGCCACGCGCGGGTTTGGGTAGGCGAATGAATCTCGTGGTAAGATTGTTCTCGGGTTCGAAATTTAAGTCAAAATGGAGTCGCCACCGAATTTTGTGGTTATTCGGAACCATTCGAGCCCACTCTATGTCGTCATGGGCTATACACAAAGTAAGACCACTTCGATTTCAGAGTTTATGGGGCTCGTCCCTTTGCATTTTTATATCGATATCGTTTACACCGGCTTTCGTATATAAAATGACTCTCGTGCGCCAATGGTTTCGGACATCCGGAAACCAAGGTTCTGAGTAAGGGGTGAGGGTACGTGTTGGGAAGCCCACTAAGGACACCCAACCCCGCCCGCACAATGGCGGCCTCTACTAAGACATCGTTCGTGTTCGTGTACGCGCGCTAGTAAAACGACTAAATGGTATGCAAACAGCGTTTTCGGGCTAAGCATGTGAATTATTGGTTTGCTACGTCATTTAATGCATCTTGATTCACGTCAAAGTGATTTAGCATGTGATGTTTATTTAAATAAATAAATGGCAAACATCGAAAATAGAAACTCGTAAATAAATTAAAAATTACACGGGCGGAATACAACCCGGAATTCACAATACAACGAGCAATAAAATAGAATAATTGAATTAAATAAGAAGAGCGATAAATAAATACACGACTCGACAAAGACCCGTATATAATAAATGCACACTAAATCGTGAATTAGTTAGACGGACGAACCTTAATTAACTACGCATTATATTGCATATTAATCAAAGGACGGAGGTTCAAGACCTAGGTGTGGTGCTAACCCGATCTCGAACCTCGATGCCTTGTCCCGACTTTTCACCTCGAGAAATGGAGTCTAAATTAATTATGTGTCGGATACGACTAAAGAGTCGTCGACATAAAATTAATAGTGCGAGACCGTCGACCAAAATCGCTTTAGGTGTCGTGACATGCATGAGTTTTGAAAATTAGGATTACGTGATTGATTATGCACGTGTCGACTAAAAGTCGTAAAAAGAATGACGAGGCTCGAATGTTGCATTAGAGCTCTCGGTTTTCTGGGCTACAGGACCCACTCGATCGAGTCATGGTCTGACTCGGTCGAGTGTGTCTTTAACGTAGCTACTGTCCAGATTTTTGGGTGCTACTCGATCGAGTAGCCTACGTACTCGGTCGAGTAGCCCCTGTACGAGTGACAACTCGTTTAGTTTTTGATTTAAAATCGAAGGTTGGCCAAATCAAATACAAATATCGCACGATTTGTATTTAACTTGGCCTCCGGTACTATAATCGTGTATGTACGATTATAATACCGTTATCGGAATTTTATGAAAATGTTATTGTTTAGATTGAAGTTTTGAATTAGTAACGGAATTGCATCCCTCTACGTCACGACATCGAAACTAATCCTTTCGGATTATGTGATGTCGGTTTTCGTATCAACGGGTTCCGCACTAATCATCGAAATGGGATCAAATGCGTTCAACTAGGACCGATCACGATCACATCATGTCCTTGAGTACATTGGGGCGGCGCTCCTCGAAAAGGCGCCACCTCCGTCGTTACTCGTAAAGGAATTAGATGGACTTTAGGCGATCGTCATAGTCAAACGTATTCGAAGCCGAGATTTTGATATTAGTATGTATATATACACGGTATAATAATGTTAGATGTTAGAATACGGAATTAAAGTGTTAGTATACAAAAATGAAAGTTAGTGTTAGAATACATAAATAAAATGTTAGTATACAAGAATAAATAAAAAGTTAGTATGCACAAAATTAAAGGTTAGTGTTAGCGGTTAGCAATAATAATAATAATAATAATAATAATATACATACATACATATATATATATATATATATATATATATATATGTATATATATATGTATATATATATATATATATATATATATATATATATATATATATATATATATATAATCGAAAAAAAAAGGAAAGGAGAAAAAGAAATGGGGTTTGATGACACCCTCAACCTACATGCTTAAATGGCCTCGGAAACGAACTCGTAGTAGCGGCGTGTGCGCGGGAGTGTCGAGATATGTAGGGTGAGTTAGGGTGTGTTTGGTTAGGGAGAGGATGCTCTCGGGTCTTTGGCGAGTTTTGATCTCGAGTTTTGATTGTATGTGCATGTGTATGTGTAATGGATGATTCGTCGGTTTTCGAGGGACGAAGGACTCGGTTTTTGTGTGTATTGCTTAGGGTTGTTAAGGGATTGTAGTGTAGTGTAGTATGGTAGGATTAGGGTAGAAATGTAGACTAAGAATGCAT
This sequence comes from Agrostemma githago, assembly GCA_958450325.1. Taxonomy (NCBI): domain Eukaryota; kingdom Viridiplantae; phylum Streptophyta; class Magnoliopsida; order Caryophyllales; family Caryophyllaceae; genus Agrostemma; species Agrostemma githago. Next base: position 7,891,252 of record OY288256.1, on the reverse strand, counting down.
GGAAAAAGCTTGTTTGTGAAGAGTATGAGGGTGAATGTAAGTTGCCAAAGCTTGTGAAATGAATGGGGTTAAGGGGGTATTTATAGGCTTTACCCCCCGACCTAGGGTCACTCAATCGAGTGGCCCTAGTGCACTCGATTGAGTGCCCTTGCAAACGGGCCAAACCCGGTTTTTGGCGCTCCACTCGACCGAGTGGGTCAATCCACTCGATCGAGTGGGTCAAGAAAATCGAGACAAAATAGGAAAGAATTGATTTTGTTGTTTTGATTGATTTTTTGAATTCTGATTTTGTGCGCCAGTTTTCGAGAATGATTATGGCTGATTTGTGAGACGGTTTCGTCTTTGACCGGGTTTTGACCCGGTCGCCAAAAGACGGGATTTATTTTTGGTGTCGGTTTTGGCCCAAATTAGTCTCATTTTATTGGGAACGACCCACTGGGCCTGGATTTGGGGTTGGTTTTGAGAGATTTGCACTCCGCTAAATGCCCACGTCGGATACTATTGATTCCGAGTCCGTATTCGAGCGTATTAAGTCATGTTGACGTCCGATCATCATCGGGTGTTTTGTCGGGAACTGCTATAGACACTAGCAGGCGAAATGCGAGTGTCTACAACATGGTGTAATTCTTATTTTACCACCTTAACTCTCGAACTATCTATGTATTACTTTTTTTTTTTTTATGATTGATAAATTTACGATACTATTTCTTAAATAAAATTTTTTTTGATGATTTTATAAAAAAAATCCGGTGATTGATAAATTTTACAATATCGTTTTAAATTTTATACCCCATTAAAAATATAATGAGATCATGGGGCCTCCTTCGAATTTTTCGTACAGGGCCTCCGAATTGTCGGAGACGCCTCTGCCACCCCATCACAATCATTTAACACAACAACAAAAATCATCTTCTTCCTCTTCTCTTCTCTCTTCTTATTTCTTGAAAAAATATTGGCAACGTTCTTGGCGGTATTCATCTGTTTATCCACCTACACTGGAGTAACAGCGGTTGTGTAATCCTGGGAATTGAGTGCTATTGAGGCCGTGTGTAGTAGACGGGGCATAAATCAACTTTAGAACAATGACGATTCTGTCGCGCCACAACCATCTTTTATCTAGATAAGCTATCTCATTACTATTTACATTTATATTAACTTACTTGTATTTATTTATTTATCTTTTTAATTTGTCTTTATAACTCGACATACAATAATCTCTTTATACTCGCATTAATATGATCGTACTCTTTTTCAGTACTAGTCTTATACTCCATATCATATTACTAACAATCTAAAGTTGATTTATTATTTTTTAAAATAAAAAGGTTGGAAATTAGTGATACGATATGCGAGTCAAACCGGATTAACTGATTGAATGATTTTATTAATTAAGTCGTGTCGAGTATAAGTAAAGGATTATGTAATCACTTTTGATCATGGGAGTATATACATGACTAATTGACAGTATACATCGTTTATAAGTTACTCTTCCCTTAAACTTGTGTCTGGTATTAACTAATGGAGCATCTCTTTTTGGCAGAAGCATTGACTATTGCTAACATATTCCCAGTTGCCGACTCTTTGATAGTAAAGCTAGCTAAAACTTGATTTATAACAAAGGATTCAAGAAGGTTTGCCATCACATACAAATTGGTTGATCACATTGTCACTCATAATAATGGTATGGTATTATTCTTACTATTCTCGGATTCATCATACTTCAATAACGATTAATTGGAATTTGAGCATTACAACTCAAAACTCCAGGTATTCAATTCTCTCATCACTTTAGTTTTCTGTTGGTGTTAAATTGTCGCTTGATGTTAAATGTGTGAAGTATGTTATTAATAATGACATTGTTTATTTGTGAGATTAATATGGACTAGTATTAATGAATTTTCGTAAGTCAAAGATCTTTGGGAAATGACAATTTTGTTTGAGTGAATAAACAAATGTTGTTGAATTTGACTAAGATTTATTTATTTCATGACTATATATGTGAGTATGCAATCACTTTCTGAAGTGAGTTTATGAGTTTATTCTTTTAGTTGTTATGTTGTCACTTTTGTATAATGTGCCAACATGTGGGGGAAGTGATAAAAGTCGTTGAATGTGTAGATGTGTCTCTTTCCCAAGAGTTTCGTGATGGATTAAATACACTATTTTGAAATGAGTAACGCTCTAAAAGAGGTTGACAATATCATTTGTGTCCATGAGCAATTTCTATGTATGTGTTAAATGAAATTACATGCATGGACAATGAGTTGTGAGCATATGTTACAAAAGGTGGTCATGGTTCTCACATTGGTATTGTTGAGACACTTCTATGGTTGTATTATATTTATGTAGTTATATTTGTAAGATTGAATTTGTATATCCAGACACAATTTGTTGTTGATTGTGTGAGTTCATATTTGAGAAAGTCAAGTATGTATATGAATTCTTTGTTGATTGCCTTTCTTTTTGGACATGAGTCTAATAAGACTTATGAAAACGATAGTCGTCATAAAAGCTAGTTTTAAGCATGAAATTTTGATTTTGGATTAAACGTAATTCATGCATAATTCTTACACTCATTTAATTTTTTAAATGAAATGGCTACATTATTTGAGTTTGATCAAATGTGGTTTACAAAGGGTTTCACGAGTAGTGTTACATAAAACCACGGTTTATAATTCATAAATATATACTCCCTTCATATTTATATGTTTGTCCACTTTTAATATAATACTTCACCCATATATTAAAAATAGTAGACAAACATATAGATACGGAGGGAGTATATCATACACATGTTGATAATATTTGTTGCTTATTACCTATGCTTATGAATATAATGATTGATGGTCAATTATAAAGGTGTAACATACAGCTAATTGTGACGAATTTCTCTCTATCGTTAAATTGAGAGACATGATGTGATCATGATGATGTAGTTTTTCAATTTACTTAAGCAAGATAATTGAATATGTTTTTGCCTGTGGACAATTATCTTGATCAAGAGCTAGATTCATATGTGTTTATGTTTTTTATGATGGAGATTCCATGATTGTTCAAAATTTGCATGGAATTGGGTATTGAGTGAATAAAAAGTGTAGTTATAATAGTACCAAGTTTGGGGTTCTATTGATTGCCCCATCATGTGAGTATATTAAAGCACTGTGAAATCTAAGCTTGAAATTGCTTAAATTGTCAGGTGAATGGGCTGAGTGGCGAAGAGGCCGATTAATACATTTTCCATTGTGGGGGAGATACAAACTCCATCATAATCATCATTAGCTACATTGAGGTAGTGAATTGCCAAATGTTGAGGCATTGTGAAATGATGATCATCGATATGTGTGATACCACAAGAGTATATGATTTCTCGAGAATTTGTTAAATCGAGAGGATATTGAGATCCTCTCGTCAACGGCCATTGTTTGAATTGTGTTGGAGACAACACAGGAAATGGGATTAAAGCCTATTAAGGAGTAAACTGTGATTGATACCCAACTTAGCCCAGCTAAGGTCAAATGCGGTCAAACGAAGTCACAGTGAACTCGAGTTATAATGTCACAACCATTTCCTTTGTAACATGTTTTTATGACATATGTTTTATTTTCATTTTGAGATATACTGTCTTGTGTTTTGAAGGCTGAGCTTCGGCTCTTAATAAATCATAGTCCTAACGGATGGTTTGTGACAGTCAAACCTGATGAATTTACCTATATGAATGTGGGGGATTATTGCTTTAAACCCCAAGAGATCCTTAGGCTTTAGGATCTCTAGAGGCATTCATGAATTACCAGGATTTATTTGGAGAGCACTTGGGAAGTCCCAGTAAAATACTTACGATATACAGTTGACGTTCATGATCAGTTCATGGATGGTGCGAATACTAGCCCTGATTTGAGTACGGTAAGTGCGCAACTAACCTTTTACCAACATCATTAGGAGGTTAAAGGCTTCGATCCACCTGATAACCGGATTTGTCGCCAATCTAACTACCAAATAAACCAACTAACCTAAACTAAAATAACAAGGGCAAGTCGGGTCGAATCCTCAGAGAGATCGGGATCGAGTACTAGTTCGGTCTCGGATTACAAATTAGCTACGCGAATCGATTGATAGGGTGAGATACTAAATAGACTAAATGGACTAACTAATAAATACATAAAGAGACTAATAATCTAAAATAAGATAAAGAACTAGAAAATTAAAGACACAAAGAGATGAAATGATGTAATCAAATAAGACAAAGTACTAAGGGACGATGTCACCCGCGACTTATTCAAATCACGCTAACGAATGCCAAGTATTGAAGAAGTCGGGTTCTCGGACAAGGATAAGGCGCATTCTAGGTCGGTCACCTCCCTCCCGGGTTCGTGAAACGACTAATCACCCCGTTTACCTCCCTCCCGGGCTCGTAAGACGGAATCCTAAGGTCTAGACCGGAGACTCACTCCCGTGATGTTCCCCAAACTAACCCAAGTCAATGAAAGACACACTAATACAAACTAGTGTTAGGGATACCCCGCTCAATTCTCACTCCCGTGTTCAACTAAGTAGAGTAAGGCGAGGTAAAAGGGTAAAGTCGACAATTTATTCTAATCGACTCCCGTCGATGGCCAAGGGATTAGATTCGACTCAAACTCCAAATACCAAGTTTATCCATAAATCCCCAACACGTCCTCATCCAATCACCCAACTAAACCGATACAAGACATTCAACGCGTAATTCAAACAAATCGGGGATTCATCAACCCCTAGTGGGAAAACTACTCACTACCCATAATTATATTAATCAAAACACAAATAATTACTCTACACATAATAATAAGTACAATAGAACAATAAAGACCAAAACTTTGACTAAAGAAATAAATTAAACTAATCTAACATAATACATGTACTAATTACTCAATATGAAGATGAAACACAAACCTATAATCATATTACTAAACACACTTAACAATAAAGAAGTGAACTTTACACTAATTACTTCGTAATAATTATAATATCATAAACATGAAACTTAAGGATAAACAAAAATGAGAGAAGATGAGAATTGTACCAAAGGAGAATGGAATTAAAGAAGTCGGAAGTTGAAGAACGGAAGGATTAAATTAATTAAAACATATTAAAATAAACAAAGAAAATCAAGAAAGAAAGGGGGGGAGCTGCTGCTGTTCCTGCACCCCCTTTTCTATCTCTACTCCTCCTCCCTCTGTTTCTAATCTTCCTCTGCAATTTTCTATATGCCGCCCACCTCACACATTGAGGCTTTTGTTATTTTGATTCTTAACAATAAATGAAAAGACAAAAATGTCCTTAACTAAAATGAAAAGAAGAGTGGACGAAAGGGCTGGATAGTCAGTCAACTTGGCCTTCATCTTCGTTTGACCCGTCTTAACTTGTCTCGGTTTGTCTCGGTTTTAAGTCGATCCATCCTTCCAGTACCTATAATATCAAAATGACTAGAGCAGTACCAAAATTCCGACAAATATAATAAATATACATTAATTAAGTAAGACTCGACTAATTAGCTAATTAAACACAAAATAGCTTAATAATAGCAAAACGACAATTAAAATCGACCGAGAAAGAGTGTAAATATGGGACGAAAAATCGGTAAAATAGCGACTTATCACCACCTCTAAATGATGGTTCTAGGTTTTTGTACGCACTGGGTGTCAGTTAAAGCCCACAAGACACTGAACATCTAAACACCGAGTCTCCGTTGCCATTGTTTTTTCAAACTTTCTTCTTTTGAATCATGTGGGGGATTGTTGGAATATTGCTTCAAAAGAAATATGTGTTAGGTAATAAGGGTGGTAGGTAGTTGCCTTGTCTTTGATTGGTTGATTTAGTGTTTGGTACTACCTACTACACTACCTTGTTTTCTTTTGGTCTATAGTGGTTGGTAGTACCTACCACACCCCCTCTTCTTGGTTGGTACTAGCTACCACACCACTATATATACCACCCCCTCACAATCATTTAACACAACAACAAAAATCATCTTCTTCCTCTTCTCTTCTCTCTTCTTATTTCTTGAAAAAATATTGGCAACGTTCTTGGCGGTATTCATCTGTTTCTCCACCTACACTGGAGTAACAGCGGTTGTGTAATCCTGGGAGTTGAGTGCTATTGAGGCCGTGTGTAGTAGACGGGGCATAAATCAGCTTTAGAACAGTGACGATTCTGTCGCGCCACAACCATCTTTTATCTAGATAAGCTATCTCATTACTATTTACATTTATATTAACTTACTTGTATTTATTTATTTATCTTTTTAATTTGTCTTTATAACTCGACATACAATAATCTCTTTATACTCGCATTAATATGATCGTACTCTTTTTCAGTACTAGTCTTATACTCCATATCATATTACTAACACTGAAGATTATAATCCTTATTAGTTACGAAGTATGTATTAACCATGGTCTTCCCTTTTTTCTTTAACACAAAAATTAAGGGGGTGTTTGGTTAGGTCTTTTGGAATGGATTGGGATGGATTCCAGCCATTCTAGTGTTTCGTTCCCCACTTTTGGAATGGAGTTTGAAATCCGAGGGGTTCTAATTCCACCATAATCCAATAGAATCTCAATCTTTAGTTCTTACCCATGATTCCAACTCCACTCTCCTCATGCACATTTACAATCCATTCCAAGATCAAACTAAACAGATATTAATAAGCATTGGGTTCCAACTTCGTACCTCTCTGGTTTTAGAATCCAATGCATTCCATTCCTATTGTTTGAACCAAACGACCCCTAAGAAGATAATAAAGAATGGATTAGAGTAAGAAAAAAAAGTTAAATATGATTGGGTTTGTGCGTAAAGAAAATAATAAAAAATAGAATAAAGAATAAAGAAATGATGAAAATACAATCTGAAAATGAAAAGAGGGAGGATGAGTGTGCTAAGTCCAAAAAGAAAAGATGGAACATCATGGGTAATAGGAGGGAGTATCAAGTTATAACCATAAACTAATCGTATCAAGTTTAGGGTGCTCAAGTCTCGTCGAGTCAATTTCAGCTCAAATGAAGTTATAACCACTTTTGGTTCACTTACGTGTCAGATTATATCGATTTCATTCAAAGTCTGGGTTTGAGTTAGGCCGGCTTCAGGTCGCTGCCCCAGTCGAGTTATTCAAATAAATTTGACAGTTTTGGGTTAGGTTTTGTCTGACTTGAGTATAATCTTCTCTCCACGGTTGTCATTCATGTGTTACTTGTGAGAGGGGGCATATTTGTTTTGAGGACCCGATAAATGGGGCTTACATAATTGGAACTAAATCAGAAAGTAACAGTTTTAATGTAGTCGGGAAGACTATCACTCCAAGTACTAGTCCCGATTCTGCCATAATAGTAACGTGCAAGTTCGTGAGCGACTTCGTTGTATCGTCAACCAGGAAATAGTGCGGCATTGTTTTGTGTTATTTGTAAAAATTATTTTAATTAAACATTAAATTATACAAGTAAATAATAGAGTTTGCGAGAGAAATATATTTTTTTGTAAAAGGTGAGGATATTAAAGAATAAGTAACTTCTTACAAATATACAGATGCCTAAAGGCTTGATAGCTAATTCCTATCTTTAGTGCTCAACTTTTGACTAATCTGAGTCCGATAATACATTCTTAGTTCATGTCTAATCTTCTCACTTAAGACCTCGTGTCTCAAAAATGTAAGGATTTTAAAGTAGAATTAAACCTATTTTACTACAGTACTATTTATATACTGTTAGGCAGGAAATTTCAAGATATTTAACATGACAAATTGTATAGAATACTCTTGGCGATATTTGATTGAAAACAAGTTACATTCATTTTGAACCGTTCCCCCTACATCAATCCCAGTCTTAAACCACATACAAAAAGTGCCAGGTACGTTGAGCATCAAGAGCCTAAGTTGAGCCAACCTGGGAAGTTGGGCTTATTTTCTTCGAAATAGTTGAGACGTAACGACCTTCTTGTGCATGTCTACAGAAGCAAGCGACACTCACACAACTTCTTTTGCCAAATCAAAATGACTAGAGGCACTCTGCCCCTTAAAACCGACTAAAATGTCGTCTCATAGTTTCAAAGACTATCTATGGTCTCATTACATTATACTGTATACATACAACATACAACATCGTACTCATGAGTGAAATATCACCACGAAATTTGTACATTAACCATTATCCAAATGCAAATGATATTATTCGCAATATTAAGCCATAAATTAATCACCAAACATTTGTCTCCGCGTTGGTTGGTTGGTTGGTTGGTTCAGATGTGTTAATAAAGGCAATGCACTATTATTATTGATAATAATAATAATAGCAGCAATTTTTACAACTGATGTTATGAAAACCTGGGTATTTTGAAGGCTACCCACCCTACAAATACATACTCCTCTCTTTTTCCCCTGCTTATAAGAGGGGGGCACTACAACTATACACATCAAAAACTACTTACTTCATAATAGTACAATACAAGAGAGGAATAGATACGCCCGCCAATCTCATCATTCTGAAACCACCCTGACACGATCCTGTCGCCTACTTCCAGCGACTCTGTGCTTCCTTCTTGCTCATCCTCCGTGCGTCTCCAAGAACCTCGTTTCTTAACTGTCAACAAGATGATGGTGATGATGATGGTGATGATTCAGAAGAGTTTCTATGAGTAACATTAGTAATGCAAAATGAAAGATATTGCTGGTATAAAACGTGTCACGTCAAATGTGAGTAGTGGATTTTGAATGGAGGGAGTATAACCTTCACAACTCACAAGCTTCTCCTAATCCATTTTTTCTGTCAATGTTTCCTTTTTTTCTTTTTCCGGCATTGTCCTAGGATACAAATGAGATGAGACAAACACATGACTTTATTGTTTAATTCCTCTCTGATTACCCACCAATTTACCACACCAAGACTGTTTGTAATACCCTAGATTGTTTAAAAGTTTGGATTAACAATAACACGGAGTACTGTACATTACTTTGTTTCAAAAAAAAAACAATAGAGTACTACATTACCACCAATTTAGTAAATTTATTTTTTTGGGTTCAAATGGAGTCAGAATGGTGATTATGAGTACCACCTCTCATGAGGTTACCAACTAAGCTAATTAGCATCTAGTACAACGGATTTACGCAAATATAAAACAGAGGATATGAATCCACAAGAAACTTGAGTTGAATAAATAAAGTGCTATAAAATTATCAAAGAGCTTACCCGGTTTGAGAAAGTCGCCTCCAATTAACGAGTTGATGAGACTGTGGATGCCTCTGCAAGAAGCCGGAAGCAGTCCCCATACTCGCTTCATCACTCATAAATTGATCGGTGAAAGAAGTCGAGGGAGACCAAACTGGGACAACCCCACTACTCCTTTCACCTCGACTACCACCACTTGTACTTGATGACTCAGCTCCATACTCTTCTACATTCTGTACAGCAAATGTGATGTTATTCCTTCTAGCCCCGACTGAAATACCCGGGTTTGGATCCGGTATATCTGAATCTTCTTGATTTACAATCACATCTCTTGGAACCTCAGCTCTTCCATCTCCCACTGAAGGTTGACGAAGATCTGAAGACGTCTCCTCATCATCAACCCTGAAATATGTGGATGTAATGCTAGGCACCATCTGATCCTGAAAACGGCGAGTATTATTATTGTTGATGATGTTGTTGTTGTTGTTGTTGTTGTTTGGAGTTGTAGTATCATCCCTTGGAGGGTCATGATCAACGTCCATCTGTAAGTCTTCAGGAAATGCAATGGGTTCGGTATCAGCAGAATCTCCGAGACCTTCTTCAATACCATTCTCAATGGCGGCCCTGTGAGCAGCTTCCAGCTCCCACATATCAGACAGGGCTTGTTGTAGTCTAACTTTTGCAGCATCTAGTTTCACAAGGGGTAGAGGATAGTTTGATCCGAGTTCCACTCCTGCAGCCTGTAGTACAGATTCAGGTGCATCCCATGGGTGATGAATCCATTCGGTTGTTAGTCTTGAAAGTTCTGGGAGCCACCGTCTTACATACTCTCCGTTAGGATCAAATTTGTAGCCTTCAAACTGTTGCGGAAAGAAGAAACTTAAATCAATAAAGCAACCCACAAGAACATAATCTCCTACCATTTTATTTTCTTAAAATAAATCATATAAACCTGGAATGAGCTAGAACAAGAAGGAAGGTAACTCGTGAAATTTTTAAATCAAGAAAACTTCCTATGAGGACCACTATAAACCTCATCACCATTAGAACATAGTTAGCTCGTAAACTTATACAGGTGGGTTCAAAAATCTATTTGCCTTTAGACTCCCTTGCTTAGAAAAAATACGGAGTAGATTTAAGAAGCATGAATGAGTCCAATTTATGACAATAGTTGGATACTTTGAATTGGAAAGCCAACCATTTTCTTGCAAAACCTCGCCTTTGTATCATCGAACACCTAAAATTTGACCTTAATGCTATGATGAGTTCGACTAATATAAACAATCTTGTAATAACATCAATAAAGTGGAAGGAACGTCAAATCGAACCTGTTCAAGTTTGTTTACCTAGTTCAAAAACATCACAATGAAAAGAATAAAGAGAGAAAAATGTGAACTACCTGTGGATTATCAATCCTGTCAAACTCTCGGCTGTCAGGTAGAGTACCTGATATATACTGCCAGCCAAGAGCATCACTTTCCAGATCGGCATCCAAAAGAGTATCCCAAAAGTACTTCATACCCCACCTCCATGGCAACTGTAAAACCTTAACGAAGAAGCTAGAAACAACCACTCTAATTCGATCGTGTAGCCAACCAGTGGCCCACAGCTCCCTCATACCAGCATCTACTAAAGGGTAGCCGGTCCTACCCTGTCTCCACGCCTTGAAATAGCCTTCATCGACTACCCAAGGGAAGAACTTGAGGTGCCCTAGTAACGGCCTCTCGTGACTATAAGGATGATTGAAACTCATGTATCTTGAGTATTCTCTCAAACCGATTGATTTGAGAAACAAATTGCAGCTCTCGTCTCCTTGTGTGTTGCCTTCATTCGCCCAAGAGACCTGTTTTATGCGAACCAAATGGAACACCTTTCTTACACTGACTTCCCCAAAATGCAAATGGGGAGAAAGAAAGGACGTTGTTGCACTATCAGCCTTCCTCCTGTTCTTTGAGTACTCAATTAATGCACCATTGATGAAACTCGTTAGAGCCTTGTCTGCGCTACTCCACCCAGGTGACCATGCTCTAGCTAGCAGAGCATTGCTTCCCTTTTCTGATTCATCTTCAAATATTAATGTGTCCGATTGGCAACATGACAAATCTCCTGAAAAACAACATATAAGACCGTGTCATGAAACTATTTTGAAAGATCAATAAGCTTACAAAAACATCTTTCCTGCACCGACAGTGAGAACTTTGCATCGGGACAACTAACCTGAGATTATTCTCTTAGGTGGAAGAAGTGGAGCCTCGGGATCAAACGGCATGCTAAGGCATTTGTCCCAGAAAGAAGTAAAGGTATTAAATGGCTGGCCTTGATCATCTAAAACTTCCCATGGTTCGTACAACAAATCTGCATTGAAGGAACGCACAGCTATCCCGTGTGCAGTTAAAACTTCTTTGGCGCGATGATCCCTCACAAGTGATAGAGGATCTGCAGAGAAACACAAACAAGGCAGGGCAGTTAGCTATGTAATTCAGTTTAGTAAATGTCACTACTGAATGCGGCAAATAATTTTCACAATTCCACATTTTTTTCACTCCTTAGAGGCACATCAAAAACTGTAATATTCCGAAAGGGAGTGAAAAAATCAATTCCGAGAGTTAAACAATCGCTTTTGCTAGAAAAACATACTCCGTACATAGAATGAAAGAAAAACAAAGACAAATCTAAAGAGAAACAACTTCCCTTTGAAGGCAGAATCCTCAATCTCATTTTCTTTTTGTCAATCATCAACCACTTTAATGTTGCACATATGAGTATAAAACCAAATTTCCAAAGAATTCTTGCAGAGTCACAGTCATACCAAGATTAACAATTACTCAAAAGGGTAGATGATGTTCTTGGAAAAAAAAGAGGGGTTTGAAATCACTCAAAGTTCAAAGCCTCCAGTTCAAGTAAACAGTCCAAAACTCCCCTTTTACATTTTTAATTAAAGGTTTACAAATGCATATCTGACAGCTCTAAACACACACAAAATCCCCAAATGTTCAAAGTTGAAACCTTTTGTGGTACAGTACAATAAACAATAAACAATGATTAGTAAATCTATAACCATGCAATCATCAATATGATTAACAATTTCATTAAAATAATCCAAAAGTACAAACCTTTGATATTAACAATTTTACTTTGTCCGTTCTAAATGATGGGTCGTATTTGACAGATAATTCCGTCGCAAACAAGAACATCATTAATCCATCATACCAAACAAAAACAACAACTTAAAGGTCAATAAAAAACACAAATAAAAATCAAATATAAGAAAAAAAAAAAAAAAAAAAAAAAAAAGGGGGGGGGGAAGAGGAATAAAAGGGAGGGAGGGAGAGATTGATTTGTGTTTACCATATAAGTGATTAAAGAAGAGTTGAGTGGCTCCAGTAGATTTAATAAGATGAAGTAAAGAAGAAAGGCTATCAGAAGATCTCTTGGTGATAAGAAAAGTGCCAAGACTTCTCAAAGAAGAATCAAGTTGAAGCAAGCTGTGTTTGAGCCACCACCTCGAAACTCTACCAGGATAGTAATGGCCTTCCTCTTCAGGTGCCCATACAAAGACACATATCACTGCACCTGCCCTTACTCCTGCTGCCAGTGCTGGATTATCTTCCACCCTCAGATCCCTTCTTAGCCATACTATACTACACCCTTTTCCACCCATTTCCCCTTACTTCTCTCTCTCTCCCTCTCTCAACCCCCAATTAACTTTAATAATAATAATAATAATAATAATAATCAACTACCCAAGTAAATTAAAATCATCTTCATACATGACATAATCATTAATACTACTGAGTGTACCAAAAATGGAAAAACAAATAATAAAAAATAAAAATATGGGTTAATCTTAGGACAGCATTAAATTATGTGGGTTGGATGTATTTATTTATTTATTTATTTATTCTGTTTAATTGGGTAGTAAAAATGGTTGTAGTAGCAGCAGCAGCAGCAGCAGTAGTAGGGGATTTAATTTTGGGGTGAAATGAAATGGAAGAAATTCCAAGATTTTTGGGGTTCAGAAGTTAAGAGTCACAGAACACTCCACATGGGTGTATGGGAAAGGAGGGGAGAGAGAGGAGAGAAGGAAAGAGGGAAGAAAAACAAGATAGGTTAATTGAGTAAATGAATGAATGAGTGAGTGGGGATACAATGGAAAAAATTGATAGGCAAATTGTAGCCATAACTTTTTTTAAATGTTACTTCATTTTTTATTTTATTTTCTTTCTTTATCTAAAATATTTTTTTGGTATAATGGGAACTATTTTATTCTTTCTTTCATGTGTTGTCTTTGTTTCTTTCTTATCCATCCTAGTTGTGCTTGTGCACCAAGAAGAACCAAATCCCTTTTCATGTAATCATATTCATGTCTACTTGCTTACTTGCCTCTCTCTACAAACTACAAATCACAGATTTCACTCGTTCTTCGAATCTTATCAAGCCTTCAAATTGCCTAAATACATTGTAGAGCATATATGTTTGGTTAAGTTTTGAAGAATGTTAGGAAAAAAAAACCAAAATCAAAATCAAAATTCAAAAGGAGACGCTCTTTCTAGCTAGATCTGTTAAAAGTTCACCCACTCATAAAAAAAATGTCTAATTGGTTATTTTAAGGGTCAAGACACTTAAATATTGACCAGTAACCAGGGTTCAGACCTCGTGAGTTTGGTTTATATTGAAAACGCTTTCTAAAACAGCGACCAGGGTTCAGACCTCGTGACTTTGGTTTATTACATTCCAACACCCTCAAATGATGTCCGTTGTTGCTCAAATTTTTTGTGGATATTTTATCATACCCAAGGAACACTGTGGGATTTTCACCCATTATTTTTGTTCCTAACCTCGAATCTCCAAAAAAAACGTGTATTGTATTATACACTTCATTTTGAGGCGTTCGGGAGGTCGGACAGGGCAATCATTCGTTTTCTACCGATTTTTATGCCACGTGTCTGAGGTGCTTTGCGAGGTACCTATCCGATTTCAAGCCCAAACAACAAAAACTCGTCGTGTTTCCACGACTAATCGATTTTCAGCCGACGGTTTGTCATATTCTGACACCCTCAAATGGTCTTCGTTGCTTCTCAAATTTTGTGTAGTCATTTTAACGTACCGAGGAAACACTCTGTGTGATTTTAGCCATCTTTGTCTTAGATCCCCGAATTTTCAAATATCGTGTATTATACACTTCAATTTGAGCCGCTCGGGATGTTGGAGATGACAATGTTTCATTTTCAACCGATTTTTATACCACGCGCTTGGGATGGTTCACGAGGTTTCCTGTACGATTTCAAACTCAAACAAAAAGTACACGTCACGTTTTTCACAACTAATCAACTTTCGTTTGACATTGCTTTATCACATTCCGGCATTCTCAAATGGTATCCGTTGTTGCTCAAATTTTGTGTGGTCCATTTTATCGTAGCCAAACACTCTTTCAATTTGAGCCATTTTTGTTTCGGACCCCCGAATCTCCAAAAAAGCGTGTATAAACTTCAATTTGAGTCATTTGGGAGGTCGGACATGGCAGTGTTTCATTTTCTATCACCACATATCTGGGGCGTTTCACGTGGTACCGTGTCTGATTTCAAGCCCAAACCACTAATACACATCGTGTTAGCACGACCATTGGTCCAACATTAGTTTATCAAGTCGCGTTAGCACGACCATTTTTATATAGCCTAAGAAACTAGTCCACATAAATTAGAAAGTGTTTGGGTTTGGCGCATAATTACATTAAAATCTTACAGAGTACTAGAGAATATTAAGACATTGCTAGGAATCGATCCCAACAATGTTTTTTCTTACTAAGTTCATATCTTATTGTTCCTCCCCTTTCAATAAAATATTCCTTACATATATTTAAATAAAGGTGAGGAACAATAGGATATGGGGGAATATAAGATAATGTCTACCCATTTTACAAATATAACATGTTCCATATAAGGATAAATGTTAGGGTAGACACCTGCCCCAGACACCCCCCAAAATCCGCCCCAATTCAGTTACGTCTTAATCACGTTTACTAGATATGAAACATTGGTGAAAAAGCTTAATAAGAAGAGGTTTGCTGTATGATGTGAGTAGTAATCATGTACTACGTAATATGGCGAGGTTGGTACAAATGTTATAATTTACGTAATATGGTGAAGGAGGTTGGGGTTGGGATAGGCCTACGATGAAGACTAATAATGGGAATTATGGGATGAAGTTGGTGATAAGAAAAAACACGAGAGGATTACATTGTTATCTAAAGAGTTGAGAACCGATAAAAATGTACATCCTTTGTTTAATAGTACTCCATACTTCGTAATATATTGTCATATTCCTCTTTTGGGTATACTCCCTCGTATTCTTCTTTTTCTCCTTTTTTTTTTGGGCACAAAAATCAAGGAAGGAGTAAAGAAATGAATAATGGTAAGAAAAAGTAAAAGATGTGGGTTTGTATAGAAAACAAATACAGTAATAAATAATTGATTAAAAGTACAACCTGAAAAGAAAATAAGGAAGAAAAAAAAAACTCAAAAAAGAAAGAGGAAAGAAAAAGCGGAATAAGAGGGAGTACTATTTTTGACATATTTTTATTTGTGTTGACTGCACTGGCAACCTTATTCTTTGGCGTAACAAGTAAATAATTTTATTAAATTTTTGTTATGTTAATGTAATGGGAAAGTGGTGATTGACCCGGATAACCCCATAAGTTTGTGCAACTGTGAAATTAACCTCACAATTTTCAATTAGAGTGATTAGGCCCAATACTAAAGATTCCATGACAAAAAATGTAAAATAATAAAAGGGTTAAAAAAATTCAATTATTTCTATTTTTCAACATTTCAAATATTTACACATAGAATTCTTAATTGTAAGAAAAGTTGAAATATTTGTATCTTACTTTATATAAACACAATAAATTATTTGATTTTCGTAAAATATATATTTTTTTTTAATCTAATTTGTGCTTTTTTTTATTACTTTTTTAAAACTTTTATTTTGTATTTTTCATAAAAACATAACCATTTTACTTTTATTATATGATAAATTGAATTTCTCATGAGATATTAATAAAAAGTTTTATTTCAATTATTATCTAAGTTATGGAGCCTAATCACTCCAATTGAAAGTTCCGGAGGTTAATTTCACAATTGGATAAAGTTATGGGGTCAATCACCATTTTTTCCCGATTTACGTAATTTTCTAAATTCGCTACTACATCCATCCATTTTATCACTTTCTATTTTCTTCTTAGTACTCGCTTAGGATAAAGGTAATGAATTGGGGGCAATGAAGCTCAAAATGGGAAGAAAAAATGGAGGAAAGTAATGGTTAGTGGTGGAATTTTATGGTGTAAAGAAGGGGTGAGAGAGAAATAATTACCCAATATGAGGGTAAGATATTACTTGGAGGTAGAGGGGAGTAATGATTTCTCCCCAAAAGAGGCTATATTTGTCACTTTTTCTCCATTTTCGCTTAGCATGATCACTACTCTATTACTACTTACTTCATTTTCTAGTTCATTTTAGTTCATTACCCAAATTCATTACCTTCATCCCAAGCGAACCCTTAGATCGTTCATCTTTAACTTTCATATTTGGAATATTTTCTTTTTAGTCTAAAATGTGTGGTGATTTGACATTCTAATCCCACTTTTAAGCCATCTACCTCATGAAGTTTGAGTAGATAATAAATAAGTACTCCTTCCCATTCTTTATAATCTTCCACATTTCTATCTTGGGTAGACCTGGTCAAATGCGGGCTCGGGCCGGATACGGGCCGGGCTAAAAGATAAAAAGTTGCCCTTTAACACCAAAGCGGGCGGGTCGGGCCTAACTAACGGGCCCAGATTACTTGCCCTTACCCGCCCGTTTGTATAAAACCGGGCGGCCCGCGGGCTATCGGGTCAATTATTGAGTGAATGAAAAAACTATCAAACAAATAAAGATAGACAGTAATTACGTAAATATTTACAAAGAGTACAACATAGTTGACTTTTTTCTTACAACAAAAAAAATGTGATAAATGAACAAAAATTGGTGATAAGATTAGACTATTAGATTATGAGAAATTGAGAATAGCGAGAGTTGTCTAATTTTTCTTGAGAGTTAATAAGGTATTTTTGCTATATCATAGTATTATCTAGTGTATGTGTTTTGATTAGAGCATGGGGTAATTATTTTTCTTTGTATAATAAATATATATTTTTCATTTCATATATAATTAATTAATTTTTAAGCTATAGAATGTATATAATATTTTTAGCGGGCCGGGCGGGTTGGCCCGTTTGAAAATATTAGTGTCCGTGCCCGGCCCGTTTATTAGATCGGGCCGGGCTTGTCCGGCCCATTTATTAATTCGGGCCAAGCTTCACTGTCCAGACCCGCTAAAATATCGGGCCGAACGGATCGGGCTATTCGGACGGTACGGCCCATGATCAGCTCTAATCTTGGGACATTTACTAAGATATTCCACATTTCTTTTGGTATATAATTTATGGTTCTCATTTTGTTGACCCTACGTTCGACATTTCAGTCGGGTCGTCAGTGCTTTATAACGTGAAATGAAAAAATTATCTTTCCCTAATTACCTTCCTTAACATTGTTAATTACTGAGTACATTAAAACAGTTTTTTTGTTAATAATAAAACTCGATAATGTAACGGTTTTTATTTTTGGGGCGTTAATCTCGTACAAATTGAACCGTAATAACAAAAATCACTACGTAAACTATTTTTCAACGTCATCCCACCTATGGGTAGACGTGACAAAATCGATCAGACCGGAATGACCCGACCCGAATAAGCTAAATCGAACCCGACCTGACACCCGAACAAAAGACCCGAATTTGACCCGTAATCCGAATTGACCCGGCTTGATAATTATAATTAGATTAATTAATAAGTAAAAACAATTAATATCATTAATCATAATCCGTATATCTAATTCTAACGATATACGGGTTTTTAATTTTTTATTTTGCAAATTTCGAACTTAATATGGTTTATTAAAAAGGTTAACCTCGTACAAACCAAACCGTAATCTTTGGGGCGTAACCGCAAATTTCTAACGATAATACGATTTGTTCCCAGACTTTATTGAGTAACATGCCCATAAAACCGTAAATAATTATCAAAACCGTCATCTTAAAATTATCAGGAAGTTATAATTAGATGAATTAAATAAAATAATTAATATCATTAATCATAATAAAGGAAGGATCAAAGGATAAAATCACGTATAAAACGACGAAGATTTAGCTGAAATGTTTGACAAACTAACGAGATTGTGGAAGATTATTGAGAATAGGAGAGGGTATGAGTTGAAGAGCTGGACTATATGAGATAGGTTTTGGTGACTACTAGTCTCATGTCGACCTTGCTGGTGTGTGTATACGGGGCCCTCCTTTCATTTTCTTGTAGGTCCCCCGTTCTTGCTTTAGATTCCGTTCAGTCATTGATCGTGATCCTGATGTTATTCATTCATGTAATGCAAGTAACCTAGCTTAGTTAGTCCTACATAGTTAGATATAGTGGCCTAATTCCTAATGCTCCTTTTACTTTTGGTAATCTTTGTGTAATTTGATTAGCACTAAACACTAAAATTATATATGACGTCTCCACAACTAATCACCACGTTTCATGAATCATACAAACTTGCTTTAACAAAAACATTCTATTCATTTTGATTGATTTTTTGACTTGGATGAAATCAGCAACGCCTCGACCAAGCTAAGTTCCTTGACTTCAAAGTCAAATTAATGTATGTAGCAAATTTGATTACTAGGCTCAAGGTTACAAGTCTTAATTGGAGTTCGGAACTAGCGTAACAAAGTTCGCTACAACTGAATGAATTTTCTGGGTAAATTATCGACATTTAATTCTTGTCGAGATAGTGTTATGTGCGAATAAGAAAAGCACTGAAAAACAACATCAAATCGACTGAACGCTTTCCTAATAGAAATAATTCAATTAAGAAATCGTTTTTCATACTACATTATCTAATTTAATTAATTGCCGTATGCAATGCAAATCACTTAAAAGAGTTATAGACATAGGAAGCCAAACTGGGTTGTGTCAAGCTTAGCTTGCAGAAACACTCAACTTTGCAGCAATAATGGGAGAGCTGTGAGTGAATCTGTGATCATTCGCAGCAATGCTAAATAAACAAAGAAAAAAAATCATAAAAATACAAAAGTCAGTATGTACCTTCATTCTTCCAGTAAGCTAAGATCCGCCACTCATTCATGCGATGCGACCATATCGTTTTGAGATAGAATTCATATTTCTTTCTGGGCGAAGCTATCCTAACATTCAAGTAGCAGCCTTCTGTATGTACTGCAAGATAGATGTTCAAGCAATGATGACGGTTGCATTTGTGGAGGCTCTCCTGAATCCTAGTACTTGCTTCACCAAATCAAGCTCCTCCACCGCGGTAAGCTTACTCTCCCCAACATTAATCACCAATTTCTCTAAAATGATTGTGCTTCCCAGCAAGAACTTAATCACTTGGAGCTGCCATTTGCACCACTCTTCATACCCATAATTCCCATGAATTGTGACTGTCTTAAGGAGTGGCATCACACAGGTACATAACTCATCCCGGTTTCCAATTTCATGAGACGATCCACTTACCCGCAGTGATCGTGATTGTCCTGCGTCTATGACCAGCTCTTCCAAGTTCACTGAACATTTTATCAACTTCAAGATAACTCCAAGGCATCTTTCGCTATCCCCCTGTGGGTGCAGAACTACACGCTTCCAACTATTTTGTGAGAATTCCATCTTCTCGATGCAAGATATTCGCTGAATAACAAGAAAACAAAAAAAATGGTATCGAAAGATGGTTACTATGTGTTCTTATCAGATTTGCGCATTGTAGCGGTCAGCTAAGTAATCCCAGGATTCACACAAACAAACAAACAAACCCTCTGCCATGCCAAGCCAAGCCAAGCCAACCCAAGTGTCGAGTCCGTTTCTAACTAACTTAAGGAAGATTAAAACGTCTGAATTAGCCTAAAAGCATCTAGGAGTACAAGTTTAGAAGAAGAAATTCATACCTCAAAAGCAGAAGATGACAATGTAAAAAGCTCAGCACTTTGAATTAGCCTAAACAATGTCTTAACTAGAGCAGAAGAGCATGTAACTGGTAAATACTTGAGATTCACTTGTTGCAGAGACACGACACCAATCATACTCAGCTGAAAAAGCGGTGATGTTTGAAATATAGAAATCTCGAGAATTTTCAGTCTGGGGCAATTAAGGGTACAAGGAGAGCCTCGCAGTGTAAGGCACAATCGACTAACACTTGGAGCATTAATATTCAAAACATGTAAACCCGGGTCTAAAGCAGGATACACAACCAATTCCTGTAGAGAAGGACATCCATATATTAGCTGATCGTAAGCCTTAGTACTTCCAGTACCTCTTATGAGTGATAATTTTCTCAAATTTTTCAAATAGGGGGTTTCAGATTGGTGCTCCAGCATACAGCAGCCGGAAAGGGTGAGGGTCGCAAGCGATTGACTTGTAAAAAGACAACGGGGTGGACGTAAAAAATCAAAGGCAACGCAATTGAAATAGAGATGTTTGACATCTTTGCCAAGAGCAAATCTGAGCCACATTTGAACGTAAGCAATCATCTTTTTTGGATAATCCGAACTATTTTCTTCATCAAATTCATCTTCAAATCCATCATTGAAAGAGAGATGAAAAGCGTCGATGGTGGGTCTTCTATGAAGCATCAGCACGTTTTGGACAAAGCAAGCAAACCTCGAAAAAGCTTCGCAATCGCTTGGTGCAATACTATCAACCCAAACCATCCTGGTTGTGTATAAAACGTAATCGAAAGTAAGAGCAGGGAGCAGAGTCCAAAGGTCTCCAAATCGGCGGAGTAACATGGTTCCAACGGCATCTTGGGTGGGCATCAATGTAAGTATACGCACAATCACTTCATCGGGCATGCCACTTAACCTGTCATACCCCATACCATCATTACCTTCACAACCTTTGCTCTTCTTTGACATTGATTTCTCACTTCTTACCGCAGCAGTAACTGAAAAAAAATACCCTAACTCAAATTTCACGCAAAACCCACTTCAAATTGCAAAAGAGAAGGGTAGGGCAGACTAATCTAGGCCGTCTAATAAATTTGAGAGGCCCTTGTAAGTACTAAAATTTTATTAAGGTGCCGGATAAATTAAATTAATTAATTATCTTGACTTAATACGAAATTTTAACTCAATCTAATTATTTTGTCCCAAATAAATAAAATCGGGTCGATCCGAATAACAAAATAAACTATTTGGATCTTTAAACCCGAAAAGATGACAAATTGGGTCAATGTCACTCATAAGCTCATAAATGGGTCTTTGACTACAAAAGTACGCTAAGAATAATCAAAACTCTATAAATAGAGTTATCCTCTCGTTCATTTGAGGGGATTGAAAAATTTCTGAAGCAAATGATCAAGAGAGAACAAGACACAAGTCGCTATAAGGTTCTCCATCAAATCCATAGCATCAAATCCGTCGCAAGCAGTCAAAAATAAATCGTGTCGCCTGCTCAGAAGATCCAAGACAAATTAAAACATTCAAGAGAGATTCAAGTCCAGGCGCACGACCCTCTCAAGAACACCAAGCTACATCGCGCAGCAGTACAAGTCGGCTACGCACCTGTCCCTCACGTGTATCGAGTACACGTGTTCCCTAAACGGCGCATTAGAATCAGAGGATACACTAGAGATTGTACACGAACTTTTGATAAATCTTAATAAAATTTATTTGTTTCCTTGTTTTGTATTTCAGTTAGCTGCGATACAAAATTTGTCGTTATAAATTTTGGTGAACTCGACGTGAAATTCTCTACCTCTCATCTCTACCACTGAAGCAACCAAGACAACTCTTCGAGAAGATGTGTCTACCAACCAAAGAAACACTTTCAACACCCCCAGGAAGACCTACGCCGGCGCTCTCCAACAATCTCCTGGCGCTGCCATGCAATCCACTAGTGTGGTCACAGGGGCGAAGGCGAAGAAGGCTGCCCTCGACGCCGCTGCTGCCAGCCTACGCGCTGCCCACGTCCCTACTAGGCCGGGTAAGATCTCTGCTGTCTCAATTGCTGCTGTCGTCGAAGCCATGATTGCGGCCTCTTCTCCTTCACGCAAGGATGAAATTTCCAAGAGCAACACCACCTCCCCTCGCAAGCCTAAGGTGTCGCTAAGGAAGAAGGAAACCGCCACTCCTATCATCAGCGCTTTGCTGATGATGGCTAGTGGTTCCAACATTGAAGATCAAGTCTCGAATTTGACCAAGCTTGTTGAAAGCATGTAAAAGGACAATGAAGAAAAGAACAAGAAGATCGAGGATCTTCAAAAAGAGGTGATCGAGCTCCGCGAGAAGAAAAACTCCAGTGAGTACAGTGACACCGACAAGGACACCGCTCACAAAAGCGACATTGAAAAGGATGAAGATGACGAGAAAAAAGATAGTGAGAAGCCTCCAAAGAACAAGATCGGTACTTACTCCCCGGAGTAGTTGCAGAGTCTGATAACTGACGTAATTAAGATCCAACTCGGTGAAGGTCCCTCCGCTGGAAGATATATCAAGTCTTGCACCAAAAGAATTGATGGTCTAGCATGCCTTCCTGATATCAATCCCTCAAGTTTCAGCAGTTTGATGGGAAGGGGAACCCGAAGCACACATCGCACACTTTGTAGAGACATGCAATAATGCTGCAACCGATGGCGGTCGCCTAGTCAAACAGTTTGTGCGCTCTCTCAAGGGAACCGCTTTTGATTGGTACACGGATTTGGAAGCCAAATCAATTGACAACTGGGCTCGTATGGAAAACGAATTCCTCAACAGGTTCTACAGCACCAGGTGCATCGTTAGCATGAGCGAGCTAACAAACACTTCTCAGTGGGATAATGAGCCCGTCATTGACTACATCAACCGTTGACGTGCCCTCAGTCTTGAATGCAAGGAGCGTTTGAATGCAAGGAGCGTCTTCAGCGGTCGAAATGTGCATTAACGAGATGAACTGGGATCTCCTCTACATCTTGAATGAGATCAAACCAAAAAGCTTCGGGAGTTAGCAACGCGAGCTCATAACATGGAAATCACTATCAACGGCCACAATCAAAATAAGGCAACATGTTCCCGGAGATAAGACCATAAGGAGACTAGTGAAGGCATCAACACGACATCTAAGGAGTCCATGGTCGTCAACGTCAGCAATGTACCTACGAAGACATCGAGAAATCCTAGATCAAACAACAATAAGAATGGATCTACTTTAAAAGAGATGTTCGGCAAAAAGTATTCGTTTGATGATTCCGACCTGTCAAATATGTTGGATGACCTCCTCGAAAAGAACGTGATACAACTACCAGACTCAAAACGACTTGAAGACGCTAACATGACGAATGATCAGAATTACTGTCGTTGTCACATGTTGATTACTCATCCTCTTGAGAAATGCATAACTCTTAAAGAAAGGATAATCATGCAGCTTGTTAAAGAAGGAAAAATCATCCTGGATCTTGAAGAAAATCAAACCACTGCCACCTGGGAGACGGCGATGCACAAGAACTCAAGGGGGCAGAAGAAGCTCAAATTACAGCATGTCCATCATCAAAGAAAACAAGGAATGAGAAACAAAACGTATCCTACAAAAGAAAGAAAGTTCTTTCTTGTAAAGACTATCGACCACGTTAGTGTCAACACGATCTCCATCCTGAGAAGCGAAGAGAATGAAAATGAAAGTATTTCACGTCCATCATAACTCTCAGCCTTTGATAGGATACGCCCACCTCTGAAGAGATCACATTCTTCTGTGTTCCATCGATTGGGAAGAGCTGTGACTGAAGAAAGACATCAACCTCCTCTGAATAATTGCTTGTCCATCTTCAATAGGCTAGACGCATGTAAATAAAAGGAAATTTATTAGAATGTACAGTATAAATTTTAGAAAATTAATAAAATAAAAATATGAATTATATTTATTAGAATGTAAGTAAAATGAATCTTGTTCACAAATAACACAAGTAACTAATTAAATATTAGTTTAATTATTTGAGAATGAGGATTAATTAATTCAATTTTTATATTTAAAGTGTGGAACAATAAATAACAATAATGGTAAAAAAGTGTGAACACAATAAATAACTCTTTCGACGAATATATCCGCCGTAAACTTAAAACGGCTCAAGTAAATGTCACTTGAGAAGAGAAGGACAACTGTTTACCTAGGTCCCACTAACTTTACTTTTGTCTTATCCCACCTATTTGAATATTTGGTATCTATTTGACCCGTTATACGTTTGTGACGGATATCTCTATCACAAACAAGAATTTGCGATAGTTGTTTTAACAAAGATGTTTCTTTATTTTTTTTTTTTTTAAAAAGCACAATGACGTGCCAACCAATCCATACCAAAGATGACATTGAACTCATATAACCTTGATGACACCTTTATTCTCATTTGATTCTGTACTTAAGTCAGGTGCATACGTTTTCTAAGATATATTCTCTTAGTACATAGTGATGAGATAACAAACTTGTTTTATAAATCAAGGATTATGAAACAATGTTTCTACTTTTAGTTATTTGTACTGTGCTTATAATAGGTTGCTTACAAATAATTATAACATTACATGTTCGCGTTATTCTGTGTTTCGTCCTCTCCTGCCAGCGAAAAGTCTAGAGAATCAGAGGTTAATAACGAAGATGCCTAGAACAAACAAATTTTAATTCCAAGTTTAGAATTTCTCCTTAAAATGAACTGGATTGAAGGTATTATTTAAGCACATGGAGAATTACTAAAAGCTAAAACATTTAATTCCCATAAAAATAAAATAAAATAAAATAAACAGTTAAACATTGAAATAGACATGACATCAATTATAAAATGTTCATTGGTGCTCATCCTATTTAACTTGTTTAACATAGCAATAAATGCTAAGGCCGGAGCCGAAATTATTTTCGACATAACAAAGCATGGTGCTAAACCTAATGGTGATGCCACACAGGTAAACGTAAATAATAAGTGTATCGTCCTACGATAAGGACCAAGCCAAATAGTAACATTCACACAACTACGAAGTATCATGTTATTTTCGCTTATATTAGTCAATGAGATACCAAATAAAAAATATAAGGCATGTGTCACTTTCACCCGCAACACGGCTCCTATGAAAACTATCTCGTCCAAGTAGATTTTACCTTTCAAAAAAAAATATTGCATCTAAACTAAAAAATTGTACATACTAATATTAAATTTGTTTTGAGCTGCTCGTTTGGAAGTAAAACGTTTTCTTTACAAATATATTTTTATCATTTTTATTCGATAAAATGCAAAATTACAATAATAATTTGTTTTAATATATTTTTTCATTAAATTTAAACTATGGTTATTTAATAATACTCCGTACGAGTAACTACTAAAATCTTCTGATTCTTTTATATATATATATATATATATATATATATATATATATATATATATATATATATATATATATATATATATATATATATATTCAATCAATTGGATAACGCTCAAAATAAAAATATGAATAGGATACTTATTAGTGATTAAGTAGTCAATCGTATCCATCGCCAGACTAGTTTAGTGAATCACATTCACTCAAGCAATAACAAAATAACTACTGTGTGTTAGCATTACCATAAACTTGTTGGGTATGTAGAATTTGTTTTAAGAATGTAAATCATATGTACAGACCATGTCTATTGAATAATGGTCAAAAGAACTTAGGGTAAGCATTGCAAAATTAAGAAATGAGATTAACAATAATTTTTAAAATGATTATTACTAGGGTGTCATGAAAGCTTGGCAAGCAGCTTGTGCATCAACCACTCCTAG
Organism: Agrostemma githago; assembly: GCA_958450325.1. Taxonomy (NCBI): domain Eukaryota; kingdom Viridiplantae; phylum Streptophyta; class Magnoliopsida; order Caryophyllales; family Caryophyllaceae; genus Agrostemma; species Agrostemma githago. Next base: position 7,865,196 of record OY288256.1, on the reverse strand, counting down.
CAAAGTTTTGGTACCAAAAGGATTATATAATCTTAGGGCTGTTCAGTTCAAGGGTCCATGCAAGTCCAAAGTTAAAATAGAAATCTTGGGTAACTTCAGGGCCCCAGCTGATCCTGCTCAATTCAAAGGCCAAGACTCTTGGGTTAGAGTCGAATATGTCGATGGTTTGACCATTACCGCTCCCAAAGGTGCCGGTGTCTTTGATGGACAAGGTGCACTATCGTGGAAACAAAACGACTGCTCCCAAACTGGCAAATGTGACAATCTTCCTTATGTAAGCGCTTACATACGTAATAGTCTTACAACATACTCAACATTTTGAGTCATGACTTTATATAGTTTTGATCTCTAAATATATGATCCATGCAGAACTTTAGGTTCAATTACCTGACAAATGCGGCAATTAGCGGGATAACTTCACTAAACAGCAAGTTGTTTCACATGGCCATTCTCGGGTGTAAGAACATCAAAATGCGTGACATTACTGTGACTGCTCCTGCATATAGCCTTAACACAGATGGTATTCACATTGGGCGCTCAAATGGTGTCGAGATAACTAATGCCCATGTTGCAACTGGAGATGACTGTGTGTCAATTGGGGATGGTGCGAAAAATGTGCTAGTACAACAGGTTACCTGCGGCCCAGGTCATGGGATTAGTGCTGGAAGCTTTGGTCGGTACCCCAATGAAGAGCCTATGAGCAACGTCACTATCAAGGGCGCAACCATTAAGAACACTGATAACGGTGTTCGTGTTAAAACATGGTACGAGTCTCTTGCAGGAAGTGTTACCGGTCTCCATTTTGAGGATATCATTGTTGAGAATGTTAAGAACCCTGTCATTCTTGATCAAGAATATTGCCCCTACAACCATTGCAAATCCAAGGTAATAGTAATACACAAATCCATTATATATAAGCATTAACAAGAAGTCAATTCTAAGATTACTCTTTTGTTGGCAGACACCATCGAAAGTTAAGCTCACCGACATTCGATTCAAGAACATCCGGGGTACATCTGCTACTAAAGAAGCGGTGAAAATCATCGGCAGTAGTGGGTTTCCATGTGAAAAGGTGGAGTTGGCTGACATTGACCTGAAATACATCGGCAAAGATGGCCCCGCTATCTCTGTGTGCAAAAATGTCAAACCTAAGATTACAGGAAAGCAAAATCCGCCAGCTTGTACTGCTCATGTGTCGACTGCTACATTTTGAGTTTTTTTGGACTATTATGTGAAATTGCATCGCTTTTTACCTACCAATAGTCCAAAAATGATTTGTGGCACACAACTTACTGGATTCGGCTAATTCATTATTGCTTATTGATAATCATTATGTAAAGAAATTAAAATGAAAGAAGTGAAAAATTTGTGGGTTACTCTATATTCCATCAAATACACAAACTAATTCGAGTACTATCGTATACTTTTATCCATTGTCACTTACATGGCTAGAGCCCTCGCTTCACTGCAGTTGTCGAAACTTGGTGCTAGATACCTACAATTTCAAGTTGTCCAACTCAATATTTTTCCCTGGGTATGTTTATGCATGCTTCATACTTCATAGTTGATCTTTTGTCTGACCTACTTAAATTTGTAAGAGTAGTTATCAGGTCCTTAACGGAAAGTAATAGCCACAAATAAAAAGTAAGCATAATAATAACATAAGTTGAAAAAATAAGGGTAAAGGATATGACCATGTTAAATCCACTCATCATGAAAGTATAAACTATGGTATTGGTTACCTCGTAATCATAATGCTAGATAGTTTCTCCGGGCGACTATACATACTATAATATTTTGAACTAACGGAGAAATAACAGAATCTTAAGCCATTATCTTCTCTGTTGTTTCTTGATCATGACCCAATAATGTTGATATTCAACATGAAAAAATGGTTTTAATACACTCTTTCAATCACGTATATCTTGCACCACATACCTGCTAGCCAAATTAAGTTTCACATGTGAATGTATGACATAGAGAAAAGAGGACATTTGACTTCAGTCAACACAAGCTGTAGCCGACCCTTTTATGAATTTTGAAGACAAAACAATAATCCGGTCTTTTGTGTACAAGTGCATTTCTAAGCTCCTGTGCAAGAGACTAAATTGATGGTGAGTTTATTATGGTGAGTTTTTTTTCGCTTTCATCACAGAATGATCGAAAAATAGTGTTACTCAGACTCTTCTACAAGGAGTCGGAGTGTCCGACACAGCTGTTTTGGTCTAAATTGAAGTATGGAAGTGTTTTGTCGGGTGGTGCAGGTAGGGGGTCCAGAGGAAGCATACAAGGCAACGAAACCGATATTTCTTTCCATGGGTCGAGCATCTATTTATTGTGGGGGAGCAGGGAATGGCTCGGTATATTGCCCGACCTTAAAGTCTTGAATTAATTTATGAGATGTTAAATTTTGAGTTATATCCATCTTTAATTGTGTTATTATAGGTTGCTAAAATATGTAATAATCTTGCATTGGCATGATCGTAGTGTCGGAAGCCCTAACCAGCGGCCAGTCTTCGGGAGTTCCTGCCAGTATTCTCACCAAGATATTCAACTCTTCTAGTGCTCGCTTCTGGTCTAGGTACCAGGAGAGGAGGGAAGCCAATGTGGTGATTTCGTGTTGGGGTGCGTATTAGATGATTTTGACAACGAATTTAACTTGGAGAGTGATTCTTTTGCCGATTTTTTTTTTTTTTTTTAAAAAAAAAATTTTAGATTACTTTGTATGAAGGTAAATATATAACTTTAAGATTCATTAACTTGATGTAACTTTGGAGTTGTAGGACTAATATTCAAGTAATAGTAGTTTTTGTTAAAATTGTTTAGATGTCGAATTTATTTATTTTTCTAGTAATTTTTTTTAAATTTCAAATATAGTCTAAGAGACCGGGTTAATTCTATAACTGATCTTAAAGGTTGAGATCAAAGAAACCAGCTATGAACAATAAATGGTGTCTTAGAAATATCAAAGAAACTTGTTTTGGGCAATAAGTGGTCTCTTTATTTTTGTTTTGTGCTATGATCAAAGTTACCAATTTTTGTGACAATTGACGTCTTTAATATAAGCAAAGAAACCAGTTTTTATAACTGCTCTCATAGGCTAAGACACCTATGAGATGGAGACCGGTTATAAACCGGTTTCTTAGGCCTTTTTTAACTGGTTTCTTAGGCCTTTTTTAATCATAATGCTAGACCGCCTCACCATTACACTAATACATTCAATTTACAGAGAAAATCAAAATGTTAAGTCGGTATCTTCTTTATTGTTGCTTGATCATGAACCAATAACCTCTGTTATCATGTCTTGCTTTGAGCCATCCCATTTTTCTCCTTACAAGTTTCCTCTGTTATTCGAACTCTTGTCAAACCTGCGACCTTGTTCAATTTTGATAAAAAAAACTAATTTTTTTTTTGTTGTTGTTTAATAGCTAATGAGTTGTTTGAAAGCTCATGTTTTATTCTAAAAAAATTTAAGCTACTATAATGTTGGGAATATTATGATTTATGAGCAATTTCAAAATTGAATTATGATCACAAAACTGTAAAACTTCACTTCCTGCTAATTCTTAATGATGTTTCAAAGTCATTTTAATTTCGACATGAATACTTGTTTGGAAATATCTCATAATTGTTTCAAAACTAAAACTTTTGATTTTAAACGATCGATATTTTTTTCAACGAGCATTTTAATTTCTATGAGATTTTAGTTATCCTAGAAATTTAACACCTTTGAATACAATTTCGAAAAAAGTACACTTCACTTTTGATTTTACATTGGCCAAATTAAGACCTTCATTTTAATGTTTAGATAACTTTTGGACCGGTAATCATAGACGTCTGTTGATTTGTTTGCGGTTTACTACATGCTAATTTTTGACATCTCAAAGACAGGATTATTGTTTTGTCATCGAATTTATTATATACTAATAAACTACCAGACCAATGTTATATTAAAACTCTTTCATCGTAATAAATGATTATTTTTTATTTCAATCTCTCAAAGACTGGTTTTTTTTTTTTTTTTTTTTTTTGTAAAATGTAAGACGTATATTAAGATCAAAATATTATTACAAACAAGACTAAAGAGTGCCTTAGAGGAGAGTCATAAGTCAATCTCTATCATGTTGAAACAGTATTGATTCTAATACTAAGAGCCGATTTAATCCCATAAAACAACACATGTCTAGTAATACAACCTTCAATTCTCCCTTGATTACGCTAATACCATATATATGGTCGACACAGAAGCATCACAAGTCGCCAAACACACCTCCAATTGAACTACACACCCTTAGATATGACACCATTGGTGAAATTGATCGGATAGAGATGAAGACCCAACCAGTTCTGCAAAAGCCCCTTCAACTGATCACTAAAAGGACAGTGATAGAAAAGGTGTGCTTCAGTCTCGCCGACTGATCACACAAGCAGTAGCTTTCAGATGCAACAAAACCCAACTTATGCAACCTCACTCTTGTCTGCAACGCTCCCCGAACAGCCAACCAGAATAAGAACTGATGTTTAAGGAGCGACAAATTGCACCACACCATCTTGGCTCATCCAATCTCATGCAGTTTTGCACGAAGAAACTCATATCATACCCCGAGGAAATTGTGTACATCGTACCAGCCCCCTTCCATTTTCTATTCTGAAACTGAGGTTAAAGAATATCCTTGATGGCACAAATTCTTTTCCATCCCCAGGAGACTGCAACCCCAGGGTGGTAATCAACCCAATCTTGCCCTTTTAGGTAGAAACTATGCACCCATTGGACCCATAATATGTCTGACTGTTCAAAGACCCATGACACGAGCTTTCCAACAACATCAGAGTTCCAATGCTCAAGCTGTCTCAACCCCAACCCACCTTCCTTCTTAAGGTGACAAACTCATTCCCAGGCCATGCCACTAATGCAACACGCTGATATATGTCTTTGCCCTCCCACAGAAAAGTCTTAAAAAGAGCATCAATTCGAGCTAAGATACACTTTGCAAGAATAAATATCATAGCCCAGTAAACATGAACCTGCGACAGAACAGACTGAACTAAAGTCAGCCTCCCTGTATAGGACAATTTCTTCGCCCCTAGACTGCGAATTTTACTAGTAATTTTTTCCACAAGTTTAGAACAATCAACTCTAGACAACTTTGTAGTTTGGACTGGAATCCCTAAATATCGAAAGGGGAGAGTTCCCTCAGTACACCCCACAGCAGCCAAGGCAGTGGCTCTCTGACTAGTCGACATACCAGCACAAAACAAATGTGATTTACCTATGCTCATAGTCAAACCAGGGGTCTTAGTAAAGGTAGCAAAGTCACGCATTAATATATCAATAGACTCCAGGTCGCCTTACAGAACATCAATAAATCATCAACGAATAGCAAATGACTCAACTTCATGGGAGCACATTTAGGGTGAAACCCGAACCTATAAACTGATGTAGCGTATGTAATCGTTTTGGACAAGTACTCCATGCAGATAGTGAAAAGAAGAGGAGATATTGGATCCCCTAAACGAAGACCCATTTTTTCAGGGAAAAAACCAAAACTCTCTCCATTAAGACTCGAGGAGTAACTCGTAGTTTGAACACATTCCATCACAAGTGCTATGAATTTTGGAGGAAACTTAAGTGCTTCCAACATCTGGGCCAGAAACTTTCATTCAACACTATCATAAGCTTTCTGTATGTCAACCTTCTTCCAGCAACACGGAGAAATGACCTTCATGTTATACAACCTCACCAGGTCTTTGACATATTAACACATTTTCCATAATATTCCTACCTTCAAAAAATCATCCTTACTGAGGGCTAATAATATCAGGCAGAACTAAGCTTAGTCTCTTGCACAGGAGCTTAGAAATGCACTTGTAAATAATAATCCAGTCTTTTGTGTACAAGTGCATTTCTAAGCTCATGTGCAAGAGACTAAGCTTAGTTCTGCCTGATATTATTAGCCCTCAGCAAGGATGATTTTTTGAAGGTAGGAATATTATGGAGAATTTGTTAATAAGTCAAAGACCTGGTGAGGTTATATAACATGAAGGTCATTTCTCTGCGTTACTGGAAGAAGGTTGACATACAGAAAGCGTATGATAGTGTTGAATGAAAGTTTCTGGCCCAGATGTTGGAAGCACTTAAGTTTCCTCCAAAATTCATAGCACTTCAAACTACGAGTTACTCCTTGAGTCTTAATGGAGAGAGTTTTGGTTTTCTCCCTGAAAAAATGGGTCTTCGTTTAGGGGATCCAATATCTCCTCTTCTTTTCACTATCTGCATGGAGTACTTGTCCACAACGATTACATATGCTACATCAGTTTATAGGTTCGGGTTTCACCCTAAATGTGCTCCCATGAAGTTGAGTCATTTGCTATTCGTTGATGATTTATTGATGTTCTGTAAGGCGACCTGGAGTCTATTGATATATTAATGCGTGCCTTTGCTACCTTTACTAAGACCCCTGGTTTGACTATGAGCATAGGTAAATCACATTTGTTTTGTGTGGTATGTCTACTAGTCAGAGAGCTACTGCCTTGGCTGCTGTGGGGTGTACTAAGGGAACTCCCCCTTCCAATATTTAGGGATTCCAGTCCAAACTACAAAGCTGTCTCGAGTTGATTGTTCTAAACTTGTGGAAAAAACTAGTAGTAAAATTCGCAGTCTAGGGGCGAAGAAATTGTCCTATGCATGGAGGCTGACTTTAGTTCAGTCTGTTCTGTCGCAGGTTCATGTTTACTGGGCTATGATATTTATTCTTGCAAAGTGTGTCTTAGCTCGAATTGATGCTCTTTGTAGGACTTTTCTGTGGGAGGGCAAAGACATATATCAACATGTTGCGTTAGTGGCATGGCCTGGGAATGAGTTTGTCACCTTAAGAAGGAAGGTGGGTTGGGGTTGAGACAGCTTGAGCATTGGAACTCTGATGTTGTTAGAAAGCTCGTGTCATGGGTCTTTGAACAGTCAGACATATTATGGGTCCAATGGGTGCATAGTTTCTACCTAAAAGGGCAAGATTGGGTTGATTACCACCCTGGGGTTGCAGTCTCTTGGGGATGGAAAAGAATTTGTGCCATCAAGGATATTCTTTAACCTCAGTTTCAGAATAGAAAATGGAAGGGGGCTGGTACGATGTACACAATTTCCTCGGGGTATGATATGAGTTTCTTCGTGCAAAACTGCATGAGATTGGATGAGCCAAGATGGTGTGGTGCAATTTGTCGCTCCTTAAACATCAGTTCTTATTCTGGTTGGCTGTTCGGGGAGCGTTGCAGACAAGAGTGAGGTTGCATAAGTTGGGTTTTGTTGCATCTGAAAGCTACTGCTTGTGTGATCAGTCGGCGAGACTGAAGCACACCTTTTCTATCACTGTCCTTTTAGTGATCAGTTGAAGGGGCTTTTGCAGAACTGGTTGGGTCTTCATCTCTATCCGATCAATTGCACCAATGGTGTCATATCTAGGGGTGTGCAGTTCAATTGGAGGTGTGTTTGGCGACTTGTGATGCTTCTGTGTCGACCATATATATGGTATTAGCGTAATCAAGGGAGAATTGAAGATCGTATTACTAGACATGTGTTGTGTTTTATGGGATTAAATCGGCTCTTGGTATTAGAATCAATATTGTTTCAACAAGATAGAGATTGACTTATGACTCTCCTCTAAGGCACTCTTTAGTCTTGTTTGTAATAATTTTTTGATCTTAATATACATCTTACATTTTACAAAAAGAAAAAAACCAGTCTTTGAGAGATTGAAATAAAAAATAATAATTTATTACGATGAAAGAGTTTAATATAACATTGGTCTGGTAGTTTATTAGTATATAGTAATGATGGTAGGTTTTTGTCGTCGATCCTACACCAATTAAACCAACTATCCTAACTAGTAGCTTGGGGCAAGTCGGGTCGGTCCACGAAGACGGTAGAGAAAAGACTAGAGTGTGCTTAGGTTCTAGATAAAGTCACAAGAAACAAAGGAGAATATTTTTGAGTTGAGGTAAGACTAGAGACTAAGCTAAATAAAACTAAACAAATCGAATAAGAAAGAACTAAAACAAACAACTATAACAATATCTAAAATGGAGATGAAATCAAATAGGTAAAGGAGTAGGGTTAGATCGGGTTCATAGACGTAAAAGGCTAGCAGGAAAAACGAGGATAAGGGTATCACCTAATCACTAAGGCAAGCTTGTGCTCTCGCAACGAAAACAAACCCGATAATTCATGCAAGCTATTACCCAAAACATGAAGAATCAATCACAAGTCAAGCAAACATCAAGGGAGAAGAAACAAGTAGAGGGGTATGGCCACTACCACTCTAACAAGCAATTCATCATACAGTTAACATGCAAAACAAGTGACAAACAATAAAGACTCAACCTTTATCCACTCTTAACCCTAATCACCCATAATTAACGTCTAATCCCCCTACTAACCCCACAAAAGGTCTACTCACTCATGACTAAACTAAAACTAACATGAACAAAGGAAAGTAACATAAAAGCCAACACATCCATAATGCAAGATAAACAAAGGAAGACAATAATCTAGAGGAAAAGATTCAAACTTTAATGGAAAAACTAAGATAAAAAGAGAAGAGACTAGAGAAATTATACCAACACGAATAGGAAATGGAAAGATTTAAACTTGTATAAATGATAACCCAAGAACATCCACCAATGTGTCAATAATGATGAAATCTTCAAGAGCTTCCCAAATTACACAAGAGTTCTAGGATTAAGCTAAAATTAAAGAAGGATTAAGGGGAAATTAATGTAAGATTAAGCTAAAGTAGTGTGCCTCTCTCTAGGGTTTTGTGTCCCCTCAAAATATTACAAGAGGGGTATTTATACTGTTCCATAAGTGAGAGAAGTGAAAGAAGGAGGCGGAATAGGAGCTGGGTGTTCCCGACCGGGACGGGGCGGTCCCGATCGGGAAGAAACGATGGTCCCGACCGGGATGACATGATCCCGATCGAGACGACTTCACAGCAGAGGGCCTCTTTGCTCCATCCTTCCCGATCGGGAAGGCCTCATCCCGACCGGGATGCTTCCTCCTTCCCGACCGGGACGATATGATCTCGATCGGGATGGCTTGACAGTGGGCCGACTATTCTTGCATTCCATCCCGATCGGGATGACGTGGTCCCGCTCGGGATGGGTCCTGTTTTGCTCTTCCTCGACTCCTTGTCGATGCTCGGTGTCTTCTTTGGTTTCATATATGTCGGAAACGAGTTGGAATCGTTCCGTTTCTTCAAGATAAGCTCTAGGAACCTAAAACAAGCTAGAGGAAGCATAAGTAGCCACGAAAACCGCTCCAAAGAGCGATTTCCATAGAGAAAACGGGACTAAACACAAGAAATAATCAATACAAAACACACTTATCAAGTAAATTCGATGACAAAACAATAATCCTGTCTTTGAGATGTCAGAAATTAGCATGTAGTAAACCGCAAACAAATCAACAGACGTCTCTGATTACCGGTCCAAAAGTTATCTAAACATTAAAATGAAGGTCTTAATTTGGCCAATGTAAAATCAAAAGTGAAGTGTACTTTTTTCGAAATTGTATTCAAAGGTGTTAAATTCCTAGAATAACTAAAATCTCATAGAAATTAAAATGCTCGTTGAAAAAAATATCGATCGTTTAAAATCAAAAGTTTTAGTTTTGAAACAATTATAAGATATTTCCAAACAAGTATTCATGTCGAAATTAAAATGACTTTGAAACATCATTAAGAATTAGCAGGAAGTGAAGTTTTACAGTTTTGTGATCATAATTCAATTTTGAAATTGCTCATAAATCATAATATTCCCAACATTATAGTAGCTTAAAATTTTTTAGAATAAAACATGAGCTTTCAAACAACTCATTAGCTATTAAACAACAACGAAATTTTTTTTAGTTTTTTGTATCAAAATTGAACAAGGTCGCAGGTTTGACAAGAGTTCGAATAACAGAGGAAACTTGTAAGGAGAAAAATGGGATGGCTCAAAGCAAGACATGATAACAGAGGTTATTGGTTCATGATCAAGCAACAATAAAGAAGATACCGACTTAACATTTTGATTTTCTCTGTAAATTGAATGTATTAGTGTAATGGTGAGGCGGTCTAGCATTATGATTAAAAAAGGCCTAAGAAACCGGTTTATAACCGGTCTCCATCTCATAGGTGTCTTAGCCTATGAGAGCAGTTATAAAAACTGGTTTCTTTGTTTATATTAAAGAGGTCAATTGTCACAAAAATTGGTAACTTTGATCATTGCACAAAACAAAAATAAAGAGATCACTTATTGCCCAAAACAAGTTTCTTTGATATTTCTAAGACACCATTTATTGCTCATAACTGGTTTCTTTGATCTCAACCTTTAAGATCAGTTATAGAATTAACCCGGTCTCTTAGACTATATTTGAAATTTAAAAAAAATTACTAGAAAAATAAATAAATTCGACATCTAAACAATTTTAACAAAAATTACTATTACTTGAATATTAGTCCTACAACTCCAAAGTTACATCAAGTTAATGAATCTTAAAGTTATATATTTACCTTCATACAAAGTAATCCAAATTTTTTTTTTAAAATAAATAAATAAATAAAATCGGCAAAAGAATCACTCTCCAAGTTAAATTCGTTGTCAAAATCATCTAATTCGCACCCCAACACGAAATCATCACATTGGCTTCCCTCCTCTCCTGGTACCTAGACCAGCAGCGAGCACTAGAAGAGTTGAATATCTTGGTGAGAATACTGCAGGAACTCCCGAAGACTGGCCGCTGGTTAGGGCTTCCGACACTACGATCATGCCAATGCAAGATTATTACATATTTTAGCAACCTATAATAACACAATTAAAGAAGGATATAACTCAAAATTTAACATCTCATAACTTAATTCAAGACTTTAAGGTCGGGCAATATACCGAGTCATTCCCTGCTCCCCCACAATAAATAAATGCTCGACCCATGGAAAGAAATATCGGTTTCGTTGCCTTGTATGCTTTCTCTGGACCCCCTACCTGCACCACCCGACAGAACACTTCCATACTTCAATTTAGACCAAAACAGCTGTGTCGGACACTCCGACTCCTCGTAGAAGAGTCTGAGTAACACTATTTTTCGATCATTCTGTGATGAAAGCGAAAAAAAACTCACCATAATAAACTCACCATCAATTTAGTCTCTTGCACAGGAGCTTAGAAATGCACTTGTACACAAAAGACCGTAATAGAATATTCTAGGGGAATATTTCTTAAGAAATCATGATATTTCGTGATTAGTTACGTTAACATAATTAGGAGATATTCTAGGAGAGATTGATTATGCTTTAATTGTGTTTACATTGGATTAGGAAACATCTTTTGTATTCTATTTAAACGATTCCTTAAGATGAATACAGTACGACATCTTTTACCCAATTATTTGTGTACGTCTTTTATCATGGTATCAGAGCAACACAATCTCCATCCTCTCACCTAAAAAAAACAAACAAACTCAGGAACAATTTCTTCATTACCTCGTCAACCATGACCGGCGGCGGTAACGAAGAAACCAAATCAACAAAAATCGATATTCAATCACCCTATTATCTCGGGTCTCATGATGGTCCGGGAATGCTCATTACTCACCTCAAACTCACACAAGATAACTACGAAGAATGGAGTCGTTCAATGTGTATGTCGCTTAAATCCAGACGTAAGTTTGGGTTTTGTGACGGGACCGTTAAAAAGCCGACCGACTCGGTACTTCTTGATCAATGGGAAGTTGTGAATTGCACAATCGTCCAATGGATTATGAGTACGATAGACGACAAACTCAAATCCAGTGTCACGTATTTTGAAGAAGCCCGTGACCTTTGGGTCGATCTAGCAGAACGTTTTTCCGTCGTCGACGGATCTAAAATTCATGCCCTGAAATCTCAAATTACCCATTGTACTCAAACAAAAGGTATGTCGGTTACGGATTATTTTGGTAAACTCAAAGTACTGTGGGACACGTTAGCCATTCTCAAGCCTCCGTTTGCTCGTAAGTGCAGCCTGTGCAAATGTGGGATCGGAAAGGATGCCATGAACCGACAAGATACTGAAAGGCTACATCAATTTATGATGGGCCTGGACACGAAACTTTATGGCTCGGTCCGGTCTCAACAATTGGCTCTTGACCCACTCTCGTCCCTCAATCGGGTGTACCATATTATCCTACAAGAGGAGCGGCTCAAAGGTGCAGCACCGAAAGTCGAGGAAACGCCTGACATAGCAGCATATGCGGTTCGTTCTGTCACAAAACCAGACTGGCGTGAACTCCGAGACAATGATCGTGCCGAAAGACGGAAGTTTTTTTGTACTCACTGTACGGCTCGGGGACATGATGTGAATTCCTGCTACAATAAGAGCCAGAAATTTCCGGAATGGTGGGGGAACCGACCCCGTTCTTTAGCTGAATTAAGACAAAGGGGGTCGGGTTCGTCGAGTCTGAACCGTCAGCCGCCTTCCGGAGTCCCCGCTAGTGGAGACTCTGCCACTTTGATCCGGGCAAACGCGGTTGTGATCGTACCCGATAATTCAGACCGTCTTAGCGGTATGTACGATACTTGGTTGATTGACACAGGTGCATCGAATCATGTGACCGGAAATTTAACGTGGTTTCAAGACACAAATACGATTTCCCCTCGACCCATAGGCCTTCCTGATGGCTCGTTTAGTGAGGCCACACTCGAGGGAACGGTTAAATTGTCATAAACTATTATTTTAACACATGTTTTATATGTTCCATGTCTCACATGCAGCTTAATTTCCGTCTCACAGTTACTTGCTAGTAGACGTCTTGTCATATCCTTCTCTAATAATAATTGTCATATCCAGGACCTTACCTCGAGGATGACGATTGGAGTCGGTGAGCTGCGGGACGGACTTTACTATTTTCGAGACGTAATCACTAAACCGGCGGTTCATCGGGTCCACCATGGAGAGAGTTTTGAGCTATGGCGTAGACGCCTTGGACATCCGGGTGATAATATTATGAAATTTATTCCTTCCGTTTCTAGTTTACCTATTACAAATAATGTGTGTGACGTATGTCACCTTGCTAAACAACATCGAAACAGTTTTACGTTGAATAATAGCTCTGCTTCTGAACCGTTTGAATTAATTCATTGTGACCTATGGGGTCCTTATCGGATCCCATCGTCTTGTGGTGCTAAATATTTTCTCACAATAGTGGATGACTATTCTCGGTCCGTGTGGGTTTATCTTTTACTTGACAAAACGGAAGTTACTACCATGTTCATGAATTTTCTAGCTGTGGCCGAAACACAATTCTCTAAACAGATCAAAACTGTGCGGTCCGATAATGGGACGGAATTTAACTGTATGGCGGGTTATTTTTTTCAACGTGGTATTCATTTTCAGACGTCTTGTATCGGGACGCCTCAACAAAATGGTCGGGTTGAACGGAAACATCGTCACATTTTAAATGTTGCCCGCGCTCTATTATTTCAGGGTCATTTACCCAAGTCTTTCTGGGGCGAGTGCATATTAACTGCGGCCTATCTAATTAATCGGACTCCGACAGCTATTCTAGGCCATAAAACACCGTACGAATTATTGTTTGGCAAGCCCCCGTTTTACACAAATTTACGGGTGTTTGGGTGTCTCGGTTTTGCCCACAATCAGTATACGGGTGGTGATAAATTTTCAAAGAAAAGTCGTCGGTGTGTTTTTCTCGGTTATCCTCACAACAAAAAAGGTTGGAGGTTGTACGATCTTGAGACCAAGACATTTTTTGTGTCTCGTGACGTCATATTTTATGAGGATCAATTTCCTTTTGACTCTACGTCTCAGGCCAGCCCAAAATCCAACATTCAGGCCCCTCATATGGATTATAGTGATGATGAGTCCACTTCAGTGTTTGAATCTAATTCAGCCATTCTGAAAATGCTAATTTGGATCAAGAAGAAAATAGGGATGGAACAAGTGGGCCTTCTCATGACAGCCCACCTGAATCACCTCCCTCTCATGGACTCATTCCTTACCGCTCTTCACAAACCCCAGAATTTTCTACTGGGCCAAGTGACGCCAACCATACTATGCCCCATGACGACGCTCCTGCCGGACGAGGTCATCGATCCAAAGTTCCGTCTTCCCGCCTTCGTGATTACGTTCTCGGTTCTATTCATAGTCCCCCCTCACCGCTCACTCCCGTCTCGTCATCTTCAGGTACGTCCTACGCTTTGACTAATTTTATTGATTGTCATAATTTTTCTGACCCTCATAAGATTTTTCTTGCGGCTATTTCAACTGGAGTGGAACCTCCTTCTTTTTCTGAAGCCGTTAAGGACGAAGGTTGGTGTCGGGCGATGCAGAATGAAATTTCTGCTCTTGAATCCAATCAAACGTGGGACTTGACGGAACTCCCGCGGGTAAGAAGGCTCTCGGTTGTCGATGGGTTTATAAAATCAAATATCGGTCCGATGGCAGTATTGAGCGTCTAAAGGCTCGTTTGGTTGTTTTTGGTAATCATCAAATTGAAGGAGTTGATTTTGGGAAAACTTTTTCTCATGTTGTTAAAATGACCACTATTCGGACATTTCTAGCCGTCGCATCCATTAAAAAATGGGAACTCCACCAAATGGATGTCCATAATGCATCCACGGTGATTTGTCTGAAGAAGTCTATATGAAGCTCCCCCCAGGTTTTACTAAAGGAAGGTCTAGACAGGTTTGTCGTCTCAAAAAGGCGCTATACGGGCTTAAACAGGCTCCACGGTGTTGGTTTGCGAAACTCACAGCTGCCCTTCGTGAATATGGATTCACTAATTCTTATTCCGACTATTCTTTATTCAGTTACTCTCGGGAAGCTGTGTGTATTCATGTTCTGGTATATGTTGACGATCTTGCTATTGCCGGAAATGATTCGGTCGCTATTTCTGATTTTAAATCCTATCTTGGGTCGTGTTTCCACATGAAAGATCTCGGGGTTCTAAAATATTTTCTTGGCATTGAGGTTGCTCGTAGCAAAGAAGGTCTTTTCCTTAATCAACGTAAGTATGCTTTCGACATTATCTCTGAAACGGGGAACTTAGGTTCCCGCCCGGCTATCACACCTATTGAACAAAATCATCTGTTGGGGTTAGCTACCGGTGCATCGATAGAGGATGTTGAGAGCTATCGTCGTCTTGTGGGCCATCTTGTCTATCTTGCTGTTACCCGCCCCGACTTGTCATATGCGGTTCATGTTCTCTCTCAATTTTTGCAGTGTCCTCGTCAGGAACACTGGGATGCAGCTCTTCGGGTGGTCAAGTATCTTAAGAGTTGCCCGGAACAAGGGATCTTACTCCAGGCAAATAGTGATATTTCTCTTAGGGGATGGTGTGACTCTTCTTATGCCAGTTGCCCTCTTACTAGACGGTCTGTCTCGGGTTGGCTCGTCTCACTTGGCGGATCTCCTATTTCCTGGAAAACTAAGAAACAACACACGGTCTCCCATTCCTCCACCGAGGTCGAGTATCGGGCTATGGCTGCCCTTGTGTGTGAATTAAAATGGCTGGTTGGACTTCTCTCTACTCTCGGCGTGGACATTCCTCGTCCAATTTCCATCTTCTGCGACAATCAATCCACCCTTACACATTGTTCGGAATCCCGTTTTTCATGAACGCACGAAACATATCGAGGTGGATTGTCATTTTGTTCGTGATGCATATCTGGAAAATTTCATTCGTCCTGAATATCGTTCTACTCTTGATCAGGTTGCCGATGTATTTACTAAGGCTCTCGGCTCGACCCAATTTTTTTATTTCTTGTTCAAGCTGGGCGTAGTCGACCTCCATGCTCCAGCTTGAGGGGGGGTAATAGAATATTCTAGGGGAATATTTCTTAAGAAATCATGATATTTCGTGATTAGTTACGTTAACATAATTAGGAGATATTCTAGGAGAGATTGATTATGCTTTAATTGTGTTTACATTGGATTAGGAAACATCTTTTGTATTCTATTTAAACGATTCCTTAAGATGAATACAGTACGACATCTTTTACCCAATTATCTGTGTACGTCTTTTATCAGACGGGATTATTGTTTTGTCTTCAAAATTCATAAAAGGGTCGGCTGCAGCTTGTGTTGACTGAAGTCAAATGTCCTCTTTTCTCTATGTCATACATTCACATGTGAAACTTAATTTGGCTAACAGGTATGTGGTGCAAGATATACGTGATTGAAAGAGTGTATTAAAACCATTTTTTCATATTGGGTCATGATCAAGAAACAACAGAGAAGATAATGGCTTAAGATTATGTTATTTCTCCGTTAGTTCAAAATATTAGAGTATGTATAGTCGCCCGGAGAAACTATCTAGCATTATGATTACGAGGTAACCAATACCATAGTTTATACTTTCATGATGAGTGGATTTAACATGGTCATATCCTTTACCCTTATTTTTTCAACTTATGTTATTATTATGCTTACTTTTTATTTGTGGCTATTACTTTTCGTTAAGGACCTGATAACTACTCTTACAAATTTAAGTAGGTCAGACAAAAGATCAACTATGAAGTATGAAGCATGCATAAACATACCCAGGGAAAAATATTGAGTTGGACAACTTGAAATTGTAGGTATCTAGCACCAAGTTTCGACAACTGCAGTGAAGCGAGGGCTCTAGCCATGTAAGTGACAATGGATAAAAGTATACGATAGTACTCGAATTAGTTTGTGTATTTGATGGAATATAGAGTAACCCACAAATTTTTCACTTCTTTCATTTTAATTTCTTTACATAATGATTATCAATAAGCAATAATGAATTAGCCGAATCCAGTAAGTTGTGTGCCACAAATCATTTTTGGACTATTGGTAGGTAAAAAGCGATGCAATTTCACATAATAGTCCAAAAAAACTCAAAATGTAGCAGTCGACACATGAGCAGTACAAGCTGGCGGATTTTGCTTTCCTGTAATCTTAGGTTTGACATTTTTGCACACAGAGATAGCGGGGCCATCTTTGCCGATGTATTTCAGGTCAATGTCAGCCAACTCCACCTTTTCACATGGAAACCCACTACTGCCGATGATTTTCACCGCTTCTTTAGTAGCAGATGTACCCCGGATGTTCTTGAATCGAATGTCGGTGAGCTTAACTTTCGATGGTGTCTGCCAACAAAAGAGTAATCTTAGAATTGACTTCTTGTTAATGCTTATATATAATGGATTTGTGTATTACTATTACCTTGGATTTGCAATGGTTGTAGGGGCAATATTCTTGATCAAGAATGACAGGGTTCTTAACATTCTCAACAATGATATCCTCAAAATGGAGACCGATAACACTTCCTGCAAGAGACCCGTACCATGTTTTAACACGAACACCGTTATCAGTGTTCTTAATGGTTGCGCCCTTGATAGTGACGTTGCTCATAGGCTCTTCATTGGGGTACCGACCAAAGCTTCCAGCACTAATCCCATGACCTGGGCCGCAGGTAACCTGTTGTACTAGCACATTTTTCGCACCATCCCCAATTGACACACAGTCATCTCCAGTTGCAACATGGGCATTAGTTATCTCGACACCATTTGAGCGCCCAATGTGAATACCATCTGTGTTAAGGCTATATGCAGGAGCAGTCACAGTAATGTCACGCATTTTGATGTTCTTACACCCGAGAATGGCCATGTGAAACAACTTGCTGTTTAGTGAAGTTATCCCGCTAATTGCCGCATTTGTCAGGTAATTGAACCTAAAGTTCTGCATGGATCATATATTTAGAGATCAAAACTATATAAAGTCATGACTCAAAATGTTGAGTATGTTGTAAGACTATTACGTATGTAAGCGCTTACATAAGGAAGATTGTCACATTTGCCAGTTTGGGAGCAGTCGTTTTGTTTCCACGATAGTGCACCTTGTCCATCAAAGACACCGGCACCTTTGGGAGCGGTAATGGTCAAACCATCGACATATTCGACTCTAACCCAAGAGTCTTGGCCTTTGAATTGAGCAGGATCAGCTGGGGCCCTGAAGTTACCCAAGATTTCTATTTTAACTTTGGACTTGCATGGACCCTTGAACTGAACAGCCCTAAGATTATATAATCCTTTTGGTACCAAAACTTTGCTAGGAGTGGTTGATGCACAAGCTGCTTGCCAAGCTTTCATGACACCCTGGTAATAATCATTTTAAAAATTATTGTTAATCTCATTTCTTAATTTTGCAATGCTTACCCTAAGTTCTTTTGACCATTATTCAATAGACATGGTCTGTACATATGATTTACATTCTTAAAACAAATTCTACATACCCAACAAGTTTATGGTAATGCTAACACACAGTAGTTATTTTGTTATTGCTTGAGTGAATGTGATCCACTAAACTAGTCTGGCGATGGATACGATTGACTACTTAATCACTAATAAGTATCCTATTCATATTTTTATTTTGAGCGTTATCCAATTGATTGAATATATATATATATATATATATATATATATATATATATATAAAAGAATCAGAAGATTTTAGTAGTTACTCGTACGGAGTATTATTAAATAACCATAGTTTTAAATTTAATGAAAAAATATATTAAAACAAATTATTATTGTAATTTTGCATTTTATCGAATAAAAATGATAAAAATATATTTGTAAAGAAAACGTTTTACTTCCAAACGAGCAGCTCAAAACAAATTTAATATTAGTATGTACAATTTTTTAGTTTAGATGCAATATTTTTTTTGAAAGGTAAAATCTACTTGGACGAGATAGTTTTCATAGGAGCCGTGTTGCGGGTAAAAGTGACACATGCCCTATATTTTTTATTTGGTATCTCATTGACTAATATAAGCGAAAATAACATGATACTTCGTAGTTGTGTGAATGTTACTATTTGGCTTGGTCCTTATCGTAGGACGATACACTTGTTATTTACGTTTACCAGTGTGGCATCACCATTGGGTTTAGCACCATGCTTTGTTATGTCGAAAATAATTTCGGCTCCGGCCTTAGCATTTATTGCTATGTTAAACAAGTTAAATAGGATGAGCACCAATGAACATTTTATAATTGATGTCATGCCTATTTCAATGTTTAACTATTTATTTTATTTTATTTTATTTTATTTTTATGGGAATTAAATGTTTTAGCTTTTAGTAATTCTCCATGTGCTTAAATAATACCTTCAATCCAGTTCATTTTTAGGAGAAATTCTTAACTTGGAATTAAAATTTGTTTGTTCTAGGCATCTTCGTTATTAACCTCTGATTCTCTAGACTTTTCGCTGGCAGGAGAGGACGAAACACAAAACAAACCACCTATTATAAGCACACTACAAGTAACTAAAAGTATAGACATCGTTTCAGAACCCATGATATCAAGTTTGTTGTTATCTTATCCTTGTGTACTAATAGAATATATCTTAGAAAATGTATGCATCCAACTTAAAGTACAAAATCAAATGTGAAAAAAAAAGTGTTATCAAGGTTATAGTTCAATATCATCTTTGGTATGGATTGATTGACATGTCATTGTGTTTTTTGAAAAAATAATACCGAGTATTAAAGGAATATTTTGGTACAAAAACTATACATAATGAAAATGTTATAGATAAAAGTTATAAGTGGTTTGCGTCCGGTCCTTCTTCAAGGAAATTATATATTGTGCACATGCAGGACTCGCCCAAAGTCCACTTCAAGCGGAAGCTATGGCAATGCGACAAGCCTTGTCTTGAACTCTCAAGAACCACCATCTCTACCTCCTGATCTACACAGAATGCAACCTGCAAGCCTAGTCAGTCGTCACTTCCACCATACTGTCGGATATCTTTAACTACCGCAACTCTTTAGGAAACGTAAGCTTGAAAAAAAATAAAAAAAATAAAACTGAAAATGATTCATGCACTGATGCACGATATTTTTTCTGATAATATCAATATAGTACACTTTGAATAATGGTGAACTTAAGTTCGTTATTACTACACAGTTTACACTAGCTTATTTCGTAGATTATAAGTATATGGTATGACCGGAAAAAATGCACAGATTTTGTACAGATTACTCGCAAGCAATCTACGTAATTCCCTTGGGTGAAAATTAAGAGATCCAATATTCATATTCATATTCGTATTCAAAGTGAAAATTGACAAAAACGAATATTGATATACAAACCAAAAATACATTTCTAACTGTTTTTGTGCCGCGGTGTGTAACAAGGAGGAGGGGGTACACCAAAGACCCAGTCCAGAACATTAAGGTACTTGGATCTAAACACCTCTCTCTCCTGAGAGTAGCAATGCATAATTATAGCAGTTGATAAGCTAAAAACAACCACGTCTGCTCTTTTAACCTCCATTAGAGATTGAGGCAAGTATCCGATGTCGGCCATGCATGTGAAAAAACTCTCAATGGCTCGAGCTAAGCAATACAATGATATTTCTATCCGTCTACTCTTCTTCTCAATCGCCAACGCAAGGCCAGTTGGGAACTGTTCAAAAAAGCCAATACAGTTCGTTCACAATATACAGACCGAAGATAAGATGAATTAATAAAGTTTTCACTAGTTTTCAAGGGTTATCCCAAAGTGTTAAAAGAGTGTCGTACATACCGTCCCCATGGCCACCATCGGAATGTTGCATCTTTTGAATATCCTGAAGAGAACGCATGTCCACATCCTGTGACGATAAATAAAGATTTAGAACCAAGGAAGTCAAGGCCCTGTGATTAAGGATTAGGTGAGTATAATAGTTCGGTCCACAGCTTGTGGTTTCTTGCCTATTTGTATCTACGCCACTCGGACTTGACTAAAGCTAGTAAGGGTCCGTATCCGAGGGTCGGATTATATTGATGCTTTATGGCTCCATATAAACGAAAGAAAAAGAGAGAGAAAAGCAAAAACTAAAGGCTGGAAATCTGGAATAGCAGGCAGCATTTGACAAATCAAAATTTAACCATGAGATACGTTCTGCTAATCACTAAATTTCACCAACGGTGGATAATCTCAAAGTATAGATATACAGATGCGTCATCTTGTTTTGTAAACATATATGACCCGACGACGCGTTGCGCAGTTATGAAGAATTGAAGATATAATTGCAATAGAAATCAAATTTTTCATGTCTAATTTCAGAATCTTCAATTCAAATAATCAAGCATCACTTTGCAGTTTTAAACTTTCTAGTTCCTACTAGGAATAACAGCACACATGGAGATGAATATGCACAGAAAGTTTAGGTTGAAGATACTCCGTAATTGATAGTAGAAAATACGTACCATGCCGAAGCGCAGTACGTAGATAAGAACAAGCTAGACCTTGCCATACCAAAAACACTCTTCCACA
This sequence comes from Agrostemma githago, assembly GCA_958450325.1. Classification (NCBI taxonomy): domain Eukaryota; kingdom Viridiplantae; phylum Streptophyta; class Magnoliopsida; order Caryophyllales; family Caryophyllaceae; genus Agrostemma; species Agrostemma githago. The sequence continues at coordinate 7,843,885 of OY288256.1, read as the reverse complement.
AGATTGTGTAAGGTCTGAACAAATAAACAATAGGAACATTAGACAAGAACCAACCGGCTCTCTTTGCGGAATAAAGTAATATCCTTACATTTTTAACATTTTTAACCAAGGAAATAAAACAGTTATATGATCAACATGGAAGTCAAGAAAGAGATTGGAGAAGGATAAAAAAAAATTAAAATATCCGAAAAGTATGCCTCGACGACCCTAATAAATATGTCGAGCTACAACTAGTTGCGAACTATGCTGATCAACCATGCAATCTTGCAATCCCGTTTCCTACACATGGCACTCTAACATGAGTATGACACTTCGACACTACATTTTAAGCCAAAAAGACCAATCCAACATGGATGCGCATCTGCATCATATACTGCCAAGTTATAAGGGTATCTCCAATGGTAAGACTTATCAGACTCTGTCACCTCAGCTTTCCACCCACTTTTAATATTTATTTATTCCTCAGACTCACCTCAGATTTTACCTATTATCAATCAGACTCTACTCAGACTCACCTTACCCTTTTTTGGTTAAAAAGTTAATTATTAAACAATACTACAATTTACTTGTTTGGTACAAATTATTACCCCTCCCATCCATTCAATTATTTACCCTTTCTATAAATGGACAATCCAATATTCTTCCTATATTTAGGCAAAATGTCACTAATTTTTACTTACTTTAAGTTTGGTGGACCCATAAAATCATTTGATTACCAATAATATCCTTACTTTTAAAGTTGTGAAACGTAAAGGTTTGAATGGATGAGAGGGAGTATTACTTTACTATTTAGTTTTATTAAAAGAAATTAACTTTTTTAATTTATTTTTGTTGATTTTCGTGTGATATACAAATAGACGGGTAGACGATCTTTTGAGTTTCGCTCATATTATAGATCCGGATAATTTACCATATTTTAATTATGCTTTACTTATATTAATTTACGATATTTTAATAATTATTTTTCGTACATGGTCTTAGCTATATTGATTTAGGATATAAAATACTAACATACATGACAAATTAATTAGTCCCATTAAAATTTAAAATATTAGATTACTCATTTAAAAATGAAAATATCATCTAACTAGCGTCTCCTCTGAAACGATGATGTCTTGTTCGGTTGCGAAGTCGTGTATGATTCTAGAAGAAACTATCCCGATTAGCATAGTAATTTGGAAGTATACCAGTTTGAAATTCAGGTATTGATCGTGAATTATCGCTTCCGTCAAATTGGATATTGTTGACCAAATATTGTTGAAAAGAAAAAATTGTATAAATGAGAGTAATTTATCGGGTCGTATGTCGAGAAATGTTTATCACAAGTCACGACCCCACAAAAGTCTTGACTTTCCTCAAGATTTTGCAACATTATTGATAAGACTCACATGTGTCTTGAGACAAGACTATCTCAAGACTCGTCATTGGAGATACCCTAAGAAACATAGGTTGTGAACAAGGAAAAAGGTTACTTGTGTAACAAGATATCTGTTACAGTGAACAGAAATTTTCATCAGTGTCACAAGCACAAACAGAATCCAAATGCTAAACTATAGTACTCAGCACCAGTTATATTTTATGATCCAGTAATGATATTAAGTGATTTTAATAAGACATACCTTTTCGATAAGTCTTGACGATGGACGATTAGAGCAGGAACCAAATACACTGGTAGATAAACTGGTAATGCTCTTTTATATGCTTCAACGAGAAATGAGATGAAATGGGACTCACACGATTGGTTTCCATGTACCATCTGAATGATTCATCAAAGGTCACAGTAAGGTAATGCCACCAAATAGAGTGAAAACATGCAAATTGGAGAAAAAAACGTGATAATCGACACAGAAACACAAGTACGGGTCCAAGACTCTTGTAAAGAAACCAATAAACATGAATCAATGATACCAGGAGAAACACCGACATATATCACATAGAAATATAATCACCAACATTTCCCTCAAATTCTATTTTTTTTTTCTTTATGAGAAATGTGTAATTTAGAAGCAAAAAAATGTGTATTTATATAAAAAATAACATTATTCCCAAACAAGTACTGTCTATTGAAAATACGAAGTTACACGGTACAGAAAAATTTATACCGAACATGGGACTTTCATTTCTGGATCTAATCGGATGTTTACACCAACAGAATTGTAGAATTTCTCTATTGCCTCCAGATTAGAAACATTATTCCCACTTGCAAGCTGTTTTACGCCTTGCAGGATGGACATATCCTTTGCACCATGTTTATTGAGAAATGACTTGTAAGATGAAGGAAGAGATTCTTGCTTCAAAATGTAGGCCGACCTGAGAAGGGGCATCCCTGCTTAAATCATTTAGCTTTTCAAGGAAAAGATGACATGTTTACATCAAAGGAAAAAGGAAAAAAAAAAAAAAAGATAAACCTTACTCCAGTACATTAGTAACAATGATAATGCAGCACATCATATATTATCTTTTGATTTAAGAACTCAATACTGAATCTAAGAACCTTAAATTACTAGAACAGTTGAATATTGTACAATGTACACCCACATCCCTTCCAAGGGGCCCACCCAAAAAAATGCCTTCTCTTGCCGATAATGTTGTTCATCCTGTAATATTCCTCTAACAGTCCCTATCTTTAGTACTCCCTCCAATTTTTTTATTTAGCCCCATTTGACTTTTTTTGTGAGGGAAAATTTGGTCAAATGGAGCTAAATAAAAAAAATGGAGGGGGTATATTCCTAATCCAGTAACCCATTTCCCCATTTTCATATCGAAAATTTTGAACCCCATGCGCAGCAATCTATTCCACCAAACCTCGTATTCTAGGAAAGTACCCCATATTTCTTATTTGTCCAAAACTTTGGATTTACTCTATTTTCTTTTTGTATATGTGAAATGATTATATGGTTCTTATGAAACCTCAACTAATCAGGGCAAAATAATGTGGGACCTACATATTGAAACCAGTAAATTGCATTGCATTCAACGATAGTTTGGTTCCAACTTCCAACTGTATTAATGGTGCATTTGTGTGATTAATAATGGAAGATAGAATTTCTTGTACAAAAGAAAAGATGTGATGGACTTGCTAGATGACAAAAGAGAAAAATTTCCTCAATATACCCATAAGAAAAAGGCAAATAGCCACACAAAGAAAATCTTATTCGGAGACTACCCTGTGGTCTCTCTGTTGCTATCAAAGTAACTCAAGAATTGCATAAGCGACAGTTACTTTCACTATGTGAAAAGCTCAAAAGAGATTACTGGAACACTGAAGACTAGTGATTTTTTTTTAACTCGATTAATTCCCTGATTCAAATACTACTAACTAGAAATAGATATTGATAGCTAAGAACATGGCCCAGCTCATATAAAGCAATACTCACGACAGACGGAAATAGGAGACAGACCGGTCAACTTGTGCTAGAATGAAATGACATAGATATGTAAAAATTATAATTAGACCGCTTAAAATAAAGTAATTCCCGCCTATGTATTCTTTAATTGGTACGGAGTATTATTGGCGGACATTTTGCTAAAACCTTAAGTGTATAACGAAGCCAAGCTTGAAATGGCGAGAAAAGAAACATACAATATTTGGGAGGACGAGAGACACATAAGGAAGACATCTCCATGCGCCCAAGTTAAAGGTTTGCAAATGCGCCCAAATCGCTTGCTCTTTATTCCACAGCGAGATGCCAATACAGCTGCTCGCATGAGGATATAAATAGCCAAACTATTGTGTTGTGTATTTAACCCAGTTAATAGCATTGACGGCCCAGCAACAGCACCTGCTACTAGTGCCCTCCATTTAGCAGTCCTGAAAACACAGTGATCCAGTATCCAAACATCAGCTTCCATAAGCAACACAAAAGTGAAATGATGATCCTTTGACAGGCCCGTTGAACGAATTTGAAATGAGCAGCACAAAGACTTTTTTTGTGAACTTTGATCCAAATCAAGAACGAACAGGCAGGCATCAAATAAGATTGGGTACTCTAATCCGAGGTGAAACCGCAACAATTCAACAACAGCAAATACTAAAAACACAATAAGAAGTAGGATAGCGATGTCAAAAGTAAATCACTTGCCTACGATGACCACCAAAAGAAGCAATAATTTCATCAACAGAAGTAAAAGTCCCTGCAAAAGTACCCAGAAACAAACCATATCGCAATGTTTCCTTAATCACCAATATAATCTCCTCACTGCTTGATAATCCTCCACCATTCCTGTTAAAATTTAATCAATTAATCAAAAATCTGCAGCAAAATCACCATAACCTACCTAATCAAAATTATGAAGATACAAAATCTAACTTCGGAAACTTCGCCTAATCTAATAATAAAGGACTACTTCATTAGCTCATTTGATAATTCTTCGTCATAATAACTTCAATCTTCAAAACTCCTAATAAAACTAAGCTTTACTTCAAATCAAACATGCGATACGTAATTTGTGAGCAAATATCAACTGAGAAGAAGAGCTTATAATAATCCATACTTCCTCCTCCGTTGTATTTGATTGTATGCGTTTTTTAAATCAGCTGATGTAATTTGAAAAACGTATAGAAGATTAAAATTGACATTCCGCCGATTGCCAAAATTTTCAAAAGGATTAAAATCACAGTGGAGGTATGAAATGGAAGTGCACTAACTTGGCCTTATGGCGGCGACTGAGGCGGGCGAGGAGGGAGAAAAGAGAGAGGCCGCCTTTCAATCCGGCGCCGATGCCGAAACCCTTGATAGAAGCGGAGAGGACGCGGCGTAACTTATCGGTGTCGGAGACGGCGGAGGAGGAGGAGGGTTCGGATTTACGGCAATGCGGACAGTCGAAGTGATCGTCGGAATCGGTGGTGAAGATGTCGTGGACGGCGCTGCATGTGGCGGCGCCGTCATCGGGAGGCGGCGGCATAGAATAGATTGGGTTGCGGAAGTTTGAGATTGGGAGGAATGGAGGAGGGATCAGGGATGGGGGGGTTGGCCGGTTGGGGTTTGATTAATTTTTAGTTTAGTTGGGAGTCTTGGGACAAACAAAAGCAGTTGATGAAGTACACGTTTCCGTATTTGTAATCTTCTACTGATTCTTTCTTCTAGCGTTATTCTTGTTCGTCGATATTTCATTGAGGTCGTCGATATTTTTTTAATGTGAAAAGATAGCAATATCCTCCCATAATTACCTTCATTAATTTTGTTAATTACATTAAAAAATTTAATCGTGTTAATGAAACTCAATAATGAAACGTTTTTTTTAAACCGTCATTTTATTATGTTACGTTTCTATTCGTATTTTAAACCCTCCGTTCGTATCCAATGGTACGTTTCTGTTTTGCGCAAGGATTAAAAATACATTAAACTAAAAATAAAAGGACAATAATGAGAGACAAATTAATATTTCCTCTGTTTCATTTATTTCTTCCACCTTAAAAGTAACTCATTTCTTAAGAAAAAACATTAAATATGTAAAAGTAGAGAAAAGGTAAGGTAACTGGGTCACCAGATAAAAAGAAAAGTTTGGTAGCAATTTTTTTGAAGAAATCAAAGAAATGGTTGAAAAAAAAGTGGAAGATATCAACGAAATAGATGGAGTATTTAATAATCAAAAATGTCTTTTCACAATGGCATATGGTGTAAATAGGCTAGTAGAATAAGAGTAGTTTTGTCCAAAAAATGGGCTAAAAAGGGAATTGTTCAATTGGATTTGAACGACCCAAAAAATTACGTATCATTTGGATACGAACGGAGGGAGTAATATGGTATGGTACCCTCCACCACAACACTCTATTCACAATTCATTCTTTCACTATCTCTCTTCTTTTTCTCACTAGAAAAAACCGTATTTCCTTAAATTCCTTAAATTTTCGGGTTTACCTTTCCTTCGATATTACAAAATGACGCGACAACCGCGTTTACATTTTGGGGTTAATGCACTTGTAATTTAACTATTATAGACCCCGTACCCAGTACGGTATATATATGAGTTTAATTTAGAGTTAATTATTTATACTAAAAGAATTTTGAATTTACATTTCATCATGCAATAATGCAATAATTTATTTTATTTGTCACTACTAAAATTAATGGGTTACTAATAAACTCATCAATTATCATTATTTTTCTTATGTAGGTATCGAAAGAAAATTTCTAGATGAGCTTGTTCACTTCTTTTTTTGCCAGCAAAGCCAGGAGTTTTGTGAAGCACGTAAGGTGGAAGCCGCTAGGGTATGCGCCTCAGTGTTTAACGCTCTAGGTAGAAAACAAAAAGAAAGACAATGACAATCAACGAAAATTAAATCAATATTGCCTATAACAAGGGAATCAGATCTGGTGGGTGGATAGCTTCCTCAGCAATAAACTGGAGAAGTTGGAGGCAATCTGTAAAGATCATTAGGTGTCATAGACCAGAAGATAGCACCCATCTTAAGGCCATGAGGAGTCCCAAGGCTTCTGTTTGGGTAGAAGAGACGACCGAGATATTATGAGAACATTCCCCAATTAATTGATTAAAAGCTGAAAATGCAATCTAACCCACCGATCCCAAATGCAGATCGACCCATGCCGCATCAACCTTGATTCGTGAATAGGGGAATTTCGAGGTGTCTCCAATGAACCGAATAAATCGATTGTTCAAAAGGTCCTTGCCAAGGTAGAAGCAGTCCTAATTTAGAAGTAGATTACATTTGGTCTTGGATCAAGAATTCTTTTCTAATTTACTTGCTGTCCAACACAATCCTTGCCTCATCTTCAGCAAGAGAGTTAATGATGACAGCGTTACTTGCCCGAATTTCAAAAACCAAGAAGTTTCTACACTTCCAAAGATTTCTAAGAGTAGAGATTGATAAACATGATATCCATACTTTCATCACCCCCAAGTGTTTGCAAATGAAGGATCCATGACACAACTCAATCTTCCGGAAGGAGTGCGGGCAATCCCGGAAGATATGACCAAGTGTCTCGATGGAATTGGCCGGGAGGCACGATTTGCAGAAAAGATTGATAGTCATAGATCATTTTTCGAACTCTTCACCAATAGGAAGGGCATTATTACCGATTTTCTATAAAAAGGTCTTCCATTTCGTTGGCCATTGTGAATTCCATAGCCCATTCTTGCAGAAGGATAAGAGAATATCACTTGATAGTCTATTATTTATCGTTGGCCTCAGGTTTTGATCAAAAGCCTTCTTGTATCCGCTTTTGGATGTGTAAGTACTTGAAGGCGTACAGCTCCAATAGAGTTTGTCATCATGGAATATCTTGGGCGAGTGCAACAAAGAATCTTTGCAACACAATCAGCAGTAAAGATAGACATAAGTCGAGGAACATCCCAATTCTCGTTCCCGTTTAGTAAATGTTGAAAAGTCACAAACTCGGAAGAAAAAGGAGCGGATTTTTTTAAGAGTCGGAGTAGAGCCAAGAACACATTTACAATTCAAAGGGTTGAGATTGCTTGGGCTACCCGGAAGCTAAGCCAAATCATCATGGATCAGATTGAAACCTCAACAAATTTCTCGTCATCCCCATGATGAGTTTCGGGGAGGACTGCATTTAATCCGAGAGTTGACAAATGATACCAAGGATCCATATTTTGATGATAACAGGGTACTGAGAAGGGAGTTTGGTTCTTGAATAATCTTCCAGGATAATTTCCCTACGAGTGTTTGATTTTTGGATTGTATGTATGCCTAATACCCAGTCCCCCATCAACCTTAGGCAGGTCACAAATAATCAGAGCTTCTCCAATGGATCGTCTTATGAGATCGTCGTACCACCCACTAGTAATGGGCGAATAATTTATTGATTTTATTCGCCACACTTACCGACATACGAAACACCGATAAGAGGTAGACAAAAATGGAGGCAAGGACCGAGGAATCAAAGTGAGGCGACCCGCTGAAGATAGGAAAGTATCATTCCAAGAGGTAATCCGCGAAGTAATACCATCAATTATACTGTTGAAGAAAGTCTTACTATTACGAGATAGATTGAGAGGGAGACCTAGATATTTATCCTTGAAATTACCCATATGGAAACCAAAAGGTCGATAACAGTTTTGCATTACCGCCAAGGTACAACCAGAGCTGAAAAGAATCAATAATTTTTCTCTATTGATGATTTCTCCTTACGTATTCCAGAAATTCTCAATGATATCATGGAAATTCCTTGTCCGCTCGAGACTTCTGCCACAATAGAAAAGAGCGTCATCAGCAAAAAGAAGGTGAGTGAGTATTGACGCAGTTCTCGCAATCTTTTTTTTTGGTGTAAATGTAAGTATATTCCATACTGATCAAATTACATCCAAGGCACCCATACATCACTTTACCTTAACATTGCATCCACACTAGTATAGTACTTACTAAGAACATATTTACGTTGAGCTCTAATTTTTGTATCTACTTCAGTTCTGATTTTACCTATTATATACTCAGGCCTTACAACCACCATATTAACTCGACAATGATTCCTCGCCCACCATATATAATACCAAATTCCTATAATAACCGCTGCCACTACTTGCTTGTATAGGAGAGACTTATGCCTGAATTGTTTCCACCATCCCCAAGTATTTACTGCTGGAATCTGCACTCCTGTCCACTTAGCAGCTAGTCTAAAGCATTCTTTAGCATAGCAACAGTCTGAAAACAAGTGACAATGCGTCTCTATCTGTTCCACATAGAAAAAAAATGTTGTCCACCACCATTTGCATCCGGATTAACCTGTCTTTGGTGAGCAGGTGACCATGGCATATCAGCCAAGCAATGTACTCATGTTTAGGAGTCCTCATTCTAGTCCATACCAGGTTATACCAAGGCTCCCTTTATCGATTAACATGAATCCATTTGTATCCCTCCGCCACTGTGTACTCTCTACCAGTTCTGAGTAATACAGGAAAGCAATCGTTGTTATAGAACAAATAACTCAGTAGATCTTGTGCCAAGACCAACTCGAGTTAAGTGTGGGTTGATAATCTTTCCAGTCCTTATCTTTTAAATAAACTCCATGAATCCATCTCACCCATAATCGATCAACCTTAACATCAATCCACCAGGCATACTTCGCTATACATGCCAATATTCCATTCTTTAAGGTTTTTCAGCCCCAACCCACCTACGTTCTTTGGCTGGCCAAAACTGTATCCCAGGCTACTAATGGAAGTGAGGAGTAATGCTTGCTTCCTTTCCAGAGATAATTCCTACAAATACTCGTAATATGATTGATAGTAGTGGTAGGCAGGATAGAAATTCTCAACCAGTAGAGATGGATTGTACTCAGGACTGACTGAACTAGAACAAGTAGTTGTTAGTTATGTAATCATCTTCAATCAAAGTGTTGTGAAATTTCTCATGCCATTGTTTAAGTGCTTGTTTTAGACCATATAGTGATTTTCTCAATTTACACACCTTACTCTCTTCACCCTTCACCATAAACCCCTCGGGTTATGACATATAGATCTCTTCTTTTAGGTCACCATTCAAGAAAGCAGTTTTAACATCCATCTGATGAACAACAAGATTATGAATAGCAGTTAGAGCAATAAGAGTTCTAATGGTGGAAATCTTAGTCACAGGTGAGTAAGTATCAAAATAATCAATATCTTTCTTTTGTGTAAACCCTCTCACCACAAGTCTAGCTTTGAATCTTTCTATTGTACCGTCAGGTCTCAATTTCCTTTTGAAAATCCATTTACTACTAATGGGTTTACTACCCTTAGGTAAATCTGTCAACTCCCATGTCTGATTAGATGCAATAGAATCTAACTCATTTTTAATAGCTTCTTCCAAAAAATTAACATCTATGGATCTCATAGCTTCATCATACATTTTTGGGTAATCTTCTATTAAATAAGCAGAAACGAATTCAAAACAAACACAATCACCACAAGCATTTTCAGTTAAGAATGTTGTGACAAAATCATCTCCAAAATTCTTTTCAATTTTAGGCCTCTTACTCCTAGGTTCACTAGCATGATCATCAGCAGTACTACTAGCATGCAAAGAACTATTAACAGGATTAACGGGTGTATAAGACAAATCACGAGGTGAATCAACAAATTTCTTTAAAGGAAAAACATGATCAAAAAAATCGGCGTCTCTCGCCTCAAAAATAGAACGGTCATTCAATGACATGGATCTATAAGCATCGTTGTTTTGAGCATAACCAATGAAAATGCAGTTAAACGTCTTAGGTCCTATAGTAGGCCTCTTAAAACTCGGTAAGCCATATTTTAGCCAAACACCCCCACACTTTAAGAATGTGACAAGCTGAAAGCACTGCTTCCCCCCCCCCCCCCCCACATATTGTCAGAAAGGCCAAAACTTAAAAGCATAGCATTCATTATTTCTTTTAGAATATGTTTTTACGTTCAGCTACTCCATTTGACTGAGGTTGGTAAGGTGGACTAGACTCATGAAATAATCCTTTTTCTCGCAGAAATCCACTAGATAATTACAGCCGTATTCACCACCTTTATTAGATCTGACTCTTTTAATCTTTCTGTCAAGTTGATTTTATACCTCAGTTTTGTATTTAATAAACATCTCTGATCTCTTCAGCTTCACTTTTATTCTTAAGCAAATACACCTTAGTGTACCTTGAGTAATCGTCAATAAATGACGTAATAAAATTTACCTCCTCTACTCATAGTATTCTTGAAGTCAGCTAGGTCGGTGTGAATTAACTCGAGATGACTCGTTTGTCTAGTTTAAATCGGTTTACTAGGCTTTTTAGTAAACTTAGCTTCTACACAAGTAGGACATTTAGTGAAGACTTCGGTGGTTAAAGAAAGAATAAACGATATAGCTTTCAGTTTATTAACCTATTCATAATTCACGTGACCCAATCTAGCATGCAATACATCAATAAACTCAGCAATATAAGCAGAAGCAGAAATATTATTATTAATAGCAGAAGAGTCAATGTTCAAAATAAATAAGCCCCCACTGAGATAACCTTGCCCACAAAATCCCCTTTGCAAGACATTATAACCTTGTCAGCCTCAAAAACAAGTTTCACACCAATGTTTAATAAAGCACCAGACACTAGGTTTCTACGCAGAGTAGAGACATACAAAACATTATGAAGGGCAAGAGTTTTCCTAGAGCTTAGTTTAAGAAAGACCTTGTTTTTTCCTGTGATCGACGTAGAGGAAGAGTTACCCATGTAGACCTTTTCACCGTCAGCTACACCTTTAAATTCAGCGAACAATTTCTTGTTGGCACAGAGATGTCTTGACGCTCCTGTGTCTAGAATCCAATCACTAGCATTTGCCACAAGATTGGCCTCAATCACCAATATCATCGTCTGATTCAGCAATGTTGGCTTGGGCGGCTTGACTACCTTTCTTTTCGAGGACACTGGTATGCTTTGTGACCCGTTTGTCCACACACGTAGCACACCAGGTTTTGATTTGGCTTATGGATCTTGGGAACTGGCTTGGTGGAATTTCCTTGATTCTTTCCTTTAGCACCTTGACCTTTCCCCTTACTTGGACCCTTGCCCTGACCTTGACCCTGACCCACTTTATTCTTACCCTTATTATTGTCATGAGACGGACCCCAGCTTCAACAAGGTTAGCCTTAGTGAGACAGACGACATTAAGACAAACCTATCTTTAAGGCGATTAGCCTCCTCGGTCCTCATATGACTTATGAGCTCTTGAAGTGATAAATCTTTTTTCTAGTGTTTTAAATGGTTCCTATATAATCACTCCATGACGCAGGAAACTTTTCTAACAACACATTAGCTAAAAAGATTTCGTCAAGTTTCATACCTTCATTGACAACATCAGCACACATGTTTTCGTAAATATGAACTCGCTCCATAATGGGTTTATCATCTACCATATGAAACCCAAGCCACTGCCCCACCACGTATTTCTTTTTTCTCGCATCATCGGCCCCATATTTTTTCTGTAAAGACTCTCAAATGGTCTTACTAGATTTATGGATCATAAACAAATCGAAAAGGTGTTAGTCAGGTGATTGAGAAGATGATATCTAACTGCCTTATTATCTTTATCATGTTTCTTAATTTTTTCGTCATTAGACTTAACCGCGGCAGCGGAAGAAGGTGTGGCCTCGGCCACGGCAGACGCAACAAGTACCTCAGGTGCATCGTCAAACAGTACGTAATCGATTTCCAACTGCTCAAAAAATATTAAAAGTTTTTGAGACCGCCTCTTGTAATTCTGCCCATCAAGAGGTTCCAATTTCGATAAGTCGGCAGCAAATTTGTTTGACACAACAGCCATATTTTGTTTCCAATGTTTCGCGATACAAGTATATAATATAGTTTTCAAATTGTTGGATGCGAACGGGACAAAAAAGAACCGAGAGGGACAAGCGGTTCAAAACCGTAGAGCAAGTCGGGACAGAAAATCGGAGGCAACAATACGAGACAGATTCGAGAAACCGAAGGCAGCAAGTTCGGGAGAACAACAAAAATGGGACAAAAACCGTAAGACGGAAAGAGAAGTAGTGTCGTGATATGTTAGCCACTGACTTGAAAACTATATCGGCCCGACACGGTGGTTATCGTCTACAACGTCGGTCGTCTTCCGAGGTTAACACTGCAGCTCAAAAACTCGACCACTCAAGTGTGTGAACTCTGGAACGACCAATACCGAACCCAGGAATTGTAGAACAGAAAACAGAGTAGTAGTGTGAGAGAAGAGAAGGAGAGTTTATTCTTTGTTGTGTGTTAGAAGTGTGATGATAGACGGATACATATAGGCAGAGGAGCCTCAACCAACTCAAAAAAACGACAGCCATTAAAGAGCCATAATCATGGGTGATTAAGGCTAAGACACCTATAACGGTCGAATTTGACTAATTCTGTTCACACAGGACTATGAACCTGGACAGCCTCTACTTGGCCCAATGAACATAGACACGCCCTACATACAAAGCTCAAAAAGAACAAAAATCGGGCACATCCCGCACCGCAGGTGCTCCACCCAAACCCGAGCCCGAGCCCGAGCTCGGGCCAAACTATGTCGCGCACACGCGCGTGTGTGTTGGAAAGGCCCAACCAAACCAATCTCTCTAAAAGGCCCATGGGTCACACAATTTAATGGACAAAACGCTAAAAAGCCTTATAAGGAGCTCAAAACTCCTATACACCACCTATGTGGTATGGAGAAACAAAGAGGAAGAGGCAAAAACTCTTCTTGCCAACAACACCTACTTTGTTATCTCCCAACAATTCCACAGCAAGTGTCCCTTGTAACGGGTAATATCCGTCACATGGGTATTACGGGTGAAGTATATATTGTCCACTTGATTGGCAATCACATGACATTTCTTATTTCCTATGCACTATGCCTTTTTTTCCTATATACACTGCTTGACCCGTTACATGTTTGTGACGAATATGACCGGCACAAACAAGAATTTGTGAAAACAAGATAATAAACAATACAAAAACAAGGATTCATTACAGCCAACAAAGATAACATAAGATTATTATAATCTTCTTCATCTTGTGGTCAACAATCGTCGTTGATGCATTGTAACCATGTTTTTTTTGCCAACGAAGTCAAACCACCCTACAACAATTATAGAGTCACCACTATAGTGTGAGCTCTATTGTTAAGGGGTTGGGGAATAACATAAAACAACACAAATATAAAAGAACATAGATAAAACCTAAACAGGAGGAAGCAACGATATGTCCAAGAGCCAAGACGTGTTGACGGAAATCAGAAGAAAGATCATGAACATCAACATCCACAACATCTTCATCCAAGCCGTACACTACAAGAAAACATACCAAGGGCAACCTCACCCGCGCATCCAAAATAGTCGGTCGCCCCACGGAGCATAACACAGGCGACCAATATCGGTCGCTAAGCGAAGAGACCGAGTGGAAATTTTAAAAAACCAGGCGTAGCGACCGAGAGAAAAAAGCGGGCGACCGCCTTTCGGTCGCTAAGCTCAAAACAAAAAAAAAACCATACGTAGCGACCGACAAAAAAAAGCGGGCGACCGCCTGTCGGTCACTAAGGGTCTGTTTTTTTTTAAAAACCAAACCGAGCACTCCTTCTCTCCCTCATTTCGATCTCATATTCAACTTATCTCTCTAAAATCTCTCTACCCCTTCTCCTCTCGCACGCCCTTCTCCTCTTCATTTCCTCCCCACTTTCCTATTTTCGGTCGCCAATAGCAGTCAGCTGTTTCCTATTTTCTAGTAGTGCGTAGACTCCACATGACCATTGATAGGACGACTGACACAAACAAAATGCATTTACGCTATAAAGACGTAGAAATGAAGGGTGAATAACAGGTGCTGAAGACCTGTCATCAATGGACTGAAAACTCCTGCATTTTGGTGGTCGAACACGCCTAAAGCAAGGCCAGCAAATCAAAGAGTAGGTTGAGATGACGATAAGGAGGTCGTGCCGCTCTTCAACTTTCCACAGAGCAACACCACTCTAGAGAAAGTGTCTAAAGTTGAACCAACACATCCATAACGCCCGAGAGCCAAACTCACCCAATAAAGGACAGAATCACTACGACATAGACTTCTAAGAGCATGTTTTACAATGGATGATTTTTTCTCCATATTTTCTCTACATCACTATTCTCCACCAAAAAATCCCCAATTACAATGGATACATCTTTTCTCCATCAACCTCTCCATAATGGGACCCACAATTTTCTCAATTCATTTTTTATCTATCTACCTCATTCATTCTCAAACATCTTTTTATTAAAATTAGTAATCTTGATTTGATTATAATTAGATGTTTAAAAAAATAAGTGATTTCTTTTCGTCTAGTTTTCGCGTATTTTCATATTTTTACGAGTATTTTCCCAAAAAAATTGGCCTAAGATTAGAAAAATTATTTTTACGACCGTTGAAATAATCAATTGAATTCAAGTTGCAAATCATCAACAAAAGAGTCCTTGCATGGGAGCTCTCTACATCTCACTCCCCATATTGGCCCACCAAACTCTCCATTCATTTCTCCATGGTGAAGGAGATTTTTCATGATTCTCCACCAAAATGGAGAAGCTCTCCATGGTAAAAAAAAGTTTTTCTCTCCATCACCCTCCATGGAGAGAAAACTCTCCATTATAATTCATGCTCTAAAGGAGATTATTGTGAATAATAAATACACCATTAAATAATTAAGAAGCGTCATTATTATGTCAAAATAATAAAAAAAGATCATAAAAAAAACCCTAATGCTCCCCCCTTGAGGCGATTAAGAGACGACATACACCCTAAGGCATCGTAGCCAAGCAAGCTTTGAAGCCCTCCCCTCCCCTCGCGACAACGTATCCATACTAGGAGCCATGCTAGAGAGAGTGGTGATCTCAATTCTGATGCTGATTCTTCTGAAAGCAGCCTTAGAACTCTAGACGAAAGACATTTACATACCGATATCCCTCCTATCAATTTTGATGGGATTGATACAGAACTTGACAATTTAGAGAAGGTGTCTGATAGGCAACTGGAAGACGGCTTTGATTTGGGTTATGGATGGAAACAAAGAAGTGGTAAAAAGATAGTAGAGGCTGAGGAAGAAGAGGAATTGTTGCAGATCACACACATGAGGAGGTCGAGGATGAGTTAAACTACTGGAAAAATTCAGTTTGTTGCTATATTCTTGGTGTGAACCCACCCTAGGCTGTGATTGAAAGCTTCATTCAGAGAATATGGAAGAAGTATAAGGTCAACAAGGTTTCTTTCTTGCCCAATGGGATATTCCTTGTTCGATTTAATACTTTTGACATGAAAGAGCAAGTTCTAAGTCAGGGGCTTTGCCTTTTTGATAATAAGCCGAATGTAGTAAAGGATTGGGATCCTGTCATTGGCATAGACGACAAAGATGATATTCTGGAGGTACCTGTGTGGATCAGGTTACACAATTTGTCAGTAAAGCTCTGGGGCAAAGGTTTGGCTCGTATTGCATCGTTGGTCTGTCATTTTATTAAGACTGATGGGGCGACGCGAGAGAGGACTAGACTTGGCTATGCGAGAGTTTTAGTTCAGGTTAGGATTGGTAAATCCTTAAGAGACAGAATCGGGTTTAAAGATGAGAATGACATTGTTCAAGACGTGCTCGTTGAGTTTGAATGGAAGCCTGTGCAATGTGATAAGTGTAGAGGTTATGGCCATGAAACACCGCATTGTAGGAGAGAGGAGCTCAGGAAATTGAATAAAGCTAATATGGTAGTGTAGGGAAGAAGGTGCAGCACCTAAAAAAAAAGCTGGCAGCACCTATACAGAAGCCTGCTATAGGTGAAGCTTTTGATATAAGTGATGTTTAGCAGCCTCCTGCAAAACCAATGGAAGGGATGAAGTAGCCTGACATTAACTCTAGGCTTATTATCAAGGCCTCCTCTTTCGGCGATGGACGATCGTTTTCCCAGACGGTCCAAGGCTCTAGAGAGAAGAAAGAAGCAACAGTGGAGTGGGAGGCAGACACAATTAATAATGATTAAGCACAACTTCGGAGTCTGGAACGTTAGAGGTATAAATAATAAGGATAAACAGCAAGTCGTTTTTAATTTTCTGAATAAACATGATGTGGATATTGTTGGTCTTTTAGAGACCAAAATCAAGAATAAAGATATGAATAGAATTATTAATAGCTTTACGGAGAATTGGTGTATTACCACGAATAATCATTGTCATAGAGGGGGACGTATTTGGCTCTTATGGAAACCACATAAGATTCAAGTAACTATCCTTGGTTACTCTAGCCAAAGCATTCATGTGGAGGTAGCTCTAGGCAATTTAAATAATTTCAGGTTGTCTGTTATCTATGGCCTAAACTCGGTGGAAGGTAGAATGGACTTATGGGCCAACTTACAAGCGTTTAAGACGTTGGGTCAACCATGGGCGGTGTGTGGGGACTTTAATTGTGTCATGGACATTACTGAGAGGCTTGGAGGAGTGCCAACTCTTGCTGAAATAAAGCCATTTAGGGAATGTGTGGAAGACTGTGAGCTTGCTGACATTACTGCGACGGGGGCCTGGTTTACCTGGTCCAATAAACAGTCACCGAAAATAGGAGTCTTTAGTCGGATTGATCGATGTTTAGTCAACCAGGTGCGGCTTAATTTGTTTCACGGAGGATTTGCTCATTTTCTTCCTGAAGGGACCTTCGATCATAATTCGTGTATTGTGTTCACTGGGCAATTACAAAGAGGTTGGAAGGCTAGGAGCTTCAAGTTTATGAATATGTGGATGCAAGCGAGTAAGTTTGTTGAGGTAGTGAAGGTTGGTTGGAGGAAAGATGTGCATGAGACGAGGATGTTTCAGGTGCTGAAAAAGCTGAAGGGGCTTAAATTCGAGCTTAAAAAATTGAATAAGACTTATTTGGCAGATGTCATGAATGTACGTAACCAAGAAGAGTTATGTCTGAGTGACGTTCAGGTACAGCTTCAACAACAACCTGATAATGTGGTCTTGCAAGCTATTGAATGAGATTTGCATAACCGGGTAAGAGATTTGCAGGCTGCAAGAGGTGCATATCTGCAATAATTAGCAAAGGTGAGGTGGATTAAAGAGGGGGATGTGAATTCCGCCTACTTCTATAATTTGCTTCGTGCGAGGCGAACACATAACACTATGCATAGTATTGCTGGTATTCATGGCGTGATGTGTTCTACTAGGGAAGACATTCAGAGTGCGTTTTCTGGGTTACTATCAGGACCTTCTTGGGACGGCAACGCAACCAGAACTAGTAAATGATGATGTTGTGAGACGTAGTAAGATGTGCATTGATGCTCACTGGGAGGTGCTCACCAAGCCTGTATCTGATTTGGAGATTAAAGAGAGTATGTTTAATATTCATAAAGATCGTGCTCCTGGACCGGATGGTTTTTGAGTAACTTCTTCATGGAAGCCAGGAATGTTATTGGTCCAGACAGTATTTTGGCCGTTAAAGCTTTCTTCAGGTCGGGGAAGCTCCTAAGACAAGTAAATGCCACTACTCTAACGATGATACCTAAGGTTCAGCGACCCCAATCTATTACTGAATTTTGTTCTATTGCTTGCTGTAATGTATGTGCTTTATAAGTGTATTACGAAGATCATGAGTAAGAGGATGAGAGGTGTTTTAGCTGAGATAATTGCTCCTAACCAAGGTGGATTTATCCTGGGAAGGAACATTCTGGAGAATGTTCTAATTTGTCAGGACCTAGTCCGACTGTATAATAGAAAGATGGCTTCGCTCAGGTTTTTATTTAAAATAGACCTTAAAAAAGCATATGATAGTGTGGAATGACCCTTTCTAGAACAAATGCTTCGCGCTCTTAATTTTCCCCGATGTTCATAGGATGCATGGGTTATGGCATGTGTTACCACTGTGTCGTACTCCCTGAATGTGAATGGCAAGAGTTTTGGTTTTTTTCAGGGTAAGAGAGGGTTGAGACAAGGTGACCCTATGTCTCCACTGCTCTTTACTGTTTGAATGAAATATCTTTCGAGAGTTCTTGGGTATGCTACGGATGTCTACCCTTTCAGATTCCATCATAGATATGCTCCCATGAGGTTGTGTTACCTTATGTTTGTTGATGATCTACTGCTGTTTTGCAAGGAGGATGTGCCTTCCATTAAGATACTTCGTCGAGCTTTTATGTCCTTCAGTAGAGCGTCAGGGTTAGCTATGAGTTGGTAAGTCAAATGCTTATTTTGCTGGTATGCTAGCCACGGCCAAGAAAGAAGTTCTTCGGTTTTTAGGATGCATGGAGAGCTCTTTCCCCTTTAAGTATCTTAGGATTCCGATACAACCTTCTAAACTTACCAAACGGGAAGCCAATATCCTTCAAGATAAGATTATTAGTAGGATTAGAGGTCTTGGTGCTCGGAAGTTGTCCTACGCAGGTCGATTGACGCGTGTTCAGTCGGTTTTGATTAGGCTACATTCTTATTGGGTGATGATTTTCATCATTCCTAAAGGAATTTTGGCACGTATTAGCTCTCTGTCTAGGAATTTTTTATGGGCAGGTAAGCATGATTATTTGCGGGCGCCTCTAGTAGCCTGGGAAGATGTCTTCTTGCCTAAAGAAGAAAGAGGTCTTGGTTTGAATAACTTGCAGACTTGGAATTTGGCGGCTGTTGGTAAGCTTGTGGCTTGGGTTTTGAGGACCCAAACAGGCTCTGGGTCCGATATGTTCACTGTTATTTCTTAAGGGACGGAATTGGGAGACATATGTGGCGACTCCAAGGCTTGGGTGGGGTTGGAACATAATTTGCAGAGTGAAGTCTGTGTTGCAATCATATTTCGTGGGTGGGAAATGGAAGGGTGGGCAAGCGTTGTACTCGATCAAGGATGCATATGATACTATACGACAGAAATATGGGAAGGTGAGGTGGTATAGACAGGTTTGGTGTCGTTGGGCAGTGCCTAAACATGAGATAGTGGCGTGGCTAGCTTACAAAGGTGTTGTCCTAACGCGGGTTCGAATGAGTGTGGGTATAGTTTGAGGATTCTAGAACTTCTGGCATCTTGGTTGGGGCCTGGGGGTGAGGCTGCCTTCTCAGGTCAATTTACCGCAAATTATGAGGATCCACCGATCTAAGTCACAGAGGAGCATTATCCATGCTACTTTGATTGCAACAATTTATCTTATTTGGTTTCAGAGAAATAAGAGTAAGATTGAGGGTATAAGTACTAGTCCTTCTGTAGTGTGCCGCACTATTCAGAGGGAGATTAGGAGTCGCCTTGATAGGCTGCTTCTAGGAGCTTTATCTAGTCAGGATCAAGATTGGATTAATGGATTGCTTCTTCGCTTTTAGGAGTGATCTTTTGTAACATATTTTTTGGGGATTAACATACTTGAATTAACACCAAAAAAAGAAGCGTCATTATGATGGAAGTGAACCTGCCATCACAACCTATCACACTACGCCAAACCCACCCTAATTCCAAATCAACCAACCATCGATCACTTCGCAGCTATGAAGACCACACCAAGCACAAATCCCACCGATCACAGGCAATGAAATCCGGTTGCCGCCCACGACAGACAAAACAAAACAAAGCGGAAAGAGAAACAAGACCCGATCCAAACCCACCCGAAGATCGAGAACGATAAGACCGACCATCGTAAACAAACCACCAACAACGGACTTAGACGAAAGTGACAACCCTAGACCTAAAAAGACCCTTAAGAAAAACCAATCACAGACAGTCTTACATAGGGCTACAGCGGGGGAGGGGGAGGAAGGAACACTTAGCCAGAGCCATTGATAACTCGGTATTTACTCATATTTTCACCCCGTTTTTCTATGTCGTTAACCTCGTTTATAACTATATTGGAACTATATAATGCAGCTTCGTGAGATTCGATATTTAAGGTCATGTATTACTTATCGTGCTAAATAGACTGATTTCAATGTTAAATTATTAGGTAATGGATCGATAAGCCGAGATAAAATGACCCAACTAATGAATACGTTGGATTTGACCCGAATGAAAACGGCGTATACAAGAGGGAAGGATAGCCGGCCCAAATCAAACCTAAGCTACATACGCAGTTGTAGACACCCGCATTTTGACTGCCACGTGTCTATGGTAGTCTCCGAAAAACACCCGATGATGATAGGACGTCAACGTGACTTGGTATACTCGGACTTGGGCTCGGAATCAATAATATCCGACATGGACTTTTAGCGGAGTAAAAATCTCACAAAACGGACCTCAAATTCAGGCCCAGTGGGTCGTCCCGAGTCAAATAAGACTAATTTGGGCCAAAACCGACACCAAAAATATTTCCCGTCTTTTGGCGACCGGGTCAAAACCCGGTCAAAGGCAAAATCGTCTCATAAATCAGCTAAGATCAGTTGGCGCATAAATTTGATATTAAAAAAAAAGCAACCAAAACAAACAAGACCAAGTCTTCCTTATTTTTCTCGCCCAACTGATCCACTCGATCGAGTGGATTGACCCACTCGGTCGAGTGGGGCGCCTTGAACTGGATAAGGCCCATTTGCTAAGGCACTCGATCGAGTGCACTAGGGCCACTCGATCGAGTGCCCTTATGTCGTGGGGTAATGCCTATAAATACCCCACGACATCCCCTCATTTCAGAACTTTTTCTTAAGCCATTTCAGTCACACTTTGCCCTACTTCCACCCTACACTCTACACTTCAAACCCTAAGCAAAAACACATCAATTCCGAGCCTCTTTGACCCTCGGAAACCGACACACATACCACATACATCCATACACACCATAACTCTCATACATCCTCGATACTCCCAAGCCGTGCCGCTATTTACGAGTCCATTTCCGAGGTCCTTACTAAGCATGTATGTTGAGGGTGTCCTAAACCCCGTTTTAATCTCTTTTGTCTCGTTTTATTTCCGTTTAATTCATCATATTTTTGTATTGTAATCATGATCGTCACAACACTAACACTAACATTTCTATACTTTTATATTTTCGTTTTATATCGTTTTTTATCGTCATTATATTATTAATACCGTGTATACATAAACTAGTATCAAAATCGGTTTTAAAACGTTTGACTACGATGATCACTTTTGGTCCGTCTAATCCCTTTACGAGCAACGACGGAGGTGGAGCCCTTTCGAGGAGCCCCGCCCCAATGTACTCAAGGGCGTGACGTGACCGTGATCGGTCGTAGTTGAACGGATTTAACTCCCTTTCCATAATTGGTACGAAACCCGTTGACACGAAAATCGACATCACGTAACCCGAAAGGGTTAGTTCCGATGTCGTGACGTAGAGGGATACATTTCGTCACCAATTCAAAATTTCCTAATCTAACGTAAACATCTTTTTTCATAAACTCCGATAACGATATTATAATCGTTCATACACGATTATAGTATCGGAGGCCGAGTCAAATACAAATCGCGCGATATTTGTATTTGATTTGGCCGATTATCGATTTCAAGTCATAAAACCGAGTGAGCCATCACTCGTACAGGGGGCACTCGATCGAGTGCCATAGGCCACTCGATCGAGTAGCACCCCAAAAAGTGGTCAGTAGCCACGCTAATAACACACTCGACCGAGTCAGTCAATGACTCGATCGAGTGGGTCTCATAACCCGCAATACCGAGGGCTTGGACACATATTCCGAGCCCCGTTCTTTATCGACTTTAGACCATCATCCGACCTTCCTATTTTTCAAAACTCACACGCATCACGACACGTAGAACGACTTTGACCACTTTGACGTGATAAGTCGGGACAAGACTACGGGACGTGAGATTTTGCTAGCAATATGCCGCAGTCTCATGTTCCCATCCTTCGTTTAATATGCGACATAATGCGTATTTAATCGAGGTTAGTCCGCCTACATATTTTCGCGGTCTAGTTTATATACGGGTCCGTCCCTTTAATTATATCGCATTATTTTTATTTCATTTCTTTACGTATTGTTGTATTGTGAACTCCGGGTTGTATTTCCGCCCGTGTAATTTGTACGTTATTTTTATTTACTTTCGAGCTTTGTTTATTTAATTGCTTTTACGCTTTACAAATGAACCTCGCATGCTAAATCATTCGGACAAATAACAAGATGCATTAAATGACGTAGTTAACGCAAAATTCACATGCCTAGACAAAACGCTGTTTGCATATCATTTAATTATTTTACTAGCGCGCGTATCACGAACACGAACGATGTCTTAGTAGAGGCCGCCATGTGCGGGCGGGGTTGGGTGTCCTTAGCGGGCTTCCCAACACGTACCCTCACCCCTTACTTAGAACCTTTGGTTTCCGGATGTCCGAAACCCTTGGCGCACGAGAGTCATTCTTTACACGATTACCGGTATAGATGGTATCGGTATCGCAATGCAAAGGGACGAGCCCCATAAACTCTGAAATCGGAGTGGGCTTACTTTGTGTATAGCCCATGACGACATAGAGTGGGATCGTATGGTTCCGAATAACCACAAAATTCGGTGGCGACTCCATTTTGACTTAAATTTCGAACCCGAGAACAATCTCACCACGAGATTCATTCGCCTACCCAAACCCGCGCTTCGCCGCGTCGGGGTGGACCTACGTCATGTCCACAATTTGGCGACTCTGCTGGGGATACCTGATGTACCACATGTCATCGGAGTTCCTAGGGTGAGACTCGAAGAGAAATCGTTCGTAGATTAGTGTGCGCGCATTAGTTTAATGATTCATGCATAACCCAAATTTGCCCGGACCGGTTACTTGTGACCGACGTCCCACTATACCACGGTGCATTCCTACATGGGTGCGCTAAAGACATCGATGGTGGAACTCGTCTCGGTTTCGCGGCATGTCCTAAGACCAACTCGGCTTAGGGAGTCCGTCCATCACACGAGAAAGCCATCGTTGTTGGTATAGACCCTATTTTGACCGACCGAGACTTAGTGTAAAGCATACATAAGCGTCGTTATAATGCTTGTTTGACTACGTGCTACTTGGTTTCCGTGTCATTTTTCAAAAACCGTCATTTCAAAATTGCATCTTTCCAAAAATACCCACCTTTTCGAAAAACCCGAAATACTGTCCGTTTCGGGACCCGTCATTTTAAAAAACGCCCAATTTTGAAAAACCCGAAATGCTGCCCATTTCGGGACTCACCTTTTCAAAATATCCAATTTTCAAAACTCGGAATGCCGCCGAAATTTAGGATCAACGATTTGACTCAAAATATCCTTTTTTGTAGTCGGCATGCTGTCCATTTTAGTTCTCGAATTTCCACCCCCACCACCTTGATTTTCGGAATTTTCCTTTTCAAAATTCTAATCTCGGTTTTCGAAATTCCGTTTTCAGTTTTCAAAACTCTCGGAAATTCGTTCGTTTTTGCATTCAAACCTCAACTTTCATCTTTCCTAAAATAAACCTTCCTTATTATAGGACCTACCGTCTATCCGTGTGTTGGGTCTTTGCATAGTATGTAGAGGGTTTATAGCGTCGAAACTCTGTCGATCTTACATCACGAGTTTCCCCCCTTTCCCGAGTCCGCCTTATCTGTCAAGGCACGACCAACCCGCGTAGGGCATACCCCTACAAAGGAAAGTCCGTCCATACAGTCGAGTCAAAAGTCTATGGAGTAATCTCACGTGGACCTTCCTTCGAACGGGACTAGGCCCACAAAGCCGAAATCCTAAGGAAGTCATACCACCCACGAGTCATCCGTCTAGGTGTCTTTCTCGAGTCTTTTCCACTCAATCCTTTCCTTTTGGGTCGCTCGGGATGTACTTTTTCCTTTGATTCCAAGACTGGGTTCGGTTTCTGATTACGTGGTGTTCTTACAGACAGGCCACCATCAACCAGACACACTCGCAGGATGGAAACTGCCTTAGCTGAACTGAAAACCTCCGTTGATGCCATGATCGAGAAGCAGGCCGGCATCGATGCCCAACTGAATGAAATGAGGGCTGGGCAAGTTGCTATCGTCACTCGATTGGCTTCGGTGGAGCACAGGACTCCTACTACCGGAACTACCGGACCTTTAGCTGAACTGGTTAGCTCGGTCCGCCGACTAGAAGAACAAGTTCATTTAACTAGGAGTAACAACATTCACCGGGAAAACAGTCGGGAGTATAACCCGCTAAGTGACAAGCTGCCTGCAAACCTGAACCTCACCGGTTTGCCTATGTTCGAAGGAACTGAAGACCCGTTACTACATGTACGGGCCTTCAAGGAGTTCATGGCCATCAAAGGGGTGGACTCTACCATGTTCAAGAACCTCTTTGCTGCGTCTCTTGAAAAGCACCCTCGGGCCTGGTACTACAGGCTAGACCCGAAGAAATACCCTACATGGGATGATGTGGCCACCGAGTTCGCTCGGAACTATGCTGACAACACCGAGATCCAAACTACAATGAGATCTCTGGAGGTTATGGCCCAAGAGCCAAAAGAAGGTTTTACCAAATACCTTCAACGCTGGAGGGCTGAGAGTGTGAAACTGGTCGACGAGCCCAGTGAGAAGACTTTAGTGGAGGCCTTTGTTAAGAACCTCCTCCCATCCTACCGGGTTCACTTCCGATATGCCGTCATACCCAATTTCACCACCCTTACTGAAATGGGTATGAGGATTGAAGATGATCTGAGACTGGAAGGCCTCACTAAGGCCGCTGCTAAGGGTTACCAAGGGGCTTCTTCCTCCACAACCAAGCCTCAAGCTGCAACCCGCAGCATTTTCGACGCGGTTAATCTACTAGATGCCCCGTCCAAGAGGAACACCCCACCTCGGGTTTTCACCGATATAGGTACGACCTATACTTATGCCTTACAAAGGCTGTCCTCAAAAGGCCTAATCCAACCGATAGGCCCAACTCCTGAAGTTCCGGTTGAGCGACGCTCCAAGAACTACAATGCCCAAGCCTATTGCCAATACCACCGGGGCAATGGGCATGATACCGAGAAGTGCTGGAAGCTGAAGCACTTGATTCAGGACCTGATCGAAAGCGGTAAAATCCAGCTACCCGGAGATAAGCCCAGCAACAAAGAGAACCCTTTCAGCTCCCACGCCATCTTTACCGGGGAGGTGATTGATTGTTCTCACCTTATCTCTCCACTTATCCCGCAAGTGAACGGGATCTGGTTCGATGACGAAGATGATGTCTATCTCGCAAAAGGGGAAGCTGTCCCCATCACCGCCGAGAAGATTCGAAAGACTAAATCTCGAGTCTTAACCAGTAACCACCTTGGTCGTCCCTATCAAGCCACTAGCTCTAGGGACACCCCTATCCCGACAACCGTCATTACGGAAGTCGCCTCTGAAGAGCCAACTGCTGAAACGGCTCTTGTGAAACAATTGAAGAAGACCCGAGTTGACCTCACTATATGGCAACTCCTGGTTAGTTCTCAAGAACATCGAGAAGCACTTACAAAGGCTCTCGATCAAATTAAAGTCGACTCTTTGGTTACCCCTGCTGAGATGGTAGCCACGGTCCTGCCCCACCTAAAGGGCAAGGCTAAGGAAGAAGGACCGGTAATCACTTTCTCCGAAGCCGACCTACCACCATTTGGGGCCACCCATAATCTGGCCCTCTACATTACGGTGGTCTGCCGAGGAAAATACCTTCCCATGACCCTAGTTGATGACGGGTCTGCTGTGAACGTCCTTCCCTTGAGGACCGCAAAAGCCCTCGGCATTACCGAGGCTGACTATGTCCCGACTGCTCAGACCATCCAAGCCTTTGATGGGAGCCCAAAGTCGGTAGCTGGGGCCGTGAAACTGACCATCATAACCGGCCCAATAGAAAAGGAGCTCGAGTTTCAGGTGATCGATGTCACCTCATCGTTCAACTTGCTCCTGGGTAGGCCTTGGATCCACGCGGTCAAGGCGGTGTCCTCCACCCTCCACTGAAAGATCAAGATGCCTCTGCTTAACGATGTCATCACTTTAGAGGCAACACCAATGACTGTGGCTAGCTGTAACGCCACAGGTCGCACGGACCTCTGGGGGTTCGATTTTGTGGGGATGATCGAGGAAGAATACCTTTTTAGGCCTTACTTCACTATGAGTATCGACATGATGCTCCAAAACCTAGGATACTTTCCGGGGGCTACTTCTCGACCCGATCTTCCAGCTGGGAAGATCATCGAGGTTCTCAAAGACGAAGAATCTCACTTTGGTCTCGGTTATGCCATCACCCCCGACAATGTTGTCCGAGCAGGGATCGAAAAGGCCTGCAACATCCTTAAGGGTATCTACTTGAGCCCTTATAGCCCACGGTTGGCTGACTACTTTGTCACACCGGTGTTTGGGGCTATCCAGGTTGGTCTATACCAACCCAATGCTATGCAGCTCGGGACCCACTTGGCCCGGGACTGCAACTACATCCCGGATGACGTGTTCGCCCTCATCCAATCCAACGGAGCTGAAGATGCTGAGCCTGCTCTAGGGCTACTATTTGGGGAAGACACCATAGCCCCAACTCCAAAGGAAGACCTGGTCAACCTGATCCTCCGCAGCAACAGGTTTGACCCGACCAAGCTGATCTCGGATGTTGGTTCCGAGACGGGAAACAGGACCTGGAGGAAGACTGTCAAGTGGACTGACAGTCAGGGAAGAATTTACAAGCTGGTCACCGGAGAGGGAGACATGCCTGAGTCTGAGTCCGAGTCTGAGTCAGAGTCTGAGGTCGAGTCTAGGGAAGTCGGTGCTAGAGTCACTCCTGTAACCCCTCTCCCTTTTATTATTCCTGCTGCTGGCACTTCGGGGTCTGTCCCGAATGCCCTACCTATCCCGCCACTGACCAATGATCAGATGGCTGCTCTCTTTGAGCTATTCTCCAAATTTTCAATCAATAATAACAACCGTTCTGCTTACGACTTGTCTCTTTCAAATTCTGCTTTTAAAAATGTTTTATGCTATGACATTGAGAAATCAGACGAACAGGTACCCTTACCTCCGCATCTGATCGAGCAACTAGAGCAAAGGGAGTCCCGAAACCCGGTGATCGAAGAAACCGAGTCCATAAATGTGGGAACAACCTTAGAGCCTCAAACACTTAAGATAGGGTTATCCTTAGATCCCGAGGAGAAACAAAAGTTCATAAGCCTCCTTCAAGAGTTCAAGGATGTCTTCGCATGGTCCTACAAGGACATGCCGGGGATAGGCCGGGAAATAGCCGAGCACCACATACCAATCAAAGATGGGTGCAAACCGGTCAAACAAAAGCTTCGTCGGATGAGGCCCGGGTGGTCTCTCAAGGTAAAAGAAGAAGTCGACAAACAATTCAAAGCCGGCTTCATACAAGTGTCCGAGTATCCGGACTGGGTGGCAAACATCGTGCCGGTTCCTAAAAAGGACGGTAAGGTGCGGGTATGTGTAGATTTTCGGGATCTTAACAAGGCGAGCCCGAAAGATGATTTTCCGTTACCACACATCGATATACTGGTGGATAACACGGCCGATCATGCCCTTCTATCATTCATGGACGGGTATGCCGGGTATAATCAAATCAAGATGGCGGAAGAAGACATGAGTAAGACTACCTTCACCACACCTTGGGGTACTTACTGCTATACCGTCATGCCTTTCGGTCTCATTAATGCCGGGGCCACATATCAAAGGACTGCTACCACTTTATTACACGACATGATGCATAAAGAGGTAGAAGTTTACGTAGACGACATGATCGTCAAATCCAAAGAACGGGACGGTCACATCACCGTCCTAAGAAAATTTTTCACCCGACTACGCAAATACAACATGAGGTTAAACCCTCAAAAGTGCAGTTTCGGGGTAACATCGGGCAAATTACTGGGTCATATCGTTAGCCAACGAGATATCGAAGTCGGCCCAGCTAAAATCAAAGCCATTACCGAGATGCAACCTCCTAAAATCGAAAAAGAAATAAGGGGATTCCTCGGGAAAGTCCAGTACATCAGTCGGTTCATTTCCAAACTAACCATGGTGTGTGAACCAATTTTCAAGAAGCTGAAAGTAGGAGAACGGGTACTATGGGATGACAAGTGCCAAACCGCTTTCGACAAGATCAAGGAAATTCTGTCTGCTCCGCCGGTCTTAATGCCACCTCAACCCGGTTTGCCTCTGTCGTTATACCTAACGACGACCGAGACAGCCATGGGGGCTATGGTGGCTCAGACAGTTGACTCCGAAGAAAGAGCTATTTACTACATCAGCAAAAAGTTTTTAGAGTATGAGTGCAAATATACCATGCTCGAAAAGACGTGTTTGGCTCTAGTCTGGGCCACCAAGAAACTCCGACATTATATGCTCAGTTACGAGGTCCATGTGCTATCCAAGATGGATCCCATCAAATACATCTTCGAAAAGCCCGTTCTCAACGGCCGAATCTCTAGATGGACTCTAATGCTGGCAGAGTTCGACCTGAAGTTTGTACCATTAAAGGCTATTAAAGGTCGAGTAGTAGCTGAATTTCTCGCCGATAGCCCGGTAACCGAGGAAGGACACACCGACACTTGGTCCTTCCCAGACGAAGATATTTTCCATACTGATACTGAAACTTGGGATTTATACTTCGATGGTGCATCTAATTTTCGAGGGTTCGGAGTCGGGATCCTCCTAATTTCACCAAAAGGGGAACATACTCCCGTCTCCATCAAACTGGACTTTGATGTTACCAATAATGCAGCAGAGTACGAAGCATGCATTTACGGGCTACAAGCCGCCGCCAATCTGGGGATTACAAATCTCCGGGTACATGGTGACTCATCCTTGGTCATTAACCAAGCACTTCAAAAATGGAAGACTCGAAATGCTAATCTCGTGGCCTACCAGGCACGAGTAAGGGATCTCGAGAAACAATTCCAAAAGGTAGAGTATATATATCTGCCCCGGGAAGAAAATCAGTTCGCAGATGCACTCTCAAAATTGGCATCTTTACTGAATATTCCCGACCACGTGACTAGTATGCCGATTTGCGTCGAAAGACGGTCCGAGCCAGCATACATTTGCGACATCGAAGACATTGAGATAACTGATCCCGAACCATGGTATCAAGCTGTGTTAAAATACCTGACAAACGGAGAATATCCTCCCGGGACGGAAGGTCGAGCCAAGAAAGCCTTACGAAGGCTAGCCACCCAATTTATCCGTACCGACGACGGGCAACTGTACAAAAAGACAGCACAGGGGGCTCTCCTCCTTTGTGTTGACAAGTATAAGGCTGAAAAGGTTATGGCCGAAGTACATGATGGCGAAAACGGCCCACACATGAATGCCCACATGCTGGTCCGGAAAATCATGAGGCTCGGTTATTATTGGAATACCATGGAAGCCGATTGCCGGTCGTATGTCAAGCATTGTCATAACTGTCAAATCTTTGGCAATGTGCAACATATGCCGTCATCACTACTCTATACCATGACGTCACCATGGCCATTCTCAACGCGGGGTATCGACATAATCGGGAAAATAAATCCCTCGGGTACCGGTGGGCACTGCTTTATTTTGGTAGCTATCGACTATTTCACCAAATGGGTCGAAGCTGAATCATATCGCATTCTCACAGCCAAGCATGTCGCCAAGTTCATCCAAAACAAGATAATATGTCGATATGGGATTCCCTCTGAATTTATCAGTGATCACGGGACTCATTTTCAAGCTGAGACTGCGGCCCTGCTGACTAAATATAAAATTCAAAGGCATACTTCCTCGCCTTACCGTCCCCAGACAAATGGAGCAGTAGAGGCGGCTAATAAAACAATTGTCACCATACTCAAAAAGATGGCTGATAATTACCGGGACTGGCCCGACAAAATACCTTTTGCCCTATGGGGATATCGAACGTCAATTCGCACCGCAACCGGGGCGACACCATATTACCTAACCTATGGATGGAGGCAGTCCAACTAGTCGAACTGGAGGTACCATCCCTCAGAATTCTGCTAGAAAGTCAAGTACCTGAAGCTGACTGGGTTCGAGCACGATATGACTCACTGGTTCTACTAGACGAACAACGGTCTCGTGCCCTCAATAATATCCAAATCTACCAGAAGAGGATCCAACGGGCCTTCAACAAGAGAGTAAGGCCCAGACACATTAAGGAGGGCGATCTAGTCCTTAAGTCAATCCGGGCTTTACTACCAGTTGACCCGAGGGGAAAATTCAAACCCAATTGGGCTGGGCCATATCTGGTGAAGAAAATCCTATCAGGGGGAGCAGTGATGCTGACGGACCTGGACGGGAATGAATTTGTCAACCCAACCAACCTGGACCAGCTGAAGCGTTATTACCCTTAGCCATTTCTCAATGTCATTAGCAAATTTTATCAAAATCATTTTTTTTACAAAAAGCAAGTCAATTAGCTAGAATTATTTATTCTACTGTCGTAAACATCTTGAACTAATAGTCTTGGTGTAATTCGAGATTGCAAATTTCCTATGCCTGAACTACGTTTGGTTTGATTCTGCTAATCGCGGATACGTAGGCAGCCCCTCAAAAGGGTACAACCAATGCAATCAAGAAAAGACAGGAGCGGTTTAATAATAAACTTCTTTTATTAATTCAAAAAAAAAATCCCGATAAACTCGGAAAATTACAAAGCGCAGGAATTCAAAAAAAATATAGATACAAAAAAAGGGCACACAACAAAAATAATAATAATACTTAAATAATAATAAAGCTAAAGGACTCGGCACTTAGGGCATCTTGCCCTTCCCCTTGTCCTTAGCCTCCTTAGTCGTCCACTGGCGACGACGTGGAGGGGAGCGTTCCCGAATCACCACGGGAACTTCTCTAGCTCGGGCTCGAGTGTTTGAGCCCGACTCCCCTGTCATATCAATGGGCCCAAGTCGAGCCCTGACGGGCTCAGGGAGCCGGTCACGCGGACCAAGTCGGTCCCGGACCGCCAACCTCGGCCCAAGTCGTCGTTCCAAGTCAGTCTGCCCTCGAGTGCTGCTAGAACCGACTTCCTTAGATCGAGTCTTAGTTTGTGACTTAAGACCCGATTCTCCCCGGACTGTGGTCTCAGGAATGTGTTCCCCGGTGAAGAAGTCCCTGTTGTCCTTCGCCGACTCACGCTGAACCAATTCGATGGCCTCATCAACCTTCAAGGCCTTTCGAGCTTCCTCGGACTCTTCAGAAGTCCACTTCTGATAAGCCCGTGACACCCAAGCGGATTGGCAAGGGCTAGGTACCGTCCATGTGGGACGAGTGAACCATCGTTGCAACCAGGTATCGCACATAGCGTCCGTCAATTGGAGCGGGACGCTGATAATGGCTACAGTCTCAGGGATGCGCTGAGACGAACCGAACTGCCTTAGGAGGCGGTCCGAATAAATGTGAACTGTCCAGTCTAAGGACAGGATCGTCAGGTACCGGGCTTGGTCTCTCTTAGCCAACCCGGTCAACTTCGAGAGAAACCACCAAGCGACGGTCCACCTGATCAAGGGACCCCCGTGAAACACCAACTCCTCGTCCCAGTAAGCTCGATCTATCCGATGACTCGAGCTTATTTTCCGCCTTCGGAAGCTAATCTGACTGCTCCGATAATTGGGAATGCTCGGAGGAGTCTCTATGATTGAGAGCCGTTCCGACAACCATATCTGAAAAGCATACACAAGCTTCGTAAGCCATTGAGTGGTCCGCTACAGCCCACTCGATCGAGTACAGCAGCTGACTCGATCGAGTAGGCCTATCAAAAACAGGCAGTAGCCCGGTACGATTGTCACTCGATCGAGTGACAGGTCCACTCGATCGAGTGACTTACGAGGATCAGAAAATTCGCGTGAAACGCGAACGAAAAAAAAAAAAAAAATCGAAAAATTCGAGAGGTATACCTGCAGGAAACGGGTACTCCCCATCAACCGTCGGGTCGGGTCGAGCCGTCTAGCATCCAGACCCGTAATAATCTCCCCAGTGGCTAGCCAAGCAGGGCTATGACCAGTCTCCATCTGGTCAACCACTCCGATTAGCCTGATTTGACCCCTGCATGAGTCAAGCTCCATCAGCCCCTCGAAAACATAGCAGTGCAGCATGCAAAAGGCGAATGCCCTACGCCTATGAGCAGGGGTGGCCCTCACGTCCCGTGGGTTCATGAACTTGTCGGCCAGGTCAAACAGGGAAACAGTATCTCCCTGCACCATTCGGTTTGCCTCGGCATGAGACAAACCCAAAAACTCCCTTAATCTCCTCCTCGGATCCGGGTAGAATGGGGGAATGACGGGCTGAACAGCAAGACCCCAGCCTCCTATAGCCGCAATCTCCTCGGGCAAAGGACACATCTCCTCGTCCCGAAAGTATTGGGACCAGGCGAGAAGCATAACCGTTAAATGGTCAATACCCATAGCAAAGATTTCTAACTTTCTTGAAAGTCTAAAAGATTTTGAGAAGGAAAAGAAGAATTTAAGTTGAGATGCAGAGAACTGAAGCAGGGACTCTCATATTTATAATGAGGAAACCTAACAGAAAACCTAACTACCCTGCCTCCACAGCAAGCTGGGCCCTATGCGCGCGCAGGCCTGATTTCAAACTTGAACCCAGAATAGGAATCAAGCTGTCCCGAGCTTTCCTAAGAGTTTCTAAAAAAAAAAATTGATAAAATTTCCTCGCGATAATTTTTTTTTCAAAATTTTGTCCTCCCAAAAAATTACTCAATTTTTTTTCTCCCCAGCGAGAGTCAACATTTTGCCTACGTGTTACATACAAGTTGTTATGTGTCAGCATACAGGTACACCCCAGACTTCAGCAGCAAGTCCCCGCGAAACTATTTAATTCCCCCAACGGAGTCAGTTTTTTCCCCGGTGTGCTACATCCAAAGTGCGATGTGTCGGCATACGGGTACACCTACTCCCCAAAAGAGGCAGGCTTTACTCCCCACGGAGCATCATCATCAGCTCAAGTGCGACTCGAGGCTTCAGAAGCAAGCCCGTACAGCTCATATATTTCCCCAGCAGAACGCCCAAGGCGGCATTTTCCCCAAAACAATACGGGACGGGCCCACGCATAGGCGCGCCCAGGACTTATGCTACAAGTCTGACTCCCCGCGAAGCTATCATCATCAGGACAGGTATGACCCTCTGCTTATGGCTGGCGAGCCCTCCACGCGAGTCCACTGGACTATAAACGACCCGACCCGAAGTCTACCAGGTCTTAGCGGGCTTGGTAGCTACTCTGACTTTCGCCTTGTCCAAGCCTCAGTCAGAGTGGGGGCTCTGTAGACACCCGCATTTTGACTGCCACGTGTCTATGGTAGTCTCCGAAAAACACCCGATGATGATAGGACGTCAACGTGACTTGGTATACTCGGACTTGGGCTCGGAATCAATAATATCCGACATGGGCTTTTAGCGGAGTAAAAATCTCACAAAACGGACCTCAAATTCAGGCCCAGTGGGTCGTCCCGAGTCAAATAAGACTAATTTGGGCCAAAACCGACACCAAAAATATTTCCCGTCTTTTGGCGACCGGGTCAAAACCCGGTCAAAGGCAAAATCGTCTCATAAATCAGCTAAGATCAGTTGGCGCATAAATTTGATATTCAAAAAAAAGCAACCAAAACAAACAAGACCAAGTCTTCCTTATTTTTCTCGCCCAACTGATCCACTCGATCGAGTGGATTGACCCACTCGGTCGAGTGGGGCGCCTTGAACTGGATAAGGCCCATTTGCTAAGGCACTCGATCGAGTGCACTAGGGCCACTCGATCGAGTGCCCTTATGTCGTGGGGTAATGCCTATAAATACCCCACGACATCCCCTCATTTCAGAACTTTTTCTTAAGCCATTTCAGTCACACTTTGCCCTACTTCCACCCTACACTCTACACTTCAAACCCTAAGCAAAAACACATCAATTTCGAGCCTCTTTGACCTTCGGAAACCGACACACATACCACATACATCCATACACACCATAACTCTCATACATCCTCGATACTCCCAAGCCGTGCCGCTATTTACGAGTCCATTTCCGAGGTCCTTACTAAGCATGTATGTTGAGGGTGTCCTAAACCCCGTTTTAATCTCTTTTGTCTCGTTTTATTTCCGTTTAATTCATCATATTTTTGTATTGTAATCATGATCGTCACAACACTAACACTAACATTTCTATACTTTTATATTTTCGTTTTATATCGTTTTTTATCGTCATTATATTATTAATACCGTGTATACATAAACTAGTATCAAAATCGGTTTTAAAACGTTTGACTACGATGATCACTTTTGGTCCGTCTAATCCCTTTACGAGCAACGACGGAGGTGGAGCCCTTTCGAGGAGCCCCGCCCCAATGTACTCAAGGGCGTGACGTGACCGTGATCGGTCGTAGTTGAACGGATTTAACTCCCTTTCCATAATTGGTACGAAACCCGTTGACACGAAAATCGACATCACGTAACCCGAAAGGGTTAGTTCCGATGTCGTGACGTAGAGGGATACATTTCGTCACCAATTCAAAATTTCCTAATCTAACGTAAACATCTTTTTTCATAAACTCCGATAACGATATTATAATCGTTCATACACGATTATAGTATCGGAGGCCGAGTCAAATACAAATCGCGCGATATTTGTATTTGATTTGGCCGATTATCGATTTCAAGTCATAAAACCGAGTGAGCCATCACTCGTACAGGGGGCACTCGATCGAGTGCCATAGGCCACTCGATCGAGTAGCACCCCAAAAAGTGGTCAGTAGCCACGCTAATAACACACTCGACCGAGTCAGTCAATGACTCGATCGAGTGGGTCTCATAACCCGCAATACCGAGGGCTTGGACACATATTCCGAGCCCCGTTCTTTATCGACTTTAGACCATCATCCGACCTTCCTATTTTTCAAAACTCACACGCATCACGACACGTAGAACGACTTTGACCACTTTGACGTGATAAGTCGGGACAAGACTACGGGACGTGAGATTTTGCTAGCAATATGCCGCAGTCTCATGTTCCCATCCTTCGTTTAATATGCGACATAATGCGTATTTAATCGAGGTTAGTCCGCCTACATATTTTCGCGGTCTAGTTTATATACGGGTCCGTCCCTTTAATTATATCGCATTATTTTTATTTCATTTCTTTACGTATTGTTGTATTGTGAACTCCGGGTTGTATTTCCGCCCGTGTAATTTGTACGTTATTTTTATTTACTTTCGAGCTTTGTTTATTTAATTGCTTTTACGCTTTACAAATGAACCTCGCATGCTAAATCATTCGGACAAATAACAAGATGCATTAAATGACGTAGTTAACGCAAAATTCACATGCCTAGACAAAACGCTGTTTGCATATCATTTAATTATTTTACTAGCGCGCGTATCACGAACACGAACGATGTCTTAGTAGAGGCCGCCATGTGCGGGCGGGGTTGGGTGTCCTTAGCGGGCTTCCCAACACGTACCCTCACCCCTTACTCAGAACCTTTGGTTTCCGGATGTCCGAAACCCTTGGCGCACGAGAGTCATTCTTTACACGATTACTGGTATAGATGGTATCGGTATCGCAATGCAAAGGGACGAGCCCCATAAACTCTGAAATCGGAGTGGGCTTACTTTGTGTATAGCCCATGACGACATAGAGTGGGCTCGTATGGTTCCGAATAACCACAAAATTCGGTGGCGACTCCATTTTGACTTAAATTTCGAACCCGAGAACAATCTCACCACGAGATTCATTCGCCTACCCAAACCCGCGCTTCGCCGCGTCGGGGTGGACCTACGTCATGTCCACAGCAGTGCACAAAGAAAATGGGTGAAGAATACAAATACAACAACAAACAAACAAGAAGACAAGAAGGAAAGTCAAATATATTCCAAGATTTTAGAAGGGGTCCATAACACTCACAAATAGAGAAAAGAAGAAAAGGAAATCAGACCACCTGTATCTATAGCAAGTGACGGAGATATGAAGCACCAAGAATGGAAATCCAATATTTCCATATCCTTATTCCTGTCAAGTTTTCCTATTCCTAACCAAAAATTATACCCCAAATCTTTCCTAATTTTGAACCAAGGCAACTATAAATACCCAATTCCCATTCATGAAGAACGGAAGCAAGCAAACACGAAAATACCAAATATTAGTGATTGAAATTGACGGTTTTTTGGAGCTCGGAGCAGTCCGTCGGGTGAAGCGGCTTCAACTCGAGGGAAGACGGAAGCACTACTTGTGGAGGTGTCGAAACCGAATCAAGGAGGAATCTTTTGGTCCTAGATATTAAGTTCTGTACTCCTTAATACTTGTTAATTTTAGTCATTAATTTTGTCTTGGATCTTATATGACGTTAATAGTTCAGTTACGGAATCAATTAGTTTTACCAATATTATTTTGTTAGTATTCAATTTTATACTCGTCCTTATTGTTCAATAGCTAGTTGTATTATTTGGCGCGGCGTTAAATTATACAACCGAGTAGCAACTATATTTTAGGACTGCGAATTGTCACTAGATTAATCTAGGAGTATAATTTGATCTAGTTAATTTTAACTAGTGTAGACCCCGTGCAATGCACAGTATTTATAATATAAATATCTTATAGAATATTTCATTTAAGATTTAAAATAAAAAATTCATTATTTTATTTTTACTATTTATCGATTGCGTACTTTAGATATAGGAAAATATTTTTTAAATCGCAAAACTAATCAAAATACTTGAGTAATGTCTTGAAATGTATTAAATAATGTGTAATTAATGAAAATATTTTTTATATTTTTTATATATCCTGTTTATGTCATCTCACGTTTCGAGATACCCACTTCTCTCTTTAACATAGCTTAAAACACATAAATATTTATCAAAAATTGTATAATAATGAACTTTTTTAATGGTTACCACACTGCGATACATTCTCTTTGTATAAAAAAAATATTCAATTTTTCATTAGTTTTTTTTTTTTTAAATGACCTGTCTCAGACATAAGACTTATATTATGTAATTTCTGAAACTTTTTTTATACGGATTTTAATAGTATATTCCATATTTTGTACTCCCTGTACCAAAATGATCTTTCTGTATGATAGTTATAATCCTCATATTTGAATAGTAAATAATACGGAGTAAGATCTTAGTGGTATTCGGGTGAGTATATATTTTTGTAAAAGTAAAAGTAAATAGCTCATTTCAAAAATAAAATTTTCATAGAATCATATTTTTTTTCTATGGTTAATGACATCATATCTTAAAATTTCTCTAATTATTTTCATAATTTTTTTTTGTCAATTTCTTTAACATTAATGAAAATGAATAGTTTGTGAATTCATCAGTGAAATGTTCTTTTACTCCCGATTTAAATTAGTGTATTTTTTTAGGAAAATGTTAGTAACTGTTATTGTCTTAGAGTAGTATATAGAGTATTTCGGTGAGTTTTTGCTTTAATTACTGGGCACACGTTAGTAAAACCGTTTTACTATATATTAGGCTTTGTATGAACAATCGGTATATATTTCGTTTTTATATAGTTACTAAATTTATATCGATGTTAAGAATATGATCTTCGAATATGATAAGAAAGATATACAATAACAATCCTAACTATTTTATATTCCACGGAAAATTTTGTATGGGATAATGCAATCTCTTATTAACAAAAAATAGTGCAACTATTTGGTTAAAAACGAAATATACATTATGTTTATACTTTTAAAAAAAAATTGACCATACATTCCTTATTAAATATTGCATGTCATATGCATGTAAAACACGTGATTTTCCTAATCAATGTAATCAATCAAATTTTCTTAATTACATAATTTTTGTGGTGTATAGTTTTATATGTGATTTAGTGATATTTTAATCAGTAAGATGTTTGTAGTTGGAAAGAAGAATGGTGAGTGGGTGACACACATAAGGTTAAGAGTTCGATTTGCACATTGCGCATTTGATCTATTTTTTAATTTTTGTTAGTGGATATCTTTAGGCGGAATTTTTTTTAGTAAGAGTTAATCTCTTAGTGGTAAGAGAATTTATGGCACGGTACTATATTTCGGAGAATAAATATTTGCATATTCTAATCAATCAACCAATCATAGAAATCTACTAATCAACGGTATAATTGTATAAAAATTTGCATATTCTAATCAATCAACCAATCAATT
Source organism: Agrostemma githago (assembly GCA_958450325.1). NCBI lineage: Eukaryota > Viridiplantae > Streptophyta > Magnoliopsida > Caryophyllales > Caryophyllaceae > Agrostemma > Agrostemma githago. The sequence goes on along the minus strand of OY288256.1, from coordinate 7,805,445 downwards.
ATATTCTAATCAATCAATCAATTATATTTTCTACAAATATTCCTTCTCGAATATGATCAGAAAGATATACAATAATAATCATAACTATTTTATATTCTATGTAAAATATTGTACGGGATAAAGCAATCTCCTATTAACAAAACTAATGCAACTATTTTGTTAAAACGGAATACAATATGTTTATACTTTTTTTTAAAAATTTGATCATACATTCCATATTAAATATTGTATGTGATATATTCCATTTAGAACATGTGATTTTCGTAATCAATGTAATCAATCAGATTTTCTTAATTACATAATTTCTGTGGTGTATAGCTTTATATGTGATGTAGTGATATTTAAATCAGTAAGATGTTGGAGTGTAATTGGAGAGGAGAAGGGTCACACACATGTGATGTGTTATTTGGTTAGTGGAAAGGGAGATTGACTAGGATTAATGATGTCTTTCTTGTCCTTGATGCGACTAGTTAACTTACGGAGCGTCGAAACTTACGTAATAATTAATTAGTTAGAATTGGTGGTCGAGCGGATCTACACCGGTTATAAGTAAGGAAAGATAGAGAGCTTTAGCGGCTAAATTCTCTACAAATCTACAATTAATCTAGTACTAAAATAATATGGGTACGATGAGTCGATTTAGTTACTGAATGGGTAACCGAGTCTAAGAAATATATGAGCTGAATTGTTATGCTCGTTTCACTTGTATATATTAGGATAATAGTTATAGTTTATTACAGAGTAATTCATTAGTTTAGATTAGTCGAGACAATTAATTAAACCCTCGATTCCGTATATATTCTTGTTAATATTGTTAATATGTTATTCATAATCATAAATATGAAGTGGACTAGTTAATGATGAATAAATCGTCTCTCCGTGGCCCGTGGGATCGACCCTTACTTGTACTATACTACGTAATTTTAGTATCGTTCTGTGATAAGAGTAAGGTTATAAATTATTAATTTGAGTGCGGTAACGACACGTATCAGCCATGCAAGACAACCTCGGGACCAAACAAGAGAAACCAACCAAACAAAACAACAACTTACTAGATGGGGAAGAGGGTGAAGGGAGGGGAAGTCACCTCTAGAAGTTGAAGATACGACCAAAGTGAAAGAGAACCCGGTACAACGATCGGACAGGAGACGACAACCAGCGGGACAGGGGAAGACAAACGATGATGACCCGGAGAAGAGGCGGTATAGCATGACGGAGGTCATAGAACGACGATCGGAGGGGATCGGCCCAAGGAAACTCAATCCGACACAAAAGCGAAGACCAAAGCTAAGAACGAGAGGCAGCAAACAAATTCATAGCGTGAAATCGTCAGTGTAAATCGGTGTGATAACGGTTAATCAAAGGTGTAGAATGATCGAGTGGCCGGAGATGGAGCTAAAAAAAGCCCCATGATCGAGTGGCCGGAGATGGAGCAATGATTGAGAGATAAGAAGGTTAAGGGTGGTGGCGACTGCGATGGTGGTTAATTAGGGTTTTGATTTTGGGAGTCTTTTTTGTAGAGAGAGGACGAAGAGAACATTAGTGAGAGAGTCCCTGGAGGTATATGTCAACGCATTGTAACCATGCTAACATAATTGTAGTGGATGTATGAGGCACCTTCAATTCCACAATCTGTTTTTGTCATTGCAGTAGAAATCCCCTAATAAAACGATGAGACCATTTAAAGTGGAATAAGTTCTACTGTGGTGTTAGAGTATTTCCTAATAATACAAGCATAAACATCCATCCCCAAAACTACAACTACTCCCATTATGCATGCATGAAACCTTATAGGCATTGTACTAATTAACCCGCTCATCCTCGTTCACAAACTTGTGCCAATACCAATGTTGTTTCCATACAAGATGCATGGAATCCAATGGTATACCTTTAGTCTCTGGCACGAAAAATGCAACAAATAGCGTCATCACCACGATCCAACCCGCGTAGAAGAGGAATGCCCCGAACTTGAAACGACACAACATTGCTAAAAAGGTTTGTGATAACACAAAGGTTGTCCCAAAATTCACAGCAACGCCTAGACTTAGGCCAACTGCCCTGATCTTCAACGGGTAGATTTCACTTGGTACCAGCCAAATTAGAGGACCCCATGATATCCCGAATGCAGCTGCATAAAAGCACATTATTATTAACACTAGAGTACCACTTCCCTTATGGATTTGTCCGGTTCCTGATATGCCCGTTGCTGCTGCTAAAATCCCTGCCAATGCCACCTTCACACAACGTAACACAAATTCATTATTTCGGTCAAGTACTTGCAAAATCTAGATAAAATAAATGCATAGCATCTTTGCTCATCGCGTTTTCTCTTTTCATAACGAAAACTATGAGTTGAGTATGTATTAACTGATCGAGCTCAATTGTGACTTAAACAAGTTATGCTTATGTGCGTATGTCAACTAGTTTAGCTAGTAAAATCACCGAGAGTCTAACATAATCAGGCCCAATAACAACATAGTCCGTTAACAAGTTTAACTTGCACTCTTTAGTAAATTTAAATGGTTGATATAACAAAATGCAAAGAGTTTATTATTATACCTGGCCAATGAACATGGCTACACCACCTTGTAGGAACAACACCCTTCGACCAAACCGGTCAACAACGAAGGCCGAAGCGACCATAGAACCCAAATTAACGAAACCCAAAATAACCGTTCCAATCAAGGCCGAGTCATTCCCAAATCCAACAGACTGAAACAACACTGGAGCATAGAATGCAACGACATTAATCCCAGCAACTTGCTGAAAAAAAGGGATCAATGTCCCAATTACCAATTGTGGCCTATAACATCTCTTGAATATACTCGAGATTGGCTCCTCACTGATCGACTTAGCCACATCGCTAGCTTTAATCAGCTCAGACAATTCAGCATCAACATTAGTGTCACCACGCGCCTTCATTAAGGAATGTCTCGCTTCCTGGATTTTGCCACGAGCCACTAAACTGTTCGGAGAGTCTGGTATGATAAGCGTACCAACAGTCATTATGATAGCAGGTACTGCAGCTAGCCCTAATGATAGGCGCCATCCCCATGGTTCCTTTGACGCCGCAAAGTTTATGCAGTTTGCAAACACCACACCGACCCCTAAAAAGAACTGAAACCCTATATTGAAAGCCCCGCGCCACTTTGGTGGGGCCACCTCGGATAGATACATCGGTGCTGCCTGTGTTAATTAGTTATTAGAGCACGCAGTTGGGGACGAAGCTAATGAGCTATATATGCATTTATTTATTTTATGGAATTGAAATTCAAACCTGATTAGTGAAGCCAACTCCGAATCCCAAAAAGAGACGACCGATTATGAGCATGGCGATGTTAAGAGAAGCACCATTGATGATAGCACCAAGAAGGAAGGTGGAACCACCCAAGACCATGGTGAACTTACGGCCGGAGGACGCAGTGACACGGCCAGCCACCATGGACGAAACTAATCCGGCAATGTAGAGGGATGAAGTGAATGCCGTCAGCATTTGGCTATCATACATGCAGTACATGTTTCTCTCAGCATCCTTTGTTTTCTCCAATATTGATGGGAAAAACTTTTGTAAGAAGGGCACCATCATTGTTACACCCCCTATAATCACATTCACATATTAACCAAGTTTATAAAACCAAGATTAAACTCACAAATTAATAAGTTCTATGAAAAATTAAAAAAAATTGTTAAATGTACGTATTGCACCCATTGTTATAGGCATATATTTACCATATATACACGACCCCTAAAATAAATGACAACCCAACATTAGCATAATAAATCACAAAAATACGGAAAATAGTACGGAGTATTATATCACCAGTTGTATATGTACAACCGACTCAAAATACTTAAGGAGTATATAGAGTATATACTTTTTGAGCTTATACAAGTTTGAGTAGGTCTCCTGAGAGACGGTCTCTCATTAACTTTACTGAGAGACCAAGTACAAATGGAAGTAACAGTGGTATCAAACCTAATAGAAGTAGGTACGATTAACATAAAATAAAATAGTATACAAATATAAAGAGGGTACACTCCTTATAAAAACAGGTACAAAACAAAGTTGTTATTTAAGGTTACGAATAGTACATAGAGTGGTACTGAAGAGTTATTGAGAGACCGTCTCTTTCAAGATTTTGTGTACAAGTTTATGGGCTGATTTGTACGAGTATGTTTTTGAGCAAAACATTTATGTTATTTAGTTCGCAAAAACTTTACATTAAATCTAAGAAAATTTACAACAAAACTAAAACAGAAAAAACTTTGTAATAACACCCAAAATTAATCAGAAAAAACAGTTGTACTCCTCATCGCATAATCTACTAGTATTGCAAACATACGATCAAGTAATTAAAATAAATGAAAACATATAGTACGTATATTACCTGAAATGCCGATGTCATACCCAAAAATGAGGCCACTGGAGGCGGCAACGATGCACGTGATGACCAGTGCGGCCGTGATCCGACTGGCATCACCGGCAGAAGCATCGGAGGCCGGCACAAAAGCACCACCAGACATGATGATTTGATGATATTATTGGAACCTACCCTTTCTGATCTCTTCGGAAATCAGCACTATAATTAATTATATGATGTTGATTCAAAAGAGAAATTAAGGGAATGAAGCATTGATCAAATTAACATGAAACGTCTGAGCAGAGCTTTAAAAAGAGTGAATGAGTGAGTGAGTGAGTGAGTGGAGGAGTTAGGTCAAGTGTATTGATGATATTATTACGGATCCGAGTAATTGTAGAACATAAGTTTATGGAACATACGTCTATATTTAGCTAGCTAGCTACCATATTCTAGGAATTATTACTCAATGCATGCACTTACGTATGTATTTCATCTATCACCACAAATGATATCATTCAGCTCCTCTCCTGTGAGACGACTGTAATAGAAAATAATACTCCACTTCGTAAATAATAAAAGTAAACTATCTTACATGTGAATTAGAATTTGTGATATTATATTATCGTGGAAATTATCAGTTTCTTTTAATGCAGCAAAAGAGAGTAGCCATATCCATGTGTTTTGAACCCAAATCTTGAAGGATTTTTTGTTAATTAGTTTTTGGTCACATTCATAATATCGTTAATTTATTAAATTAAATACTCGTATAAGATTTTCGTTAATTTGTTAAATTAAATGGAATATATTTTAAGATTTGAAATCAAATCATACACTTGATTTTTTCTTATTTTAATAATGATTTCATTACAACTTATGAAAGTAGGGAGGGATCCAGGATTCAAAATAATCGGGTCTTCCTTTTTCCTTCTATAGTGGAGATAGTCGCACGTAATGACGGATCACTGCCATATTATTAAAAGCTGGGGGTAAGATTGGATTTCGTTCTAGTGCCCGAAAATAATATTCTAAAGCTTTCGTATGTTCTCCATTACTTGTGTGAAAGGCTAAATGAACATTATTATTGATGGTTTAATCTTGCAATTTTTTTTAGTGAATCATAGAAAATTGAGGTCATTTTTATAAATATGTGATGAAATATTAGAATATGTACACTACTTCAAAATAATCAAAGACAATTGTATTATAATATAAGTTTCGTATTATAAAAACGGAAAAATTAAATGTTAGCCTTAATATCATTTCCTTTACAAGATATGTAGTGCATTTTTTTATGCTAACATTCTCAATTTCATCTTTAAATGCAACCTAACGAAACAAGTACTATATTCCAGTGAATTTTCTTTTTAAAAAATTGAGATGAGTATGGATTAATAGACTCATCTAATAGAATGTTATAATTTAATTTAGAGTAAGAACAAGAGTTCTCTTACTCCAAACGAGAGCAAGGTTAGAATTTCAATTCTTACCCGTAAAATAATTCGTTTATTTAAACTAATACTCCGTAAATAAGTAATACAAGTAATAATAATTTATTTAAAGTAAAAAATATAGATCGCTATTTAATTACTAGCTACAAAAGGTTATAAAAAACAAAATAAAATGAACTACAATTATTCTGGAACTTGATGCCACGATATCATGACCAACTTCTACCATCCCCACCAGGCACCAACTATGCTACTCCCACCCTCCTTCACAGCTAACTTTGTTCGTTCCATATCAAGACGTCTCAATTAATTTTTACCTTTTTATTTTAGAAATATTTTTATATATAATTTGACTCCCTTCATGAATTTGACCTCTTTATTTTTATACCAAAAATAAAAGGCAAATAATTCATCGGAACGGATGGAATATTGTCAATCATAGATAACAAGCGGACATAATTTATTTATATTCTAAAAACTATTTGGGGTATAGCCCAAGTAATCTATGGCTATCCGTCCTTGTATGAAAGGTGAAATAACCTTAAACCCTTAGAGTCTCAAATAGTCGAATCACAATATTCCAGTGGTTAGGACTAGGTGTTCTGAGATAGTAGGTCTCAGGTTCGAATCCCTCTCCCCCTATATTGTAATGCGACTAAGTGCGCTCTTCGTTGAACAAAAAAAAAACAATATTCAATCTTTAGGTTTAAAGAGTTTTAGTTTGACGAGTAAATTAAGATACAAAACTATAAATCGACCAACCCCGCCCAAACATCAAGTTACTCTTTTTTAACCCAAACATCAAGTTATTTTCTTGGTTAATTAAATTAAGGTGATTTTCTTGTAAATCATTGGAGTATCACCCATTTTAAAGGATTTACCCCACGCGGGATTTAATTAGCTATACATAATGAGGTTAGTCCTAAAGTCGAACATAAATTCATGTTTATCACAAAGTTATCCGTGTTTTTATTATAACGACTTTAATACAATTCATTTACATATAAAAAGATAAAATACTACAAATGAATAATATTTAACCCGTTACAACGAAGTGATAGGATAGATCCTTCCCAAGGAAAAGAAAACTAGCTGAAATTTATAACCTAGGACGACCTACAGTGGGATATTGCTTTAGAAAAGGCAATTATATACTTTATCATAAACACAAAGGACACGTACCGTACGTACATACCACGAAAGTCTGGACTTAGTGAGTGAATGGAGGAGCAACTTAACAATTCCTTAATTTAGTTTCTCTTCCAGTTGTCGCACATTAGACAATGACGTCCAACCAAGCCACAACACACATACATGCATACATACAATGAACTTCAACTCAACATATATATGTATATTATCTACCAAAAATGGTAAATTTCTATATGGAGTATGTAGGAGTTATTGAGTAAATACAGAAGAAATTGGATGCATCTATTAATTAAATGGTCCATGGAGGGTCCCATCACATGCAATGCAATATTCAAATCGATCTTGTACGTCATGATGACATACTCAAGATTTTGGTATACCTTTCTTGACTATTTTACTAAGATCAAGTACACAAGTATACGTAGATCCATACCTAGTGTACGTAAGGATGTAGGAGTACTAGGTAAGAGTATAACGTACTACATTTGGGGTGGAGTGTACGTACGTACTAGCTAGTGATTTTTTATTTTTTTTTGAAATGAGCTAGTGATTTTTGGGTAAGGTTAATTTGTGTATGATATGGGGCCCTGGTGTTCAAAAAACCTCCCAGTTGCAATCACTCGTATTTATATTACAAGTAATGAAGGAGAATGGTTGTTGAGGAGAATGGTTGTTGAGGAGAACGGTAGCTGTTCACGAGATCATACCTGCTTAAAACTTTAAAAGCCTTTGTTTTGATCATAGGCGTTCAAAATTCAAAGTTTAAAATGGAGACATTACTCGTAGCTAAGGGTGGGCAAAACCGGATATCCGATCTGGTTTTGCAAATCGGATTGGATATCCGGTTTTAAAATTTTGGAATTTTACTATCCGTATCCGATCCGAAATAAACCGGATATCCGGTTTTTTCGGATATAAGGAAAATGGATATCCGGTATCCGGGTTTAGATTTTTTTTTATTTTAAATTTTTCATTAAGTGCACATGATCCGGTTTTTTATTTAAAAGTATTAATGGACGTTGCGTTAATTGTTGTACAAAAATAATACGATAAAAAATAGGAAAAAAAAATCAAATATCATATATAAATAAAAAACCGCGCCTCTCATCATAAATAAAATCTAATAATTATTATTTAATTATGTAACAACAAATTTTGTATAAAGATATTATAAATATCTGTAATACAAAATCGGAGTCAACAAATTATAATATCAGAAAAGTTCAAGTGTTCGGTTCGCGATGACTTGAGTCTCCTTTCGATGCTTGATGTTGATTTGACTTTCTTGAGAAGGCGGCACGATCTTGTAGTGCTTGTTGCTACTTGGAAGGGATGATGCTTCGAGAATTTCAGAGCTTTTGTAGTCTTCTTTCTCTTCACCTTTTGTAGTGAGCTTGTCTTCTATCTCTCTTTTTTTTTTTTTTTTTTTTTTTTTTTTTTTTTTCCGGAAATGGTGGAGAAGCACCCTATTTATAGAATTTCTTCATCCATTCTTGTTGGACTTGGAGTTGGGCCTTTTGAAACCTTGACTCCTCTTTCAAGCACCCTATTTAGGTCAAATTTGGTCAATGCTTGACATTCGGGTCAAGTTTGACAGTTTCTCGAAATTTGGGCCAGATCGACGAGTGTTTGACTTTTGGGCCATATCGACTATGATCTGACTTTTTCGGTCCGCTTGACATTCACTTGACTTTTGGGTCAACTAGGCATTTTCTTGACTTTTGGCCCAATGGTACATTTTATTGACTTTTGGGTCATGCTTACGACTATTTGACTTTTGGGTCAAACAGTCAAGCTCGGGAATGAAACGAGCCGTCTTTAACTTTTACGGGACAAATATAACTAAACTAAGTCAAAATTTGTTGTTGACTTAGAATAATTATTTTCTTGTATTTTCGACACTTAAATAAATTTTCCATGTCTACAAATTGCCCCCTCGGGACCTTGTCGCGTAGACGATTTGACCGTCGGAAGACATGGTCTCGATTTTCTTCTTTTGACTTGGAAGTCGATAGGTATTGTGTTATCCTGTTATTTTACAACTTTGTGGATGACTATATGTGTGGACATGACGTAGGTCCACCCCGACACGGCCACGCGCGGGTTTTGGGTAGGCGAATGAACCTCCATATGAGAAGGATCGAATTGAAATTTAAGTCGAAATGGAGTCGCCACCGAATTTTATGGTTATTCGGAACCGTTCGAGCCCACTCTATATCGCCATGGTCTATACACAAAGTATGGCCCATTTCGGTTTGAGAGTTTATTGGGCTCGTCCCTTTGCATATCGATATAGATGCCGACTTGAGCGGTTAATCGTATATTGAATGACTCTCGTTGCCAATGGATTCGGACATCCGGAAACCACGGTTCTGAGTAAGGGGTGAGGGTACGTGTTGGGAAGCCCACTAAGGACACCCAACCCCGCCCGCTCTTAGCGGCCTCTACTAGGACATCGTTTGACTTTTTAATATGCGCGCTAGTAATTCGGTGAAATGTTATGCAAACAGCGTTTTAGCTAAGCATGCGAATTAAATGTGAGCTACGTCAATTTAATGCATCTAATTTATTGTCGAAGTGATTTAGCATGCGAGGGTTCATTTAAAAGCGGTAAAACGCAAATAAATAAAGCAAAGCAAAAATAAATCGATTACAAGTTACACGGACGGAATACAACCCGGAATTCACAATACGGCGTACAATAGAATAATTGAAATATACAATTGAATAACGAGCAATAATTATAAACGGACCCGTGTATAAACTAGACCGTGATTTTGTATAGGTGGACGAACTTTAATTAGTTACGCATTATATTGCGTATTAATCAAAGGACGGAGGTTCGAGACCTAGACGTGGTGCTAGCCCGATCTCGAACCTCGATGCCTTGTCCCGATTTATCACCTCGAGAAATTGAGTCTATATTAATTTTACATCGGATATGACTAGAGAGTCGTCGACATAAAATTAATAATGTGAGACCGTCGATCAAAATCGTTTATGTGTCGTGATATGCATGAATTTTGGAAAAGCTACGTGATTGACTTTACACGCGTCGACTAAGTCGCTTTTAAAAAGACGAGGCTCGAATGATATAAAAAGAGCTCTCGGTTTCTGGGCTACAGGACCCACTCGGTCGAGTCATGGCCTGACTCGGTCGAGTGCGTCCTTAGACGTAGCTACTGCCCGTTTTTATGGGTGCTACTCGATCGAGTAGCAGGTGTACTCGATCGAGTGGCACCTGTACGAGTCGTGACTCGTTTGTTTTAATGTGCTTTAAATCGATAATTGGCCGAGTCAAATAAAAATATTGACGGATTTAGATTTAACTCGGTTTGTCGGTATTATAATCATGTCTTGTATGGTTATAATACCGTTATCGGAATTTTGTAGAAAAGGTTATTGTTTGATAAAAATTTGATTAGTGACGGAATTGCGCCTCTCTACGTCACGACGTCGATATTAATCCTTACGGATTGTGTGACGTCGGTTTTCGTGTCAACGGGTTCCGTACTAATCTTTGAAATGGATTCATACGCGTTCAACTACGAATGATCGGGATCGTGTTAATAAACGAACCTTAAAAAAATGATCATCGTAGTCAAACGAGTTCGGATCCGAGTTTTGATATTATTATATGTATACACGGTACATACGGTATTATAGTAAAATATAATAACGATGATTAAATGCTAAAAGTAAAATGTTAGTGTTAGTAAAAATGTCGTTACTATCGACTAAATAAAATACTATAAGCGTAAATAAAAATGTACGAATATATTAATGCTAGTGTCACTATTATGATTACGATTATAAATACGATATGAAAATACAATAAATAAAAGTGAGATTAGAAGAAAAGAGATCGAGATGGGGTTTAGGACACCCTCAACATACATGCTTAGTAAGGACCTCGGAAATGGACTCGTAATAGCGGCACAGACTTGGGAGTATCGAGGATGTATGCGAGTTATGGTGTGTATATGTGTGTGTATGCTTCGCCGGTTCTCCGAGGGACGAGGGGCTCGGGTTCGGTGTGTTTTTGCCTAGGGTTGCTAGGGTCGTAGTATTGTGTAGCGTGATTGCAAAGGTGTGTTTGAAGGAGTGTCGGTGTTCCAAAATTATGATGGATGATAAGTTGTGATGGATGAATGTTGTATGTTGTGCATGGGGTCATGGGGTATTTATAGGGAGCCCCGACCCCGGGTTACTCGACCGAGTGGCGCGGGTGCACTCGGTCGAGTGCTCCTACGAATGAACCTGGACGGGTTCAAAGAGGCTCCACTCGATCGAGTGGCCAATCCACTCGATCGAGTGGATCAATCAAGCCGGGTTATTTTGGGCGTGATTGCCCTTGATTTGTGCTTAATTGATTGTGATTGATTTGGATAGGATTGGATTGAATTTTTGGCTGATTTTGAATTGTGGCGCAAGTCTCGAGACGTACTTGGCTGATTTTTGAGACGGTTTCGTCTTTGACCGGGTTTTGACCCGGTCGCTAAAAGACGGGATTTATCTTTGGTGCCGGTTTTGGCCCAAATTAGTCTTGTTTGACTCGGAACGACCCACTGGGCCTGAATTCGAGGTTTGTTTTGTGAGATTTTTACTCCACTAAAAGTCCATGTCGGATATTATTGATTCCGAGCCCAAATCCGAGTATACTAAGTCATGTTTGCGTCCGATCATCATCGGGTGTTTTTTGGAAACTGCTATAGGCACCTGGCGGTCAAATTTTGGGTGTCTACAGAGCCCCCACTCTGACTGAGGCTTGGACAAGGCGAAAGTCAGAGTAGCTACCAAGTCAATTAAGACCTGGTAGGCTTCCGTTCGGGTCTTTTATAGTCCGTTAGACTTGCGTGAAGGGCTCGCCAGCCTTAAGTCAGAAATCATACCTGAGCTGCTGATGATACTTCGTGGGGAATCGGACTTGTCGCCTAAGTCCTGGGTGTGCCTATATGTGGGCTCATCCCGTACCATTCCGGGGAAAATGCCGCCTTGGGCTTCCGTTGGGGAGATTTTAGAGGGTTGCATGTCCCTATTTGAGTCGTACCTCTAAAAGTCACATAAAACGTATGCAACACGTAGGTAGTAAAACGACTCGTGCTGGGGAAAATGATTTTTTGAATTTTTTGAAATCTTTGAAAGTTTTGAAATTTCTTGAATTTTTGACGGACTGCTCGGGATGACTAAATTCCTGTGTCTGTGAGGAAGAAGCATGGGTCGGGCCTGTATGTTCTAGGCCCGCTTGGGCCAAGGAGGCACAGCTGCAGGGGATGCCCCAGGGTTTTGATATTATAAATACATCTCCCTGGTTCCTCTTTTTGTCACAATTCTCAAAAAGCTTCCTCTTCTCTTTTAAAAGAAAACTTTTATTCCTCTCAAGAAACTTAGCATGGGTATCGACCGTCTGATCAACATGCTGCAAGATTGGTCACACCGTTTTAGGGATGCGAGCAAGGTAGTTCTGAGGCAGTCCGGTATATTCCAACTGTTCACGTTTCGTCAGTTGCACGTGGACCGTCACTTCCTTGATGCATGTCTGACCTTCTGGGATGACACCCATCACGTCTTCGCTTTTCCTCGGGGCGAAATTTGTCCCCTCCCTGAGGAAATTGCTGCTATAGGAGGGTGGAATCCGTTGCTCCGCCCTGCTGTCCCTTTCTCCGTTCGAGACCCTAGGAAGAAGCTACGGGAATTTTTGGGGCTTTCTCACGCTGAAGTATCCCGCATGCTTGAGGGGGATACCGTTTCTCTGCTTGCCTTAGCTGAGAAGTTCATGAACCCGTATGACATCCGGGTTACGCCCATTCATAGCCGTAGGGCGTTCGCCTTCTGTATGCTGCACGTGTATGCCTTTGAAGGCCATATGGACCTGCTGTCTTGCATGGGTAGTGTTCGTCTTCTCGTTGTTGCTGATCTCATGGAGACGGAGTGCAGTCCCGCGTCGTTAATTACGGGGAGATCATTCAGGGTTTAGACAACCGGAAGAGGGATGAGTCAGCCCGTTTCACGGGTAGTACCCGTCTGTTGCAGGTATATCGCTTTTCCCTTTCTTTTTTCGATTTTTTTTTTTTTTTTTTTCGCGATATACTGTTGCAGGGGACACTCGACCGAGTCGCCCTGACACTCGATCGAGTGCCCTCGTAGAGGATCGTTCTGCCACGTTTTAGGGGTGTCACTCGATCGAGTGACCCTGGCACTCGATCGAGTGCTCTTACGCGGGTGCCTGGAGTCGTCCGCAATCTCATAAGCGCTTCCTTTTTTATTTTTGTTTTCAGATTTGGCTACTTGAAAGGTTGTCCAAGATCGAGCCTCCCCCCAACCCGAGTGAGTATTGGTTCAATCAGGTGACGACGAGGAGACGGCCCACTGATTCATCTTGCCTCGTCACTCAGAAATATTGGGAAGAAGAGCTGACGTTCCATCGTGGTCCGCTGATACGGTGGGTGGTTTTATGGTGGCCGATTTATTCCTGGACGGGTTTGGCACCTGACGACAAGGCACGCTACCAGGTGATTCTGTCCTTTAGCCACACAGTTCACCTCTATCCCGACCGCATACTCAGGCAGTATGGGCGGACACAGCGTATCCCTGAGAATGAGGCGGTTGTGAGTGCACCTACCCCACTGACCGACATTTTGTGTGACACCTGGATTCAGAGATGGTATACTAGAGTTACTTGGTCCGTTCCCAAGCCGCTTCATTCTGCCTGGGTGTTTTATTCCTACGAGAAGTGGACCAAAGCCGAGACTGCCGAAGCTCGTGCTGCTCTGACGATCGACGAGGCTTTCGACCTGCTTAGGCGAGAAAAAGTCAAAGACAACCGGGATTTCTTTGCTGAAGGGGAGACTCAAGCTCCCATAGTCCGTCTGAGGCCAAGTCAGAGAAGAAGAACTAGGACTCGAGCTAGAGGGTCCAATGCTAGAGGTGTTCAGGGGGAGGTGAGCCCCCAGACCGATTTGGAGAGGAGACTAGGGCCGAGACTTTCAGCCCAGGACCGACTTGGTCCTAAGGATAGGTTGCCGGAGCATGTACGGGCTCGACTTGGGCCCGTGACTATAGCTGAAGATCCTCTGTCGAAGAAGAGGACTCGGGTTAAGGAAGTTCCCGTTGTCATTCGGGAACGCCCTCCTCCGCCGCCCCGGCGTCCGCGGGCCCCTCAAGACCTGAAAGACAAAGGTAAGGGCAAGATGCCCGGATACGACTAGTCTCTCTTTCATTATTATTTGAAATATTATTACTATTTTTGTAGTGTTTTTTTTTGTGGCTTTTTGTGGCTTTTTTGTAATTTTGAATTACCGAGTTTATCGGTGTTTTTTTTTGTGGCTTTTTGTGGCTTTTTTGTAATTTTGAATTACTGAGTTTATCGGTGTTTTTTTTTTGGGAATAATAAAAATACTATTAGTGAAACCGTTTCTGTCTTTTTTCGTTATTGCAGTGGTTGTGCCCTTTTGAGGGGCTGCCTACGTATCCACAGTTAGTGGAATCAAACCAAACGTAGTTCGGGCGTAGATTTTTTTGCAATTTTGAAATACACCAAGACTATGAGTTCAAGATGTGTGACAGTAGGATAAATAATCCTAACTTATTGACTCGCTTTATAAACTTTTGAAAAAGTGCTTAAATAAATTTTGCGAATGACATTGAGATAAGGTTTAGGGGTAGTAGCGTTTCAGCTGGTCTAGGTTGGTCGGGTTGACAAATTCATTTCCGTCCAGATCCGTCAGCATTACTGCTCCTCCTGATAGAACCTTCTTGACTAGGTATGGCCCAGCCCAATTGGGTTTGAATTTTCCCCTTGGGTCAACCGGTAGTAAGGCACGAACCGACTTTAGGACCAAATCGCCTTCTTTGATGTTCCTGGGCCTAACTCTTTTGTTAAAGGCCCGTTTGATTCTCTTTTGGTATATTTGGATGTTATTGAGAGCCCGGGATCGCCGTTCGTCTAAAAGAACCAACGAGTCATATCGAGCTTGAATCCAATCTGCTTCGGGTACCTAGCTTTCTAGCAGGATCCGGAGGGAAGGTACTTCTAATTCGATTGGTTGGACCGCCTCCATCCCATATGTCAAATAATATGGGGTTGCCCCGGTCGCAGTTCGGATCGATGTCCGGTAACCCCATAGGGCGAAGGGTATTTTGTCGGGCCAATCCCGATAATTATCAGCCATCTTTTTGAGTATGGTGACAATTGTTTTATTAGCAGCTTCTACCGCTCCGTTTGTTTGGGGACGGTAAGGCGAAGATGTGTGCCTCTGGATTTTGTATTTTGCTAGCAAAGTAGCGGTTTCTGCTTGGAAGTGGGTCTCGTGATCACTGATAAACTCATGGGGGATCCCGTACCGGCATATGATTTTATTCTGGATAAATTTGGCCACGTGCTTGGCGTTCAAGACACGGTATGATTCAGCTTCGACCCATTTGGTGAAATAGTCGATCGCCACCAAAATAAAACAGTGGCCTCCCGTTCCGGAAGGATTCACCTTTCCAATTATGTCAATCCCCCATGTCGAAAATGGCCATGGTGATGTCATGGTGTATAATAGGGATGACGGCATGTGTCGAATATTACCGAAAATTTGACAATTATGGCAGTGTTTGACATATGATTGACAGTCGGCTTCCATACTGTTCCAGTAGTATCCGAGCCTCATGATTTTTCGGGCTAGCATATGGGCATTCATATGCGGACCATTTTCGCCGTCATGTACTTCGGCCATTACCTTTTCGGCCTGTGTTTTGTCGATGCATAAGAGTAAAGCCCCTTGTGCCGTCTTCTTGTATAATTGACCGTCGTCCGTACGAATGAATTGGGTGGCCAGTCTTCGCAGGGCTTTCTTGGCCCGGTTTTCAGTTCCTGGTGGATATTCTCCCGTAGTCAAATAGGTTAGAACAGCCTGATACCAAGGTTCTGGATCGGTGATCTCAATATCCTGAATGGCGTTGACATACGCCGGCTCGGACCGTCTTTCGACACAGATTTGCATACTGGGCATATGTTCCGGGATGTTTAGTAGGGACGCTAATTTGGAAAGTGCATCCGCGAACTGGTTTTCTTCACGTGGGAGGTAGATATATTCTACCCTCTGGAATTGTTTCTCTAGAATCCTTACTCGTGCTTGGTAAGCCACGAGATTGGCATTCCGAGTTTTCCATTTTTGAAGAGCTTGATTGATGACTAAGGACGAGTCCCCGTGAACCCAGAGATTTGTAATGCCCAAGTCAGTTGCTGCTTGTAACCCGTGGATGCATGCTTCATATTCGGCCGCATTGTTGGTTACATCAAAGTCTAATTTGATGGACAACGGGGTGTGTTCCCCTTGGGGTGAGATTAGGAGAATACCGACCCCAAAGCCTCGAAAATTGGATGCTCCGTCGAAATACAAGTCCCATGTTTCGGTGTCAGTATGGAATATGTCTTCATCAGGAAAGGCCCAAGTGTCGGTATAGCCCTCTTCAGATATCGGACTATCAGCGAGGAACTCGGCTACTACCCGGCCTTTGATAGCTTTTAGCGGAACGAATTTGAGGTCAAACTCAGCTAGCATTAGAGTCCATCTGGACATTCTACCGTTGAGAATGGGCTTATCGAACAAATATTTGATCGGGTCCATTTTGGACAGGACGTGTACCTCGTGACTGAGCATGTAGTGTCTGAGCTTTTTAGTGGCCCAAACCAGAGCTAGGCATGTCTTCTCAAGCATTGTGTACTTGCACTCGTATTCTAGGAACTTTTTACTGATGTAGTAAATAGCTCTTTCTTCTGAATCGACTGTCTGGGCCAGCATAGCCCCCATGGCTGTCTCAGTCGTTGTTAGGTATAACGATAGAGGCAAACCGGGTTGAGGTGGCATTAGTACCGGCGGAGCAGACAGGATTTCCCTGATTTTGTCGAAGGCCGCTTGACATTTATCGTCCCATAGCACCCGTTCTCCTATCTTCAGTTTCTTGAAAATGGGCTCACACACCATGGTTAGCTTTGAAATAAAACGGCTGATGTATTGGACTTTCCCGAGAAATCCCCTTATTTCTTTTTCGGTCTTGGGAGGTTGCATCTCGGTGATGGCTTTGATTTTAGCTGGGTCGACCTCGATACCACGTTGGCTAACGATATGGCCCAGTAATTTGCCTGATGTTACCCCGAAACTGCATTTTTGAGGGTTTAACCTCATATTGTACTTACGCAAGCGGGCGAAGAATTTTCTTAGGGCAGCGACATGCCCATCTCGGTTTTTAGACTTGACGATCATGTCATCGACATAAACCTCCACTTCCCTATGCATCATGTCGTGTAATAAGGTCGTGGCTGTTCATTGATAAGTGGCCCCGGCGTTAATGAGACCAAATGGCATAACGGTATAGCAATAGGTACCCCACGGTGTGGTGAAAGTGGTTTTACCCATGTCTTCTTCTGCCATTTTGATTTGGTTGTATCCGGCATACCCATCCATAAATGATAAAAGGGCGTGATCTGCTGTATTGTCCACCAATGTGTCGATGTGTGGCAGCGGAAAATCGTTATTTGGGCTGGCCTTGTTAAGGTCCCGGAAATCTACACATACCCGAACCTTGCCGTCCTTCTTGGGTACCGGCACGATGTTCGCAACCCAGTCTGGATATTCAGACACTTGTATAAAGCCTGCTTTGAATTGTTTGTCTACTTCTTCCTTGACTTTGAGAGACCACTCGGGCTTCATTCTCCGAAGCTTCTGTTTTACCGGCTTACACCCATCTTTGATGGGTATACGGTGTTCGGCTATTTCTCGGTCTATACCCGGCATGTCCTTGTAGGACCATGCAAAGACATCCTTGAATTCTTGGAGGAGGCTTGTGAGTTGTTGTCTCTCCTCGGGATCTAAGGATAACCCTATCTTAAGCATCTGGGGCTCTAAGGTTGTTCCCACATTAATATACTCAGTTTCTTCGATTACCGGATCTCGGGATTCCCTCTGCTCTAGCTGCTTGATCAGATGTGGGGGTAGGGACACCTGTTCATCGGGTTTCTCAATGTCATTGCAAAAAGTATTTTTGAAAGTATTTTGAAAATAAGCCAAGTCATAAGCGGAACGGTTTTCGTTATTATTGATAGAGAATTTGGAAAACAGCTCAAAGAGAGCGGCTATCTGATCGTTGGTCAGAGGCGGGATTGGGAGTGCTCTCGGGACAGACCCCGAGGCTCCGGTGGCAGTGACTACAGGGAGAGGGGTTACAGTTTGGACTCTAGCATCAGACCCCTTAGACTCGAATACAGACTCGGACTCAGACTCCGACTCGGACTCAGACTCGGACTCAGAATCGGTGTCTGGCATATTTCCTTCCCCGGTGGTCAGCTTGTAGACTCGGCCTTGACCGTCGGTCCACTTGACGGTCTTCTTCCAGCTTCTTTTCCCGGTATCAGCACCGACTTCCGAGATCAGCTTCGAAGGGTCGAACTTGTTGCTTCGAAGGATCAGGTTCACCAAGTCTTCTTTGGGGTTCGGGACAGCTTTGTCCTCCCCGAATAGGAGTCCCAGCACGGGCTCGGCATTGTCAGTACCCTCTTTGGATTCAGCTTGGAGGAGGGCAAATATGTCATCTGGAATGTAGTTGCATTCCCGAGCTAGTGCAGCCTCGGGATGCGTGATGGTTGGTTGATATAGGCCAACTTGAATAGCTCCAAATACGGGTGTGACGAAGTAATCACTCAGTCTTGGGCTATAAGGGCCCAAGTAGGTACCCTTGATGATGTTGCAGGCCTTCTCAATCCCTGCTCGGACCACGTTTCCCGGGGTTATAGCATACCCTAAACCGAAGTGAGATTCCCCATCATTCAGGACCTCAATAATCTTCCCAGCTGGAAGATATGGCCTCGAAGTAGCCCCCGGTAAGTACCCCAAGTTTGGTAGCATCGTGTCGATGCTTGTGGTGAAGTAGGGCCTAAAAAGGATTTCTTCTTCAATCATCCCTACAAAATCGAACCCCCAAAGGTCGGTGCGGTCCGTAGTGTTACAGCTAGCCACGGTCATTGGGGTTGCTTCTAAGGTGATAATACCGTCTTGCAGGGGCATTTTGATCTTTCGGTGCAGAGTAGAAGATACCGCCTTCACAGCATGGAGCCATGGTCTTCCCAGGAGTAGATTGAAGGAAGAGGTGACATCGATCACCTGGAATTCTAGCTCTTTCTCGATTGGGCCGGTCACAATAGTCAGCTTGACGGCCCCGGAAACTGCTTTTGGGCTTCCATCGAAAGCCTGGATAGTGTGGGCAGTTGGTATGTAGTCGGCCTCAGTGATCCCGAGGGCTTTGGCAGTCCTTAGCGGGAGGACGTTCACCGTGGACCCGTCGTCAACTAGGGTCATTGGAAGATACTTACCCCGGCAAATCACTGTGATGTATAGGGCCAGATTGTGAGAGGCCCCGAACGGTGGTAGGTCGGCATCTGAGAAGGTGATTGATGGGCCCTCTCCTTTGGACCTGCTCTTGAGGTAAGGTAAAATAGTGGCTACCATTTCAGTAGGGGTAACCTGGGAATCGACCTTGATCTGATCGAGAGCCTTAGTAAGTGCCTCTCGATGTTCTTGTGAGCTAACCAAGAGTTGCCATATAGTGAGGTCAACTCGGGTCCTTTTCAATTGTTTAACAAGAGCCGTATCGGTGCTTGGTTCTTCAATGGCTTCTTCCATCCTGGTAAGTTCAGCGACGGTTGCCTGGACTGAGCCGTCTTTGGTGAGGGAATTACCGGCTAAAGCTTTGGATTTAGCCTTCCTGACTTCTTCGAGGGTAACGGGGACAGCTTCCCCTTTGGCGAGGTATACATCTTCTTCATCATCGAACCAGATCCCATTGATTTGTGGGAGGAAAGGAGAGATAAGATGAGAACAGTCTATCACCTCACCGGTGAAGATGGCATGAGAGTTAAAGGGGTTGTCCTTGTTGCTTGGCTTGTCCCCGGGTAGTGGTATTTTCCCGCTCTCAATTAAATCCTGAATTAGATGCTTCAGCTTCCAACACTTCTCGGTGTCATGCCCATTGCCTCGGTGATATTGGCAGTAGGCTTGGGCGTTGTAGCTCTTGGAGCGTTTTACGACTGGGACTTCGGGAGTTGGGCCTATCGGCTGGACCAGGCCTTTGGAAGATAGCCTTTGTAAGGCATATGTATAGGTAGTCCCTATATCAGTGAATACCCTACGAGGGACGTTTCTTTTGGATGAGGCATCCAAAAGGTTAACCGTGTCGAAGATGCTTCGGGTTGCGGCCGGAGGTTTAGTAGTGGATGAGGAAGCTCCTTGGTAACCCTTGTTAGAGGCCTTAGTCAGGCTCTCTTGCCTTAGATCATCTTCAATTCTCATGCCCATTTCAGTAAGAGTGGTGAAATTGGGTATGACAGCATACCGGAGGTGAACCCGGTAGGAAGGGAGGAGGTTCTTGACAAAGGCCTCCACTAAAGTCTTCTCACTGGGCTTATCGACCAGTTTGACACTCTCGGCCCTCCAGCGTTGGAGGTATTTAGTAAAGCCTTCCTTAGGTTCTTGGGCCATAACCTCTAGGGACCGCATAGTGGTTTGGATCTCGGTGTTATCAGCGTAGTTCCGAGCGAATTCCGTAGCCACATCGTCCCAGGTTGAGAACTTCTTTGGGTCTAGCCTGTAGTACCAGGCCTTTGGGTGTTTCTCCAGAGATGCAGCAAAGAGGTTCTTAAACATAGAAGAGTCCACCCCCTTAATGGCCATGAACTCCTTGAAGGCCCGCACATGTAGTAGCGGGTCTTCAGTCCCTTCGAACATAGGTAGGCCCGTGAGATTCAGGTTTGCGGGCAGTTTGTCACTTACCGGGTTGTAATCCCGACTATTCTCTCGATGGATGTTGTTATTCCCGGTTAAGTAGACTTGTTCTTCCAATCGGCGGACCGAGCTAACTAGTTCAGTTAGGGGTTCCGTGACCCCGGTATTAGGAGTCCTTTGTTCCACTGTAGCTAAGCGAGCAACAATGGCCACTTGGCCGGCCCTCATTTCAGTCAGTTGGGCTTCGATGTCGGCTTGCTTCTCGATTATGGCATCTAGAGAGGTTTGAAGACTGTTCAAAGTGGCCATGTCTGGTTGCCGGTGGCCTGTCTGTAAGAACACCACGTAATCAGGAACCGAACCCAGACCTTGGAATTAAAACAAGTACATCCCGAGCGACCCGAAAGAAAAAGGACTTGAGAAAGACATCTAGACGGATGACTCGTAGGTGATGTGACTTCCTTAAGATTTCGGCCTTGGTGAGCCTAGTCTCGTTCGAAGGAAGGTTCACATGAGACTAAATCCCAGACTTTGGACTCGAGTGTGTAGACGGGCCCTCCTTTGTAGGAGTATGTCCTACGTAGGTGGGCTTTGCCTTAGTCTAATAAGGCAGACTGGGGGTGGGGAGGAAACTCGTGATATAAGATCAACAGAGTTTCGACGCTATAGACCTTGATGACTTACGACATGACCCGACACTGCTAAATACGGGAAGTCCTAAGAAGAGGAAGGTTTGGAAAAAATTGATAGTTTTGGAAAACCCGAGAAAATCTCGGGGGAAGGCCCGATTTTTCGAGAAAAATCGGAAAGGGTATCGGGCCTTGGTTTTGATGGTTCGAAAATATTTTCGAGTTTTGAATTGGGCAGCATACCAGCTAGAAATGGGCTATTTTGAGTAAAATCATAAGTCCTAAATTCGGTATGTGTCCCGGGTTTTGAAAATTGGATATCTTGAAATTTGAAAATTTGAATGTTGGAAAAAAGGAAATTTCCGATGATTTGAAAATTTGAAGATGAGATCCCGAAGATTTGAAAATCGAAAACGGCATCTCGAAGATTTGAAAGTAGAAAATGGCATCGCGAGGATTTGAAAATTGAATTTTGGAAATTCGAAAATCGAATGGTGGATCGGAGATTCGAATTTTGAAATGGGCAGCATGCCGGCTAAAAAAAAGGCTTGTTTTGAGTCAAATCTTAAGTCTAAATTTCGGCAGCTTTCCGAGTTTTTGAGAATTTGAATATTTTGGAAAGATGCATTTTTGAAATGACGGTTTTTGAAAACGACACGGAAACCAAGTAGCACATAGTCACGTAGGCATTATAATGACACCATGTATGCTTTACACTAAGTCTCGGTCGGTCTGAATAGGGTCTATACCAGTGTTCATGGTCTAGTCGAGAAACGGGACGGTCTTCCTAACTCGAGTGGAATTTAGAACATGCCGCAAAGTCCATACGAGTCGACCATGAACACCTTTAACGTATCCAAGACTGAATACGTCGTGGTATAGTGGGACGTCGGTCACCAGTACCGGCCCGGGTAAATATGGGGTTATGCATGAACCGTAAAACTAAAACGCATATTGTACTCGTCAAACGATTTCTATTCGAGTCTCACCCTGAGAACTCCGATGGTAAGGCACACATTGGTTGATCCCTAGTGGAGTCGCCAAATTGTGGACATGACGTAGGTCCACCCCGACGCGGCCACGCGCGGGTTTTGGGTAGGCGAATGAACCTCCATATGAGAAGGATCGAATTGAAATTTAAGTCGAAATGGAGTCGCCACCGAATTTTATGGTTATTCGGAACCGTTCGAGCCCACTCTATATCGCCATGGTCCATACACAAAGTATGGCCCATTTCGGTTTGAGAGTTTATTGGGCTCGTCCCTTTGCATATCGATATAGATGCCGACTTGAGCGGTTAATCGTATATTGAATGACTCTCGTTGCCAATGGATTCGGACATCCGGAAACCACGGTTCTGAGTAAGGGGTGAGGGTACGTGTTGGGAAGCCCACTAAGGACACCCAACCCCGCCCGCTCTTAGCGGCCTCTACTAGGACATCGTTTGACTTTTTAATATGCGCGCTAGTAATTCGGTGAAATGTTATGCAAACAGCGTTTTAGCTAAGCATGCGAATTAAATGTGAGCTACGTCAATTTAATGCATCTAATTTATTGTCGAAGTGATTTAGCATGCGAGGGTTCATTTAAAAGCGGTAAAACGCAAATAAATAAAGCAAAGCAAAAATAAATCGATTACAAGTTACACGGGCGGAATACAACCCGGAATTCACAATACGGCGTACAATAGAATAATTGAAATATACAATTGAAATAACGAGCAATAATTATAAACGGACCCGTGTATAAACTAGACCGTGATTTTGTATAGGTGGACGAACTTTAATTAGTTACGCATTATATTGCGTATTAATCAAAGGACGGAGGTTCGAGACCTAGACGTGGTGCTAGCCCGATCTCGAACCTCGATGCCTTGTCCCGATTTATCACCTCGAGAAATTGAGTCTATATTAATTTTACATCGGATATGACTAGAGAGTCGTCGACATAAAATTAATAATGTGAGACCGTCGATCAAAATCGTTTATGTGTCGTGATATGCATGAATTTTGGAAAAGCTACGTGATTGACTTTACACGCGTCGACTAAGTCGCTTTTAAAAAGACGAGGCTCGAATGATATAAAAAGAGCTCTCGGTTTCTGGGCTACAGGACCCACTCGGTCGAGTCATGGCCTGACTCGGTCGAGTGCGTCCTTAGACGTAGCTACTGCCCGTTTTTATGGGTGCTACTCGATCGAGTAGCAGGTGTACTCGGTCGAGTGGCACCTGTACGAGTCGTGACTCGTTTGTTTTAATGTGCTTTAAATCGATAATTGGCCGAGTCAAATAAAAATATTGACGGATTTAGATTTAACTCGGTTTGTCGGTATTATAATCATGTCTTGTATGGTTATAATACCGTTATCGGAATTTTGTAGAAAAGGTTATTGTTTGATAAAAATTTGATTAGTGACGGAATTGTGCCCCTCTACGTCACGACGTCGATATTAATCCTTACGGATTGTGTGACGTCGGTTTTCGTGTCAACGGGTTCCGTACTAATCTTTGAAATGGATTCATACGCGTTCAACTACGAATGATCGGGATCGTGTTAATAAACGAACCTTAAAAAAATGATCATCGTAGTCAAACGAGTTCGGATCCGAGTTTTGATATTATTATATGTATACACGGTACATACGGTATTATAGTAAAATATAATAACGATGATTAAATGCTAAAAGTAAAATGTTAGTGTTAGTAAAAATGTCGTTACTATCGACTAAATAAAATACTATAAGCGTAAATAAAAATGTACGAATATATTAATGCTAGTGTCACTATTATGATTACGATTATAAATACGATATGAAAATACAATAAATAAAAGTGAGATTAGAAGAAAAGAGATCGAGATGGGGTTTAGGACACCCTCAACATACATGCTTAGTAAGGACCTCGGAAATGGACTCGTAATAGCGGCACGGGCTTGGGAGTATCGAGGATGTATGCGAGTTATGGTGTGTATATGTGTGCGTATGCTTCGCCGGTTCTCCGAGGGACGAGGGGCTCGGGTTCGGTGTGTTTTTGCCTAGGGTTGCTAGGGTCGTAGTATTGTGTAGCGTGATTGCAAAGGTGTGTTTGAAGGAGTGTCGGTGTTCCAAAATTATGATGGATGATAAGTTGTGATGGATGAATGTTGTATGTTGTGCATGGGGTCATGGGGTATTTATAGGGAGCCCCGACCCCGGGTTACTCGACCGAGTGGCGCGGGTGCACTCGGTCGAGTGCTCCTACGAATGAACCTGGACGGGTTCAAAGAGGCTCCACTCGATCGAGTGGCCAATCCACTCGATCGAGTGGATCAATCAAGCCGGGTTATTTTGGGCGTGATTGCCCTTGATTTGTGCTTAATTGATTGTGATTGATTTGGATAGGATTGGATTGAATTTTTGGCTGATTTTGAATTGTGGCGCAAGTCTCGAGACGTACTTGGCTGATTTTTGAGACGGTTTCGTCTTTGACCGGGTTTTGACCCGGTCGCTAAAAGACGGGATTTATCTTTGGTGCCGGTTTTGGCCCAAATTAGTCTTGTTTGACTCGGAACGACCCACTGGGCCTGAATTCGAGGTTTGTTTTGTGAGATTTTTACTCCACTAAAAGTCCATGTCGGATATTATTGATTCCGAGCCCAAATCCGAGTATACTAAGTCATGTTTGCGTCCGATCATCATCGGGTGTTTTTTGGAAACTGCTATAGACACCTGGCGGTCAAATTTTGGGTGTCTACAATATGACCTCGATTTTTTCTTCGACTTGAGAGTCGATTGGTACTTAACTTATCGTAGGAGTACCGATGTAAAATTTGAAACATCATCTTGTCACCTCGTGACTTGTCGGACAATGATATTGCTTTGACTTAGAAGTCGATATGTCGTTTAAAGAGTATCTACTTAAACTCGAGACGTCATCCGATCGTTCTTTTTTAACTTGGCGGATAATACAAGTACATCGTCTTGATAATTTGATCCTTGTAAAATACCGTGACTTGAATTCGGTCCTTAATCATCGGGCAAGGATTTATGTATTAGACGAAAGCTCCGTAAAACAAAGACTTTAACTGATTCCATACTCAAATTGTACTCCATTAAGACAAATGCTCGCAATCACGGATGATTATTGTCTTGAGACTTTAACTGATTAGGTAACAATAATGAGCTAGCATGGATTTGCATTTATCTTGATAATACCGTTAGGCATTCTTCTCTTTGACCACTTGAGACTTGAGAGTACACTTGATCCAACAACTAAGATGTATTCATTCTTCAACTTGCTCTTATTGTTGTCCGTGGGCCGTACTTAGGCATTGAAATACTTGGTCAAAGGTAATACTCCCTCCATCCAACTTTAAACTTCATGGGGGAGTGGCACAAAAATTAAGGGTGGTGTGGATTATGTGGTGGAAAATGAGAGTTGAGAAAAAAATGTGGGGTCAGAAATGATATAGACCACAAAAATCAACCAAAAGAGGAAATATTGTAAGTAGGAAGTTTAAAGATGGAACGAAAGTAGGAAGATTAAAATTGGATGGAGGTAGTACTTCATATCTTAATTGGGTTTAAATGTCATTAAACATTCTGCCCGTTGGGAACCAACAATCTTGCATTCCACTCGTATATATACCCGGCCCCATGTGCTATCATCTTTGCAGACTCAAACTCACTAAGAGCAATAGCAATAGATGGTTTGTGGAGTTGGGTACGTAAATACGGACGTTCTTTGTGTGTTGTGCATTGTTGTTCGGTTGCGTTCGTTCGTAGAGGTTCTGCAGAAAGAACCGTTCGTTTTCTTCCTTTTTCCTGTGCAAGTGGCCCCCCCTCCTCTCTTTGCACACTCAATTTATGAGGTGCTCACTCAAATCTTCCCAATATATTGCTACAGTACAACCATCCACTATTAAGAAGTGTATTAATTAATAATATGGAGTATTAATATGGAGTATAATAAATAATATGGAGTATAATTAACAATAGATTGCTACAGTACAACTTCACCTCCAATATTAATTAATAATATGGAGTATTTTTTTTTGGAAATTTAAGAAGTGTTTTAATAATATTACGAAACTTAAATGGATTGGGTTTGGATTGAAGGATTTGTGACCCGTTTACCTATGACACGAACACGAACACGACATGACTCGATCTGTTTGCCAGGTCTAAATATAACGTCTAATAAATATAACTTTCACCCAGTATGAACTATTTCCGACCCAACAAGACACTAATACGAAATACAACTTAATTAAACATTACTAATTAAAAGAACTTGCACATAGTAATACTAAACCCCGAAATAAAACGTTACATAAAACAACGACTTAATTAAACATTACTAATTAATACAACTTACACTTACTAATACTAACCATGAAATAAGACGTTAAACTAGACAACACCTTAATTAAACAATATTCTGCGGAACAAGTTACACTTAATAGGAGTTATCGTCGTCAGATGAAGTATCATCGTTAGAGGAGAAATTAAGGCGGTCAGCTGGTTGTTCTTGAGCCGCTAGAAATTATTTTTTTAGATTGTTAAAAAAATATGGAGTTTAAAAAATTATGAGTTTAAAAAAAATATTATTAAAAAATGTTTTGTTGTTAATTTAAAAATATAATGTTAATTTATTAAAAAAATATTATGATGTTAATTAAAAAATGAAATGTTTTGGTAGAAATTACTCCCTCTGTTTCTTTGATATCTTCCACATTTCTTTTTTCAATCATTTCTTTGATTTCTTCCACTTTTCTTTTTTCTATCACACTTCTCTCTTACCTAGGTGGCCCACTTACTTTACTCCCTCTCTACTTTTACTTATTTTATAGTTTTTCTTAAGAAATGTGCCACTTTTAAGGTGGAAGAAATCATAGAAACGGAGGGAGTAATAAGTAGTGTGAGTGGATTGTGTGTGGGACCCATTTATAAAGTTGGATGAACTTATGCTATTGTTGACATTGGTTCTTTGGAGTTTGAGTTTGTTTGAGTTTGTAGATAGTGATGTGGCAGTGATGTGGCGGAGAATGAACTTGGACGGACGTTTGTTATTGCTAATGCTCTAAGAGCACACACAATAAAGAAAAAGGCACGCCTGCGTACATATCGAGTTGTCATCTCTCCGTCTTCAACAAGGGTATGTTCTTGAAACTTTCCCTTTATTCAATTTTCTTTTAGCATGAGTATATCGTTATACTTCAGCACTTTAGCTTATTGTTAGCATCGTCTCCTTAATCAAGTAGTATGACATTATACTCATGGAGGTATAACTTCACTAAGAAGTGCAGAAACTAAATCTCTTTCCCTTGTATCTTTGCTAATAGTCTTTTAATTGAATAGGCTCGATTCTGCCTCGGTTCCGCGTCGATTTGGTCCGTTTGCCGAGAAACTTTGTTTGGAACTGAATAGCACACTTAAGCAAGGAATACTTACTGATCCGTGACTGAATTTCAGCCAATTTCCTACTCACGACTACTTTGCTCAAACTTAGCAAAGGTATTCCCTTTCTTTATTTCGGATTTACTTCACTTTCTTTCGTTGGATTCACCATTTTTTTTTTGAAAACTGAAACCGAGTAAACGTGCCATGCTGTGTGCTCAGAAATCGACTTTGCTCTCCAATTTTTTTTTTTGAATCGTTCAATCGATAGGGAGAATATGAATTAGGAATACAATGTTGAACTTTAATTTGCAAGAAACAGCATAATGATCACGTTTTGCTCTCCAGTACTTTGCAAATTGACAATTTCCGCTCATTTTTTTAAGTTTTGTTCTCCAGGAACAGCCATTGCTTCAGGGACACCTTCCGCTCTCCAGTATTTTGCAAGAACAAAAGCTATCCGGAATTGACAACTTGAGCATTCAATATAACACTTTGTGCCGAGCCATTCCTTGCATTCGGATTCTACGAAAGTACCTTTCCCGGTCAAATTCTTGTCAATGTCTTTGTATACTTCATTCCCTTAATTTTCCGGTCAAATACTTCAGTTTGTTGTTAGCTCGATTTCCTTTTGTCTCGATCTTTGTAGTAGTCTTCTTGTGATCTTCATCATTTTTTTTCTGATAAACTTGTATATACGGAGTATATATTTCTTTTAAGGCTTGACAAAGTACTTCTTGTCTGATGTTATCGCTGTAGTCGTCGTCGAATACTCTCGTGGGTCGAATTAATTAGGTTTTTTTTTGTTTGTTTTCAGTGTCTTAATTATCGACCCATACTTTTTCTCTTGTATTGCGATCTTATTGATGTTACCCTTCAACTGCACATGCTGGTCCTGTCTCAAATCATCGCGGCTTTACTCAAAACTTGTCTTATTTGCTTTGATTTTTCACCAAGAAAGCTTGATTAAGACTGGATAGAGTACAAGTATGGCATAGTTATTTGACCCGCATCCTCGAATTTGATTTTTCTTACTGACTTTCTCACAGTTTCCTTGGTTAAACTGATTCTCAGCTGTCTCAATGCATCTTCAGATGAATATATTGCTACTCCATTAAATCACCAATATGATTTCAGTTCACGTAAACATTTTTTTTTTGGTTTTTGAACTTCGATCCGTCATCAACCAAATTTAACCCGTGGAACATTAGAATAGCTTCACACTTCACACTGAATTTTCTTTCTTTATACGAGCTTAACAGTTTTTTTTTGTGTTAACCAGGTGGAGGCCGGAGTATTGAAACCGAAGATGATGATCGAGTCCGTGTGGTGTTTTTTTTTTTTGGTACTTCACTTGCAGCAATGTCTTAGTGATATGAATTCGAGCTGTCCACTGGCGTGGATACTTCAAGCAAGTTATTTTAATTTCTCATTTGAGTCAATATCATGCAACGAAGCTACCCATCAAATCATTGGATACTTTTGAATTCAAAACGAGTCATTTCAATTTTCTTTGGAGTTATCATGCTATGAAACTTGGCTCGTGGACCGCTGGACTGCTTCAAGTTACTCCAGGTTGGATCATTTCGTCTTACTTGAGTTGTCATGAGGGAAGCCGTTTGGATCATCATGACTTTCTTGTGAGGGACCACGAATTGAACTCATCCGCCGATGGCTCGAGTTTCGGAGCTCCGAGGAGGCCATTTTAGTTCTCTTCGAGATACTATGAAATGAACCAGCCCGCCGACCGTTGGGATACAAGTCACTTCGAGTAAAATCACCATGTTACTCCACAATTCCATCTTGCAATCCATTTTTGAAGGTTCCTCGTCAAGCTATATGAAGATGTTCGATACAGCTACAAGTGTGCTCGAAGAATGAAGCATGATGAATCCCACTTGTAGATCACAGATGAGAGAAGAACCCTGAAGCTTTCCATTTCAGGAAGGACGATGACGATTACAGAACCTACTTGAAGAATGGAGCCTACTTGTAGATCATGGAGGAATAGAGAAGCCTGAACATTATCCGTTGAAGGAAGGACAATGACGATCATGGGTCACAGCTTACTCGAGGTTCATGGCAATATTCCTCTAAAACAACCAAGGCATTTGAGGAGCTGGATGATATGAAGACATCAATAATTATCTTGAAGCAAACATATCGTAGGGCAACATCCTTGTGGATCCACAAAGTGCAATCGATTTGAAGTCTGTTTAGCCGTACACAGTTTAAACTCTTGCGGGCCAGGAGTATTTTTTGAAGAATGATGTTGGTGTGGCTGCACTCAAGCAAAGTATTTGCTCGAGCTGGGTACGTACTTGTGAAAGCTGCCATGGGAGGCAACTTACAAGATCAAGCCAACGTAGTTCATGGAAAAGGTTTTTTTTTTATTTGGAGGTGTGGCTGCACTCAGGCTACATATTCACCCAAGTTGCCTACGTACTTGCAAAGTATCAAAATACTCTACAAGATCAAGCCAACGTAGTTCAAAGAGAGATAATTTTCATTTGGTGGATTTTTTTTTTGTTTTTTATGCAATTTATACTCTTACTTAGGAGCCTTGTTGCAGTTTATCCTCTTGCTTAGGAGCATTGTTGCAGTTTATCCTCTTGCTTAGGAGCAATGTATAGAAGGATTCAAGAGTAGTAGCGCTTCAGGAACTTTCCATTGATCGGTCCTATGCGCACACTGTCTTCATCCACAATTTTGTAAGCACCATTGGAGTACACCTCTTGCACGACATAGGGTCCATCCCACTTAGAAGTGAATTTACCTACTGGTTTGTGAGAGGTAATGATCGGCCTTCTTACGGCGAGCACCAAGTCTCCTACTTGCAAAGATCGAAGATTCACCTTTTTATTGAAAGCACGTGTCATTCTTGCTTGATAACATTGAAGTGTTTGTTGTGCTAGCAACCTTCTTTCATCAAGGGCTTCCAATTCCACCAAGCGCAGCTTATCATTATCATCACTTGAAAGTTCTTCTTGTATAGCAATACGCAATGATGGAATCTGCAATTCCAGCGGTAGCACAGCCTCAACTCCATATACCAACGCGTACGGGGTTGATTGGGTGGGCGTCTTGTATGTTGTACGATATGCCCACAACGCTTCACCAATTCTTTCGTGCCAATCACGCTTCGACTTAGCCACCACTTTTCTTAACAAGTTGCAGAGTGTCTTGTTAAAGGCTTCAGCCAAACCATTTGCAAGGGCATTGTACATTGATGACTTGTATTGCTTGAACTTAAACTTTTCAGCTAACTTTGTCATCAATTTATTGACGAAAGGCGTTCCATTATCAGTTATTATGCGTTGCGGTACACCATACCGATAGATGACTTGGGTACGGATGAAATCAACAATTGTTTCCTTCTTGACTTCACGTACGGAGAGAACTTCTGCCCACTTGGAGAAATAATCTGTTGCTGCCAAGATGAACGCATGTCCATTGGAGGCTTTTGGGATGATAGGTCCTACCACATCTAGTCCCCAAGCTTCGAAGGGCCATGACAATACGGTGGGATGTAGAGGTTCAGGTGGTTGATGTATGAAGTTTGCGTTGAACTGACAGGCTTCACATTTTTTTGAGAAATCCATGCAGTCTTGTACCATTGTTGGCCAGTAATACCCCATCCTCTTGACACGATCATGCAATTTAGGCCCAGATTGATGAGCACCACAAATGCCAGAGTGAGCTTCATACATGGCTTGAGCTGCTTCAGTTTCATCAAGACACCTTACCCATTGCCCCAGAAAGGAACGCCTGTACAATGTACCTTTGTAGTAGATGAATCGTGGAGCACGTCGACGAATTTCAACTTTATGTCTTGGATCATCGGGTAACTTTTGATGTTCTAAGAAGTTGATGATAGGTTGTCGCCAATCCTCCTTGTCAACTTGATAAGCAGAGATCATGTTGGATGTTTCTTTAATTTCTTCCATTTCTAGCAGCGGTATTACCCATCTATTGCAAATTGGAATGGATGTGACTTCATCTGCCCCCAGTGCCAAAGTGGCTGCAAGATTAGCGAGCGCGTCAGCCAACTTATTGGCACTTCTCGGTACGTGACCGATGCGAACACTATCTAACTTATGGAGCAATTGGATTGCATATTTATGATAAGGGACAAGATCCTCCTTCTTCACTTCATAATCATCGAGAATTTGATTCACCACCAATTGGGAGTCACCACAAATGTCTATGTCTTTGATTCCCATCTCGATCGCCATTTCAAGTCCTAATATAAGAGCTTGATATTCAGCCATGTTGTTTGAGCATAGCTGGGTGAGGACAAACGAATAAGGCAATAGATGAGTTTCGGGTGACAAGAACACGACACCGGCACCCGCACCATCTCGTCTTGCAGCTCCATCGAAATACATTTGCCATGGAGGAAGCACATCAACATAGAAAATTTCTTCGCCAGGGAGATCGTCTTGTAATTCCCACCCGCCTGGGATTGGATGGTCAGCAAGCAAATCAGCTAAAGCTTGTCCTTTGACTGCCTTTGAGGCACATGGACTAAGTCATATTGTTTGAGCAACAATGCCCACTTAGCTAAGCGTCCAGACAAGACCGGCCTTGAAAGTATATACTTTATTGGATCATCTTTTGAAACCACGTGAAGTGTGTGAGCCTGCATATAGTGCCTTAATTTTTGGATTGCAAAGACAAGGGCTAGACATATCTTCTCGATTGGAGAATAGTTCAACTCTGCTCCCACCAAAGTTCGGCTCAGGTAGTAGAGTGCCTTTTCTTTACGCTCTTCATTTTCTTGAGCACATAATGCCCCCAGAGAGCGTTCTTCTGCAGCTATGTACAGGATAAGTGGCTTTCCTTGAATTGGTGCCCCCAGCACTGGCGCGGAGGACAAGTACTTTTTTATGCTTTCAAAGGCATTGTGGCATTTTTCATCCCACTGGAATGCAGCATCCTTCTTCATAAGATGACTGAACGGTTGACAACGTCCAGCAAGGTTTGAAATGAATCTTTTTATGTAAGCTAAACGTCCTTGCAGTCCGCGTAACTCCTTCAAATTTTTTGGCGCGGGCATTTCTCGGATAGCTTTGATTTTTGACTGATCTATCTCAATTCCTCTATGTCGTACCACAAATCCTAAGAACTTGCCAGAGGAGACACCGAATGCACATTTGAGTGGGTTCATCTTCAAATGACACTTTCTTAGTCTTTCGAAGACAGTCTGAAGGTCACTGAGATGATCCTCTTTTTTCTTGGTCTTGACCACAACATCATCAACATAACATTCAATTGACTTATGTAACATGTCATCGAAGATTTTCTGCATCGCCCTTTGATATGTCGCTCCAACATTCTTCAATCCAAACGGCATAAATTTGTAACAAAATATCCCTTTTGGAGTGCGGAAAGTTGTGGCCTCTTGATCTTCAGGTGCCATCAAAATTTGATTATACCCTGCTGTGCAGTCCATGAATGACAGAGCTTCATGCCCGGTTGTTGCATCGATCATGAGTTCTGTGACAGGGAGAGGAAAATCATCTTTCGGACAAGCATTATTCAGATCCCGAAAGTCCACACATATACGTAATTGACCATTCTTCTTTCTTACTGGCACAATGTTGGCTATCCATGTGAGGTATTTGACTTCACGAATAAAATCAGCTTCTATGAGTTTGTTGACCTCATTCTCAATCTCAGGAATAAGTTCTGGCCTGAAACGACGCTGAGGTTGCTTCTTGGGGCTTACACCTTTTTTGATTGCTAAACGGTGCACTGCAACTTTTGGACTTAGTCCTGGCATTTCCTTGTAGCTCCAAGCAAAAACATCCTTGTACTCGCTTAAAAGCTTTTGGTACTCATCCACCTCTTTGTTGGTAAGGAGAGCACTACCATATATAGGGCGGGAATCTTCAGGTGTTCCCAAATTAAGCTCTTTCAGGTCATCTACTGTTGATTGTCCGCCATCTTCTAACAACTCGGGGGCATCATCTGCTTCTACCTCTTCATTAGGATCAGGGATCTCCTCCACAGTGATATGATATGTTGTCATTATTTCATCATCCAACGCTTCCAAATTTCTATCAACTCGCGGCTTCCATTTGGTTTGCGAGATTTTGGATTTTTTTTGGTTTGTGAGGATGACAACACGTTGCTTGACTTTCAAAGGTTGCTCTTGCATAATGTCAACCTCCTCTATGCGCTTCATGCGGGAAGGGATGATACTTTTGAGATCATCATTGACTTTCACCTTCGTTTTTTCTTTGCTTGTAGAAGCTGCATGGGATTGTTTACAACTCTGAGCTTCTTTTGAATCACCCAGACGATTGAAAACCGATCCTTTCTTCTTCCTCGAATATGATGATGTAGCCGCATGACGAGTAAGATCGTTAACCTCTTGGTTGCCCAATCTTTTGAATACGGAGAAACGATTCTTTAAAGGTATTTGTGGCTCTGAAGGCGATGGTCTCCCTAATCGGTTGAACACTGAAGTGCTCTCTCTTGTGGTAGTTGGTCGAATCCTATCGAAGACAGAGGATCCTGTTACGGCATTATCATCTTCAACACATTCTTCGACCGTGATGTATTGAGAAGACGATGTGTCAGCCTTGTGCCTTGCAGAAATCTTGACTGGCATTGGTGTTTCATAGCATATACCAACTGGTTAAGCTACGACTCCGAGCTTCACCGTCTGTCTTTACCTGCGCATGCTTTCCCAAATGACCAGGATTCTCAAAGTCATATCCAGATTTTTCGAGCAACTTGTATGCATTGGTACTGTATACACCTTCTTCTTTACCATCGTATAGCATGGTAGATGACGAAACAAACCCTTTTAGTGGAGGTTTCACCACTTGCTTTTCATTTGACTGAGCTAAGGGAGTAACAAGCTTTACCATCCATTCTTGCTTAACTGAGGGACTGTGCTTTGCTTTTTCCTTATGGACTACTTTGGTATCCTGATACTCTGTAAAAGGGCTTTGTCCTTGCTTGCGCCGCGACTTGGGAATGTATCGGAAGACGGGAGGCGACCTCTTTGGAATCTCTCCTTCTCGAGCCTTGGTTTCTGAATCCTGGGTGGTTTTGTCTTTACCCTCGGATTGATTACCCTCATCCTTTTTTGCAGGATCATCAGGTTTGTTTGGAGAAACTGCAGCGCCTTTAACTTTGCTCCCTTTTCCAGTGGAAGAAATACTGGTCGGCATGAACTCACTTGAAGTGGCATTTTCCACGAAGAATTTTGCATCAGCGAAGAATGAATCTGCCTTAGTGAAAGGTTTGACATCACCATTAATATTTTGTTCGCCATCACGATAGTACTTTAAACATTGGTGAAGTGTTGAAGCAACTACACCATTTTCGTGCTTCCACGGTCGTTCTAACAAAATCTTGAACGAGGTCTTTGCATTAATAACATGGACGAGGGTGTCAGAAGACAAATCTGCCATGCTTAGCTTGACGCGAATGATTCGAATCGCACGCTCACCATTTAGATTGAAGCCATGGATTACCGTTCGACTACTGGATAATTCATCTACCGTAATGCCTAGCTCCACCATGGTTGCCTTAGGCATGAGATTTACACCGGATCCACCATCGATCAAAATGCGGCTTACTTTCTTTCCTCTGATGTACCCTGAGACATACAGTGGCCTATTGTGAAGTTTGGAGCGAAGAAGAAGATCTTCATCAGAGAATGTCAAGGCGGTGTTGCAGGATAGACATTTGGTCTCTTGTTCTGCAGACTTTCCAGCATCTTTTATCTCTTCTTTATACAACTCAGGGTTTTGAAGTGCTTGAGAAACTTGATGACGCATCTCCTCAGGAAGATGAAAGAGTTGCTTCCACTCCATGCGCGCGGGTAGAGAATCGAGCGTAGCTGACACTTTAGTATCTCTGGGTAGATTCTCGTCTTCTGTAGAGGCCAATTTTGAAGTATCCCTTTCTTCTTCATCTTCTTCCACAATTACCTCAGCCGGTACTGTGTAAACAGTGACTTCGTCGAGATAGCCCTCGGGGAAAAATTCTTTTAGGACAATTGGAGATGGAAGACCTTGCTCTAGCAAATCAATAGGCATGACTTTTGACTTGGTCACTTTCTTTGCTTTCTTCTTATTCTTAGGGCGGCGTGGCCCCTTCTTCTTTGTTTGCTTCCTTCTTCTTTGAACAGGTTCTTGATTCTAAAGTTTTACTGGCTTCTTTGGTACGGTTTCTTGCGAGTGACCAATGTCCATCATTCATCATCATCATCATTTGGACTATCTGCGATTGCTTTTTCATTCCAAGAAGTCGGTTTTGGTGATATCGGCCTTGGTACTTGCAACACTATAGGCTCAAGACTTCCAAATTGTATCACACACGCTTCATGCTCCTCGTGCAGATCTACTCCACCTGAAACGTCCATGGGGGTGGCATCAAATTCAGCGATCACTGCCGTGGTATGATTTGTCGCCACAATGTCATCTACGTCCAAGATGATCTTTCCTTCTCTGGATAGTTGCATGATTCTTTCTTTGAGGGTGAAACACTTCTCCAAAGGATGACTTACCAATCTATGGTAGCGACAGTAATTTGGATCGTTTTTCTTATTTGCTTGTTCTGGACGCTTCGATTCAGGTAATTGGATGATTTTCTTCTCAAGTAGATCATCAAGCATGCCTGATAGATCTGAGTCAGGGAACGGATACTGTTTAGACTGCAACTCCTTTAGCGTTGGTCTTTCACGCTTGAAGTCACTTGTGTATGTTTCCTTGGCTTTGTTTTGCTTAGACTTTCCCGAAATTTTGACGGGCTCACTGGAGGTGGTTGCATTCACTGTTTCTTTGGAAGAGCTTTTGGAACCCTTATCATTTTTCTTGAATTCCTTCTTCTCTGATGTTGCATTGGAAGAAGATGATCGAGTCTTTCCACGTGCCTTGATTGTCAGCTCCATATCATGAGCACGAGTCGCCAGCTCTTGAAAGCTTCGAGGTTTGATACCGTTCAAGATGTAGAGCAGGTCCCAATTCATGCCATTGATGCACATTTCAACTGCAGAACCCTCGCTAAGGCGATCCTTACACTCCAGACTTAGTGCACGCCATCGGTTAATGTATTCCACAACGGGCTCCTCTTCCCACTGAGATGTATTTGTCAGCTCACTCATGCTCATAATGCGCCGTGTCCTGTAGAACCTATTCATGAACTCGGTCTCCAAGCGGTCCCAACTATCGATGGACTCAAAACCTAAGTCTGTGTACCAATCAAAGGCAATGCCTTTAAGGGAGCGGACGAACTGTTTCACCAACAAGTCACCATCAGTCCCTGCGTTGTTGCAAGTCTCGATAAAGTGTGCAATATGTTGCTTGGGGTTGCCTTTCCCGTCGAACTGCTGGAACTTTGGAGGTTGGTAGCCTGAAGGCATGCGCATCTCATCGATCCTCTTTGTATACGGCCTCACATAGCGCAGTTTGTAGGAAGCTCCTTCATCTAACTGATTCTTGATGGTGCTGTTAATCAAGTTACGCAGCTGTTCTTGGGAGAGAGGCTTTTCACCACTTTTTTCGCCATCATCGTCGTCACTCCCAACTTCACTTGCGGTATCTCCATGGTAACTAGAGCCACCCTTGTTACGAAGATCCTCCATTTCTTTTTGAAGATCTTCAATCCTCTTGTTCTTCTCTTCGTTTTCCTTCATCATTTGTTCAAGGATTTTGTTCATGTTTGCCACTTGCTCTTCCAGGGTAGAGCCACCAATGGTCATCACCGATGCAATAAGAGGGGCTTCAATTTCCTTTTTCTTTGGGGAAGTTTTCTTCTCTTGGCGAGGGGATGCACTGGAGGACTTCAACTCCTTCTGATTTGTCTTTAAAGGTGAAGCAGCCTTATGAAGGGATCCACTTTTGGGAGATCCACTTATGGGACTCGACATCTTTTGCTCCTTGCTTGGAGATGAAGAGGCCTTGAGCAAAGCAGTAGCAGCAGCAATGGACTGAATGGAGTATCTACGTGGCCTTCTGGGAACATTAGCAGCGCGTAGGTTAGCAGCAGCAGCATTGCAGCCTTCTTCGCCATTGCTCTAGTGGACACACCAGCAGATTGCATGCCTGATTTGAGAGGCTCCTTGAAGATTGATGCATAGGATTGCTTAGGTGTGCTTGGAGTGTTTTCTGGGAGAGACATCTTCTTGTTGAAGTAGCTTGCTTGTGAGATAGAGATGAGAGGTAGAGGCTTCACGTCGGGTTCACCAAAAATTTGTAACAACAAATTTTGTATAAAGATATTGATACGTGTCGTTTCCGCGCTCAAAATTAAATTTATATTTTCACTTACAAACTCTAACTAGCAAGTAGAAGGGTAAGTAAGGGTCGAACCCACAGAGACTAATGTATTATCCTAGATCGATATAATTATTATATTATTTATAATTTATAATAGTAAGTATAGTTATATAATTATATTAAGGGGGGTTTTGTTAAGGTGAATAATTTCTAATCTAAATTAAACTATTACAAAAATAAACTTGACTAAATTAAAAAGACAAGTAAATAACAACGATTTTTTTAATTCAAAATTAAAGTTCAAATAACGAATTAATAGGAGACATGTAATTTTATATAGATATTGGGTCAAATCATTGATTCACTTAATTAGTTATTGGATAGATTGGTTAACTATTTAATCTCTTATAAGCAAGTAAATTAAAAGTTTTATCCTTTTTACTCGTTAAACTCCGTTAACCACGCAAGTTTAATCCTAACTAAATTAAATCGACTCAACCATGTAAGCACGAATCAAGTCAACAAATTTAATCGGTTTAAGAACACCAATCAATTAGGTCTTACAGAACCAGAAAGCTGCAACTCTATAAGACGGAATTATTACTCAAAATTCTAGCAATTATAATTAGACCAGTAAGCTGCAACCTAATCAAAATTACTACTTATTGACAATAAATTTAAGAAAACAATCTAGGTGATCAATCCAAATTAATAATCATAAATCACAAAGTTAATAATGAATTTCAAATAAATACCCAATAACAATAATTAATCGTTAAACACAAAAATTCAATCTCATATCCCACAATATCAATAGTTAATTACACACTCCTATTGAAAAATTACTCCATACTAAACATTAAAATAGTGAATAATAGGTAAAGATTAAGAAAGCTCATAAAATTCGGATCGAAAATCGGATTATATCGTGTTCTTCGTCGTGCGCGTTGTTGCTGCTCTGTCCGTTCTTCTTCAATCCTTCTTTTCTCTCTCCTGTGTTTCTTTTTGTCTTTTGGTGTGCTGCTGGTGCGGCTCCCCTTTTCCTCTTTTTTTTTTATATTTTTTTTCTATTTTTCTTTCCTTATTATTCTCTTATGGACTTTCCATATCCTTTGTCCATTCATCCCAATTTCTGAGTTGAATTCTATTAGTCTGATTTCGATCCATAAGACTTTGGATTTGGGTCTAACTTTATTCTATAAAGTTATCGGTCTTGGACTTAACTTTCCAATGGGTCCTATTTCGTCTTATTCTGATGTCGTATGAGTGAAATATCGTCGTCTTAAGACAGACCTGCAAATATACATACGAATTTAATAGTCTTCCGATCTTAACTCAAATGGGTCATTACTAATTAATTAAAATACACATTAAAACCCAATTTAGTACGAAAAATAATATATGACCGATAATAAATCAAAAGTTACTAAAATTATAACGTTTAGCTCAAATAATACAAAGACGACGTAGAAAATATAATATTAAAGGGGTAAAAATACGCATAAATATCAACTTATCAAATTCTCCCACACTTAGTCCATTGTCTTCCTCGACAATGAGAACTCAAGAGCTAAAACGAAAAACAAAAACATTAACCTTAAAAACATTTAAGACTAACCAAACTAGGTACAATCGACGACAAACCAAAAATAATTGAGAAAAATAGTAGTAAGTAAGCTTATCAAAGCTTTTTAAAGTTAGATTAGTAAGCAATATACACAAAAGTTTCTCCTCCACTATAAACTATTCAATTAACTAATTTAACAATATATAATATTTTAAACCGCTTCTAAATCAAAATTATAAATAAACTCATTATCCTTCCCACTTATCTAACTACCTTCGAAAAATTACGTAAGAACTGACTCAAGAAGACGGGTTTCAGCAGTTTAAGGTCTTAGGGGAAGGGGATCTACTTTCGGTACATTCCTATTACCAGTTCAGTACGAGGGTCGTCCCCCCGAGCACATAAGGCAAACTAGACACCTCGTCTCACATTTTCCGCTCTTATTCTTTTTTTTTCTTCAATTTCTTTGTTTGATTTTTTTCTTCATTATTTTTTTTCTTTTTTTTCAATTTTTTTCTTTTTTTTTTCAATTTTTTCCAAGATCGAGTGACCCATGTAGCGAGTTTTCAGCCAATGACTCCCGCCCTTCCGGACAAGGCATTAGACATTCTCCCAATCCCGTTAGGACTAGGTTCCCCTCGGATTTACTAACTCGAGTCACAAGACCGATTCACTCACTCTTGAGGCATCTAATCTTTCTTATAGCCTTAATTAGGAGTCACCTACGAAAGTAAATTAATTAAAACAAGACCGGTTTACCGCTCGTACCTCCAGAGTCAACGAAAAAAATAGTTAAGGTAGCTAAACAAGTGGTATTCTTTATAATTTATTTGTACCTAAATTTAAAAGAGACTTAAAATACCATCTATTATCAAATTAATTAATCCAAGTCTAATTGGGAGGAAAAACCAATGTATACACCACTTCAAAATATATAATCTTTTAAATTACGCTACTACTATTATTAGAGAAATTATTTAAAAAATTAGTCCTTTGTGACAAAATATATTTTTAGAGTTCGTCGTCAACTTCCCAAGTCTAGGTAGTCAAAAAAAAACAAAGGTTAAAACTTTAAAGCTCAAATTCTACCAAAAATTTTGACAGCATTTCCACTAAATATATATCGACATCTTCCAAAAAAAAATTAAAGCAATCTGCAAAACACATTCAACATAAATGGCCACCCGCCAACATTACTTTCGGCATGATATCAACAACAATTCCAAATTTCTCCAATTTTCAATTACCTCCTCCCACACTTAAATTTGACATTGTCCTCAATGTCAAAAGAGACATCAAAGAGCAAAAAAAAAAAATTGCACTCATAAACATAATTAAGAGGGATAAGGTACTTAGCGGAGCTAGTGAAGTAGAGATATTAGCATCTCTGCCACAATAATTGGAAAAAAAAATTATGCATTCTCAGCTCATCACATCTTCCGCAAAGTAGCTCGTTATTCTAACCTGCAAAATTCAAGCACTAGAACAAGACAAGTGAAATAGGAAGAAACGAAAATGAAACTTACAAACTCTAACTAGCAAGTAGAAGGGTAAGTAAGGGTCGAACCCACAGAGACTAATGTATTATCCTAGATCGATATAATTATTATAATAATTTATAATAGTAAGTATAGTTATATAATTATATTAAGGAGGGTTTTGTTAAGGTGAATAATTTCTAATCTAAATTAAACTATTACCAAAATAAACTAGACTAAATTAAAAAGACAAGTAAATAACAACGATTTTTTTAATTCAAAATTAAAGTTCAAATAACAAATTAATAGGAGACATGTAATTTTCTAAAGATATTGGGTCAGATCATTGATTCACTTAATTAGTTATTGGATAGATTGGTTAACTATTTAATCTCTTGTAAGCAAGTAAATTAAAAGTTTTATCCTTTTTACTCGTTAAAATCCGTTGACCACGCAAGTTTAATCCTAACTAAATTAAATCGACTCAACCATGTAAGCACGAATCAAGTCAACAAATTTAATCGCTTTAAGAACACCAATCAATTAGGTCTTACAGAACCAGAAAGCTGCAACTCTATAAGACGGAATTATTACTCAAAATTCTAGCAATTATAATTAGACCAGTAAGCTGCAACCTAATCAAAATTACTACTTATTGACAATAGATTTAAGAAAACAATCTAGGTGATCAATCCAAATTAATAATCATAAATCACAAAGTTAATAATGAATTTCAAATAAATACCCAATAACACGAACTCCGGCGGCAATTTGCGTGGTGCTTTCCGGCCCTGTCTCCGACTAGGCTAGGAATCGCCGACTTGTTTTGATCTGCGCAATGAGACAGAAAGCTACGGCTGTCTCGAAAGGTACTAGAGCTATGAAGCCGATCACTAAGAAGATGAAGGAGGAGATGTTGAGAAAAGCGGTGAAAAATTCCGGATTGGATGAGAATGAGAAGACCAGGTGATAAGTCGATATTTATGTGTATTTTTACCCCCTTAATATTATATTTTCTATGTCGTCTTTGTATTATTTGAGCTAAACGGTATAACTTTAGTAACTTTTGATATATTATCGGTCTTATATTATTCTTGGTGCTAAATTGGGTATTTAATATATATTTTAATTATTTAATATGTATACATGTAAAAGACTACCAAAAATCGTATGTATGATTGCAGGTCTGTCTTAAGACAACAATATCTCACTCATACGATGTCGGAATAATGCGAATCAAAATGCATTGGAAAGCTAAGTTCAAGATGAACAACTTTGTTGAAGAGATCAAAATCAAATTTCATCATCTAATGGGTCAAAATCAAGCTTGAAACCATCAGCCCATTATGGAAAAATAAGGAAAGAGAATCCGATGTAAATAGGAAAGAAGAGGATGTGACAAGATCAGTTAATTAAGGAAAGAAAGAAATTCACTAAGACCAAATCAACACTATAAAAGGATGCACTAGGTCTTTAATGAAGAGGGGGGAAAAAAAGAGAGAGAACAAGGAGCAGCACACACAGACATACATAGGAGTAGTGCAGAAGGCCTTGGCCTTCACGGCCAAGGTTATTTAGGATGCAGTCAGATTTTAATGCGGGACGCGATCAATTCAACTCCTAATTTATTTAACGGTTGTATCTATC
The DNA here is from genome assembly GCA_958450325.1 of Agrostemma githago. Taxonomy (NCBI): domain Eukaryota; kingdom Viridiplantae; phylum Streptophyta; class Magnoliopsida; order Caryophyllales; family Caryophyllaceae; genus Agrostemma; species Agrostemma githago. The sequence goes on along the minus strand of OY288256.1, from coordinate 7,762,787 downwards.
TATCTTATTTAGTTTATTTATTGTTTAATTAGTTATTTAGTTTAATCTTTCAGTTATTCGAACATGTGATGTACCGATTATTGTTGAGTTATGAGATTACGTTATTGTTTTAACGTTTAATTAGTACTTTGATATTCGTATGAAATTCACGATTTGACTGTTGTTTTCATATTTATTAATTTAGCCTGATCACCTAGATTATTTACATGAGTCGGTTGTTAAATTAATAGTGTTTTAAATTAGGTTGCTGCTTACTGGTCTAATTTAACTACTAGAATTTTGTATGATAATTGAGTTATATTTAATTGCAGTTTTCTGGTTCTATATAATTCAATTGATTGGTGTTCTTAATGCGATTAAATTTATTGACTTGATACGTGCTTACATGGTTGACTCGATATAATTTAGTTAGGATTAAACTTGCGTGGTTAACGGAGTTTAACGAGTAAGAAAGATAAAACTGTTGATTTACTTGCTTACAAGGGATTAAATAGTTACCGATCTATTTGAGTCTAATTAATTGAATCGATGATTAACTCGACTATATCATATATTGCATGTCTCGAATATTGTTATGATTATTTACTTATTTATTGTTATGTTTATTTATTTTAGGGTTATTTAACAACAATAATACCAACTATATAGCATCTTCCCAAAATAATATCAATTTTAGTAAATCTGAGAATAATACGTATTATTGGAGTAGTTAAACAAGAGTAGTATAGGTGACCGGTTACCTGTAGAACCCTTCCACCTTCCTTTTTCACCTTTAATTTTATTTAACGATAATAATACCAACTATAGAACGTCTTCCGAAAATATTTTAAATTTTAATAAATCAGAGAATAATACGTATTTTTTGAGTAGTTAAACCAGAATAGTATAGATTATCAGTTAGCGGTAGAACCCGTTCACCTTCTTTTTTCGCCTTTAATTTATTTCATATTACTTTATTCCTTTTTACTTACTCAGTGTACGGGGCATTAAATGTCATTCATGTCCTCCATCTTCCTCTTCCTCCAAGTCTTCAACCTCATCAAATCTAGCTAACAACACAATCCTACACCAAAATCAACACGCTAATCTAAACGAAACATATAGAAAAAAAACTGAAGAAGGATGAAGGGTAATCGAGAGAGAATGAAGGAGAGAACTAAGGAGGAGTAGACCTGACAAAACTAACCCGACTCGAATAAGCCAAACTGAACCCGACCCGACACCCGAATTGAAGATTTGATTTTGACCCGTAATCCGAATTAACCGCCCGGGCTAACTCGAAACTGATCTGACTATTATTATTATAGAAAACTATTCGATATCCCAAAAAAAAAGTTGAAAACAACAAACCGGAGAATGACTCGAACCCGAAATTATCCGACCCGACCCGAAGTCAACCCGATTATTATAACACGAAAGTGGCCCCACCTGAAACTGACCCGACACGGTTCACCTGTTATCCAGGTCTAAGTAGGGGGATAGAGGATAAGTAGCAGGTTAAATATTAATTAGGTGACCTGATGTAGCAGGTTATAAAATCATTTATACTACTCTTGTTTAATTACTCCAATAATACGTATTATTCTCAGATTTATTGAAATTAGTATTATTTTGGGAGGACGCCCTGTAGTTGGTATTATTATCGTTAAATAACCCTTTATTTTATTATTATTATTTTTCACCTAACAACCCCCCTTTCTATATATCTATACTATTAAATAATAAATTTCCTAAGATAATAACGTCAGTCTCTGTGGGATCAACCTCTACTTACCCTATCTAGTGTAGAGTTAGTAGGGTTTATAAATTTAATTTAAATTGCGGAAACGACACGCATCACCAGGACGTCCAACTCGGTGATCGAAATCCCGGGAATGAATTACATCTCTGATTTTGAGGACGAAGAAGTGCCCGATTACGTGCCCGAAACAGGGACAGAATTGACGGGGGATGCAGGGGGATAGAAACAGCGAGATGGAAAGAAGACAATCGACGTGGAGGATGAGGAAGAGTTGTTACGGTTCTCTGAGGAGGACGTAGATGATGAGATTGAATATTGGAGCTCCTCGGTCTACTGTTTCATCATGGGTGCTAACCCGCCATGGGAAGTGATTGAAGGGTTCGTGAAACGGATTTGGAAAGACCTAGGAGTTGACAAAATTTCTTTTCTTCCGAACGGCATCTTCTTAGTCCGGTTCAAGGACAAAGCATCTAAGGTAAGAGTTCTTGATCATGGTCTTTTCATGTTCGACAATAAACCTCTAATTGTGAAAGAATGGACCCCGGATGCCAAGTTAGATAAAAGTGATGTGCTTGAGGTACCAATTTGGATTCAATTACATGACTTACCCTTGAAATTTTGGGGTAAATGTTTGCCTAAGATTGCCTCGCTTGTTGGACCGTATGTCAAATCGGATTTGGCTACGGAAGAACGATCTAGGCTTGGGTATGCTAGAACCATGGTCGTAGCTAAAGTTGGCCAAAAAATGAGGAATGAGATCAAATTCCTTGATGAGAAGGAGAATGTGGTAGAAGTTCGGGTCAAATATGAGTGGAAACCAACTTGGTGCACGAAATGCAAAGGGTATGGCCATGAGAGTATGGAATGTAGGAAGGATGAACTGCGAAAAGCTAGACAGGACTCGAAATTGAAGAAAAATGAAGGGATGGCAGGTGCAAAACAGCAGCCTGCGAGGCTGACTGTGGCGACCAAACCAAAACTCGTGCACGCGGCGGGTGGTTCGACACCTGTTCGGAACTTACCGATTGATCAGGGGCCGGGTGGACAGGTCACTAGGGCATCGAAACAGGCTCGAGAGATAGAACAAGGGGTGTCTTATGCTGACATGGTCATAGGATCACCGAGAAAGGGCGAGGTTGTGAGAAATGGAGGGATCGGCTTGGAATTAGTAGTCCATGGAAATACATAATATCGGATTTTGGAATGTGAGGGGCATGTGTAATATAAATAAGCAGCGGGCTATTAGTGAGTTCGTTAATAAGCAACAAGTAGATGTGTTTGGACTACTAGAAACTAAAATAAAGAAAAAGGCGTATGCGAAAGTGCAACAAAATGTGTTCAATGGTTGGAGTATTACGACTAATAGTAACTGTGGTGAGGGTGGCCGAGTTTGGCTACTTTGGAAGCATGGTAAGGTTGACTTGATGATTTTGGAGTACACTGCTCAAAGCATTCATGTCAAGGTCACTACGACTAATGGGAAGAGTTATCTATTGACATTTGTTTACGCATTTAACTCGTCGGATCGGAGTGTGCTTTGGCGGACCCTTGAATCCTATGCTCATAGGGGGCCTTGGATGATTATGGGAGATTTCAACTGTGTTATTAACGCTCGAGAGAGACTCGGGGGTAACTCGTCGGAGGAAGAAATGATCCAATTTCGTGACTGCATGGCTAATTGCGAAATTGGTGATTTTCGGGCTTCGGGATCCTAGTTCACGTGGAATAATAAGCACAAAATCGTTGAGACTAGGGTGTTTAGCCGAATTGACCGATGTTTGGTGAATGATGATATGGAGCGATTGTTCCCGGATGGTTTTGCTAATTTCTTGCCGGAAGGGACTTTCGATCACTGCCCATGTATTGTTCAACTTGGGAATCCTCCGATTAGGAAGAATCGATCGTTCAAATATATGAATATGTGGAGTCGGTCCCCCGATTTTTTGGAATGCGTTGGGACAAATTGGGAAGGACATATTGTCGGTACCAAGATGTTCCAATTAGTTTCGAAATTGAGGAAGCTTAAAGCGCCATTGAAACTGCTGAATTCCACGTCCTTCGCTGACATCGAGAAGCGATGTAGTTTGGCCGAAGCCCGACTAGCTGAACTGCAGGTGAGAATTATGACTGATCGTTCGAAGCCTAATTTGCGAGAAGAATCGGAGGCGAATGAATCAGTGCGCGTGCTTCAAGCAGCGCGTGCTGATTTTTGGGCCCAAAAATCGAAACAAAAGTGGATTAAAGAGGGCGATGTAAACTCCGCGTATTTCCATGGTCTCTTGAGAGCTAGGCGTGCACACAATGCTGTCACGAAGCTCATGGACGCTGAGGGTGTGGAATGCTCGAACAAGGCAGACATAGAACAGCATTTCTGCGGTATTATCGATCGCTTTTGGGCGAATCGAAGCCGATCGAAGGTGTGTGCGTGGACACGGTCCGATTGGGACGTGTGTGCTTAGAGGAGCATAAAACTACTCTTTTGGCCGGTGTGACCGAGACGGAAATCAAGAAGGCTTTATTTGCCATTCATCGAGACAAGGCTCCGGGTCCCGATGGTTTCACGAGTCAATTTTTTATTGATTCGTGGGATATTGTTGGAGGGGACGTGATTAGCGCTATCCAAGATTTCTTTATTTCAGGTAAGTTGCTGAAACAGCTGAACTGTGCTATTATTACTCTTATTCCTAAGATGAGCCGACCTCAATCTGTGAAAGAATTTAGGCCTATTGCGTGTTGCAATGTGGTATATAAGTGTATTGCTAAAATTATATGTGCGAGACTGGCCAAGATTCTGCCTCAGATTATCTCGCCTACGCAAGGCGGATTTATTGAGGGTCGGAGTATTGTCGAGAATGTTTTGATATGTCAGGACCTTGTTAAGATGTACAGAAGAGGGCGTGTGTCACCTAGATGTTTGTTCAAGGTGGATTTGCACAAAGCCTATGATAGTGTGGAATGGGATTTTGTTGATCAAATGCTTCGAGCCTTGGAGTTCCCGGACCAGTTTCGACTCCTGATCATGGAGTGTGTTACCTCAGTGTCTTTCTCACTTTGTGTCAATGGAGATTCGTTTAGATTCTTTCGGGGGAAGAGAGGTTTAAGGCAGGGTGATCCTATGTCACCTTTGCTTTTTACTATTTGTATGGAATATTTTTCTCGTATCCTTACATTTGGTAGGATTGATAAGAAATTTAAGTATCATCCAAAATGTGCCTCGTTGAAACTTACTCATCTCATGTTCGCGGATGATCTTTTGCTTTTTTGCAAAGGGGATATGCCTTCTATGGAATTCTTGTGGAAGGCCTTTGCTATGTTTAGCAGGGCCTCAGGCTTGAGTTTGAGTGTAGGCAAGTCACACGCCTATTTCGCTGGGGTTGACGCCGGTGTGAAAGATGTTATTCTCCGATTTTCGGGCTGTGTTGAAGGTACGCTCCCTTTTCGTTACTTGGGGCTCCCGATTCAATGTACCCGGATTGGTAAGACTGAATGTGAATGTTTGATTGCGAAAATTATATCGAGAATATCGAGTATTGGTGCGAGGAAATTATCTTATGCAGGTAGGCTGACCTTGGTGCAGTCTGTACTGTCACAGCTACATAATTACTGGGCAATGGTCTTTATTATTCCAGCTTATGTTATGACTCGAATTATTTCTTTATGTCGCAATTTCTTATGGAATGGCGGGGTGGAAGGTAATAATAGAGCTCTGGTAAGTTGGGAAAAGTTATGCTGCCCTAAGGTGGAAGGTGGTTTAGGACTTCGGGACTTGACAATCTGAAATCAGGCTGCGGTGGCTAAGTTAGCATCTTGGGTGTTCGATCAACCGGATCGTCTTTGGGTTAGGTGGGTTAATTCCATCTATCTCAAAGGGCGTGACTGGAGAGAATATCAACCTAGCACGGATGTCACCTGGGCTTGGCGTAAGATATGTCAGGCTAAGGACAAAATTAAACATATGTATGTGAATGATCGTTGGCATGGGTCTCGGTCCTGCTATATGATCTCGGAGGGTTATGAGGGTATTCGGGTCCACAACCCGACTGTGCCTTGGACCCGTCTCGTCTGGAGTGGTTGGAGCATCCTTAAACACAGTTTCATTTCATGGCTCGTGTTTAGGCGTGCTCTAAACACTAGGATTAATCTGGTTAGATTTGGAGTTGCTGAGTCTGACCGATGTTTCTTATGTGAGGTCCACGAGGAAAGTTTGGACCATCTTTTCCTTGAATGTGAATGGAGTACCAAGATTGTCAAAAGCTTATGCGAGTGGACGGCGAAGCACATCCCGACCACTGGTGCGCTACTTTGGGCATGCAAGGTGCGAGGTACTAAATTGCAATGCAATGTAGTCCGCGCGCTTTTCAATGCCATGATCTATCACGTGTGGAGGCAACGCAACTTGTGTAGAATTGAAGGCGCAGTGCAGTGCCCCAAGCATGTAGTTAAAATGATTAAATTGGAAGTTCGGAGTAAGATTAATGCCATGATTAAATACCCATTACGAACTACAGATGCGAGATGGCTACATAATTTGATGTAGCCTCTCATTTGTATATTGAACATCATTTTTTAATATATACTTACCATTCACCAAAAAAAAAAAAATTAATCGTTAAACACAAAAATTCAATCTCATATCCCACAATATCAATAGTTAATTACACACTCCTATTGAAAAATTACTCCATACTAAACATTAAAATAGTAAATAATAGGTAAAGATTAAGAAAGCTCATAAAATTCGGATCGAAAATCGGATTATATCGTGTTCTTCGTCGTGCGCGTTGTTGCTGCTCTGTCCGTTCTTCTTCAATCCTTCTTTTCTCTCTCCTGTGTTTCTTTTTGTCTTTTGGTGTGCTGCTGGTGCGGCTCCCCTTTTCCTATTTTTTTTTTGTATATTTTTTTTGTATATTTTTCTTTCCTTATTATTCTCTTATGGACTTTCCATATCCTTTGTCCATTCATCCCAATTTCTGAGTTGAATTCTATTAGTCTGATTTCGACCCATAAGACTTTGGATTTGGGTCTAACTTTATTCTATAAAGATATCGGTCTTGGACTTAACTTTCCAATGGGTCCTATTTCGTTTTATTCTGATGTCGTATGAGTGAAATATCGTCGTCTTAAGACAGACCTGCAAATATACATACGAATTTAATAGTCTTCCGATCTTAACTCAAACGGGTCATTACTAATTAATTAAAATACACATTAAAACCCAATTTAGTACGAAAAATAATATAAGACCGATAATAAATCAAAAGTTACTAAAATTATAACGTTTAGCTCAAATAATACAAAGACGACGTAGAAAATATAATATTAAAGGGGTAAAAATACGCATAAATATCAACTTATCAGATATTATAAATATCTGTAATACAAAACCGGAGTCAACAAATTATAATATCAGAAAAGTTCAAGTGTTCGGTTCTCTATTCTTCCTCTGATTCTACTACGTTGCTTTATGCACACTTCAACGGTCTTCGTTCTTTGCTTGACTTTAGCTTCTTGGGAGGGTCGATGACTTGAGTCTCCTTTCGATGCTTGATGTTGATTTGACTTTCTTGAGTAGGCGGCACGATCTTGTAGTGCTTGTTGCTACTTGGAAGGGATGATGCTTCGAGAATTTCAGAGCTTTTGTAGTCTTCTTTCTCTTCACCTTTTGTAGTGAGCTTGTCTTCTATCTCTTTTTTTTTTCTGTTGTTTTCCGGAAATGGTGGAGAAGCACCCTATTTATAGAATTTCTTCATCCATTCTTGTTGGACTTGGAGTTGGGCCTTTTGAAACCTTGACTCCTCTCTCAAGCTCAATTGACCATTTCTTGACTTTTAGGTCAAATTTGGTCAATGCTTGACATTCGGGTCAAATTTGGTCAATGCTTGACATTCGGGTCAAGTTTGACAATTTCTCGAAATTTGGGCCAAATCGACGAGTGTTTGACTTTTGGGCCATATCGACTATGATCAGACTTTTCGGTCCGCTTGACATTCACTTGACTTTTGGGTCAACTAGGCATTTTCTTGACTTTTGGCTCAATGGTACATTTTATTGACTTTTGGGTCATGCTTACGACTATTTGACTTTTGGGTCAAACAGTCAAGCTCGGGAATGAAACGAGCCGTCTTTAACTTTTACCGGACAAATATAACTAAACTAAGTCAAAATTTGTTGTTGACTTAGAATAATTATTTTCTTGTATTTTCGACACTTAAATAAATTTTCCGTGTCTACAAATTATATAAATAATAATCATATATAAATAAAATAGTGTAGACACCCACATTTTGACCGCCAGGTGTCTATAGCAGTTTCCGACAAACACCCGATGATGATCGGACGCAAACATGCTTTAAATATTCAGAAACGGGCTCAAAATCAGTGGCATTTGGCTTGGGCTCATTATGGAGTACATATCTCACAAAACCAACCTCAAAATCAGGCCCAGTGGGTCGTTCCGAGTCAAATAAGACTAATTTGGGTCGATTCCGACATCAGGGGTAAAACCGTCTTTTTACGACCGAGTCAAAACCCGGTCAAAGGTTTTCCCGAGACACGTGAGTCAGCCGTGACACCTCACACGGCTGATTCCTACTCTAATCCTACAAAAAATCAGCTTCTCAAAATATTAAACAAATCCGTTTGAGGATAGGATTTGATCTCAAGTAGGAATTCTATCCGGAAACCGAATCGGATATCGACCGAGCACCAAATACTCGGCTAAGACACCCAAGGTAGCCGAAATACTCCTCCATTCAGCCGAGATTTTGGCTTCTCCACCAAGAAACGGAATTTGCGTTCCTTTCGAACTCTTGCGTTTCCTATCCAAAAACCGATTCAAACACCCGACCAAGTGAAAACACTCGGCCGAGTAGGTTCCCACCAGCCGTGTTCCCTTTCTTCTCGGACAAGAAAGCGGAAATTCTCATGCCTTACAACTTCTACGTTTCCTATCCTAAGCGGTAGTTCAAACTCTCCTAGCCAAGGTCGGGAATTTCCTATAAATAGCCCCTTGTACACAAGATTCACATCGACATTCACTATCAATCAATTATTCATCATCATTAATCAATCATCAGAAAATATCACACACACACACCGAGAAACCGATACTACAAACCCGAAGGAAACCGGTCCGAATCCCGACACCCTTCACGCACGTCACGCCCGAGCCGAACCACCATCAACTCACCGACATCCACTCGACGCTCTTGTGCCCAAGTCACGTCCCGACGAGCCCCGATCCGAGTAAACTAAAGCATGTAGGTTGAGGGTGTACCAAAACCCGATTTCTCCTTTTTCTTCTCTTCTCCTCCTTCGCGTCTTTTTTTATTTACGGGTCGCGTCGGTCCTTTTATTACGGGTCATTCGTCACGTTTTTTTATTTTTTCTAATATCGATAATATCAAAAAACTATTTTCATATAACAACATTCTTAAAAATATGATATCGATTTTCTATAATCGAATATTGTATCAAAAAGAATTATATTAAGATCTCGACGATATTAAAAATCGTTACATCTTTTTTTTTGTTCAAACTTCTTTTTTACAAAACCTTTTTTTAATTCATTCCGAATACTCGATATCGATTTCATAATCGAATATCGGGTACGACGAATATCGAAAACATAAATCGAATACAAATTAATTCATATTTTGTACGCGATTTATCAAAATTAGCAATTTCGAACAAAAAATAAAAAACCAGACATATCCGCACGCGAGTCGCGCCATGCCCAGGCGACTCGCGCACGGGCCTGAAATCCGAGACGTTTTTTTTAGCTTTTTCGTTTGTTTTATTTTATTCTTCTACGAAACGATTTTAAAACTTATATCTTTCCTAAAACTATTCCGAATATTTGATATTGATTTCGTAGTCAACTATTAAATATAACGAATATCGAAAATATTAGATCGAGTACGAATTATGCAATATTTGTACGCGGTTTAATAAAAAAGTCGAGTCTTCGAAAATCTTCTCAAAAAATCAGACCGACACGCGACTCGCCGACATCCCGGGCGAGCCGCGCGGCCGGCTGCCTCGACCCCCCTTTTTCTCGTTTTTTTTTATTATTTTTCGAACTTCGTTTTTTATACAAAACATCGTTTTTAACAATATTTTCCAGATTTCGATTAATATTTTTTTTTTCGATCTCGTATATTTATTTGCTATATTATTTTCACAAATCGATACTAACTTGTTTGTTCATCTTTGTAGCAAATTCATTTTTATTTCATCTCTTGTTTTATTATACTAAAAACGAATCTCACATGCTAAATTCAACTTTGACGTTAAATTTTTCATGCATTAAATCGACTTAGCAACCCATTCAATTCCTCGCATGTCTAGGAAAACAATGTTTGCATATCATTCATCGTATTACTAACACGCGCATTAAAACGTCATTCGATATCCTAGTAGAGGCCGCTAATGTGCGGGCGGGGTTGGGTGTTCTTAGTGAACTTCCCAACACGTACCTTCACCCCTTACTCAGAATCGTGGTTTCCGGATGTCCGAATCCATTGGCAACGAGAGTCATTCAATATACGATTAACCGCTCAAGTCGGCATCTATATCGATATGCAAAGGGACGAGCCCAATAAACTCTGACATCGGAAATGGGCCGTATTTTGTATACGGCCCACTACGACATAGAGTGGGCTCGAACGGTTCCGAATAACCATAAAATTCGGTGGCGACTCCAACTTCGATTTAAATTTCCATTTGACCATCTCATGGAGATTCATTCGCCTCCCCAAACCCGCGCGTGGCCGCGTCGGGGTGGACCTATGTCATGTCCACAATTTGGCGACTCCGCTGGGGATTAGCTGATACGTTACTGACCTTCAGCATCCTCAGGGTGAGACTCGAATAGAAATCGTTTGACTAGTACAATACGCGTTTTAGTTTTACGGTTCATGCATAACCCCATATTTTCCCGGGCCGGTACTGGTGACCGACGTCCCACTATACTATCGATGTAGTCCAAATTGGATATGTCGAAGGTGTCCATTAGCCGATTCGTATGGGTTTTACGGCATGTTCTAAGCTCAACTCGACTTAGGAAGTCCGCCCCGATTCTCGATAGGCTGTGTACACTGGTATAGACCCTTTCAGACCGACCGAGACTTAGAATTAGAGCATACATGGCGTCGTTATACTGTTTCCATGTCTACGTGCTACCTGATTTACAAGTCTTTTTCAAAAATCGTCTTTTTTCAAAATAGCATCCTTTTCAAAATATCCAATTTTCAAAACCCGGGACATATACCGAATTTAGGATCCACGATTTTACTCAAAATAGCCTATTTTTTTAGCCGGTATTATGCCCATTTCAAAACTCGAAAATATTTTCGAACTTTTTCAAACCCGTCGTCCGGCCCACCTTTTCCGTTTTTTTTCGAAAAAGGCCGGACTCCTCTCCCGATTTTACTCGGGCTTTCAAAAAATCAATTTTGCAAACTTCCTCTTCTATGGACTTCCCGTATTTAGCAGTGTCGGGTCGTGTTATAAGTCATAGAATCTTCTAGCGTCGAAACTCCGTCAATCTTATATCACGGATTTTCCCCCTATCCCAGTCCGCCTTATTATACTAAGGCAAGGTCCACCTACATAGGACATACTCCTACAAGGGTCGGTCCGTCTACACAATCGAGTCTAGAAGTCTGGGGAATGTCTCACGTGAACCTTCTTTTAAACAGGGCCCAGCCCACACAGCTGGATCCTAAAGGAGGCCCACTATTCACAAGTCATCCGTCTAGATGTCTTTTCCGAGTCGTTTCCTCTCTAGTTTCCCTTTTCCTTGCTCGGGATGTACTTTAGTTCTACGATTTGGGTTGGTCGCTGATTACGTGGTATTCTCACAGACAGGCCGCCTCACACCCGAACCATGACTAAGGACGCAATCGATCAACTGAACACCGCGTTGGCCAAGATCCAAGAACAGCTCGACCAAATCAGGGGCGACCAGATCGCCATTGTCACCCGGGTTAGTGCCATAGAACAGGACAAGCCAAAGGGTGAAGATGAAGCCCATGGGCCTTTAGCCCAATTGACTAGCGCAGTCCTCAAACTGCAAGAGCAGGTCCACTTGTCGACCCACAACTCGATCCATACGGAGAATGCCCGAACCTATTCTCCCCTGACCGATCAACTGCCTGCCAATCTCAACTTGACAGGCCTCCCGATGTTCGACGGAACCGAAGACCCGATTTTACATATCCGGGCCTTCAAAGAGTTTATGGCCCTAAAAGGAGTCAAATCGGACATGTTCAAGCATCTGTTTGCCTCCTCGCTAGAGAAGCACCCAAAAGCTTGGTTTTATAAGCTCGACGCCAAGAAGTACAAAACTTGGGACGACGTCGCGACGGAGTTCGCCCGAAACTATGCGGACAATGCGGAAATCCAGACAACCATGCGTACTCTGGAGGTCATGGCCCAAGAGCCGAAGGAGGGTTTCACCAAATACTTCCAAAGGTGGAGGGCCGAAAGTGTCAATCTGGTCGACAAGCCCAGCGAAAAGGTATTAGTGGAGGCCTTTGTGAAAAATCTCCTCCCATCTTACCGGATCCATCTCCGGTACGCTATCATACCCAATTTCGCCACCTTAACCGAAATGGGTACCAGAATCGAAGACGATTTAAGGTTAGAGAGCCTTACTAAGGCCTCTACAAAGGGTTATCAAGGAGCCAGTTCATCTTCTGTCAAGCCCGCAACTACAAATGCGGCCCGAAGCATCTTTGACGAGGTTAATCTGTTAGACACCTCGACCAAAAAGAACACTCCAGCCCGAGTTTTCACGGATATAGGGACTACTTATGCCGACGCCTTACAAAGGCTATCTTCTAAAGGCCTAATCCAACCTATAGGCCCAATGCCAGAGGTCCCTGTCGAGAAACAGTCCAAAAGCTACAACGCTCAGGCCTATTGCCGCTATCACCAGGGCAACGGGCATGACACCGAAAAATGCTGGAAGTTAAAACATCTCATTCAAGATCTGATCGAGAGTGGGAAGATACCATTACCCAGCGATAAGCCTAGTAACAAAAACAACCCGCTTGCTACTCACGCCATTTAATCGATTGTACTCATCTCATTTCCCCTTTCATTCCCCAAATCAACGGGATATGGAATGACGATGAGGACGATGTTTACTTGGCTAAGGAGGAGACTGTCCCCATCACCGTCGAAGAGATCCGAAAGGCCAAAACCAAGGCCCTAGCCGGCACCAATGTCATCGCAGCCGGACCTTCGGCCCCACAATCCGCCACTGAAACATCCAGGACGGACTCTATACTTGAAGAACCAGACACCGACACGGCCCTAGTCAAGCAACTGAAGATGGTCCGAACTGATCTTACCATATGGCAGCTTCTGGTTAGCTCTCAAGAACATCGGGCAGCACTCACCAAGGCTCTCGATGAAATTAAGGTAGACTCGCAGGTTACTCCCGCTGAAATGGTAGCCACCATCCTGCCTCACCTCAAAGGCAGGTCCAAAGGAGAAGGCCCGCTTATCACCTTCTCTGAGTCCGATCTACCACCATTTGGGGCTACCCACAACCTAGCCCTATATATTACGGTGATTTGTCGGGGCAAATATCTACCTATGACCCTAATTGATGACGGGTCAGCTGTAAATGTCCTTCCTTTAAGAACTGCTAGGGCTCTCGGCATTACCGAGACTGACTATCTTCCTACTGCACAAACTATCCAGGCTTTTGATGGAAGCCCGAAATCAGTTGCTGGGGCTGTCAGACTAACCATCATAACCGGCCCAATTGAAAAAGAACTAGAATTCCAAGTGATCGATGTCACCTCATCGTTCAATCTGCTACTTGGAAGGCCTTGGATCCACGCAGTCAAGGCCGTATCCTCCACTCTTCATAGAAAAGTCAAGTTACCTTTACAAGACGGGGTCATCACCCTCGAAGCTACTCCAATAGCCGTGTCAAGCTGCAACACGGCCGGTTCAATCGACCCGCGAGGATTCAATTTCGTGGGGATGATCGATGAAGAGTATCTCTTTAGGCCCTACTTCACTACCAGCATCGACAAAATGCTGCAAAACTTGGGTTACTTACCGGGGGCTACTTCAAGGCCCGGTCTTCCGGCTGGCAAGATCATCGATGTCTTAAGCGATGAAGATTCGAAATTCGGGTATGCCTTAACCCCGGAAAATGTGGTCCTGGCCGGCATCCAGAAGGCCTGCAACGTCCTCAAGGGCTCCTACAGCCCGAAACTGAACTTCGTCACTCCAGTATTCGGAGCTGTCCAAACGGGCCTTTACCAGCCCACTATAACCTATCCTGAGGTCAATTTCATCCCAGATGATATCTTCACTCTCATTCAGGCTGAATTGAAAGAAGATTCGAACCAAGCCGAGCCCATGCTGGGGCTCTTGTTCGGGGACAGCAAGATAATACCGACCCCTAAGGAGGAATTAGTCAACCTAATCCTCCATAGCAACAAGTTCGATCCAACCAAGCTGATCTCGGAAGTAGGTGCTGACACTGGAAAGAGGGCTTGGAGGAAGACAATCAAATGGACCGACGGCGAAGGTCGAATCTACAAGCTCACTACCGGCGAAGGGGACATGCAAGGCGACGAGTCTGAATCCGAGTCTGAGTCTGAGTCAGAGTCGGAGTCTGAGTCTAAGTCTAGAGGGTCCAGTACTAGGGTCGAGTCTGTAACCCCTTTTCCTTCGATCGTTCCTCTGGGAGCCTCGGAGTCTGTCCCGAGGGCACTCCCCATACCGCCTCTGACCAGCGATCAGATGGCAGCTCTCTTCGAGCTATTTTCAAAACTTTCTATCAATAATAACGATAACCGTTCTGCTTACGACTTGTCTTATTTTCAAAACATTTTCAAAAACTTTACTTGCAATGACATTGAGAAACCCGACGAACAGGTACCACTACCTCAGCATCTAGTCGAGCAACTTGAACAAAGGGAATCCCGTGATCCGGTGATCGAAGAAACCGATTCCATCAATGTAGGAACCCCTTTAGAGCCTCAGATGCTTAAGTTAGGTTTATCCCTAAACCCCGAGGAGAGGCAACAATTCACAGATCTCCTCCATGAATTCAAAGACGTCTTCGCATGGTCCTACAAGGACATGCCGGGAATAGACCGGGAGATAGCCGAACACCGTATACCCATCAAAGATGGGTGTAAACCGGTAAAACAAAAACTCCGAAGGATGAGGCCCGAATGGTCTCTCAAAGTCAAGGAGGAAGTCGACAAGCAATTCAAAGCGGGCTTTATCCAAGTGTCTGAATATCCAGACTGGGTCGCAAATATCGTACCGGTACCCAAGAAAGACGGAAAGGTACGAGTTTGTGTAGATTTTCGGGACCTTAATAAGGCTAGCCCGAAAGACGATTTCCCGTTGCCACACATCGATATACTGGTGGACAACATGGCCGACCATACCCTTCTATCCTTTATGGACGGGTATGCCGGATACAATCAGATCAAAATGGCAAAAGAAGACATGAGTAAGACCACCTTCACTACACCTTGGGGGACTTACTGTTACACGGTTATGCCATTTGGGCTTATCAATGCGGGCGCCACTTATCAACGGACCGCCACTACCTTATTACATGACATGATGCACAAGGAAGTAGAGGTCTACGTCGACGATATGATAGTCAAGTCCAAAGAACGAAACGGGCATATTCAGGCCCTTAGAAAGTTCTTCACCCGACTACGCAAGTACAACATGAGACTAAATCCTCAAAAATGCAGTTTTGAGGTAACGTCGGGCAAGTTACTGGGCCATATCGTCAGCCAGCGCGGCATCGAGGTTGACCCGGCCAAAATCAAGGCCATTACCGAGATGCGGCCACCTAAAACCGGAAAGGAGATTAGGGGGTTTCTCGGAAAAGTCCAATATATCAGCAGGTTTATTTCAAAGCTAACCATGGTATGCGAGCCCATTTTCAAGAAACTGAAGATAGGAGAACGGGTACTATGGGACGACAAATGTCAAGCAGCTTTCGATAAGATCAAAGAGATTCTGTCATCTCTGCCGGTATTAATGCCACCTCAGCACGGTCTGCCTTTGTCGTTATACTTGACAACGACCGAGACATCCATGGGGGCTATGCTAGCCCAGACAGACGACTCAGAAGAACGAGCCATTTACTACATCAGTAAAAAGTTCCTGGAGTACGAATGCAAATACACAATGCTCGAAAAGACGTGTCTAGCTCTAGTTTGGGCCACTAAAAAGCTCCGACATTACATGCTTAGTCACGAAGTGCACGTGTTATCTAGAATGGATCCAATCGAGTATCTGTTCGAAAAGCCCATCCTCAATGGTAGAATATCTAGATGGACTTTAATGCTAGCTGAGTTCGACCTCAAATTCGTACCATTAAAAGCCATCAAAGGCCGGGTAGTAGCCGAGTTCCTCGCCGATAGTCCGGTACCTGAAGAGGGACATACCGATACTTGGGCCTTCCCTGACGAAGATATATTCCATATCGACACAGAGACATGGGATCTGTATTTCGATGGGGCATCCAATTTTCGAGGATTTGGTGTTGGGATTCTACTAATCTCACCACAAGGGGAGCACACCCCGTTATCCATCAAGTTAGATTTCGATGTGACTAATAACGTAGCCGAATACGAAGCATGCATTCACGGGTTGCAAGCCGCCGCTGATTTAGGATTAACAAATCTCCGGGTACACGGTGACTCATCATTAGTCATTAATCAAGCACTCCAGAAATGGAAAACTCGGAACGCAAATCTCGTAGCTTATCAAGCGCGAGTAAGAGTTCTCGAAAAGCAGTTTCAGAAGGTGGAGTACATTTATCTACCTCGGGAAGAAAATCAGTTTGCAGATGCGCTATCCAAATTAGCATCTTTACTGAACATCCCGGAACATCTGACTAGCATGCCGATTTGCGTCGAAAGACGGTCCGAGCCGGCATACATCAACGTTATCCAAGACATCGAAATAACCGACCCAGAACCTTGGTACCAGGATGTTCTTACCTACTTGACGTCGGGAGAATATCCTCCGGGATCTGAAAACCGGGCCAAGAAGGCCCTAAGAAGATGGGCCACTCAGTTCATCCGCACGGACGATGGACAGTTGTACAAAAAGACGGCACAGGGAGCTTTACTCCTATGCATCGACAAAACACAGGCCAAAAAGGTCATGGCCGAGGTACACGATGGCGAGAACGGCCCGCATATGAATGCCCATATGCTAGCTCGAAAAATCGCAAGACTCGGGTACTATTGGAATAGCATGGAGACCGACTGTCAGTTATACGTCAAGCATTGTCACAACTGTCAGATTTTCGGCAACGTCCAGCATATGCCGTCATCCCTATTATATACTATGACATCACCATGGCCATTCTCAACATGGGGAATTGATATAATCGGGAAAGTGAACCCTTCCGAGACGGGAGGTCACTGCTTCATTCTAGTGGCTATTGACTATTTTACCAAATGGGTCGAAGCCGAGTCGTATCGTGTCTTGAACGCCAAGCACCTTGCCAAATTTATCCAAGATAAAATTATATGCCGATACGGGATCCCACACGAATTCATTAGTGATCACGGGACCCATTTCCAAGCTGAAACCGCTACTTTGCTAGCAAAATATAAAATTCAAAGGCATACATCTTCGCCTTACCGTCCCCAAACAAATAAATGGAGCGGTAGAGGCAGCAAATAAAACCATTGTCACCATACTTAAAAAGATGGCTGATAATTACCGGGATTGGCCCGATAAAATCCCTTTTGCCTTATGGGGATACCGGACCTCAATTCACACTGCAACCGGAGCAACTCCGTATTATCTGACGTATGGCATGGAGGCGGTCCAACCGGTTGAGCTTGAGGTACCATCTCTAAGGATTCTACTCGAAAGTCAGGTGCCTGAAGCAGATTGAGTCCAAGCCCGATACGACTCGTTGGTTCTGTTAGATGAACGACGATTTCGAGCCCTTAACAACATCCATATATACCAAAAAAGGATAAAGCGGGCTTTCAACAAAAGGGTTAGGCCCAGAAATATCAAAGAGGGCGATCTAGTCCTAAAATCTGTCCGGGCCTTGCTACCAGTCGACCCAAGGGGAAAATTCAAACCTAATTGGGCCGGACCGTATCTAGTCAAGAACGTTTTATCAGGAGGAGCAGTAATGCTGACAGACTTGGACGGGAACGAATTCGTCAACCCAACCAACTTGGACCAGCTGAAGCGCTATTACCCCTAAAACCTTATCTCAATGTCATCTGCTAAAAGTTTTTTTTTATATTTTCAAAAATTAAGCAAGTCAATGAGTTAGGATTACTGATCCTACTGTCGCACATCTCGAACTAATAGTCTTGATGTATTTCGAAAATTGCAAAGTCCACGTCTGAACTACGGTCGGTTTGATTCCACTAATCGTGGATACATAGGCAACCCCTCAAAAGGGTACAACCACTGCAATAACGAAAAGACATGAACGGTTTTCACTAATATGTCTTTTATTATTTCAAAAAAAAAATGCCTCACGCAAAAACAAATCACAAAAATCACACAAAAATAGTAGTAGTATTTAAATAATAAAATTTAGGAGACTACTCGTACATTTTTCCCTTCCCCTTATCTTTCGGGTCACGCGGATCCCGAGGCCGGCGAGGTGGGGGCGAACGTTCCCTAATCACGAGTGGAACTTCCTTTGCTCGAACCCGCTTCTTCGACTTCGGCTTCTCCGCCCTCTGCACGGGTTCGATCCGAGCCCGGATGCGCTCGGGTAGTCTATCCCGAGGACCAAGTCGGTCCTTAGCTGCCAGTCTTGGACCCAGTCTCCTTTCTAAGTCCGTCTGGGGGCTCGTTTTCCCCCATGTACCTTTAGAGCTGGACCCTTTAGTCAGAGTCTTGGTCTTCCCTTTCTGGCCTGACATCAGTCGGACCATCGTAGCCGGGGTATCGCCATCATCAAAGAAGCCCCGGTTATCCTTAGCCTGTTCTCGGCGCAGCAAATCAAAGGCTTCGTCAGTCTTCAAGGCAGCACGGGCTTTAGCAGAATCGGCCTGGGTCCACTTCGTGTAGGAATCCGATACCCATATCGAGGGAGAAGCTTTAGAAACGGGCCAAGTGTGCCGGGTATACCATCTTTGCGCCCAAGTATCACACATTACATCCGTTAGCTGAGTAGATTCACTCGCGACCGCTTCAATCTCCGGGATTTTTTGGGCCCGACCATATTGCCTAAGTATGCGATCGGGATAAAGATGAATAGTCTGCCTAAAAGATAAGATTAGCTGATAACGGGCCCTATCTCGCAATTCTAACCCGGTCCAGACATAAATGGACCACCAAGGTACGGTCCAGCGGATCAATGGGCCTCCATGGAAAGATAACAGTTCGTCCCAGAATTTTTGGGTAGTAAGGCGAGAAAAGTCAACAGTCCGTCTTCTTGTCATCACCTGATTTGGGCGATATCGGCTTACGTCTAGAGGAGGATCCAGGATCGATAACCTCTCAAAAAGCGCTGAAAAGTCAAAATTGCAAAAAGTCAATGTCTATTTTCAAAAAAAAAAAAAAAAAAAAAAAAAAGAAAAAAAAAATCGCAAAATCGCAAAAATCGGGAAAAACCGAGAAGATCAAAAAGAGCCGCGAAAACCGCGCAAAAATCGAAGACCCGAAAATTCGAAAATTGCAAAAAAATCAAAAATTGCGAAAATCAAGGAAAAATCAGCCTACCTGTAGAAGACGGGTGCTACCGGTCAACCTGATCGACGAATCCCGTTTGCGATTGTCTAATCCCTGGATAATCTCCCCTGAAATTAGCCAGGCTGGGCTATGTTCAGTCTCCATTTGATCCGCTACAGAAAGAAGTCTGACATGGTCCATACAAGATAGCCAATCCATATGACCCTCGAAAGCATAAACATGGAGCATACAGAAGGTGAAGGCCCTCCGGCTATATACCGACCTGACCCGAACGTCATCTGGATTCGTAAATTTTTCAGCCAAGTCGATCAAGGAGACTGTATTTCCTTCTAGCATGCGGGATACCTCCATATGAGAAAGCCCTAAAAATTCTCTTAATTTCCTCCTTGGATCACGAACTGAAAAGGGGATAGCAGGACGAAGAATAGGATTCCACCCTCCTACAGCAACTATTTCCTCAGGAATTGGACAAACTTCGCCTCGAGGAAACCTAAAAACATGATAGGCAAGCATCCAAAAAGTGACTATCCACTTGCATCTGACGGATTGTGGATAACTGGGTAACGCCGTTTTGATTCAAAATAACCTTGTCAGCATCTCTGAAAATTCGGGACCAATCTTGCAACATTCCGACTAATCGATCAATACCCATGATGAATTTCTAAAGGAAGACTAAGTTTTTCAGAGCTTGTTTTTCTTTGAAGGAAGAGAGGAGATTGTGAGAATTATAATAAATTGTGGGCATGGAAAGGGTATTTATAGTATGAAATCGGATTCTCCTACTCACTTTGGGATTCCTAATCCCAAGGGATTTAGCATACAGGCCTTTAATCCTAGGATCTAGCTAAGACATCCCGAGCATTCCTATTCCTTCTCAGAGTCAAAAAATACTTTAATTCTTCAAAATTCTTTCATCCAAAAAATATTCAAAAAAATCTTCTTCAAATTTTTATTCCCCAGCACGAGTCATTTCTCCTAAAAAAATGTGTTACATGCAAACCTTGCATAAATCATTATACAGGACGACTCAAGCAAAACCGTGCAAACAACTCCCCAGCGGCATAGGCTTATACGACAAGTCCGATTCCCCACGGAGTTATTATCATCAATTCAGGTACATTTCTAGTCTTCGGCCGGCGGGTCCTTCACGCAGGTCTAACGGACCTTAAACGACCCGATCGGAAGTCTGCCGGGTTTTAATCTTTGATTGACCTGGTAGCTACTCTGACTTTCGCCTTGTCCAAGCCTCAGTCAGAGTGGGGGCTCTGTAGACACCCACATTTTGACCGCCAGGTGTCTATAGCAGTTTCCGACAAACACCCGATGATGATCGAACGCAAACATGCTTTAAATATTCAGAAACGGACTCAAAATCAGTGGCATTTGGCTTGGGCTCATTATGGAGTACATATCCCACAAAACCAACCTCAAAATCAGGCCCAGTGGGTCGTTTCGAGTCAAATAAGACTAATTTGGGTCGATTCCGACACCAGGGGTAAAACCGTCTTTTTACGACCGAGTCAAAACCCGGTCAAAGGTTTTCCCGAGACACGTGAGTCAGCCGTGATACCTCACACGGCTGATTCCTACTCTAATCGTACAAAAAATCAGCTTCTCAAAATATTAAACAAATTCGTTTGAGGATAGGATTCGATCTCAAGTAGGAATTCTATCCGGAAACCGAATCGGATATCGACCGAGCACCAAATACTCGGCTAAGACACCCAAGGTAGCCGAAATACTCCTCCATTCAGCCGAGATTTTGGCTTCTCCACCAAGAAACGGAATTTGCGTTCCTTTCGAACTCTTGCGTTTCCTATCCAAAAACCGATTCAAACACCCGACCAAGTGAAAACACTCGGCCGAGTAGGCTCCCACCAACCGTGTTCCCTTTCTTCTCGGACAAGAAAGCGGAATTCTCATGCCTTACAACTTCTACGTTTCCTATCCTAAGCGGTAGTTCAAACTCTCCTAGCCAAGGTCGGGAATTTCCTATAAATAGCCCCTTGTACACAAGATTCACATCGACATTCACTATCAATCAATTATTCATCATCATTAATCAATCATCAGAAAATATCACACACACACACCGAGAAACCGATACTACAAACCCGAAGGAAACCGGTCCGAATCCCGACACCCTTCACGCACGTCACGCCCGAGCCGAACCACCATCAACTCACCGACATCCACTCGACGCTCTTGTGCCCAAGTCACGTCCCGACGAGCCCCGATCCGAGTAAACTAAAGCATGTAGGTTGAGGGTGTACCAAAACCCGATTTCTCCTTTTTCTTCTCTTCTCCTCCTTCGCGTCTTTTTTTATTTACGGGTCGCGTCGGTCCTTTTATTACGGGTCATTCGTCACGTTTTTTATTTTTTCTAATATCGATAATATCAAAAAACTATTTTCATATAACAACATTCTTAAAAATATGATATCGATTTTCTATAATCGAATATTGTATCAAAAAGAATTATATTAAGATCTCGACGATATTAAAAATCGTTACATCTTTTTTTTTGTTCAAACTTCTTTTTTACAAAACCTTTTTTTAATTCATTCCGAATACTCGATATCGATTTCATAATCGAATATCGGGTACGACGAATATCGAAAACATAAATCGAATACAAATTAATTCATATTTTGTACGCGATTTATCAAAATTAGCAATTTCGAACAAAAAATAAAAAACCGGACAGATCCGCACGCGAGTCGCGCCATGCCCAGGCGACTCGCGCACGGGCCTGAAATCCGAGACGTTTTTTTTAGCTTTTTCGTTCGTTTTATTTTATTCTTCTACGAAACGATTTTAAAACTTATATCTTTCCTAAAACTATTCCGAATATTTGATATTGATTTCGTAGTCAACTATTAAATATAACGAATATCGAAAATATTAGATCGAGTACGAATTATGCAATATTTGTACGCGGTTTAATAAAAAAAGTCGAGTCTTCGAAAATCGTCTCAAAAAATCAGACCGACACGCGACTCGCCGACATCCCGGGCGAGCCGCGCGGCCGGCTGCCTCGACCCCCCTTTTTCTCGTTTTTTTTTTATTATTTTTCGAACTTCGTTTTTTATACAAAACATCGTTTTTAACAATATTTTCCAGATTTCGATTAATTTTTTTTTTTTTCGATCTCGTATATTTATTTGCTATATTATTTTCACAAATCGATACTAACGTGTTTGTTCATCTTTGTAGCAAATTCATTTTTATTTCATCTCTTGTTTTATTATAGTAAAAACGAATCTCACAAGCTAAATTCAACTTTGACGTTAAATTTTTCATGCATTAAATCGACTTAGCAACTCATTCAATTCCTCGCATGTCTAGGAAAACAATGTTTGAATATCATTCATCGTATTACTAACACGCGCATTAAAACGTCATTCGATATCCTAGTAGAGGCCGCTAATGTGCGGGCGGGGTTGGGTGTTCTTAGTGAACTTCCCAACACGTACCCTCACTCCTTACTCAGAACAGTGGTTTCTGGATGTCCGAATCCATTGGCAACGAGAGTCATTTAATATACGATTAACCGCTCAAGTCGGCATCTATATCGATATGCAAAGGGACGAGCCCAATAAACTCTTACATCGAAAATGGGCCGTATTTTGTATACGGCCCACTACGACATAGAGTGGGCTCGAACGGTTCCGAATAACCATAAAATTCGGTGGCGACTCCAACTTCGATTTAAATTTCCATTTGACCATCTCATGGAGATTCATTCGCCTCCCCAAACCCGCGCGTGGCCGCGTCGGGGTGGACCTATGTCATGTCCACAAATAGTAAGATAAATATTTCGCCAAAAGGAGAATATAAAGAATTGATTGAATTGTCAATTTATATTAAGTGTAAAGAATTGAATGAGTGGAAGAGAGTATATGATTTTGTTTATCTAAAGGATCGTTTGGTTGCCCTCTTAAATCATGGGAAGTAGAACTTTTCATGAATTGATAAATTGGGATGTTGTTTGGTTGCCCACTTCCCGGGAATTGGCACTTCCCAGGAATTGTCACTTCCTCCATAATGGGGGAAGTTACTCACCACGTATGAAATTATTTCTCACATGGCAACCAAACAATATTTTTTTAATTACCAAGAAATGCAAATTCACGTGAATTTAAGTTCCCGGTAACTCCATCTTCCCATGGTGAACCAAACGAGCCATTGAATGAGTGGAGAAGACTACTCTTATTTACTCCGTATAATAGAGAACTTCTTCCCTCTCATCATAAATTTTTGATGTGGGATAATTTAATTTTGGGGCTTTCTATAAGACTCAAAAGATAATTGATTGATATTTAACCACGAATGAATAGTCAATATTTATAATATAGAATTTCTCAACCTCATCGATCTAGGATAATTTACTTAAATTTATAGTCCTGAAAACTCTTTTTAAGACACAAAAGAACAGATGATTACTCTTTTTTATAATGTAGAGTTTCATCACCTATTCCTATTATGATGGTTCAATGTGAGATAATTTTAGTTAAGCTTGTAGCCTTATTAAAAGATTTTTTAAGTCACAAAAGTTTTTTTATTGATATCTAAGAACGGACGATTAGTTTTAATTATAATATAGATAGATACAGAATGATTATAGAATGATATAGAACTAATCATTATAATTATACTCCCTCCGGACACTATTTTTTGCCCCACTTCATTAAAATATTCCTCACATATATTGGGCTAGTGGGGCGAAAAATAGTGTCCAGAGGGAGTAATGATTAGTTTTAATTTTTAGTAACGATTTTAATTACTTCATTTTTATTACATCACATTAATATTAATATATTGTAATAGATTAAATATATATTATACGGAAAAATAATGAAAAGATTATCTACTTCAAAAGATTTTTGGTTGATATTTAAAAACAAATGATTTCTCTTATTTATAATATATAATTTCATCACCTCATCATAATTTCTCGGTGTGCGATAATTCTAATTTAATTTACAGTCTTAAGAACACCTTTTAAGACTCTAAAGATTTCAGGCCGAAATCTAAAGACGAATTATTACTTATATTTATAAAATAAAATTCAATCACCTTATTATACTTTTTCATTGTGAGATAATTTTACTTAAATTTATCATCGTAAGAACTGTTATTATAAGACTCAAAATTCTTCCGGTTGATATCTGAAAACGAATGATTACGTTTATTAAAATATCTGTTCTGAGATGTACTAATGTATGTCCATTTTATAGTTGATACAATAATAAAACTTGTTAATATGACTTTTTACTTAAATTTATCATAAATATTTATGATAAAAATATTCAATATTTTCAGTTAAGGTCAGCTTTTTAATGACTCAAAAGATTTTATGATTACTATTATTTATAATATAAAATTTGATCATCATATCACAATTTTTCGATTATTTATAATAGAGAACTTCGTCCCCTCTTCATAAATTTTTGATGTGAATTGTTAGTAATACGATATGGAGTATAAGACTAGTACCGAAAAAGAGTACGATCACATTAATGCGAGTGTAGCAAGATTATTGTATATCGTGTTATAAAGACAAATAAAGATGATAAATAAATAAATACAATTAAGTTAATATAAAATTAAATAGTAATGAGATAGTTTATCTAGATAAAAGATGGTTGTGGCGCGACAGAACCGTCACTGTCCTAAAGTTGATTTATGCCCCGTCTGCTACACACGGCCTCAATAGCACTCAACTCCCAGGATTACACAGCACTCAACTCCCAGGATTACACAACCGCTGTTACCCTAGTGTAGGTAGGGAAACAGACGAGTACCGCCAAGAACGTTGCCAAATTTTTAGAGAAAATGTATAAGAAGAGAAAGATGATTTTGATTGTTGTTGTTTTCCAAATGATGGTGTGGGAGGTGGTATATATAGTGGTGTGGTAGGTAGTATCAGCCACTATACGATCAATCAAAAACAAGGAGGTGTGGTAGGTAGCACAACCACTAAACCAACCAACCAAAATCAAGGCAAATACCTACCACCTCTTACATACCTAACAAATTCTTTTTTTTGAAAGCAAATATTCCAACATGAATAATTCACTTAAGACTAAGTTTAAAGGGAGTCTGAGTATGAGTCTGAGTAAGAGTCTGAGACTCAGATTTGTTGAGTCTAAGACTCATAACTGGATAATGTGGTTGGTACGAGTCTGAGGCTCAGACGGATGGAAGATTAAAGGGGGTCTGAAGTTGAGTCTGAACAAAAGTCTGAGTCTCAGATTCTTTGAGTCTGAGACTCATACCTGGTTAAAGTGGTTGAGACGGTCTGAGACTCAGATAAGTCTGAAGTTGAGTCTTGTATTTCAAAGACTCATCCTCAGACTCGTTCATTCAGTTCAGTTCAGTTCAGTTCCGTTCATTTTAGTTCAGTTCAGTTCAAATAAGTTGTTGTTGTTGTTATTATTATTATTATTATTATTAATTATTATTATTTATTAAATATTAAAATTAATGACATTTTTATAAAAATTAATATTAATATAATAATAAAAATTAATATTGTTTTTATCGTTATTAATATTATTACTATTAAATATTAATATTGATTATTAATATTAATATTAGTATTATAATAATATTATTATTAATTAATATTAATACTATTATTATTATTTATTATTACTATTATTACTATTGTTATTGTTATTGTTATAAATATTATTATTATTATAAAATATTTTTATTAATAATATTTTTATTAAAGTTAATATAATAATAATAATTAATATTTTTGATACAATAATTAACATTATTATTTGTTGTTACAATAATAATTAATAATTTTTTTGTAACTAGTAAACTTGTTATTATTATTTCTGTATTTCAGGCTACTTTAATTCAATTTTTCTCAACTCAGTTCAGTTCAGTTCAACTTATTTTACTTTAGCTCGTTTCACTTCATTATAAAAAGACATGATCAAAATAATTTGTATTAGATGATATAGTTGTATAGATGATAAAAAGCAAATTCGTATAATAAATGATAAGTAAATAATACTGCACGTAGTAATAAAAACGGATAATGAATTGATAGTTATTCCTGACCAAACCAAACAAAACCTAGTTCGACCTGAACATGACCAAACCGACCCGAACCAACGATCCGACCCAAAAGTGATCCGCATCTGACCCAGATCCAACAACTAGACATGACAAAACTGACTCGACCTGAAATGACCCAACCTTAATAAGCCAACTCGATCCCGATCTGATATCCAAACTAAAGATTCTAGGTGGACTCGTAACCTGAATTGACCCGAGTAAACCCGAAATTGATCCGATTATTATTATAAAAAAATGAGTCGATATCCCTAAAAATATGAAAATAGCAAACCCGAAATGATCTGGCCCGACCCAAAGTCAAAGCGAAACTCACCTAACCCAAACTCGACCCGGTTGACTTGTTTGCCAGGTTTATCGACAACCCAACCCGAACTCGACCCACCCGTCCGATTGCCACTTTTAATAATGACCACTTGGAAATAAATTTATTCGTATGTCACAAGATTTATTTAACAATTAATTATTTAATTGTAATTATTCGAGTTATAAAATAATCGTAGATATTGAGGTAAAAAAAAAAGTTATGTAGAAAGTTGAGGTGAGATGATGTAAATAAAAAAATAAAAAAATAAAAAAATAAAATAAGGTAGATAAAAAGTTGAGGTGAGATGAATAAAAAATAATATAAAATAAGGTATGTGAGGGAAGAAAGTCTGAGATGAGTCTGTGGATAAAGTATAGTTTTGTAGTGAGTCTGAGTGAGTCTGAAGAATGAAAAGTGAGTGAAAAGTTGAGGTGGCCGAATCTGAGGAAAAATGATGGATCTGTGGATAAACATAGTCTAAGTTTATAATCTCGTGAAAAATTTACGTTGATGCCATATACGGAGTACACTGTGATAAGCAAATACTTGTATGATATCATGCATGTCATACAAAATCCTACTGTACTGCGTAGACACTACAGAACAACTTTAATTTATAGTACAAGTCTCCTAATAAAATAGAATGGTCTATTTAAAGTGGAAGAACTTCTACTACGTGATTAAAAAAAAAAAAAAAACTTCAACTACGTTGTCATGTTAGAGTACATCCTAGCTAATAACATCCACAAAACTACACAAGTGGAAGTGCTCCATTATTTATATTATGCGACCTCCTTCACAAACTTGTGCCAATACCAATGCTTCTCCCACACATGATGCATGGAGTCCAAAGGTATACCCTTAGTCTCCGGCACGAACAATGCAACAAAGGCGATCATCACCACGAGCCAACCCGCGTAGAAGAGGAATGCCCCAAACTTGAAACGACACAACATTGCTAAAAAGGTCTGGGCAAGCACAAAGGTTGTCGCAAAATTCACAGCAATGCTTAGACTTAGGCCGACTGCCCTGATCTTCAGCGGGTAGATTTCACTTGGTACGAGCCAAAGTAGAGGACCCCATGATATCCCGAATGCAACTGAATAAATGCAAATTAGTACTAACACTAGGATTGCACTTCCCTTATGCACTCGTCCGGTTCCTGAAATGCCGGTTGCTTCCGCCAGAACCCCTGTCAATGCCACCTTCATCACACAACACAAACTTATTAATACTATGAACTCGGTACTTATCAGCTCGGCTCAATTCTGACTTTAACAAGTTTTGGTCATCTGCACATGTATGTTTGTTGTATTAGCTACGGAGTATTTGATTAGACTTTGTTCTTCCGACTTATTTTATGTTGTTCACTTCAACCTCATTAAATTCATTTCGTCTCATCCATTCAGCTCACTTTGTTTTATTAGCATACTTTATTTGGTTTCGCACACTTCAACCCATTTCAGCTCGACCACTTAAGACGAAGTGAAAAAAGGTCAAAAGTCATCCGCCGATCAATTACTTGTGGATAGACTTGATAAAAATTAATCGTACATATAAAGTTTAACTGACCCAAGACTCGAGTCATACCTGAGTGGAAAGCTCATGTATGACCCA
Source organism: Agrostemma githago (assembly GCA_958450325.1). NCBI lineage: Eukaryota > Viridiplantae > Streptophyta > Magnoliopsida > Caryophyllales > Caryophyllaceae > Agrostemma > Agrostemma githago. The sequence goes on along the minus strand of OY288256.1, from coordinate 7,734,330 downwards.
CAACTACCAAAAGCAAAAGTTGATTGACCCCGGAAACCACCCAACCCGTCAGCACAACTTATTATAATAGACCTCGACATAGCTAAGATAGCATATCGATCTCTACGTGACCGGACTCAGTGTTTAACAAAAAAAAGGCCACAATTACTCGAACCATTCGATCAAATCCTAACTCAAATGACATGTTACTGAGTGTTAACTTGAATTATTCCATAGTGCGTACTAAACAATGCCTTAAATAGAGTACGTAGTTGATAGTGCAAAATGCAAAGAGTTTATTTACTTGGCAGATGAGCATGACCGCGCCTCCTTGTAGGAGCAACACCCTTCGACCACAGTGGTCAACTAAGAAGGCCGAAAGCAAAAACGAACCCAATTTAACAACACCTAATATAATAGCTCCGATCAAGGCCGCGTCACTTCCAAACCCAACAGACCGAAACAATAGGGGAGCATAGGATGTAGTGACACTAATCCCAGAAACTTGCTGGAAAAAAGGGATCAGAGCCCCAATAACCAATTGTGGCCTATAACACCTCCTGAATATACTAGTGAACGGCTCCTCACTAATGGATTTGGCCACCTCGCTAGCCTTAATCAGCTCCAACATTTCGGCATCAACATCTGCCACACCACGCACCTTAACTAAGAAACGTCTCGCTTCCTCGAGTTTGCCACGAGCCACTAAGCTGTTGGGTGTGTCCGGTATGATAAGCCCACCCACAGCCATTACCAGTGCGGGTACTGCAGCTAGCCCTAATGACACTCGCCATCCCCATTCTTTCTTTGATGTCGCAAAATTTATGCAGTTTGCACACACCATACCGATGCCCAAGGACAACTGAAACCCTATATTGAAGGCCCCACGCCACTTCGGTGGGGCCACCTCGGATAGGTACACCGGTGCTGCCTGTGTTAATTAGAACACTTTCTTAATTAATACTCCGTATAATTCTTATAAGTAGGAGTAGGATTAATGTTGACAGAAGCCAAACCTGGTTAGTGAAGCCAACACCAAATCCTAACAAGAGACGACTAATAATGAGCATGGCGAGGTTAAGAGAAGCACCATTGAGGATAGCACCAAGAAGAAAGGTGGTAGCGCCCAAGACAATGACGAACTTACGGCCGGAGGTGGCAGTGACACGGCTGGCCACCATTGACGAGAATAATCCGGCGATGTAGAGAGATGAAGTGAAAGCAGTGAGCATTTGGCTATCATACTTGCAGTATATGTTGCTTTTAGCATCCTCTTTCTTGTCCAATATGGATAGGAAAAACTTTTGTAAGAAGGGCGTCATTGTTGTAACACCGCCTGCTATCATCAAATAAGGAGTATATCTTTAAAATCATTTTTATTTCAGTAGCCTATTGTTTCGAACAAAACCTTAAATTATTGATTGACGGTAATAACTACCCCTTCATCTTGACCATTTGTTTGTTGTCGTTTATATTATTTATGAGGAGTATATATATTTTAATCAAAGGACAACAATTGATCGAGACGAAAAGAGTATACCCCTGTATTTTTATACCTTAACACATACGTACGTACGTATATTCCATATAGAGCATGAGCGGATTTAATTATAGGGCCCATTATTTTAGAAAATAAATTAATAAAGCAGTTAAAAAGTAAAGCAGTATTCTAAAATGTACTACTGTATACTTCCTCCGGACACTATTTTTTGTCCCATTTCATTAAAATACTCCTCACAAATATTAGGGTAACGGGGTGAAAAATAATGTCCGGAGGGAGTAATACAAACCAATGCAAACACACGAACAGTAGTGAACACATCTTCATAATCTTCAAACTTCAAATCTTTGTATTCAACCAATAGGTTTGTACTATTTGTCTATACTTGTAACTCCTAAACACCAGTATTGGCAAGAATCCTTTGAGGATTTTTCTTTTACTTTTCCAATACAGTAGTAGTATATTTTAGGCTTTTGGTAAACTAACTTCCAAATTTTTGTTACTTTTTGAAGTTAGCGTAGTCAATTAAGACCGACTTACTCTCTGAACCTCTAGTATGTATGACTGAACTTAACTGATTTGAACTAAACTAAACTGAACTAAGTTGAACTGAGCTAATTTAAACTGGACTAAACTCGTCGTATTTTATTACCCCTCACCCTTATGGTAATTTATATCATCGCATCCCCTAAACAACGTACCATTATGTATACGATGACAAAAGAAAAGGTAAGGTTATACCTGAAATGCTAATGTCATAGCCAAAAATGAGTCCAGCGGAGGCGGGGACAAGGCTTGTTAACAGCAGTGTGGCCGTAATCCTACCGCCATAGTCACCGCTAGGAGTAGGGGTTGATCCGGGGGCCGGCACAATAGCTCCATTATTACCAGCCATGATGATATCACCACTACGTTAATTAGTTGATTCAAACACAAATTAATTAAAACGTCAGATTACCGGAACTTAAAAAGAACGAAAGAGTGAAGGGAGGTAGATAGGTAGGTAGGTGAAGTAATAAAGATATTATTACATACGGATCCAAGTAACTGTAAAACAACCATTTGTAAAGCTATATCTCTTAGCTTAGGAACATGGCTAAATTTAGCTACTTCAGGAATTACTACCTGAAATGCAATTGTCGTAGCCAAAAATAATTACTCCTACTTGTTTCAATATAAAGGGTTTAGCAAGTTTTTTCATATTCAAGTGTTGCGAACCAAAATCACACGGACCAATTTCTTGTATTGAGTTTTCACATCTGTAATCTGTAATATGATGAATTGATGACGTTGTTGAATTAGTTTTATCATATTGTAATTGGAATATATTTTAAGATTTCAAAAATATTATGTTAGAAATTCATGCCATGATTCCAAATCAGTCAAAAACTTGGATTTTTCTAATTTAAATAATGATTATATTACAAGGTATTTGTCTCGTATATTTGTTTGTCTTATAGGAGTATATGGCAAACAAATGATCGAGATGGAGACCGTATCAAAGTACCAACACCCTTAAACCGTGCAGGTCGCAAATTCCAATTTCCAATCTTCACATCTAAAGAGTTCCCACCCAATAATAAGCCAATTAAGATACCCCTACTGTCTTTCTTTTTTCTTCTAACTTGAATAAAATACTCCTTGTATTATACTAACAATATGGGAAGAAAAATAAAATAAAATAAAAAACAGAGGAAGTAAAAAATTATTGACGAGCCCCAAATATCAAGTTAGTCTGGGTTAAGGTTATTTTATCGTAAACTTGGATTAATTATTGATGCAGCGCTTCAACAGATGCTCAATGCATGATTTACTCCGAAATGCTCCGTAGAAGGTATCTAAAATGCCTTGGTGGAGATCTTGTCCTGAAGAGTGTAAATGGGGTGTTCTCTGTTTTCACTTTTCAGGTACTCCCTCCGGTCATTATTTATTGCCCCGGTCCCTTTTGCACATAAAATAAGGAATTAATATAAAATGGTAAGGAAATGATGGTGGGCCTTGATATGTAGTGAATAATTAATATAAAATGGTAAAGAAATGAATGGTTGGGCTTAAAGGGTAAGAATTCAATGACATTTCTTGTAAATAAAGGATAGAAGAAGGATAATATGGTAAAAAGTGTAAGACATAAAAGGAAAGTGGAGAAGTGGGGCAAAAAATAAAGACCTACCAAATAAGGAAAGTGGGGCGAAAAATAGTGACCGGAGGGAGTACATAACAATGAATAGTTGGAACAATGAAATTGAAAAGGAGCAACTTTATGTCCGGACCGGAAAAATGGATCAGATCGGACTATTTGATCCGGACCGATTCTTTTAGGTCCGATCCTTAGTCCACATTTTTTTAGGTTTTGGTATTTGGTCTGATCTAGTCCAAAGTTAATTTATGTCCGGACCAAATGAACCAAATTTTATGTTTTTTTACAGGGTAATCATTAAAATAACCTAACTAATGATCATTTTATCATCAAAAGATATTACTCCCTCCGAGTTCCTATTATTGTTCCATAAGGTTTTGGGGTGAAAAATAAGGAAGGGGAAATATGTGGTTGAAAAAAGAGGAAGGAAGAGAGATAAATGGTAAGGTAATTGTGAACCACACCTTGATAACCTAAAAAAAAAAAGTTGGACAAAAATCAAAATCAGCCCAAAAAGGAAAGTGGAACAATAATAGGAACTCGGAGGGAATGCAAATTAACATTTAACAATAATTTTCATAAAACAATAATAGTACATTATTCAATGATGTGGATTTAGCGGAATTATATGTATTCATCATATATTGAATACTTAGTAAAAAAATTAGTTCTAGGTCCATTCCGGTCTAAGACCGGAGAAGACCGAATATTTCGGGTTTGGTTTGGTTCAAGATCGAAAGTTGTAGGTTCGGTCTTCGGTCCATAAAAAAATTATTTTCAACCTTGGTCCAATCTTGAACCGGCTCACCCCTAAGCTGTATAGTCAAGTCACACTAGGGGTACTTCATCCGCCATGCCCAAGTCCGAATCTGGCAAGGCTGCAACCGATCCAAGTAAAGCTTTGTTAAACCTCATATAGCACAGGTTCCAGACTTTGAGCGTATCGCTATGCTCATTTGATTTCACATTACATTTTGTAAAAAACAACAAATTCGTAGGTATAATTAAGATTGATTGGGTGAAAAAAAGTTGACAGGTTGATCATGTTATTTCATTAAATCATCAAACAATTTTGTTGTTTAAAACAACCAGCGTTGTAGTATAACTAGCAACAAAAAAAATCATCTAGCAATGGATATTTCGGGAACTATAATCGTCACCTTGTCAAATACTATCCTTTTTAACAAGGAGAATGATTCATAATTCTGCATTACGCTCAATGGCTCGCACATTGCGGCAATACTGGGCTAATAAAAGATTTATGCAACTTCATGAGTATATGATTCAAACAAAAGCATAACCCTGAAATAATAATAAACATTACAATGCATATTTCAATCAATGAGTGAAAAGCGTACGAGCATCTCCATGCTGTTAAATGCAGCTGCAACCAGCTCCAATAAGTTAAACCAGCGACACGTTCAACAAGCAAATGGCCAGCAACAGAAAAGGGACAGCCCAAACAATCAGGAACCAACCACCAGCAACTCAGCAAGTGCAGCATCAAAAGAACTACAACACACTTCTATCAACATGTCACCTCCAGGCTACAGCAACCAGCTCATACCAACCATAACAGTAACAACAAAAAAGACGAGAAAAGGTAATTGCTGTTAAACGCTCTATGATGAGTAATTAAAACATGATGAAGATTCAACTTTTTAGGGTGGGTGTTCAAGTTTCAAGATGAATCCCACTTTCAACCTCAACTCATCCTACAATAACCTCACTACATCCCATTCATATAAATCCCATTTGAGTTTGGAAACTACATTGACCGACATTATAACACTAAATCAAATGGGATTGATTTAACATTCTACCTGCACACAATTTGATTAATGGTCAAAGTTTACACATATTTTAGAGTGAATAATGGTTAAAGTTGATATAACGGGGATAATTAAAGATAGTGTGATGATTGATGATGTTCTAGACTCCTTCCCACAACTTGGTCGTCACAAATCAAAGAATCAGCTTTTGGGAATATAAGAAAGACTTACAACCATATGAGGTAAAAACCACCTAGAGCCAACAGCAAAGTGGACAGGTAACAAATGATTGTGAGCAAATTCTTATGCAATAGTTCCGCCCGCCACCAACTCTGGTTCATATCCACAGAAACCAGCCCACAACCCACAACAGCAATTCAAACAAGGATACTCAAATCAACCGGCTGCATTCAGGTCTGATGTATGGATTGGTTTGTAGACACCAAAAAGATAAATAAAACAAGATCGCAGCAAGTGCAGCATCAAATCAGTTTCAGCTACAGTCACGAGCTCACGTGCTCAGCTACAACATCGAGCTCACTTGCTCAGCTACAGCCACGAGCTCACGTGCTGAGATATGGGGCAAAATATTAGCTTGTTCCTCTTAATTTCTAGCCAGCAAAAACATAAATTTACACAATGGACTAAGAGGGGCAGATGATCAGAAGGTACCAACTCCATAACAAATTTATCCGACTTGACTTTAGTGATCAATTGATGTCGATTTTAACCAATAATTACTCGAAAACTATGAAGATATACAATGTAGAATAGGTTACTATTAGCTACTGCATAATGTGATGATGGTTAAAACCATAAACATTTGACCACAAAGACAAACGAAGGACAGTATAAATGAGATGGGAAGACAAACAAAAGTCATTTGGACAAGGGCATGCCCACCTCCACCAACTAAACAGCACACGGGTAAGCAACTAGAAACTCCACCAAGAGGGTCCAAAAACTGAATATTCTTGCCAAATCCAAGTACAAAACCATCATAAGTCTTATAGGTTAAAACAGAGCTTGCTGGAACATTATACAGCCACTTACGGAGACAAGAAGTTATTATCCACACACCCTCCATTGACTACCGAAGAAACTTCCTAGTCAACCAGGAAGGCCAATTAATGAGAACCAGCCAAGCATCATACATTCATACATACACCACTAATACTAGTCAAGAACTTCATAGTTATTATCCACAATCTGTATCAACTTAGCAGTAACTGTTCTCTATTGACTACGGAAGAATCTACCTACTCTACCAGAAAGCCATTCAATGGGATAGAAGCATGCGGGCATCATACATACATATATACACCCGTCAGAAACCAACAGCAAACAAATCGTAACATATCTTAGGGTTGAGTCAGTGAGAAAACCCATAAAGAGCAATAACAAAGTAGCAAACATCATTGCAGAAGAGACAAAGGAGTGAGCCTCCGACCAATAAAGGTCGGACAATTTTAAGGGCTACAACATACTGGTAATTTAACAGCTAAATATTCAAACATCATACCCATCAACGTCGAATAGTGCATGACGTTCAACAAAGGAAGTTTTAAACTTTCAACAGCACCCAAATCAACGAAAGCAACGAAAGCAGAGACCACAAACATGCAAATGTTCCATATTCTTAAAACACCATTCCAAGTACTCCCTTTGATGAGCAAAGCAATCACTCCTACAAAAACACGAAAAAACATATGAGAATGAGACAAAAGTAAGATAATCAATGAAGCTTAAGTATGGGTAAGAAGCCTCACATCCGCATCCGATTTGCGAGGAGACTGGCTGCGGGAATCAGCAAGACGCTCACGTGAAGCCCTCTTTGGGACTGGAGACCGCTCATCACGGCTACGTCGAACAGGACTGTCACCCCTTGGAGATCTTCTAGGTGAAGGACTTCTCCTTGGACTGGGACTCGATCTAACAGGTGAAGCACTGCCATAGAAACAGGTAAAGCTTCAGGTAGTTCAAGATAAGTGGTAAGAAATACGGCTAGAATGTTAAGACCATGAAAAAATGAACAAACCTTCCACGAGAACGACTCCGACTGCGGCTCCGCCTTTCATCATCATACCTCCCTTTGCCGTAATCTTTACGGTAGGATGGGCTTTTACTGTAGCTCCTACTTCGGCGACGGTAATCTCTGTCCCTCTCACGATACCTGTCTCTATCATACCTATCTCTGCTCCTACTACGACTCCTCCTTCTACTATCTTTTTCTCTGTAGTCATCCCGGTACCTAAAATATACAGATAGGCACAGAGCGAATAAATTTTGTATGCAAAACGGTAAATCGAATCAGAAGGGCCATGTGCAAAGTTAGTGACAACCTAGGACGAGGACTCCTTGATCTTCCTTTTGCAACTGGCTCGAGTATTCTTCCCTTTTGACTGAAAATATAAGTTAAAACAAAACCATAAGAGATACGAAAAAAATATCCGCCAAACATTTTCAAGAAGTGACAAACCGCCTGATACTATACGCAATGTTAAATCAGGGATTTCTCACATAGCATCACATATAAGAAGTGTCATTTAGTCTACTAGAGGGGTGAAAGTATGAAAGAAGTACAATATGGTCTACATATCAATGGAGATAAGCAAACCCCCAATATCAGAAGAAAAAAAAATCACAAATAGGCATAAAACTACTCAGCTTAACTCTACAAAAGTGTTGACAGATCAAACTTGGTTTTAGATCGACACAAGAAGATGATGCACAATTCAATTAGCGAGTATGGTAGTTTATAACATCCAGATATTGTTCATGCCAGATACAAGTCTACAGCATAAGACTAAATGAACTAAACTATACTGTGTCCAAAATACAAGTATACATCAACAAATGGGATAAACAACGAATAAAAAGCGACCAAAGTAACAATCTTTGACCACATAAACAGGAATAAATTGCACTAAAACAGAAGCACAAGAAGAATATCTTGGAACTTACATTTTCTCAGCATTAGGACCATATTTGGCAAACTGAACCATGATTTCTCTCCCATCGACAACTTTCCCTAAAACAAAAAAAAAAAGCACAAAAGTAAAACACTGGAACCCTAAATTGATTATAAATTAACAAAACTAATAGCGAACTAATGCTACCATCTAGCTTTTCAACAGCTTTAGCAGCTTCATCCTGGTACTTGTATCGAACAAATGCGAAACCCCGCGATTCGCCAGTCCTAAAAATCAATCAAACCCAATATATACTCAATTACACCATCTTCAATTGTGTGAATACAATAGAACACAAGGATCTTACACAAGAGTTGTATAGAAACCCTAACCTGCGATCACGAGGGATGAAGACGTCGACGACCTTGCCATATCGATCGAACAGCGGGTACAGATCATCCGCAGAAGTGCCTGCAATTAAAAACGGCATAAAAAAGGGGATAATTATTAGGGTTAAGAGAGATAATTGGATTACAAGTGGGGGAATGAAGAGAGAGAGCGCATACGGAAAGTGATGTTGAGAACGAGGAGAGAGTAAGTGTCGCGGATGTCTGGAGGACCAGCTCTACCAAAGTGCGACATTCTTCTTCTACTTCTTCTTCTTCACTCGGCGATGGAGTATGGAGGGTGGATAATTAGGGTTCTAATTTTATTGGGGATTTGTGGGGTTCAGGTTTTGTCACGCCACCGGTCTTATCCGCCTCGATTTATCTCGTTGAGTTGAATCGAGGATTTGAGATGGTTTAATTGAACACAAATTAGTACTCCCTCTTATGTCCATGGTCGGCAACAAATGACACGACCCGAAAATATGACACGAATCCGATACAAAATTAAAGGGTTTGGGTTGAGGGTTTATGTAAGTGGATTGACACGAACACTGCACGAGATTTAATTGGATCGGGTTTGGGTTGACGTCCCAAAACACGAACCCGACACGAATAACTTGTTTATTAAATCAATCTAATTTTTTTTTATCTTTTCTAACATAAATATGTTACTCCGTAATACTTTCCAAATATGAACATGACATAAAAACACGACATGAACCCGACACGAAATTAATGGGTTTGGGTCGAGACTTAATGACCCATTTATGTAAGTGGGTCAACACGAACACGACACGAAACTTATATGAGTCGAGTTTGGGTTGAGGTATTCATGATCCGTTTACCTATGACACGAACACGAATACGACACGACCCGATCTGTTTGCCAGGTGTGCTTATGTCTCGTTCTTTTCGACTTAATTTCAGCATGTTTCAGTCCAGTTCAGCTCACCACCAATATTTTCGGCTCTTAAAATAATACTCCAATAATAATATTAATAATAATAATAATAATAATAATAATAATAATCCTTTATTTTATTAAAAGAACAACCATCTATGTGTAGGATGACATCAGCATTTAGAGTAAATTTTACATTGAGTGATGTCATGATGACTTCACCATCATAAAACTGATTTGCAATACGTTTTTCTATTTATCTATTCAATTTAGTCATCAACAATTTATCTAAAGTATATTTAATAATAATAATTACATACACCAAATTTGTACATTAATATTTAATATCAATAAACTAATTAAACTATATAAATAGGACGAGAGTTTAAAAAATTAATGTAGAGTAATTTCAAATACAAAAAAATTACAAAGGTAAATAAAAATAAAAATATAATTATTAAAGAAAACGTAAATGTGATAAAAATTGATTATCTCAGATCTAGAAAGATGTCAATCATCCCCGAGAAATTCAAAATTGTTAAATTATAACTCGGCAACAGTTACGACTGCCACGTTTTCTGTGAAATTACATAACGGGCCTGGGCCACACCCGAGACGGGAAGAGTTCACTCACAAGACAAGAGGGTTCCACTCTAAAACCAATTGGCTATGGAGGGAGTAACCCCTTGCTTTATAAGGTGGATCATCTCTCTCTCTCATCTTTCAATGTTGGACACTTTCAATGTTGGACACATGTGATTATATGGGTTTAGGAGTCATTCTCAACACTCCCCCGTCACATGTGAATCAACTTATAAACCCGACTGGGGCGAAATAGCGTCTCCCAGCGGCAAACGACCCAGTTTAATTCAAGACCCAGTTCATTTAACCGTGGGCTTTTATACCATGTGAAATTCCATAACGAGCCTGAGCCACACGAGACGGGAAATGTCCACTCCACAAGACAAGAGAGTTCCACTCTAAAACCAATTGGCAATAGAGGGAGTAACCCCTTACTTTATAAGGTGGATCATCTTTCTCTCATCTTTCAATGTAGGACACATGTGATTATATGGGTTTATGAGCCAATTCTCAACATTTTCGGATATTTTGAGTGGCAACACGTAAGCTAACAGACGCTATAGATTAACAAAAAAAATCGCTTACGAGTTGCCGTCGTTCCGAATTTATTAGGGTGGCATAAAGGTAACTCATCTATTATTTACAGATGATTACACTAAATGCTGCCAAACCAATAACGTCGGAAACGTAAGTAGAAAGTAATTCCGTGTCAAACTGTATAAATTGATATTCATCATCATCAATCCAAATCCAAATCTGCATGAAAAAAACAACATTTAACAACAACGAGGGTTAAAAACATTAATACAAACTTAATAACAAAAATAAAAAAACATCTAGATAAGTTAACTTCTAAAAACTACCCATTAAAGCTACCCATGACCCCCACAAATATCAATAACATCATAACTATCCATGCCCCCACCCAAAAAACTGACTTTCTTAGCTTATAAGGGGTCGTTTGATTCAAACAATAGGAATGGAATGAGACGGATTCTAAAACTAGGGAGTTACGGAGTTAGAACCTAATGGTTATCAATACTTGTTTGGTTGAATCCGGGAATGGATTGTAAAATGGCTTTAGGGGGATGGAGTTGGAATCATGAGGAGAGTGGTAGGATTGAGATTCCAAGGTGTTAGGGTGGAATTAGAACCCCTTGAGTTTCTAATTCCATTCCAAAAGTCGTGAACCAAACACTAGAATGGATGGAATCCATTCCATTCCAATCCAAAATATCCAACGAAATGCCCCCTAAATACATGATTTTACAGTAGTAAATCTCATTCAAATCACCAAGAAATTAGTAACAAAATGTTTCTGGAACAAAAAAATTACTAATTAGTAAACAAAAAAGATGAATCTTTGTCGTCCATTTGAAAGGAAGAGTTGTTCGAAAATGGAAGAGGGAGAACTTAAGCAACAAGGGAGTAAACGACTATATATCTCTTGAGATATTATTAATTGATGAAGAGGTATTGCATGGATTGATGCAATTGATTTTACTTTATATAGAAATATCGACTTTAAGTACATGTTATTCATTTTGTTATATACCACAACATAGATTACACAAATTCTTGTTTGAGACGGTCTCACAAAATTGATTACCTTAAAATCTTTTGCAGGGAGACGTTATTCAAATCACAGCAAAAAAAGCATCAGTTAGAGTCTTTGACGGAAAAATTGATGAAGGCAAATGCTACAACATAGGCAGATTTCAAATCACACTCAACAATGGATACGATATAGCAACACCACACTCACGCCATTTGAGATTAGGGTCAACATCAATTGTTGAAGAGATTAAGGATGATAGCTTGCCACAACAAGGACTCAATTTAGTGAGTTTCAATGACATCGTAACTAATCAACTTGGCGGCAGGTTTTTAATAGGTATACCACGAACAAACGCATTAAATTTACAAGTTTTACGCACAATAGAGTTATTTTGTATCCACATTAAATTGTAGATGTCATAGCTAAAGTTGAGAGTAATGACCTCATATATGAAGTTAATGATAACAAAAGAACAAGACTATTTCTCGAGGATCCCAAGTAACTTGACATATCCTCTAATTTAATCCACACACCTGCTATTTTGCAACTTCAATACTAATAGAACAGCAATGCAAACAGTGGGGAGCACTTACAACTTTGGCTTTGGGGAAGCCATGTACAACCTAGGTTGCACGGACACGCCTCATTTGTGGCGTATTCGTGTCGGACACCGACACGCCCGGATAAGTGTCGGACACACCAAAAATCGTGTCCGGTTTTTAAAAAAAAAATGGACACGTATTGGACACGGACCGACACATTTAGGACATGGTTCAGGACAAAAAAAAAACAAAACTCCCCTCTTTTCAAACGCACCCGCCACCAATCCCCATATTAACTTCTTTCAAGTTTCAACAACCCTTTTCACCTGAACCCGACGCCGATGGCGATGGCAACCCTGACCGATCCTCTTCTGCGACAATCGACAGTGATGTATTAGTTCATTACTTCTTTCTTTGTGGCCTTATAAGTGACCAAAATTTGAATGTTCATTATAAAGAGCTCAAAATTCCCTTTATTTCGATATATATTGTCTTTTTTTGCCGTGTCCCCGTATCTTGAAAAAATCCGAGCACCGTGTCCCGTGTCCGATACGTGTCCGTGCCCGTGTCCGTATCAGTGCAACCTAGTATACAACATGCCATTCACATTGCAAGTGACTCAAGATATAAAGTAGAGAAACCGGTGGTGATTTTACAATGTGTGCAAAGAACAATCCATAGAGACGAAATAAGGCTCACTACTACCGACGCGACAAAGATACTCATCGACCCTTATATCCCACAAGTCAAGGAATACAGAGTCAGGTTAACAACAATTCCACTTTTTAAAACATGCTACGTATTATTCCAAATCATCGTAGATATGAATAATATTTAGAATCCCACAGCTAATAATATATGAATAACATTGCAGAATTCTAAAAAGACCCACAGCTAACAGAGGAATAGTTGCATTTAGATCAAGCGATCTAATTGCTGGAAATTTAAAGTCCTTAACCGATGTATTATCCTGTGTAAAGGTTTGTACATAATGTTCATTGTATATTACTTTAATATTCATGTTACCAATGAAATGCATTATATGAAAAAATGATGTTCGCTTCGTTTCTTAAATAACAGGCTAGCTGGAACTTATGTCATACGCGCAACCATAACAGAAATTGACGATTCATACAAATGGTATTATAACTCATGTAAAGTATACAAGTCAAGGGTCGGGATTAAAAATGGATTATGGTATTGCTCAAAAGAGTACTGCACAACATATGATGTTGGTGATATTGATTGTGTGCCAAGGTTTAAAAAAATACCATATCTAATATCTTTGTCAATATACATACGCCAATATATATATATATATATATATATATATATATATATATATATATAGAGAGAGAGAGAGAGAGAGAGAGAGAGAGAGAGAGAGTTAGCAACTCTTGGAGAGTTGCTTAGTGTTGATCCCCTCCATCCATTCCTCTTAATATGAACGGTGAATGGATGGGGTTCAATTATATATATAGAAAAAAAGGGGTTGCGGGACTGACATGCTGCAGACAACCATCAACCATCACTAATCAGACATCAACCCATCACTAATCAATAGCTTCCCTCCTCACCCTACCCCCATTAATTTCTCTCCTCTCTATACTCCCGCCCAAACCACTTTACACTTCCCCATTCACCCCTTTTGAATTCATTTCACCGGCTATTCACTCACCGATCTCTTTCTCTCTCTAAAAAAACTCCATCTCCATCTCCATCTCCGCAGCTTCTCCATCTCCGATAATGCCTAAATTTCCGTTGATCATACAAAGGTATGTTGAATGTTCCATTTTCTACCTCCGATTTTCCTTTTGTATTCCGATGATAATGCCTAAAATTCCGATGATCAACCCTTTTGTATCCCTTTTGAACTCCGGTCATGCATGAACCCGATAACCTTATTTCTTTGTTGTAAAAGAGCATTTTTCCAACCCGATAACCCTAATTTTGAGTTGGAGTTGTTGTAGTTGTACAGTGGTTGTATTTATAGAGTCAAAGATGAAGTTTTTTTTCTTTGTTGAAGTTCATGTTGAAGTTCTGGAAGTTTTTATTTCTTTGTTGAAGTTCATGTTGAAGTTCTGGAAGTTTTTATTTCTTTGTTGAAGTTCATGTTGAAGTTCCCATAATCGTCATTGTAATTATGCATGTGGCATCGATTAGGCATTTTTTTTGTTATTGTTCTGTACATCTGTTGTAGTTGTATAGTCATACGTACTATGTTCTATAACCACACTGTTGTAGTTGTATAGTCATACAATTTACATGCTTCCTTGTTGAATTTTATGTTAAAGTAGTCTTATTTTCTCATGTTCAAATCCCCATAATCAACTTTCCAATGATGCATGTGACATAACTGATGCGGGTGTTGTTGTAAAGTCACATTTGAGGTTGTATAGTCATACAAAGTTGCATAGGCTGTTTGGGAAGATAAATATTTGAAATTTGAATAGTCATACAGAGTTGGTTATACAGTCACCCGTTTGAAGCTACATAGTCGCAATCGTTATATTTTGTTGTGAAGTCACAGAATGATGTATAGTCACACCTTTGAAGCTACACAGTCGCACTCGTTATGATGCAAAGTCACACGCTTTATATTGTATAAACATGCAGTGCTGGTTATATAGTCACCCGTTTGAACCTGTATAGTCACACTCATTATGTTGCAGAGTCACTGACATATTACTGTAAAATCACACATTTGAAGCTGTATACTCAGTTGTACAATCACACTCATTACGTTCGAATGTTGATATTGCAGCAGAAAGTCTGGTGCGAAGAAGAAAGTTCGAACGAAGTCCGGTAAGAAGAAGGCCGTGGGAGAGACATCGGTTCGCGACCTTGTAATTGATGATACAGTGGTTGTGGACCAAAAATTGGGTAAGAAGAAGAAGAAGAAGACTGTTGAAGATACATTGGGGGACCACATCATTGCCGAGACGAATGTGGGGGGGGGGGGGACAGAAATTGATGACGAAAGCAGACGAAAGAAGAAAAAGAGGGTCACATTTGATACACCGGTCGCCGAGTTGGATGTGGGGGGGACGGAAAATATTGAGGAAAGCAGGCCAAAGAAAAAGAGGAGGGTCACATCTGATATACCGCCCGACCCCACTGTCGTGCGCGTGTCTCGGGGGAAGAGGAGAGGGGACCGACACCAGGGTCGGCCAACAGTAAAAGGAGAGCCCAGAGGTCAGCCGAATATTCACTGTAGGCCCAGGCGGTTGCACCAGCTAATTGCGCAATTATCGAATGATCAGATTGAGAGGGTGCGTGGTGTTGGCTTCGGCGGGCTATTGGAGCTGAGGATCGAATCGGTCCCCATTGACCACGCGCTTATGTTCCTCCGTGCGTTTTCTGATGGGTCCCATATTTTTCGTGCCTCACGCCGGGAGGCATTCATGATGTCAAAGTACGACGTCCACGATTTCCTTCAGCTACCTTTAGGACCTCATCCGGTGAAAGTAATCCCAACAAAAAACAAGAAGGGGGCAGACTCACCTGACGTGATCAGGTTAAAGAGTGCTTGGAGGAAGGGGTTCGATGTGGTGGACAGCAGCGGGCCAATAACATTAGGGAGGGTGCACGGAAAGTTAATGGCAACCAAAGCCGCTGACGATGACTTTGTCCGTAGGTTCGTGTTGTTCGCGTTGTCATCATTCCTCGCGCCTACCACGAACAACTCACTAGACCTGAGCCTGCTGGCCGCAGTGGATGACGTGGACTTTATTCGGGAACAGGACTGGTGTAGCTTTGTCCTGCAGGATCTGGTGCAGGCGGGTAAGGCGACACGTGACTCCAACAAAGTCCTCAACTACCTCCGGGGGTGCATCCCCATTCTGATGATTGCGTACTTCCAGCGCTATGATTTCCGTAGCGAGACTTGCAGATGCGACATACCATTTATCGGACATTGGGATGCACGGAGAATATGCGATCGTCTTGCTGGGGAACTGGAGACAGGATCACTGGGAAATCAGCTGCGTTCGAAGGTGTCGTACCCACGTACATGTGGGGAAACAGGCAGCGAGGGCACCCTACGCTCTAGTCCCAAAAGAATAGCGACAGGGATGGAGAGAGACGGTCAAGCGGAAGACAGCATCGTTGACGTAAGTGATCTCGTAGCCACTCTATAAATCATCAATTAATTGTTCGTGAAACGATTTTATCTGACAGCCCTACTTATGTTTATAAAAGCATATACGATTCATAAAACCGTGTTTATAATACAGTTGAAATTCAGTAGTCACGGTCATTATGATCACACTCATCCTGATGTATAGTCACACACTATTAGCTGTATAGTCACACATTATTACCTGTATAGTCACACTCGTTATGTTGTCCAGTCACCACTATAACCTGCATAGTCACACACTATAGGCTGTATAGTCACGCACTTTACGCTGTATAGTCACAGACTTTATTCCGTATAGTCACGCACTTAGATGCTTAGTCATACTCACACTGCCAGCCTCAACACCACTGAGCTTCACACTAATGATTTGACTTCAACTGAATTATAGGACGACCGACGGTTTTTCATGAATTTCCGAAGGTGTGCGCTAGTCTTTTGCGGTTTGTGTGAGCAGGCTGCCTCCAAAGTAAGTGAAATATCAACGAGGAACAACGCAGTTCCAAGTCAAGACCCGGCCTCTCAACAATTTTGGGAAGATCCAGCTGTCCTCCAATATATCGATGAAGTCACTCTGTTGGCTGGCCAATTGAAGCAGACTACCCAGAACGCCCCCATCGTTGAGGGCGAGGAGCAGCGCGATGCTGAAAGCCTACGGTCTGGTACGCCAAATTGTGCAAGACTTGCGTGAATCTGGATACGTGGATGAAGATACTGAGAAATCAGGTTTCTGTGTGGGAGATGGTGATGGAACAGAAGGTTACGATGATGAGAGCACTTTTGATGGTGGCATCGTGACACCAGGTTTCTGTGAGGGAGAAGTTCAAGAGAATGATGTCGCTAAAAAAATAAACCAAGACTCTGATGTGCAGGGTTCGGTTGACATGAGTCCGACCATAGTGGTGGCTCTACGGCAAGCAGGGTGGGGGCAGCTGACGCACGATCGGCTTTAGATGTAATACCGGCTCCGCCCGATGCGACAGTTAGTTCTAGTCTTGAGAGGGAACTGCACAAAGCAGGCTGGGCTGTAGCGGACGCTGTTGCCACCACGCCTGCGATGGCAGAAATCGTCACGAACGGTAATCAGCAGACATGCGAGGGTTCAGGGACCAGGACGCACCCGGGGGCTAAACATCATCGGTACATCTTCCACATCGACGTGGCATTTGAATGCATGGATACGATTCCAGACAATTTGGGCTGCACGTTGGACTGTGGGACAATATTGAGGGGGCAGCTTGTAATCTCTGGATTCATGTGCTCCAATATCGTCATCTTCTGGGATATCCTCAGCAGACGGAAAGATGTAATCGACTACGTCTTCGATCGGACAACGCCACGTCCGTCAGGGTACGTATTTATTGTGCTGCTCATGTCGTTTTTAAAATGCATGTGCTAATCGGGACTTTGGTCTACAGCGAAATGTTGGTCGAGTTCACAGATTACGACTGTATAGCGAGGGGCGACATGCAGTCGCTCGAGCCTGGCCTGCAGGTGATAATAACGTCATTGACTGCTGGTGTAGGCTGCTGAACCAGCTGGTGTACGAAAAAAAAAGCACCATGAGTAACCAGTAGATGTTACTTCTCTCTTGGACATACGGTATGTTCACCCCCTAAATTAGCTGTATAGTCGCACACTATTGGCTGTATAGTCACACACTATTACTTGTATAGTCACACACATTATGTTGTCCAGTCACCACTATAAACTGCATAGTCACACGCTATAAGCTATATAGTCACCCACTTTATGCTATACAGTCACGCGCTTCAGGCTGTATAGTCGCACACTATAAGTTGTATAGTCACACACTTTACGCTGTACAGTCACATAATTGCAGCTGTACAGTCACACTCATGTCAAACACACACTAACTACATGTACTACCATTAATGCATGTGAGCAGGTCCCAGTGTTGGAATTGTGGAAGAAAGGAGGCAAGGGAAATAATTATGATGAAGAAATATTTTACGAGTGGACCGAGTGGATAAATAAGAGTTTCTCCGACTTTGCTTTGGACTCGGACATGGTATTATTCTGGACATACGGTTTATTCGTAGTTGTTTATCAGCCCATAATCCTGACGCATTGTTTGCAGGTGTTCGTCCCAATCTTAACGGGTGACGAGGGTCACTACAGTTGCGCCTGCATCAACTTCAATTCTGAGCAAATAGAGTACCTCGACAACCGGTTGTACGATAAAGATTTTACAAAGTTGCCTTACTATGACATTGCTCGGACAACGGTCAGGCCCTTTTAATTTAATATTAAATCAATTATGTGACCGCGAATGTGTTCAACACCTGATCCTATTTGAACTTGTTTTGCAGGCTGATAAGATGGGGGAGTTCATGGTACAACGAGGGGTGGAAAAAGGTGAGAAGGTCCGTGCGTTTAAATTGGTAAACGTTCCCTTATCATGGCAGGGGGTGAGGTACTCCGCCAATGACTGTGGAGTGTACTTGATGATGCACATGATGCTGTACACCGGGTCCCCGTTCAACCGCTCCTTGGAGACAATGGCGGCCATGAATATGTGCAGGGCAGAAATCATGGCGACCCTTATACTGAGCGACGCGAACAAGATGAGGGACGCTGTTTTGAAGAAAGTGACTGCATTCGGAGCATACAAGGAATCGTTGGATTTTGCCCGTACATTTGAAACCACTCCTGTGAAGGCAACCACCAAGAAGCGTCAGAGCAAATCACCGAAAACACCTGAACCCACCCCCAGATCAGTCCCAGAAGAAAGACAGTCAGCAATTAAATCTCGGATACGGGGCTGTGGAGATGGGTTGGGTTGCTCTTTGAACCAAGGTGAACCTGACCCGAACGCCATTGTCATGTCGGCCTTGTTTCGCTTGCACCGACCGCTGACGAGTAGGATGCCCAGCCTGCAAAAACACACCGCCGACTACTGCTTCCTCGACGATAATGGGCACGACGAAAAGTAAGTAACCGTCTTTGATTACTAATACGTGTTGCATATTACACCTACTAACCGGTGTCAACAAATCCGTAGTGAATGATTGGGGTCCTACAGCACTCGTGCACATCTGGAGAGGCGTGACATTCAAACGCTCTTGTCCGGCAGTAGCATGTGCGCCGCTGTGCTGGAGTGTTGGTGTAGACACCCAAAATTTGACCGCCAGGTGTCTATAGCAGTTTCCAAAAAACACCCGATGATGATCGGACGCAAACGTGACTTAGTGTACTCGGACTTGGGCTCAGAATCAATAATATCCGACATGGACTTTTAGCGGAGTAAAAATCTCACAAAACCAACCTCAAATTCAGGCCCAGTGGGTCATTCCGAGTCAAACAAGACTAATTTGGGTCAAAACCGACACCAAAAATAATTCCCGTCTTTTAGCGACCGGGTCAAAACCCGGTCAAGACAAACCCGACACAAAGGGCGACCGGGCGCGTTCCCGAAACATGCACCAGGTTCACAAGTCTATCCAAAGCACTCAAAAATCAGCCAAAATTAATCACAAATCAATTAAAATCAATCACAATCAAATTAAGGCTAATCAAGCCTTAAATTTTGCGGCTTGATTGATCCACTCGGTCGAGTGGATTGACCACTCGATCGAGTGGAGTCTCTTTGAACCCGTCCAGGTTCATTCGCAGGGGCACTCGACCGAGTGCACCCGCGCCACTCGGTCGAGTAGCCCGGGGTCGGGGCTCCCTATAAATACCCCATGACCCCCATGCCCAACAGACCTCAGAAGACACCTCAGAAGACACTTCAGAAGACACTTCTTGACACACTTTGAAACACTTTTGCAACATCCCATACACACAATACTACGACCCTAGCAACCCTAGGCAAGACACACCAAACCCGAGCCCCTCGTCCCTCGGAGAACCGGCGAAGCATACACACACATATAAACACCATAACTCGCATACATCCTCGATACTCCCAAGCCCGTGCCGCTATTACGAGTCCATTTCCGAGGTCCTTACTAAGCATGTATGTTGAGGGTGTCCTAAACCCCATCTCGACCTCTTTTCCTAGTCTCATTTCCATTTTATTTATCGTATTTTTCATATCGTATCAATAATCATAATCATAGTAGTGACACTAGCATTAATGTTGTCATACTTTCGCGTCTTCGTTTTCGTATCATCATTTCTTTATCATCATTATCGTCATAATGTCGCATAAATGCATTTTAATACGAAAAATTCGGTTTTGAATGTGTTGAACTATGATAACCAATCTAAAGTCATAGTTGAACGCATTTAATCTCATTTCCAATTATTATGGAACCCGTTGACACGAAAACCGACGTCACATAATCCGTAAGGATAAATATTGATGTCGTGACGTAGAGGGGCGCAATTCCGTCACTAACCAAATTTTTATCTAACAATAACCTTTTTACAAAATTCCGATAACGGTATTATAATCATATAAGACATGATTATAATACCGACAAACCGAGTTAAATCTAAATCCGTCAATATTTTTATTTGACTCGGTCGATTATCGATTTAAAACACATTAAAACAAACGAGTCACAACTCGTATAGGTGCCACTCGACCGAGTACACCTGCTACTCGATCGAGTAGCACCCTAAATTACGGGCAGTAGCTACGTCTAAGGACACACTCGACCGAGTCAGGTCATGACTCGATCGAGTGGGTCCTGCAGCCCAGAAACCGAGAGCTCTTCTTTTTATCATTCGAGCCTCGTCTTTTTAAAAGCGACTTAGTCGACACGTGTAAAGTCAATCACGTGGCTTTTCCAAAATTCATACATATCACTTCACTTAAACGATTTTGATCGACGGTCTCACATTATTAATTTTATGTCGACGACTCTTTAGTCGTATCCGATGTAAAATTAACTTAGACCCAATTTCTCGAGGTGATAAGTCGGGACAAGGCATCGAGGTTCGAGATCGGGCTAGCACCACGTCTAGGTCTCGAACCTCCGTCCCTTGATTAACATGCAATATAATGTGTAATTAATTAAGGTTCGTCCATCTACACAAATTCACGGTCTAGTTTATACACGGGTCCGTTTATAATTATTGCTCGTCATTTCAATTGTATATTTCAATTGTTCTATTTTATTGTACGCCGTATTGTGAATTCCGGGTTGTATTCCGCCCGTGTAACTTGTAACCGATTTATTTCGCTTTGCTTTATTTATTTGCGTTTTGCCGTTTATAAATGAACCCTCGCATGCTAAATCACTTCGACAATAAATTAGATGCATTAAATTGACGTAGCTCACATTTAATTCGCATGCTTAGCTAAAACGCTGTTTGCATAACATTTCACCGAATCACTAACGCGCATATTAAAAAATCAAACGATGTCCTAGTAGAGGCCGCTAAGTGCGGGCGGGGTTGGGTGTCCTTAGTGGGCTTCCCAACACGTACCCTCACCCCTTACTCAGAACCGTGGTTTCCGGATGTCCGAATCCATTGGCAACGAGAGTCATTCAATATACGATTAACCGCTCAAGTCGGCATCTATATCGATATGCAAAGGGACGAGCCCAATAAACTCTCAAACCAAAATGGGCCACACTTTGTGTATGGGCCATGGCGATGTAGAGTGGGCTCGAACGGTTCCGAATAACCATAAAATTCGGTGGCGACTCCATTTCGACTTAAATTTCAATTCGATCCTTCTCATATGGAGGTTCATTCGCCTACCCAAACCCGCGCGTGGCCGCGTCGGGGTGGACCTACGTCATGTCCATAATTTGGCGACTCCGCTGGGGATCAACCGATGTGTGGCTTACCGTCGGCGTTCACAGGGTGAGACTCGAATAGAAATCGCTTGATGAGTACAATATGCGTTTTAGTTTTACGGTTCATGCATAACCCCATATTTTCCCGGGCCGGTACTGGTGACCGACGTCCCACTATACTACGACGTATTCAGTCTTGGATACATTAAAGGTGTTCATGGTCGACTCGGATGGACTTTGCGGCATGTTCTAAGCTCCACTCGAGTTAGGAAGACCGTCCCGTTTCTCGACTAGACTATGAACACTGGTATAGACCCTATTCAGACCGACCGAGACTTAGTGTAAAGCATACATGGCGTCGTTATAATGCTTACGTGACTATGTGCTACTTGGTTTCCGTGTCGTTTTCAAAAACCGTCATTTCAAAAAATGCGTCTTTCCAAAAATATTCAAATTTTCAAAAACTCGGAAAGCTGCCGAAATCTAGACTTAAGATTTAACTCAAAACAAGCCTATTTTTTTTAAGCCGGCATGCTGCCCATTTCAAAATTCGAATTTCCGATCCACCATTCGATTTTCGAATTTTCAAAATTCAATTTTCAAATCCTCGCGATGCCATTTGCAACTTTCAAATCTTCGAGATGCCGTTTTCGATTTTCAAATCTTCGGGATCCCATCTTCAAATTTTCAAATCGTCGGAAATTCTTTTTTCCAACATTCAAATTTTCAAACTTCAGATATCCAATTTTCAAAACCCGGGACACATACCGAATTTAGGACTTATGATTTTACTCAAAATAGCCTATTTCTAGCCGGTATGCTGCCCAATTCAAAACTCGAAAATATTTTCGAACCATCAAAACCAAGGCCCGATACCCTTTCCGATTTTTCTCGAAAAATCGGGCCTTCCCCCGAGATTTTCTCGGGTTTTCCAAAACTATCAATTTTCCAAACCTTCCTCTTCTTAGGACTTCCCGTATTTAGCAGTGTCGGGTCATGTCGTAAGTCGTCAAGGTCTATAGCGTCGAAACTCTGTTGATCTTATATCACGAGTTTCCTCCCCACCCCCAGTCTGCCTTATTAGACTAAGGCAAAGCCCACCTACGTAGGACATACTCCTACAAGGGAGAGCCCGTCTACACACTCGAGTCCAAAGTCTGGGGATTAGTCTCACGTGAACCTTCCTTCGAACGAGACTAGGCTCACCAAGGCCGAAATCTTAAAGAAGTCACATCACCTACGAGTCATCCGTCTAGATGTCTTTCTCGAGTCTTTTTTTTGGGTCGCTCGGGATGTACTTGTTTTAATTCCAAGGTCTGGGTTCGGTTCCTGATTACGT
This sequence comes from Agrostemma githago, assembly GCA_958450325.1. Taxonomy (NCBI): domain Eukaryota; kingdom Viridiplantae; phylum Streptophyta; class Magnoliopsida; order Caryophyllales; family Caryophyllaceae; genus Agrostemma; species Agrostemma githago. The sequence continues at coordinate 7,710,860 of OY288256.1, read as the reverse complement.
GGTGTTCTTACAGACAGGCCACCGGCAACCCGACACGCTCGAAGGATGGCCACTTTGAACAGTCTTCAAACCTCTCTAGATGCCATAATCGAGAAGCAAGCCGACATCGAAGCTCAACTGACTGAAATGAGGGTCGGCCAAGTGGCCATTGTTGCTCGCTTAGCTACAGTGGAGCAAAGGACTCCTAATACCGGGGTCACGGAACCCCTAACTGAACTAGTTAGCTCGGTCCGCCGATTGGAAGAACAAGTCTACTTAACCGGGAATAACAACATCCATCGGGAGAATAGTCGGGATTACAACCCGGTAAGTGACAAACTGCCCGCAAACCTGAATCTCACGGGCCTACCTATTTTCGAAGGGACTGAAGACCCGCTACTACATGTGCGGGCCTTCAAGGAGTTCATGGCCATTAAGGGGGTGGACTCTTCTATGTTTAAGAACCTCTTTGCTGCATCTCTGGAGAAACACCCAAAGGCCTGGTATTACAGGATAGACCCAAAGAAGTTCTCAACCTGGGACGATGTGGCTACGGAGTTCGCTCGGAACTACGCTGATAACACCGAGATCCAAACCACTATGCGGTCCCTAGAGGTTATGGCCCAAGAACCTAAGGAGGGCTTTACTAAATACCTCCAACGTTGGAGGGCCGAGAGTGTCAAACTGGTCGATAAGCCCAGTGAGAAGACTTTAGTGGAGGCCTTTGTCAAGAACCTCCTCCCGTCCTACCGGGTCCATCTCCGGTATGCTGTCATACCCAATTTCACTACCCTTACTGAAATGGGCATGAGAATTGAAGATGATCTAAGACTAGAGAGCCTGACTAAGGCCTTTAACAAGGGTTACCAAGGAGCTTCCTCATCCACCACCAAACCTCCGGCCGCAACCCGAAGCATCTTCGACACGGTTAACCTTTTGGATGCCTCATCCAAAAGAAACGTCCCTCATAGGGTATTCACTGATATAGGGACTACCTATACATATGCCTTACAAAGGCTATCTTCCAAGGGCCTGGTCCAGCCGATAGGCCCAACTCCTGAAGTTCCAGTTGAAAAACGCTCCAAGAGCTACAATGCCCAAGCCTATTGCCAATATCACCGGGGCAATGGGCATGACACCAAGAAGTGTTGGAAGCTGAAGCATCTAATCCAGGATTTAATTGAGAGCGGGAAAATACCACTACCCGGGGACAAGCCAAGCAACAAGGACAACCCCTTTAGCTCTCATGCCATCTTCACCGGTGAGGTGATAGACTGTTCTCATCTTATCTCTCCTTTCATCCCACAAATCAATGGGATCTGGTTCGATGATGAAGAAGATGTATACCTCACCAAAGGGGAAGCCGTCCCCATAACCCTCGAAGAGGTCAGGAAGGCTAAATCCAAAGCTTTAGCCAGTAACTCCCTCACCAAAGACGGCTCAGTCCGGGCAACCATCACCGAACTCACCAGGACGGAAGAAGCCATTGAAGAACCAAGCACCGATACGGCTCTTGTTAAACAATTGAAAAGGACCCGAGTTGACCTCACTATATGGCAACTCTTGGTTAGCTCACAAGAACATCGAGAGGCACTTACTAAGGCCCTCGATCAGATCAAGGTCGATTCCCAGGTTACCCCTACTGAAATGGTAGCCACTATCTTACCCTACCTCAAGAGCAGGCCCAAAGGAGAAGGCCCATCAATCACCTTCTCAGATGCCGACCTACCACCGTTCGGGGCCTCTCACAATCTGGCCCTATACATCACAGTGATTTGCCGGGGTAAGTATCTTCCGATGACCCTAGTCGATGATGGGTCCGCGGTAAATGTCCTCCCGCTAAGGACTGCCAAAGCCCTCGGGATTACCGAGGCCGACTACATACCAACTGCCCACACCATCCAGGCTTTCGATGGAAGCCCAAAAGCAGTTTCCGGGGCCGTCAAGCTGACTATTGTGACCGGTCCAATCGAGAAAGAGCTAGAGTTCCAGATGATCGATGTCACCTCTTCCTTCAATCTACTCCTAGGAAGACCATGGCTCCATGCTGTGAAGGCGGTATCTTCTACTCTGCACCGAAAGATCAAAATGCCCCTACAAGACGGTATTATCACCTTAGAAGCAACCCCTATAACCGTGGCTAGCTGTAACACTACGGACCACACCGACCTTTGGGGGTTCGATTTTGTAGGGATGATTGAAGAAGAATACCTTTTTAGACCCTACTTCACCACGAGCATCGACACGATGCTACAAAACTTGGGGTACCTACCGGGGGCTACTTCGAGGCCATATCTTCCAGCTGGGAAGATTATTGAGGTTCTGAATGACGAGGAATCTCACTTCGGTTTGGGATATGCTATAACCCCGGGAAATGTGGTCCGAGCAGGAATTGAGAAGGCCTACAACATCATCAAGGGTACCTACTTGGGCCCTTATAGCCTAAGGCTGAGTGATTACTTCGTCACACCCGTATTTGGGGCTATTCAAGTTGGCCTATATCAACCAACCATCACGCATCCCGAAGCTGCCCTAGCTCGGGAATGCAACTACATTCCAGATGACATATTTGCCCTCATCCAATCCGAATCCAAGGAGGGTACTGACAATGCCGAGCCCGTGCTGGGACTCTTGTTTGGGGAAGAGAAAGCTGTCCCGAACCCCAAAGAAGACTTGGTGAACCTGATCCTTCGAAGCAACAAGTTCGACCCTTCAAAGCTGATCTCGGAAGTCGGTGCTGATACCGGGAAAAGAAGCTGGAAGAAGTCCGTCAAATGGACCGACGGTCAAGGCCGAGTCTACAAGCTGACCACCGGGGAAGGAGACGTGCCAGACACCGATTCCGAGTCTGAGTCCGAGTTAGAGTCTGAGTCCGAGTCTGTATTCGAGTCTAAGGGGTCTGATGCTAGAGTCCAAACTGTAACCCCCCTCCCTATAGTCACTACCTCCGGAGCCTCGGGGTCTGTCCCGAGAGCACTCCCAATCCCGCCTCTGACCAATGATCAGATGGCCGCTCTCTTCGAGCTGTTTTCCAAATTCTCTATCAATAATAACGAAAACCGTTCCGCTTATGACTTGGCTTATTTTCAAAATACTTTCAAAAATACTTTTTGCAATGACATTGAGAAACCCGATGAACAGGTGTCCCTACCCCCACATCTGATCGAGCAGCTAGAGCAGAGGGAATCCCGAGACCCGGTAGTCGAAGAAACTGAGTCTATCAATGTGGGAACAACCTTAGAGCCTCAGATGCTTAAGATAGGTTTATCCTTAGATCCCGAGGAGAGACAACAACTCACAAGCCTCCTCCAAAAATTCAAGGATGTCTTTGCATGGTCCTACAAGGACATGACGGGTATAGACCGGGAAATAGCCGAACACTGTATACCCATCAAAGATGGGTGTAAGCCGGTAAAACAGAAGCTTCGAAGAATGAAGCCCGAGTGGTCTCTCAAAGTGAAGGAAGAAGTAGACAAACAATTCAAAGTAGGCTTTATACAAGTGTCTGAGTATCCAGACTGGGTTGCGAACATCGTGCCGGTACCCAAGAAGGACGGCAAGGTTCGGGTATGTGTAGATTTCCGGGACCTTAACAAGGCCAGCCCAAAAGACGATTTCCCGTTGCCACACATCGACATATTGGTGGACAATACAGCAGATCACGCCCTCTTATCATTTATGGATGGGTATGCCGGATACAACCAAATCAAGATGGCAAAAGAAGACATGGGTAAAACCACTTTCACTACACCATGGGGTACTTATTGTTATACAGTTATGCCGTTTGGGCTCATTAATGCCGGGGCCACTTATCAACGAACAGCCACGACCTTATTACATGACATGATGCATAGGGAAGTGGAAGTTTATGTCGATGACATGATCGTCAAGTCTAAAAACCGAGATGGGCACGTCGCTGCCCTAAGAAAATTCTTCACCCGTTTGCGTAAGTACAATATGAGGTTAAACCCTCAAAAATACAGTTTCGGGGTAACGTCAGGCAAATTACTGGGCCATATCGTTAGCCAACGGGGCATCGAGGTTGACCCAGCTAAAATCAAAGCCATCACCGAGATGCAACCTCCCAAGACCGAAAAAGAAATAAGGGGGTTTCTCGGAAAAGTCCAATACATCAGCCGGTTCATTTCAAAGCTAACCATGGTGTGTGAACCCATTTTCAAAAAACTGAAGATCGGGGAACGAGTACTATGGGACGATAAATGTCAAGCGGCCTTCGACAAAATCAGGGTAATCCTGTCTGCTCCGCCAGTACTAATGCCACCTCAACCCGGTTTGCCTCTATCGTTATACCTAACAACGACTGAGACAGCCATGGGGGCTATGCTGGCCCAGACAGTCGATTCAGAAGAAAGGGCTATTTACTACATCAATAAAAAGTTCCTAGAGTACGAATGCAAATATACAATGCTCGAGAAAACATGCCTAGCTCTAGTTTGGGCCACTAAAAAGCTCAGACACTACATGCTCAGTCACGAGGTACATGTCCTGTCCAAAATGGACCCGATCAAATATTTGTTCGAAAAGCCCATTCTCAACGGTAGAATGTCCAGATGGACTCTAATGCTAGCTGAGTTTGACCTCAAATTCGTTCCGCTAAAAGCTATCAAAGGCCGGGTAGTAGCCGAGTTCCTCGCTGATAGTCCGATATCTGAAGAGGGCTATACCGATACTTGGGCCTTTCCTGATGAAGACACATTCCATACTGACACCGAAACATGGGACTTGTATTTTGACGGAGCATCCAATTTTCGAGGCTTTGAGGTCGGTATTCTCCTAATCTCACCCCAAGGGGAACACACCCCGTTATCCATCAAATTAGACTTTGACGTAACCAACAATGCGGCCGAATACGAAGCATGCATCCACGGGTTACAAGCAGCTACTGATTTGGGCATTACGAATCTCCGGGTTCACGGGGACTCATCCTTAGTCATCAATCATGCTCTTCAAAAAGGGAAAACTCGGAATGCCAATCTCGTGGCTTACCAAGCACGAGTAAGGGTTCTAGAGAAGCAATTCCAAAAAGTAGAATATATCTACCTCCCACGTGAAGAAAACCAGTTCGCGGATGCACTTTCCAAATTAGCGTCCTTACTAAACATCCCGGAACATATGCCCAGTATGCAAATCTGTGTCGAAAGACGGTCCGAGCCGGCGTATGTCAACGCCATTCAAGATATCGAGATCACCGATCCAGAACCTTGGTATCAGGCCGTTCTAAATTACTTGGCTACGGGAGAATATCCCCCGGGAACTGAAAACCGGGCCAAGAAAGCCCTGCGAAGACTGGCTACCCAATTCATTCGTACAGACGACGGTCAATTATACAGGAAGACGACACAAGGGGCTTTACTCTTATGCATCGACAAAACACAAGCCGAAAAGGTAATGGCCGAAGTACATGACGGCGAAAATGGTCCGCATATGAACGCCCATATGCTAGCCCGAAAAATCATGAGGCTCGGATACTACTGGAACAGTATGGAGGCCGACTGTCAATCATATGTCAAACACTGCCATAATTGTCAAATTTTCGGTAATGTTCAACACATGCCATCCTCCCTACTATACACCATGACATCACCATGGCCGTTTTCGACATGGGGGATTGACATAATTGGAAAGGTGAATCCTTCCGGAACGGGAGGCCACTGTTTTATTTTGGTGGCGATCGACTATTTCACCAAATGGGTCGAAGCTGAATCATACCGTGTCTTGAACGCCAAGCACGTGGCCAAATTTATCCAGAATAAAATCATATGCCGGTACGGGATCCCCCATGAGTTTATCAGTGATCACGGGACCCACTTCCAAGCAGAAACCGCTACTTTGCTAGCAAAATATAAAATCCAGAGGCACACATCTTCGCCTTACCGTCTCCAAACAAACGGAGCGGTAGAAGCTGCTAATAAGACAATTGTCACCATACTCAAAAAGATGGCTGATAATTATCGGGATTGGCCCGACAAAATACCCTTCGCCCTATGGGGGTACCGGACGTCGATCCGAACTGCAACCGGGGCAACCCCATATTATTTGACATATGGGATGGAGGCGGTCCAACCAGTCGAATTAGAAGTACCTTCCCTCCGGATCCTGCTAGAAAGCCAGGTACCCGAAGCAGATTGGATTCAAGCTCGATATGACTCGTTGGTTCTTTTAGACGAACGACGATCCCGGGCTCTCAATAACATTCAAATATACCAAAAGAGGATCAAACGGGCCTTTAACAAGAGAGTTAGGCCCAGAAATATCAAGGAAGGTGACTTGGTCCTTAAATCGGTTCGTGCCTTACTACCGGTTGACCCAAGGGGAAAATTCAAACCCAATTGGGTTGGGCCATACATTGTCAAGAAGGTTCTATCAGGAGGAGCAGTAATGCTGACGGATCTGGACGGAAATGAATTTGTCAACCCGACCAACCTAGACCAGCTAAAACGCTACTACCCCTAAACCTTATCTCAATGTCATTCGCAAAAATTTATTTAAACACTTTTTCAAAGTTTATAAGCAAGTCAATAAGTTAGGATTATTTATCCTACTGTCGCACATCTTGAACTCATAGTCTTGGTGTATTTCAAAATTGCAAAAAAAATCTGCGCCCGAACTACGTTTGGTTTGATTCCACTAACTGTGGATACGTAGGCAGCCCCTCAAAAGGGCACAACCACTGCAATAACGAAAAAAGACAGAAACGGTTTCACTAATAATATTTTTATTCCAAAAAAAAAACACCGATAAACTCGGTAATTCAAAATTACAAAAAAGAAAAACCACGAAAAAGCCACAAAAAAAAAAAAACAAACACACTACAAAAATAGTAATAATATTTCAAATAATAATAAAAGAGAGACTACTCATATCCGGGCATCTTGCCCTTGCCTTTGTCTTTCGGGTCTTGAGGAGCCCGCGGACGTCGAGGCGGCGGCGGGGGCTGGCGTTCCCGAATGACAACCGGAACTTCCTTAACCCGAGTCCTCTTCTTCGACAGAGGATCTTCAGCTATAGTCACGGGCCCAAGTCGAGCCCGTACATGCTCCGGCAACCTATCCTTGGGACTAAGTCGGTCCTGGGCTGAAAGTCTCGGCCCTAGTCTCCTCTCCAAGTCGGTCTGGGGGCTCACCTCCCCCTGAACACCTCTAGCATTGGACCCCCTAGCTCGAGTCCTAGTTCTTCTTCTCTGTCTTGGCCTCAGACAGGCTACAGGAGCTTGAGTTTCCCCTTCAGCAAAGAAATCCCGGTTATCTTTAACCTCTTCTCGCCTGAGCAGGTCGAAGGCCTCGTCAACCTTCAGGGCAGCACGAGCTTCGGCAGTCTCGGCTTTAGTCCACCTTTCATAAGAATAAGACACCCAGGCAGAATGAAGCGGCTTGGGAACGGTCCAAGTGATTCGAGTGTACCACCTCTGGATCCAGATGTCGCACAAAATGTCAGTCAGCTGGGTCGGCTCCCTCACAACAGCCTCGTGCTCCGGGATACGCTGGGTCCACCCATACTGCCTAAGTATACGGTCAGGATACAGATGCACAGTCTGGCTAAAGGACAGAATCACCTGGTAGCGCGCCTTGTCATCAGGTGCCAAACCCGTCCAGGAGTAAATAGGCCACCACGGAACCACCCATCGTATCAATGGACCACGATGGAACGTTAGTTCTTCCTCCCAATATTTCTGAGTAACGAGGCAAGATGAATCGGTAGGCCGTCTCCTCGACATCACCTGGTTGAACCAATATTCACTCGGGTTGGAAGGAGGATCAATCTTGGACAGCCTTTCAAATAGCCAGAGCTGAAAAGAAAAGGTAACGCTTATGAAATTTCGGGCAAATCAGGCATCCGCATAGGGGCACTCGATCGAGTGCCAGGGTCACTCGATCGAGTGACACCCCTAAAACGTGGCAGAACGCTCCTCTACGAGGGCACTCGATCGAGTGCCAGGGTGACTCGGTCGAGTGCCCCCTGCAACAGTATATCGCGACAAAAAAAAAAAAAAAAAATCGAAAATCGAAAAAAAAAGGGGGAAAAGCGATATACCTGCAGCAGACGGGTACTACCCGTGAAACGGGCTGACTCATCCCTCTTCCGGTTGTCCAAACCCTGAATGATTTCTCCCGTAATCAACGATGCTGGACTACACTCCGTCTCCATGAGGTCGGCAACAACGAGAAGACGAACGCTCCCCATGCAAGACAGCAGGTCCATATGGCCTTCAAAGGCATACACGTGTAACATGCAGAAGGCGAATGCCCTACGGCTATGAATAGGCGTAACCCGAATGTCATACGGGTTCATGAACTTCTCGGCTAAAGCAAGCAGAGAAATAGTATCCCCATCAGCCATGCGGGATACTTCAGCATGCGAGAGACCCAAAAACTCCCTCAGCTTCCTCCTAGGGTCTCGAACTGCGAAAGGAACGGCAGGGCGGAGTGATGGGTTCCACCCTCCTATGGCAGCGATCTCCTCAGGGAGAGGACAAATTTCGCCCCGGGGGAAGGCAAAGACGTGGTAGGTGTCGTCCCAGAAGGTCAGACAGGCATCAAGGAAATGACGGTCCACGTGCAACTGACGAAACGTGAACAGTTGGGATATACCAGACTGCCTCAGAGCTACCTTGCTCGCATCCTTAAAACGGTGTGCCCAATCTTGCAGCATGTTGATCAGACGGTCGATACCCATGACAAATCTTTTGAGAAATAAGAATTGTTTTCTTGAGGAAAGGATTTTTTTTGAGGAGTTTGAGAATTGTGACAAAAGAAGAGAACCAGGGTGATGTATTTATAACACCAAAACCCTGGAGCATCTCCTGCAGCTGTGCCTCTTTGGCCCAAGCGGGCCTAAACATACAGACCCAACCCATGATTCTTCAGACACAGGAATTTAGTCATCCCGAGCAGTCTGTCGAAAATTCACAAAAAGTTCAAAAAATTTCAAAACTTTCGAAAATTCAAAAAACATTTTCCCCCAGCGCGAGTCATATTTTTTTACTACCTACGTGTTGCATACATTTTATGTAACTTTTACAGGTACAACTCAAACAGGGACATGCAACCCTCTAAATCTCCCCAGCGGAAGCCCAAGGCGGCATTTTCCCCGGAATGGTACGAGATGGGCCCACATATAGGCGCACCCAGGACTTATACGACAAGTCAGATTCCCCACGGAGACACTATCATCAGCAGAGGTATGATTTCTGACTTATGGCTGGCGAGCCCTTCACGCAAGTCTAATGGACTATAAACGACCCGAACGGAAGCCTACCAGGTCTTAATTGACTTAGTAGCTACTCTGAATTTCGCCTTGTCCAAGCCTCAGTCAGAGTGGGGGCTCTGTAGACACCCAAAATTTGACTGCCAGGTGTCTATAGCAGTTTCCAAAAAACACCCGATGATGATCGGACGCAAACGTGACTTAGTGTACTCGGACTTGGGCTCAGAATCAATAATATCCGACATGGACTTTTAGCGGAGTAAAAATCTCACAAAACCAACCTCAAATTCAGGCCCAGTGGGTCATTCCGAGTCAAACAAGACTAATTTGGGTCAAAACCGACACCAAAAAAAATTCCCGTCTTTTAGCGACCGGGTCAAAACCCGGTCAAGACAAACCCGACACAAAGGGCGACCGGGCGCGTTCCCGAAACATGCACCAGGTTCACAAGTCTATCCAAAGCACTCAAAAATCAGCCAAAATTAATCACAAATCAATTAAAATCAATCACAATCAAATTAAGGCTAATCAAGCCTTAAATTTTGCGGCTTGATTGATCCACTCGGTCGAGTGGATTGACCACTCGATCGAGTGGAGCCTCTTTGAACCCGTCCAGGTTCATTCGCAGGGGCACTCGACCGAGTGCACCCGCGCCACTCGGTCGAGTAGCCCGGGGTCGGGGCTCCCTATAAATACCCCATGACCCCCATGCCCAACAGACCTCAGAAGACACCTCAGAAGACACTTCAGAAGACACTTCTTGACACACTTTGAAACACTTTTGCAACATCCCATACACACAATACTACGACCCTAGCAACCCTAGGCAAGACACACCAAACCCGAGCCCCTCGTCCCTCGGAGAACCGGCGAAGCATACACACACATATAAACACCATAACTCGCATACATCCTCGATACTCCCAAGCCCGTGCCGCTATTACGAGTCCATTTCCGAGGTCCTTACTAAGCATGTATGTTGAGGGTGTCCTAAACCCCATCTCGACCTCTTTTCCTAGTCTCATTTCCATTTTATTTATCGTATTTTTCATATCGTATCAATAATCATAATCATAGTAGTGACACTAGCATTAATGTTGTCATACTTTCGCGTCTTCGTTTTCGTATCATCATTTCTTTATCATCATTATCGTCATAATGTCGCATAAATGCATTTTAATACGAAAAATTCGGTTTTGAATGTGTTGAACTATGATAACCAATCTAAAGTCATAGTTGAACGCATTTAATCTCATTTCCAATTAGTATGGAACCCGTTGACACGAAAACCGACGTCACATAATCCGTAAGGATAAATATTGACGTCGTGACGTAGAGGGGCGCAATTCCGTCACTAACCAAATTTTTATCTAACAATAACCTTTTTACAAAATTCCGATAACGGTATTATAATCATATAAGAGATGATTATAATACCGACAAACCGAGTTAAATCTAAATCCGTCAATATTTTTATTTGACTCGGTCGATTATCGATTTAAAACACATTAAAACAAACGAGTCACAACTCGTACAGGTGCCACTCGACCGAGTACACCTGCTACTCGATCGAGTAGCACCCTAAATTACGGGCAGTAGCTACGTCTAAGGACACACTCGACCGAGTCAGGCCATGACTCGATCGAGTGGGTCCTGCAGCCCAGAAACCGAGGGCTCTTCTTTTTATCATTCGAGCCTCGTCTTTTTAAAAGCGACTTAGTCGACACGTGTAAAGTCAATCACGTGGCTTTTCCAAAATTCATGCATATCACTTCACTTAAACGATTTTGATCGACGGTCTCACATTATTAATTTTATGTCGACGACTCTTTAGTCGTATCCGATGTAAAATTAACTTAGACCCAATTTCTCGAGGTGATAAGTCGGGACAAGGCATCGAGGTTCGAGATCGGGCTAGCACCACGTCTAGGTCTCGAACCTCCGTCCCTTGATTAACATGCAATATAATGTGTAATTAATTAAGGTTCGTCCATCTACACAAATTCACGGTCTAGTTTATACACGGGTCCGTTTATAATTATTGCTCGTCATTTCAATTGTATATTTCAATTGTTCTATTTTATTGTACGCCGTATTGTGAATTCCGGGTTGTATTCCGCCCGTGTAACTTGTAACCGATTTATTTCGCTTTGCTTTATTTATTTGCGTTTTGCCGTTTATAAATGAACCCTCGCATGCTAAATCACTTCGACAATAAATTAGATGCATTAAATTGACGTAGCTCACATTTAATTCGCATGCTTAGCTAAAACGCTGTTTGCATAACATTTCACCGAATCACTAACGCGCATATTAAAAAATCAAACGATGTCCTAGTAGAGGCCGCTAAGTGCGGGCGGGGTTGGGTGTCCTTAGTGGGCTTCCCAACACGTACCCTCACCCCTTACTCAGAACCGTGGTTTCCGGATGTCCGAATCCATTGGCAACGAGAGTCATTCAATATACGATTAACCGCTCAAGTCGGCATCTATATCGATATGCAAAGGGACGAGCCCAATAAACTCTCTAACCAAAATGGGCCACACTTTGTGTATGGGCCATGGCGATGTAGAGTGGGCTCGAACGGTTCCGAATAACCATAAAATTCGGTGGCGACTCCATTTCGACTTAAATTTCAATTCGATCCTTCTCATATGGAGGTTCATTCGCCTACCCAAACCCGCGCGTGGCCGCGTCGGGGTGGACCTACGTCATGTCCACAGTTGGTCGCACTTCATGAACTGGTTGGAATCAGACGACAACCGGCGTGAGTTATCCTCCCCAACTGACCCGACGATGGCGTGGTTCGGAATTAAACACATGGTATGCCCCCATAACCTCCTACCTATCACATTAAATAGTATAAATGATCCCCATTCACATTAACTGAAAAAGATTTAAAGCCCGTGTAATAGTTAGAAATAATCACAAAGTTCACTAAGCACAGTCACACATGTTGATGTGTACAATCACATGCTATGAGTTGCATAGTCAGGCATTAAATATTACAAATGACCCTCATTCACATTAACTGAAAAGATGTAAAGTCTGTGTAATAGTCAGACATCACTTTGTAGAGTCACTCTTGTTGAGGTGCACAATCACGTGATATAAGTTGTACATCCACGCACATGATATGGTCAGACATCCTAGAATTTACAAACACACTGTCATGTATAGTCTGTAAAGTCACGCAGCTTAGTCTGTACAATCACATGCTATAAGTTGCATAGTCAGGCATCATAAAATATACAATCACACTGTCATGTATAGTCACACTCTGCACGCTGCAAAGTCACGCGGCTTAGCCTGTACAATCACATGCTATAAGTTGCATAGTCAAGCATTAAGTAGTACAAATGACCTCCGTTCACATTAATTGTAAAGATGTAGTTCACTTTGCAGAGTCACTCATGTTGAGGTGTACAATCACGTGATATAAGTTGCATAGTCAGCCATCATAAAATTTACAATCACAATGTCATGTATAGTCACAGTCTGTACACTGCAAAGTCACGCAGCTTAATCTGTACAATTACACACTTTGCGATGTGCAACCACGCACATGATATATAGTTCAGTCTCGCACCCTGTCACTGAAGACAACTAATATTCACCATTCGTTAGGACTCGCTGACCCGTATACTGGAACGACCTGAATCAAGTACCCCTGCGGACGAAGACACTGACGGTGTGTACGAAGCGTGGGACAGATTCATACAAAACTGCGCTGGGACATTCGACTTGAACGCCGAACTGTTGTTTTTCCCGATGCATACTATGGGGTACTACGCGTGTGTGCGCGTCAACTTTAGAGAAAGAACAGTTGATATCCTCGATCACCAGACACACGCCCCAGGGTCACATATATTCCGGGTGTCCAGCAAAATAGTAAGTTGCACGCATATGCTTTATTTCACAGCGTCAAAAATATTCTACTGCTTCCATAAGTGCTGATGTTTACTATTACCTAATACTGCAACAGCTGCAAGCATTGACCGACTACATGGACGAGAAGGGGCTGATTAAGAGCAGTCACCTGACAAGTTTTACGTATCGACAAGTAAGATTGGAATGGCAGAGTGTCCGGAAGAACGATCCGGACTCCGACATTTTCTGCTTGATGCACATGTGCCTGTACGACGGTGCGCCGTTCACCCACACTGATATTGGGACAAAAGTCGGGAGGCGTTACTTGTCATTCGAGGTGGCAGCAACCCTCGTACTTGCTGACATGAATGAAGCTCGCGAGGACGTGTTGTCAAAAATTCGCGCTTTCATAGAAGACGCGTCAAGCATATGGAAAACAGTCGATGAAAAACGTAAGATAGGGAAAATCGTGGAACGAAAGACCTCAGCGAAACGTAAGGCATGAATGTGTAGTGAAGTAAAAACACTTTTTGTGAATATAGAAAAAATCTCATGTTAGGGTATCTTCTGAGAATCAGATGAATGACAACTCAGTATCAAGGTCGCATGTGCGATGTGATACAGTCACGCAACTTCTGACTCACAGTCACAGTCAAACTCCTGCAGAGTCATGACAGACAACCACAAATTCACTAATTAATTATACTAACTAACCCTGCATATATGTCCATCCATTTACTTTCAGTTTATTTCACCTTAAAATTAAACGATTGTTTCACCTAAAAACAAACGATGGTTCCCGTATTTACAGAAGACACCAAAAAAACAATACACACACCGTAAAATCAGATTACTTCCCAAAAAAAAAATGATTGTTCGAAAACGATGTCGACGCAATATAAACTGTACACATTAAAATGCACTGGGACTGGGAGGTGATGTTTGTGAGTCTCAATGCACATTGAGAACACAAACAATCACCTCACTCTCCTAACCCTAATTAATTTAGGAGGATAGAACCCCCACCTAACTCTATTAATTTTTACTGACCCTTTACTACCTTCCCTCTTTAAATACCAATGCCATTTTTACCCCAACTACTTCCAACTTCACCTCTTTAACCCTAAAAAAAAATGGCAAGCAAAATAGAAGAAATCAGAAAATTGGTCGAGGAGTACGCTGGTTTGTTGGATACCACTTGATCCAACCAATTATCAGCCATGCAGCTAGTCACCACTGGCATAGACGGGAGGAACTATGTGGCATCCATTGACGATACAGAAAAGGAGACCGAACTGGACGACTACGTCGAATTCTTGATGAAAAAGTGTATTGGATGTTTCCGTACTAAGAAAGCGTTGCAGCGTGATTTGGCCAACTTGAAGAAGATGCTTCAAGAATACGGGGGTTAATTATGCATGGGTTAAAATGTAGCGTTCAATGGTATGTAATGGATGTTTTAATGTGTTTTAAATGTTTTCCGCATAATATGTCGTGGAATGTTTTTATGTTTCAAGTACTGTGTCGTAGAATATTTTTATGTTTCTAGTGTTAAGTGTTGTGTAAGAGATGGACTTTTTCTAATGTGCAAATATTTCCATCGCTATTTCGCTATTTCTCTATTTTTATGGACACATGGTGTATAGTCAACTCAACATGGTGCATAATCACAGACAGTGTCATAAAACCAGTTTAGGTTTCTACACTTCATTTTGTTGAATCACAGTCAGTGTATTGTAGAATCACAATCATTATATTGTAGAATCACACCCTGCCTCCTGTAAAGTCACACTCATTGCGTTGCACAATCACACTCACTTGTTTGGTGTCAACCAAATATTAAGGGCATAATGTTCCTGTACAGCTGTATTTGTAGCCAAAGATGATGCATTTCAGATTAAAAACGACTGCTATTTCAATGTATTTTACAGCCAATCAACTAAAAAACAATTTTACGGATCCCCCATGTTTTACGACTATGCCATATTAGAAATGATTAAGGTCCGCAATAGACGTAGACAATATCACGGACCTTGACCATTTCAAACGTCAACAATATTTATGTTTCAAAAAAAAAAATGCCCCACGATCTACGACTTACACTATATTAGAAATGATTGAGGTCCCCAATATACGAAAACGTCGACAGTCATCATGTATCACGGACCTTGACCATTTCAAACGTCGACAGTCTTTGTGTTTCCAAAAAATGTTTTCAAATAGAGGATATTCACGAACAATCCTCCTCGGCAATCCCTGCCGGGTCCTCCTCCTGCTCAACATCGACAGACAAGTCAGCAATAGGTGGGTCCTCAGCGAATGGGTTGGGGCAGTTCCTCTTGTCATGGTGCCCCATCCTCTTGCAGTTCTTGCACAGCCGTTTAGGCCTCACGACAATTGCAGCAGCCTTCGCCTAGAAGACAGCATCCACTTCCCACTGCCCTTGTTCTTGGCTTTCTTCGTGGGCAATATCGTTATTTCAATTGCGCTCGTACAGCCGAGGATCTTCTCTAATTCTTGCGTCTTGCCACAAGGGCCAGCAAGGGGCGCCGCATCGGACCTGAAGTCACGAATGATGTCAGCTAAATTACTAACGTCTTCCTTACCCATTTTGCTGACATGACTGACGGTCTCATAGAACTCCGAAAACAGCCTCGTGACTGTAACAACCTCCTCATCGCTTAGGCGACTCTCTGACAGGGGACACGCATTAACATTACATAGGGCATCCTTTGTCCATCTACGTGCCACGTACCGTTCCGGGATCGCCTCTCGTCCTTTGGAAGAATATATCCAAATGGCGTGCCTGCAAAGAATTCCATACCGACGGAACTTCCAGCAAGTACAGCTGACCTCACAGGTACCTGCGAGTGCATTAAAACACATAAAGAGTGCGACTGTCAACCATACGGGCAGTAGCTACGCAACATATAGGATGTGACTTTATAAAGGTATAATCACAACCTTTACAGAATATAGTCACACCCATTACGCTGCATAGTCACAGTCCTTACGTTGCAGAGTCAGACGAGTTACGTTGTATAATCACACGTCCCGCATTTTCAGAGTCACACCCTTTATTTTGTACAGTCACATTCAATGAATTATAGAATAAAACTCATTACGTTGTGCATTCACATTCACCACGTTGTATAGTCACACTTACCACAGTTTAGAGTCACACCGTTTAGGTCATATAGTTAGGCTATGTGAGTGTGGCTAGACACCATGGACAGTGACTTTCTATGCCAATACCTGGATTGTATTCAACAATGTAGTTGCGGTCCCGGATGGAGTCCAGTACTGTTGTTGCTTCGATCCCGTCCTTCTCCTGATACCCACGAACGCTACACGTGTACAGCGAAAACTTGACCTCTTCCTGAAAGTGTGCAAAAGCCACGTGCGTGTTCACCCTTGCCGCGTGGGTCTCCATCGGATTCGTCGTTCCAATTTTGGGGAATGTCTGCCGGTTATCGTTGTCTAGCCTCTTCTGCATGTGCCTCTGTTGGTCCATCGCACTTTCGAAACGCATCCAGAACTGGACCAACGTACCATTGTTGTGTTCAAACTTTTTGAAGAAACTGTCCTCACTCTCTGATCTCTGCATTGTCCTCATAATTTCGGACATCCTCACCTCCCTGCAATGCGCCGCGACCCATTTGCTCCTGATGTCAAACATATTTTTGAACCATTCGATCCCAACAGCATCATGGTCGATCATAATCCGCCCCCACCTGTCATCGAACTCCGACGCCTCGATGTCATCATCCTAAATAATTGCATTGAGCGCTTTTACGAATTCCGAAGCCTCCTCTCTTGATCTGACGTACTTCGTTGGAACCTTGTTCATGACGTGCCACGTCCAGCAACGTTGGCGCGCTGATTTGAATATTTTTGGGACAGCTTTTAAAATCCCGGGATCCTAGTCTGTAATGATATAATACGGTTCCTTTCCGCTCATTGCTTCCAGAACCGAGAGAGGACCCAGATAAACGACTCATAGTCCTCCTTCAGTAGCAACGCCCCGCAGAACGTGACAGACCGCTTGTGGTTGTCCACGCCAGTGAACGGTGTGAACACCATAGAATACACGTTGGTTCCGTACGTTGGGTCGAACGAAACTGCATCCCCGAATGCCGCGTAGTTCCTTCGAGCTGCACCATCCGCCCAAATGACCCTGCGTAAGCTTCCATCTGCATCAACATCATAGTCAAAGTAAAAATCCTCCTGACTGTCCCTCAAATTCTTGAACCGGTCTATGAACAATTGACCATCCTGCTCGTGAACAAAGCCCTTGACGTCCCTCCCCCAGTTCTTGAAATCAACCAATAATGCTCCTATGTTCTGAAATCCGCCCGACATCTCCTTGCACATCCTGTATGTCCGAGTCGCCCCGATCTTCAGCCGCACACACAAAATTGCAACTGCATTAGTCGCGCACAGTTAGCAATCAACCATGCACTACACAACATTGTTCACAAACGTTACGCACCCTCGAGTTGCAAACGATCATCTCCTTGTGATATCTTGATAGACTTCGAGATGACTTTTGAAACTTTCTGTCCTTAACCATCATAAGATCGTGGTTGTGTTCCTCGATAAACTCTTCAATATAAAACCCCCGATCATTGCACAGAGCCTAATTCTTGCTCCACATTGCGTCCTCGTCGCCTTCGTATTCCTTTTGGGTTCATACGATCCCACAGACTCATGCCCCTCCTTCTCTCCCGTGCTTGACAACTTCACCATGCTCTGGCTAGCTGTTTTGCCCTCTTTATTACAAGCCAACAATTTCTTCTTAATCGAACCATCAAAAGATCTAGTTGTCGTGTACTTCTTCGCCTCGAAACTAAAAGAAGATGCGTAAGATTGATAAAACAAGAATGCTTCGTCGATGTCCGCGAACTTCTGCCCTACGTAAGGCACAGTCACTGTGTCTTCAACTGGCATATAGGTTGGAACAACAAAAACAAAAAGAACTATCAGTGGTTGGAACAATAAAAAACTATAATAAAAAACATATATTACACACTAAAAACTACTGTCAATAAAAAGAAACCCTATATTACACACTATCAATCTTGCAACGCACGCATTCATCTCTGACCTTAATGAGATGTGACTTTTCTCAACAACGACGGTGACTTTGAAGAACAGCGACTGTGGCTTTGCTCATATAACAACATGATTTTACACCACTATATTACATATAACAGCATGATAAATATAACAATCATAAGCATAACAACCATAAAAAATACCAACAATAATAAATATAAAGAAACCAACATAAATATTTTGAATAAAGCAACTTCAACGTAATACAACTACACCTGCAGCATAAAACTACAACTACATGGAACCAACACAATAATAATTTGGCTTGATTAATACCCACCACGAATAAGAACTATAAGTACAACTACAAACCAAAAAATGATGGAACTACAAACTATAAATACAACTACAATACTCGACAACCAAAAAAAAATTACAATAATAAATATAACAATGATGGAACGTGTGAATAATAAATATAACGTAATAAATATATCAATCTTACCAGCACCAATATTTGGAATAATAAAGCAACTTCACATAATACAACTACATCTACAGCAGAAAAACTACAACAACGTGGAACGTGTGACTGTCTATCATATTAAGTGACTGTTCATCATATAGAGTGTGGCTGTGACATTACAACTGTGTAACTCTTCAAATTAACAAACCAAACGAAAAAATGAAATTCCAAATGCAAGATACCAAAAATATATGTATATACTCATCTTACCTTCTGCATGTTGAACATAAATTTTCGACTGCACATTTTCGAGCATATACGAATCTTCAAGGAACAGCACCATTGGAGCATGGAGATGTAGAGCAAATTACGAATTAGGGTTTAGTTATTTGACATGATAGTATAAATAAGGAGATGAATTTTGATTTAGGATGAATTTTGAATTTTAGTGAGATGAAATGGTGAGCAATGGGATGAATTTTTGTGAAAAAGTGAATTTTGGTGATGGAAGTTATGAAAGATTGAGAGAGATTGCGCTGCGAAATGGTGAGCAATTGTTAGTGAGAAAGTGAATTTTGGCGATGGAAATGATGAAAGATTGAGAGAGATTGCGCTGCTGTTGCTCTGCTGCTGTCTGCTGTTGCCTGCTACTAGATAGTCATTCCACGTACCTTCTCTCCCTTTTTTTTTGATTAATCTGGGCCATCCATCCAACCCAAATCAATGGCTAACAACACAACTCACCAACTTCCCAATCCACTACCAACTCTCTTGATCCCATTTCTATTTCTATATATATATATATATATATATATATAGAGTAAGGCTCTTATGAGTCCTTTACTCTTTGTGAGTCCCTAAGTCCTCATCCCATCCATTGGATGGAATGAGGATGGATGGACAAGATGCATCCATAAAAAAAAAAAGATTTACGTTCCTAAAATAACTCCCAAGAATTTAGGAAACAATAACTTCCTATCACGTTCATTATCATTCACGTTCAATTTTCATTCCACGTTCATTCACACCTAAAAAAAAACTCTTTCTTCATTCACGCTCATTCATCGATTTTGTACTCGAAATTCTGCTACAATGGATTCAGTGACCGCATCATCGTCTTCAACGGCTGATAAGCAACTAATCGAGCATAACAATGGTGAGTTTCAGTGTTTCATTCACGTTTTTATTCGTTTTTTCTTCATGGATTTCAATAGTCATATTGCTTTCAATTTGCGTTTTCATATCAATGTTTTATCGCGTCGAATTGCGTTTTTTTTAACGTCGATCTTCATGTTTATAGTGCTTTCATTGTCATTTCGTACCACAGTTTCGTATCAATTTGCATTTGTTTGATGTCATTGCGTTTTGATATCACAGTTTCGTATCAATGGTATTTTGATATCTCGATCTCTATAGATTACAGGTCTTTATGCTTTTTATTAAGATTTTCCCTGATATCCATTGATACTATTTTTTTGATTTCAATTAACGCAGATTCGTCGTTGAAGTAACATGCCTTCTGAGTAAAAGTAACACTTAATTGCAATTACAGTAACACAAATGAACGTTCAGGAAAAGGGTTTTGATGATATGCTAGAGTAACGTATTGTACACGTTAGGGTAACACCACTTATAAATTACAGTAACACATTATTTGCATTGATGTAACGTTGTTTGATGATATGCAGAAACGTCATTGAAGTAACATACCTTCTGAGTTACAGTAACACTTAATTGCAATTACAGGAACACACTGAACGTTTAGAAAAAAAGATTTGATGATGATGATGTTAAAGTAACATAGTGTAATAGTTAGAGTAACACAACTTATGAATTGATATAACCGTCAATTTTAATGTTGATAATTGCTTTCATTGTTATTTCATTCATCATAGTTTCCTATCAATGGTTAATTGCTCTATCGATCTTTATAGATTCCAGGGTTTTATGTTTCTTATTTAGGTTTTCCATAATATACACTGATACTATTGTTTTGTTTTATATTAACGCAGAAACGTCATTGAAGTAACATACCTTCTGAGTTACAGTAACGTAAGCTTCACTGATATTATTGTTTTGTTTTTTGTTGAAGCAGACACGACACTGAAGCTTCATTGATACAGACTTATAAGGGCAAAAGACAAGGCAAATGTGAAAAGCTTGTGCGGATTAATTTTCATGTTGAAAAGCTTGTGCGGATTAATTCGGGAGTTCAGGTTGCAGAGACAGTCGGTTTCTGGGGGGGGGGGGGGGGTTGGCAAAACACAGGAACTGGATTTTGTACACATTTTTTTACACATAGCGCTGTGCTACGTTGCAATTAACTATATATATATATATTTATTTAATACATGTGTATTGGTTAAAGTAACATCTCATGTCTATTGGAGTAACACCATTCGTTAGTTACAGTAACAGACATAATGCATGAAGGTAACTGAGGACAGCAACGTTGTTTAAACAATTCATTACCAAAGTAACTGAGGATAACTTGGATTAGAACCATTCATTACCAAAGTAACAACATTCACTTTTTAAAGAACCATATATAATGCGTCATTGATAATAGCATTGTTTAACCATGAGACAAAGAATAACATCATTAATGACTTAGAGTAACATCATTTGTTCATTAAAGTAACAGTTATAATGCGTCAATGTAACACAATGATTATGAGACCACATTTGTATATTGGGTAAACTTCATTCATTCCCATAGTAACACCGGTCGTTAATTAGAGTGACAGGAACAATTAGTCAGGGTAACAGAGTTTAACAGCGTTGTTCCATTGGTGATAATCAAAATACTAATGTATATAACAAGTTTCGAAAACGATACAAAGCATTATTCGTAATTATAAAAAGATGACATAATTCGTTAGACACGTTATTTTTTTCGACCCTTTGTTGGCTTGCTTTTGGGACCATCGATGATCTTTTGCCTAGCGTCCACATACTTATCTACGTTATCCAACAACCGCGATCGCACCTTGATTTGTCTCCTCCTTTTGCCATCTGAAAAGTACAATAATTATGTACAACTATTGTTACTGTTTAATCCGGTATATAAAATTAAAGTACAACTGATACGAGTGAAAGAAATACCATACGAGTAACACAAAGAAAGTGTTAGAGTAACATAGAGTGCAAATTAGAGTAACACGTCTACACAATTAAATGTACCAGATTACTAGCATTCAAAGTAACGCAAAGATGGGATTAAAAGTAACATGTCTTGTACATTACAGTAACACATGGTCGTCTTTAAAATAACATCATACATGTGTAACACTAACTGAACAACCCCTTACAGTAACACCTCAAGTTTATAACAGTAACTGAATATGCGCATTAGAGTAACATTCAATATATGTTAGACTAAGTATGAAGAATAGAAGCATAGTAGAAGCATAATATGAAGTAGGTGAATTCAATTAAACTCTACAGATGCATACCCAGATACCGCAACAATCTTTAGTGAAACCAATTAATTATAGGGCACAAACGCAGCAAAGTAAATCAATCAATAATTAGAGAGAAAATTAATGAAATCAGATACGAATATAAACTAAACCTAGTTCTTTAGTACAACAATCGAGTATTAGCGAGTTACCTTGTATTATGCCGCCTGAAGATTATCTTTGCTGAAGTTAGAGAGTTGCTTCAATGTAGCCTTGCTTGAGTTGAAGACGGGAGGATGCGCGGGTGTGTTTTGAAAAGAAACAGAAGTCGAGCGATTGTGTTTGGATGATGAAGGTTAAGGGTTTCAGTTAGGATGTGAATGAAAAAATTGAATGTGAGGAAGTAACGTGTATTGGTTGGAGATAATTAAGGGGGGAGAGAGGATTTGATTTTATTTTTACCAAAATATGTTATTTATTGCCTTAATTACTAGAATCAATCACCACCATCCATCCCACTCTAGATCAATGATTGTAGATAGGACTCATGGACTCAAAAAAAATAAAAGGACTCACTTGATCCTTCCTCTATATATATATATATATATATATATATATATATATATATATATAGAGAGAGAGAGAGAGAGAGAGAGAGAGAGAGAGAGAGAGAGAGAGAGATGAATTCTGATAAGGTCAAGGATAATTTTAAGTCCGTAAGTCCAAATCCTGACCATTGGATCAATTTTGCGCGGATGGCTGAGATTACATCTAGGATTAAATGTGCCACTAACATATTAATTAGGTAGGTGTTCCACTAAGCTATTAATTAGGCATGTGTTAATTAAACCTAGAGTTAGAGTTGCTTCTTCACGAGAAAGTTAATCACTCCCCCATAATTCAGCCATTTACTCCGCGCGACATTCCAATGATGAGGGTATCTCAATTTTTTTCTCGTATTTTCCATCGGTTCTTGGAGATGAAATTGTTTATATCTCAATCGGCAGGTCATTTTGTGGAGGACGGTAAGTCGGATTTTTAGTTTTCGTCATCAAGCCGACATTGGTTTTCGATCGAAGTATTAGTTTGGAATGAAGAGTTTGCAGATTGTTGAAGTGCCCCCTGGTAGGTGCATCCATTGTTCGGTATTTAGTCGTGTTTCGTTGTATTAATGAAGATGGAGGGCTGAGATTAGCTTTGGGATTAATTGATTCGAATTAAAATTATTCCAATTAAAATTAGTCATTCAGTATTACGCGCATTATTCCAATTAAAATTATCCCTTAGAATTTCATCTTTCACGAGGATATTTCATTCAATAATACGCGCATCATTCCAATGAGATGAAAATTTAAGATGTTTTCTCGTATTCTCCATTGGTCATTGGAGTTGAAATTACAACTTTATATATAACTGTTGGAACTTTATATATGACTCACTTTATAACTTCAACTCATTCACTTTAGAACTTCAAAGCACAACAATTACAACTTTATATATAACTGTCGGAAATTTGAACATTATTTCTCTGTAAAAACATACAACGACACGGATAGAACTTTAATTCAAATTCTTTACAACTCCAACTCTAAATTTATGAAACATCAACTCCAAGCGATTTCAAAACACGTATACTTGCATCTTCAGTGCATGACTTTCAATATTTAAATAACAGTTTGTTTGGAACTTTAATTCAGCTGCAATGAAACTTCAGTACATTACATTTACAACTTCATAATTAATTGGTGTACATTACATCAGTCAAAACAATCTACCGCACGCTTGTAACTTCAGTTCAAAAACTTTACAACTTCAACTCTCAGTTTCTGAAACTTCAATATCATGCCCCTTTGATTTGTAGAACATAACTTTGAAACTTTAAGTCATTCTCTTTACAACTTCAGTGCACAACGTCTACAACTTCATTATTAAATGGTGGAATGTTCATCTTTCTTCTGCTCATATATTCAATTGTATGCTTGAAACTTCAATGTCAAAACTGTAGAACTTCAACTCTCATCTTCTGAAACTTCATAATACGTGTCCCATATATTTTTCATCTTCAGTACATTTTAAACTATAAGGCAAATTAATCCACAACAAAATTACCCACAACACAATTACGCCATTTTCAATGTCATTCGAAGTCCACTATCAACAAACCACTATCAAAGCAAAATATATAGTTTATATTAATTAATATAAACTATTTTCAAACATATTCTTACGATCAACTTAAAAACAATTATCTATTTTCAAACTTCATCATCACAAAAATAAATGTAAACCCTTCATTAATCAATAATCAATACAATCAACCCAAACCATATCCCTAATTCAAACAAACAAAACCTAGAAATCAAATTCATCCCAAAACACCCAAAACAATAAAAAATCAATCCTAAACAATTCAAAACAATAAAAACAATAGATCCCGATGACAAAATTCAAATTGGGTAAACCTAAAATTAAAGAACACAATCCAATTAAAAAATACACAACAAAAACACAATCTAGCTACTACTCTAAAAAATACCCGGACCATTAAAACAATGAAAAAACAAGATTAAAAGTGAGAATAGAATTAAAATGGAGGAATCGGTAACCGATCAACCCAAACCCTATACTTGCGCGACGAACGTGACTGAGATTGAAGATGAAGTTTTTGTAGCAATTGAAATATTTATACTTTTGTTCTTCAATGTAGGAGGGCAAATGACGGGTGAAAGTAGAAATGGAAGAGAAAGAAATGAAATAAAGAATGAATATTTGTTAGAGTAATTAAAATGGAGGGTGGGAAGAGTGTTGAATAAATATGGTGAGAATAAAGAGGGTGGAGAAAAAGAGGTAAATTTAATAAGCACATCTTGTTATGAAAGAGAATTAAGAAGAGAGAGAAGAGAGAATTCAGAGGTAGTTTATTCCTTAATGGGGAGTACATATATATAGGATACAAGGGGAATAGAGTTTAGGGTTAGTAATCTACATGGGCCTAAACACTGTACATGGACATCCATATACTGATACATAACACTCCCCCTTGGATGTCCAATACTGGAGAGATTGCCTCGTTAAAACCTTATTAGATAAAACCCAGTGGGACAAAAATCTAATGAGGAAAAAGAGTACAATAATCTCCATGATACGCAATGAATGTTGCCTCGTTAAAAAAACCTTGCCTGGAAAACCCAGTGGGACAAAACCATGGCGAGGGAAAAAGAGTGCAACGCGTATTTACTCCCCCTGATTAAAACATTGCTTGATGTCCTTGAGATGACGCAAACCGAGTCTGGTGATTAACTTCTCAAAAATCTTGCTTGGTAGTGCCTTCGTAAAAACATCCGCAAGATTGTCACAAGAAGAGATTTGTTGAACGGTAATAAAGCCGTCTTTCTGAAGATCATGAGTGAAAAAGAACTTTGGCAAGATGTGCTTCGTTCTATCTCCTTTGATGAATCCTGCCTTGAGCTGGGCAATACAAGCTGTATTGTCTTCGTGTAGGATAGTGGGGGCCTTAGTTTCAAGACATATACCGCAAGATTCTACAATGTGATGAATCATGGATCTTAACCATACACACTCTCGGCTTGCTTCATGAATCGCCAACAATTCTGCGTGGTTGGAAGAGGTGGCAGCTATCGTTTGCTTTACGGAGCGCCATGAGATGAGAGTATCACCACACGTGAATACATAACCAGTTTGTGAACGACCATTATGAGGATCAGATAAATAACCAGCATCTGCAAAACCAACTAAATCTGTTTTGGATTTGTTAGAATAATATAAACCCATATCTGACGTACCTCTGAGATATCGAAGTAAATGCTTTACTCCATTCCAGTGTCATAGAGTAGGACATGAACTGTATCTCGCTAATAAGTTGACAGAAAAGGATATGTCCGGTCTTGTCTGACTGGCGAGGTACATCAAGGCTCCAATTGCACTTAAATATGGTACTTCAGGGCCGAGAATCTTTTCATTCTCTTCTCGGGGTCGAAATGGATCAATCTTGGCATCAAGTGGTCGTACTACCATTGGAGTATTCAGAGGATGTGCCTTGTCCATATTGAACTGTTTTAGTACTTTATCAATGTACGTTCCCTGGTGTAACAGAATCCCATTGTCAAGATGCTCAATTTGTAGGCCAAGACAAAATTTCGTCTTTCCTAGATCTTTCATCTCAAATTCTTTCTTTAGATATTCAACAGCTATGGTAATCTCTTCAGAAGTACCAATAATATTCAAATCATCAACATAAACAGCAATAATCACAAATCCAGATCCGGATTTCTTTATGAAAAGACAAGGGCAAATCGGATCATTTTTGTATCCTTCTATCAATAAATATTCACTAAGGCGATTATACCACATCCTCCCGGATTGCTTCAAGCCATATAGTGATCTGTTTAGTTTGATTGAATATCGCTCACGAGGACTTGATTTTATCTTTTCAGGTAGCTTAAGACCCTCAGGAAGTTTCATGTATATCTCATTATCAAGTGAGCCATACAAATAGGCTGTAACAACGTCCATGAGGCGTAAATCAAGTCCCTCCCTCATAGTGAGGCTTATTAGATAACGAAATGTAGTTGCATCCATTACCGGAGAGTATGTCTCCTCATAGTCAATACCAGGTCTTTGTGAAAAGCCTTGTACAACTAATCGAGCTTTATATCTGAATATTTCGCCCTTTTCGTTTCTTTTTCGCACAAACACCCATCTATAACCCACAGGTTTTACTCCGTCGGGTGTGCGAATTACAGGTCCAAACACATCACGTTTGGCCAATGATTTTAACTCTGCCTCAATGGCATCTTTCCAATTTGGCCAATCAATTCTACGTCTGCACTGATCAACAGACTTTGGTTCATGATCCTCATTTTCATGCATGATATCTAGCGCTACATTAAATGCAAAAACACCATCATCGACGTCGATTGTATTTCGGTTCCATATTTGTCTAGACATGATATAATTTATTGAGATCTCTTCATCATTTTCAGGTACCTGAGTCTCTTCTGGAGACATATTCTCAGTCATGTCGTCAGACTTTTCCAGGGACTTTTCAAAAGTCACTTCTTCCTCAGATTTTGCTCCTTTACGTTTTCGAGGATTTTTATCTTTGGAACCAATGGGTCTACCACGCTTCAGGCGTGTCATAGACTCATTTGCAATTGATGGTCCTTCCGGGACTACAATTTTACTGGAGCATTTAAAGCTGGTATATGAGATTTAATCACACCTTTCGGATCAGTGAAAGCATCAGGTAATTGATTTGCCAATCGTTGTAAATGAATTATCTTTTGAACTTCGAGTTCACATTGTTTGGTGCGAGGATCTAAATGAGATAGTGATAATTCATTCCAACTTATCTCCTTTTCCAGCTGTTTATTATCTCCCCCTAATGTCGGGAAAATTGATTCATCGAAATGACAATCAGCGAAGCGGGCTGTAAATAGATCACCTGTAGAAGGCTCTAAATACTTGATAATTGATGGAGATTCATACCCAACATATATTCCCAACCTCCTTTGAGGTCCCATCTTTGTACGTTGTGGCGGGTTAATTGGAACAAACACCGCACAACCAAAAATTCTTAGATGAGAAACATTTGGTTCTTGACCAAAGACCAATTTTAGGGGGGATGATGTATGATAACTTGTTGGTCTAATGCGAATTAATGATGCTGCGTGCAAAACTGCATGTCCCCATGCGGAAATAGGTAATTTAGACCTCATAAGCATTGGTCTCGCAATCAACTGAATGCGTTAAATTAATGATTCGGCAAGGCCATTTTGAGTATGAACATGTGCTACAGGGTGTTCAACACCTATCCCAATAGACATACAATAATCATCAAAAGTTTGTGAACTGAATTCACCCGCATTGTCAAAACGAATAGCCTTAATGGGATAATCTGGAAAGTGAGCTCTTAATCTTATCAATTGAGCCAGTAATCGCGCAAACGCAAGGTTGCGGGTTGATAACAAGGACACATGTGACCATCTAGTAGATGCGTCAATTAGAACCATAAAGTAACGAAATGGTCCACTTAGTGGATGTATAGGTCCACAAATATCACCTTGTATCCTTTCCAGAAATGTCAGGGATTCATTCCCAATTTTAGACGGCGATGGTCTAATTATTAATTTACCTTGTGCACAAGCAGCACATGAGAATTCTTTGGACTGCAAAACCTTATGATGCTTTAATGAATGTCCACATGAATTCTCGATTATTTTTTGCATCATCACAGATCCGGGATGACCAAACCGGTCATGCCACATAATGAAATTTGTTTTATCAGTAACCTTTCGGTTTACTACAACGTGTGATTCAATTGTACTAATTGTCGTATAGTACAAGCCGGAGGACAAAGTACTAAGTCTCTCCAATACACTTTTATTGTTCGAATGTGAACATGTAACATAGAGGTATTCAATCCCTCTTTCATTTGATGTCTCAACATGATATCCGTTTCTACGAATATCATTAAAACTCAACAAATTTCTTTTTGCCTATGGAGAATACAAAGCCTCCTGAATTTCAATAATTGTCCTTTTTGGCAACAAAATCTTAGCTCTTCCGGAGCCTTCAATTAATTTTGTACTACCGGCAATAGTATTAACATTTGCCTTTTGCTCTTTCAATAGAGTAAAATACTTTTTATCCGTAAGGATAGTATGTGTTGTCGCACTATCGATGAGACATATATCTGCTACTGTAGCGTCCATAATCTTCCTGAAAAAATAAAAAAATAAAATAACATAAGATGGATTGTAAATAAAATTGTTTAGTGGTGAGTGATTTATTGTAATGCAAAAATTTAATATTCAATCATGAAACAAACGTAATAAAATGATAATTTAATGCGACTACAAAATATTTAATAGCTTCTCATTAATAATTGATGCAAATAAAATAATAAAACTTAATAATAATGTCCATTGATAAATAATTATTCAAACTAAAAAAAATACGATAACAAAGTCTGAAATATAAAGCGCTTAATAATAATAATATAGTAATAATTGTAATAATTAATCTCGTGGCTCGAAACTTCCGTCACCAATCAGGTGATCAATTCTTCCATCAGGGTCTGAAAAGAAATCCGAGACATCCAAATCACCAATATTATAATCATCTCCATCAGCAAAATTTGTCTCAACATCTTTCTCAGCAACAAAATTTGCTTCAATTTTCTTCCCCTTATTTTTAAGGGATTGATGATAAAGATTCACAAGATGTCCGGGTGTACGACATGTACGGGCCCAATGACTATTATCACCACAACGGTGGCATGAACTACCGACCGGTATATTCTTTTCATGTGGACCATCATTTTCTTCTCGTTTATGGCGAGAAAATGAGTTTTTAAATTTTCCACCTCTAGCACCTCGATAATTATTTCTCCCTCGTCCACGTCCACGTCCACGGCCTCTACCGTGACTTCTATTATTATAATTATTATCATATTTCGTCGCATTCACTTCTGGGATTGGATCAGATCCAGTTGGACGGGATTGGTGATTTTTCAACAGAATTTCATTATTCTGTTCAGCCACAAGCAAGCAAGAAATCAACTCAGAGTATTTTTTAAAGCCTCTCTGATGGTATTGCTGCGATAAAACCAATTGTGACCCATGAAAGGTCTGATATGTTTTTTCCAACATATCTGCATCAAATATTTTTTCGCCACACAAATTTAATTGTGAGGTAATTCTGAACATGGCTGAATTATAATCACTAACGGATTTAAAATCCTGTAATCTCAGGTGGATCCACTGATGTCGAGTTCTAGGTAAAATTACCAATTTCAAGTGGTCATATCTTTCTTTCAAATTTGCCCATAAGACCAAAGGGTCTTTCACAGTCAAGTACTCAATTTTCAGTCCTTCACATAGATGGTGACGAATAAAAATTATAGCTTTCGCCTTGTTCTGGGGAGATGAATTATTCCCCACTTTGATAGCGTCACCAAGACCATTAGCATTCAGGTGCATTTCCGCATCTAATGCCCATTCTATGTAGTTCTTGCCAGAGATATCAAGGGCATTAAATTCAAGTTTCACCAAATTCGACATGATAACTATAAAAGAATAAAAGAAAATAATTAGTTATATTAAACTGCGACCAAATAAAGAAAATTCAGAGGTAGCCTATTAGCTCAGTTGGTTAGAGCGTCGTGCTGATAACGTGTTATGAAAGAGAATTAAGAAGAGAGAGAAGAGAGAATTCAGAGGTAGTTTATTCCTTAATGGGGAGTACATATATATAGGATACAAGGGGAATAGGGTTTAGGGTTAGTAACCTACATGGGCCTAAACACTGTACATGGACATCCATATACTGATACATAACACATCTGTTTTTTTTTTTTTTTTATGAAAAATAAATAAATTCACCTCATCTCAACCATCCATTGCTTTTTGATCTAAGGGTTAAAAGTGGGACTTATGGACTTATAAAGACAAGGGGGCCTTATATGATCTCTACTATATATATATATATACATATATATATATATATATATATATATATATATATATATATATATATATTCTTATTTCTTTCTTTTCCAGTAGTTTTATAATTCTGCTATTTCTGTATTTCTTCCATCTCTGCATCACCTTATTTCATCCAGTTATCATGTCATATTCCGTCTTCATTATCAACATTATTAATCTAGCAATTGTCACTGTAAATATGAGTAGCTAATCCGTTTTCACTAGAGTTATAGGTGACTTATAAATCAGTATTTGTATTTATGCAGTAGCTAAATAAATCGGTTTTTATGAACTTTATCGCTCTTGCAACATCTCAATGACGAATAATTAATTATAGGCCTTAATTGATTGTTTGTATCTCGTAATCCCGACCTACCTAGCGAAAGCCCGGGAAAGGATAAGACTCGTTGTAATCGATAGAATTTCCTAATACGTAGCGAGAGCCCGTTAGGTGACTTCTAGGGCGACTAGTGATCCGATAGGACCGTGTCTATACCCTTTAGTTCGTAGTAGTCATTTGTTTGATTATTGTATTTATGCTTATCTTGGTTTATGATGATCCTGTAACTCTGGTGTCTTTTCTTCTTTGATCTTATTATTTTTCATCTTTTTAGTAGTTTACTGTTTTAATTGTAGTTTACTGTTTTATCATTATTGTTGTCTATTGTAGTCTGTTAGTCTTTAAAACTCAAATTAATCGCACTTTGTGAATTGGACTCTTTAATCGACCGACTTATAAATTCAATTTGCCTCCCTGTGGAATCGACCATATTTATCATTATCTATCAGTTAGTTGTATTTAGGTTATTTTGATTACGGTAACACGACTTAACCCGTATCACGGATATGGATCCAAAATTTTCAGACACGTTGGATCCGGATCGGATATGGATTCACTGCTTTGAAAACTAACATGGATCTTGATCTAGCTAAGCATATCCAGATCCGACCTGCGGATCCGTTTTGTACAAAAATATTCCCTCAATATTCTTGAATTAGCTCCATTGGGGTTGGGCACAAAGTTTAAGAAAAGAGTAAAAAGGCAAGGGCAAGTGTGGTCATTTTACTACATAATTAAAATTTAAGTGTGGAAATTAAAAGCATATGTGGGGCAAGATGAGGGCAATATAGTAATATGTTATGTCAGAATTTTGCTAATAATCGTCATTTTACTAGTTATTTTACACACTTCTATATCCTTATTCAACTCGATTTTGTGTGCTTAAATGCTTTTATAGCTCGATTCTAGTTATTATTAAGTAATTAGTTTAATATATTTGTTTAGCTTAGTTTTTAGTAATAATTGTTATTTTCAAGAGTTTTGGTATTGTTTTGTCTTGTTTCTATTTTGTAGGTACCGTCTCGAAAATAATCGAATAAGTCGATAAATGGAGCGAGTGAAAACCGAGTCATGGACAAGTTTGACTTGACTCAAGTGCATCCCAAGATATCAGGTTCGAAGCAAAAGAGGAGCGAAGTTTATTTTGGGTTCGGAATGAAGCAATTAGGCGGGAAAGAAAGTCTAAGCCCAAGAACCAAGGAGGAAGGGCGGACCAACACAGGGCTGGCCGGCCCCCCTTCACTCTGTCAAGCCCCCCCTACCGTGGCCGGCCATGGCCTTGTCGCACCCCCTTCCTTTTCTTTGTCTTCTTCTTTCTTTTGGGGCTTTCTTAATAAGAACGCATAGCATTGCTATATATACATACTCCCTCTGAGTTCCTATTATTGTCCCATTTACTTTTGGGATGATAATTAAGGAAGGGAAAATGAGTGACTCAAAAAAGAAGGAGAAAGAGAGAAAAATGGGAGAGTAAATATGAACCACACGTTGATTGCCTAAAAAGGGTGGGACAAAAATCAAACTCAACTCAAAAAGGAAAGTGGGACAAAAATCAAATCAGCTCAAAAAGGAAAGTGGGACGAAAATAGGAACTCGGAGGGAGTATTTTGTAACCCTTTCTAAGGGGAGGAACCCATTAGTTTAGCTTCCATTAGAGATAATCTTAGCTTAATCCTTCCTTAATCTTTCTTTAATTTTAGTTTAATTTCAGTCAATTCTTTTGTAATTGGAGATCTTTTGAAGACATCTTCTCTATTGACAACATTGAGGATTCTTCTTAGGTTAATTTTATACAAGATTTACTCTTTTGTTCATCACTTTTATGTTGGTATAATTTCTCTTCTTTCTAATCTTCTCTATTTTAGTTTTCTCTTGTTTATGCTCTTGTTTAATAATTTTCAATCTCATATCATGAACCTTCATTGTTATGTTTGTTTTGTGATGTGTGTTGTGGTTGTCATCTTGAACATGAGTGAGTAGATTTTTTTGATAAGGTTAGTAGCGGGATTGGGTGTTGATTATTGGTGATTCGGGTGAAATTGGTGGTGTTTGGTGTCATTTACTTTGTTTCCCATCATTGTGCACATAACATGTTTGATGAAATGCCTAGTGAACTTGTGATTGAGAAATACATGTTTCCTTCCTTTTTCTTGTATGTTATCGCATGTTGGTTTGTTGGATATCTTCGTTATTAGCGAGAGCGTAGTGTAGAGACTCCTTTGACCATCTAAGTGCGAGCCCGGGCGTAGCCAAGGCTAGTGGAATGCACCGGCACCCTTATTCCTCCTTGATCACCTAGACACCCTTGAACCCGACCTAACCCTAGTTCTCTCCTTATTATATCGTTTCATTATTTGATTTTATTTTCTTTGCATTGTTTTAGATATTAGACTCTAGTTTAGTACACAACTCAAACCAAACACTTTCATTCGTCTTGAACCTAGTCTAGAACCATAGCTTGCTTTAGTCCGACTTATCATCCCTGAGGAATTCGACCCGACTTACCATTTGCTACCAAGCCTAGGTTAGTTGGTTTATCTTGATCGGTGGGATTCACGACAAATCCTTCCATCAATTTGGGGTCGTTGCCGGGGACGGTGTTTTTCTAGACTTTAGTTTGCTTGTGTTAGACTTTGTTCTCATTTTTAAGTGTTTTTCTCTCTTGCACTTCTCTTCTTGTAGGTGTGTGATTGTTTATTTCTCTCTTGCCTAGTGCCGAAAAAGCTCTAGGCCGTTCACGTTTATTCTAAGTCTGCAGTTTATGCCTAGAGGTGGAGATCACCCACTTCTTTACAATTCAGATCCGGAATGGTTTTTCCGAAACCTTCGACGACGGACGCTTGCAAGATTGAAGAGTTTCCAACCGGGTACTAGCAACGGTATTGATCAAAACGTGGAGATAGACTTAAACTCCCCACCACCAACGGAAACCACAAAATGGAATTTCTTAAACCTTTTCGGTACTATCATCTCAACAACCTCCCAAAATTCCTCACCATCCTATTGACCACTTACATTATCACATACTTTACCTCCTACCTCACCAATTACATCACTTTCAAATTCCCCACAATCATCTCCCTTACATCCAAATATGCTGAAATTTTCTTTTCATCCCACCTTCATCGAAGATGTCTTGCCCGAACCGAGCGCTTTACCACTCGTTTATGACGACAACTTTATAGAAAAGACTCAATTTATACATTCGTGAAGCGTAATCAATTTAGTGGGTTGCCCACCGAAGATCCCCACCAACACATGGAGACTATCTCATACTATTGCGAGGCCATGTCTCAAACGGGGGTCACACAAGACCAAATTAGATGGGTTCTCTTCCCATTCCCGCTTATTGGTAAGGCAAAGCAATGGTTCAAGGGTCTAGACAAGGAGGCCTTGGGGATCGGTACATGGAAGAAACTCGCTTTGTCATTCTACCAAAAGTTTTATCCCCCCGAGAAGACAAACATGCTAAGAGCTTCAATTACCGGATTCAATCAAAGGGATGAAGATAGCCTATATGAAGCATGAGAACACTTTAAGGCCCTTGTTCAATCTTGCCCCCGCCATGGACTATCACAATGGTTCTTGGTTCAACAATTTTGGAATGGTCTTTATGAAGATTCTCGGAGTATCTTGAATATGGGTTCCAATGGTAGGTTCACTGAAGTGGATGACAATGAAACATAGGGACGAATTGAAGAGATGGCCGTGCACAACTCTCAATATAGTCGGCCACGCAAGTCATACAAAAGAGGTATGCATGATGTTAACTCTCGCTATTGATGTGTCGTGTTTATATAGTTTTATTCCCACAATTCCGTTGTCTTTTCCACTCGGAATGCGCTCTTTAGAGCCATTTCTTCTAACATTTTGCCTTGAGTGAGTGTTTTTGTAGATTCTACATAATTTCAGGTCTTTATGCGCATCTACAGTCATACCTGGTTAGAAGAACGATCCCGGAATGAGACCTGTGCCATAAGTCGCTTAGGCGAAGAAGAGCTTGTGACGAGTTGATTCATTGCGCCATTCGAAGCGGCCCAACCCATGTTTCACTTATGTTGTGCGAGCCACCCCGCTGATGACAGGCCCCCTGTGCACCGGCCTGAGTGTACATCACCCTTGATACTTAGTTTTTGAGGATCTTAAGCTTGAATTAAGAATGTACCTCGGCCCCTGTACCCGACCGGCCCCCTGTCGGCTGACCAGCGTGCACATTGCACTTGTTTCGCCAGCTTTCTATTTAACTAAGGAGGGACTTGTAGTAGATATTTCTTCATTACTTAGAATTTTTCTTACAAAAACTAGTACGTGACTTTTAGAATTCCGGAGACGTTTTCCGATCGTATAATCAGATTTGGTAATTTAGTTTATGCAATTTTATATTTTCCGTTTTAATCTTCACCTATTCCTATTTGTTGTGTTTTCGATTCTGTCAATTTCGTAATCCTTGCTAGATTTACGTAATAAAAATTAGTATAGTTTATACTAGATTTTATTCCCTTTTTGCAATTACGATGTTTGAGATTGTTGTTCGTTGTTCCGTAACTATTATGAGTAGCTAATTTTCTCGCTAGGGTCAAGGGGGATAGATGGGTTAGTACACGAATTTTTTACTTCGATACTAAACTTATATTTGTGCTAGTGCCATTTTCGCGTGTTTTATTTACTAATTAATATGTTAAAAGCCATAACTTTTTAATCCGATTGGGAAATTCTAGTTCTTGTGCGAAAGTCGAATTGGGATTAGATTGCGCGTGATTTGCTAGGAAGTCTAATAAGTTACGAAAGCCCATTAGATCCTTCCTAGGTTGATACGATTTGAGGAAACGTGTTATAGCCAACTAGCATGTCTATGTGTTTATTGTTGTAATCGCATAATTGTCAAACACTTATCCTGAATCCGTGACCTTAGTTCCCATCTCATTGTTAGAATCTCTTAATCATTATCGCATTTTAGTAATCATTTAGTTATTTGTCATCAAACAACCGTTTAGAGCATCTTAGAATCGCCATAGCTATTAAACATTTTAGACCGCTTCCCTGTGGATACGATACCTTACTTGCCACTAGCTTCTTGTTAGTAGTATTGGGTTATTCTTGATTTGGCAGTACGACTTTAGCCTTATCAAATTTGGCGTCGTTATCGGAGAAACGACCTTTTTTTTTCTAGCTTGTTTCTTTTTTGCTCCCTTTCGTCTCAAGGAACGTAAGTTCCTTGAGATTGATCACACTCTCTTCTTGTACTTTGTTGCTTATGCCCAGGCTTTCTCGAACTTCATCAGAGCTTATCCGTTCGATCATAAACCCGAGAAAACTTTTCGTAGGCGACGACAATTTTGGGGAGAGATAGTCACAGCTCCCGATCTTGAAACTTTGGAAGCTGTCCATACTGAATTTGTAGCTGAAAAACAGTCCTTTGAAGAGGGAAATCAATCTCAGTCCAAGTTCATTATACCACCTTCAACTTTAATAATGCCGAAGCTTTCTAGTCACTCGGAGCCCGAGCAAACTGCTCTTCCCAAGTTGGTTAAACGACCAACTGCCACCCAAGGTACTTTCGAGATTCGTCCCACCTTTATTACTTTGGTGGAGAAGAATCAATTTGGAGGTGATCCTAAAGAGGATCTTCACAAGCATATGAGGATCTTTTTAAGACATTATATAGGCAGAGAGAGAACCGGATTCCTATTAGTGTTTTAGATTACGGTAATCTTGACCTTCCATCAAGGTTGAGTAAATATGGAAAGACTCCTTATTTAATATGATATTATTGTGATAGCATATCTTGTAAAGACTCGATTTCCAATAAAACTACAATTATGAGGAAGAAATATTAGCATAATAATAGGGAAGACATATTGCATATCCTGTAATATTATTATATCATAAAATATTCTTACACAGCACACCTTTGTCATATGATAATTATGTGTTTTGGGTCAACATAGTACACAACTGCCATTGAAAAATTGTATAAATGTCATAATTTTTATAAATAAAGGATTATAACCACTTGAAGATCCATACATTATAAATGCTAAGTGTACAGCTATACATTATAACTCCACAAAGATTCGTACATTGCTTGTAGCTTAAGCACTTTTAGTGTATTTCGCTCCCTTTTGTTTCTTTGGTCATTTTGCAACTTTCCCTTCATTGTTCATATCTCATCTACTTCATATGGCTGCATTCTTCTTGGGTTTCTTGGCGTGCTTCTTCCTGCACTGATTTGCTATTGAATCTATTGTTAAGTAATTTAAATAAAACACGAACTTCTCTACTACGTATTTCCAAATGTAAAACGTGTTCTACATAAGAAAATTATCTGTCCACAGAAATTAAAGGCTATCAAAAGTCCCAAACTAAATCCAATCTGAAAATAACATTAACAAAATGCAAGGTATTAAATGATTTAGACAACAGAATTGATGTCCTTCTCCATCTTCACTGGTTTGAGCAATTTTGAGGATGATGCCTTGTCTTAAACTTTCCCCCCCGACATTGGGTCATCATCATTGCTGATAATTTGACTGTATTTGCGCTTCCTTTGTGGTGTTTTTTCCTGCAAAATTTCAGTTTTAGGCGACCATTTGCATAATTTTGGACTTTAAAAAATAGAAATTACTTTTATACCATTGCTGAGTCCATTGAAATTGATGTCTGATTGGTTGATATAGTGCTGCTCAAAGTGCTCGCTTCCTGTATATTTTTAATAAACTTAATCAATGCTTCTAAACTTCATCATAAAAAGAATAAAATTTTAAAATTTACATTGTATGTACCTCCATTCCAGCGTACTTGTCTTTCCATCTTGCAATAGTTTCCTTGTCATCAGAAAAATCGTAGACAGTGTAGCATGTGGAGTTCATATCAATATTGTACATTTTATGCACTTCTATCTTTAGCAAGTATTCATTTCCTAGGAAGCATTGAAATTCACTCGGAATCTAATGCTCGTTGCCGATCTGTTTTCGTTAATGAATCAGAATAGTATTCTTGATAATCATTTTTAATAACTAAAGTAGATATATTTGTTAAGACCTGCTTTAAGCTTTCAATACATTCCTTTACACTTCTGTTGATTTTTCTTTGAATCAAGTTTTCAAACAATTTAACGGTTGCTTGTTCTCCATTTCCGTCTTCTATTATGAACTTTGCTTGAAATCTGAATAATCAATACATATGTAAGTTGTCTATATATATATATATATATATATATATATATATATATATATATATATATATATATAGAGAGAGAGAGAGAGAGAGAGAGAGAGAGAGAGAGAGAGAGAGAGAGAGAGAGAGAGAGAGAGAAGGGATCAAATAAGTTCACCATATGTAATTAAGTCTATATTAAAGTTACAGATGACATACGTTAAAGTTGCATTTTTTCAGAATTGATATGTAACTATAACATTCAGCACTGTTATCACTTCAAGTGATAAAGTGCAACTTTAACACTCATCTCGTGTAACTTTAAGCACTTTTTGTGTAACTTTAACACTGGAACTTATGAACTTATAAGAGTTGTTGGCCTTATGTGAACCTATCTCTATATATATAGAGATAGGTTCACATAAGGCCAACAACTCTTATAAGTTCATAAGTTCCAGTGTTAAAGTTACACAAAAAGTGCTTAAAGTTACACGAGATGAGTGTTAAAGTTGCACTTTATCACTTGAAGTGATAACAGTGCTGAATGTTATAGTTACATATCAATCTTGAACAAATTCAACTTCAACGTATGTCAACTGTAACTTTAATATAGACTTAGTTGCATGTGGTGAACTTATTTGATCCTCTCTCTCTCTCTCTCTCTCTCTCTCTCTCTCTCTCTCTCTGTATATATATATATATATATATATATATATATATATATATATATATATATATATATATATTAATTGAATGCATCCACTGCTGACATGGCAGCATGAATGCACTCCTTTGTTGACATGGCATGCTCATATGCATTCTAAAGCTTTTGGAATCAGAGTTACTAAAAATAAAAATTGGTGAATATCCCATGTGCATCAACTCAATCCAATTAATTAATGTAACATTTACGTAATAAAGTATTATTATTCATATAAAATTTATCTAAAATTATTATTTGTATAACATTATTACAAATATTAAATATATTTAAAAAATTCTGATATTTTCTTAAATATATTAAAAATAATTTTTTATTTTTTATTTTTAGAGTATAAAAAGTTTATATTGCAGTATTAATTTTTAATACCAAAAGTATCGTCACGCAATAATCGTAATACAAATATAATATAGATAGATTGATGTCATCGAACAATAAATAAAAATAAGAAATTATATGTCTAATCAATCATGTAAGTAATGAGTCTTAGAGTTTATATATCTAAAAACATCAAAATTGATTGAAAGATATATTTAAGGGTAAGATTAGTACCCAAACTTTGCTTTTAGTTTCATTTAAGGGTCCGAACTCTTTAATTGTACGATTAAAGTTAAAAGTTAACACTGACAATTAATGTTACTCAACCATGCAAAAAATAAAGTGGAAGCATAATATGAAAACAACATATCAAACGGGTTCAGTTGATCGGGTCATACTGGTCAGATCCAAATACGGGTCGTATCAAATATGAGTCGGGTTATACGCGTCAAGGGGTTTAGGGTCAAAAATAGTTTCGAACGCCTATATATTTTACCATTTTTTTAATTCCAGCAAAAATAATTTTAATATTATTTTAATAGTATTATTATTATTATTATTATAACCTTTAATAATAATATTTGTACTTCAAAAATATTAATTCAATTATAAAATTATTTTTTTATTAAATGATAAAAAAGGTTGTATTAAATTGAATATAACGTATTTATTTTTTAATTATAAATCCGAATATAATATTTAAATTTAAATATTTTATTAATGTCAATCAATTCTCACTGACCCAACGGGATGTGTCAGGTTTCGATCATAAATTAACGGGTCATGCATATTGGGGTCGGTCAAACGGGTTGCGGGTCGAAAAAAAGGGTTTACGACCCTAAAAAGAGAGTTTATTGCAAAATCAAAATTGAATATAAATATTTTAACTGATTTAATTAATTAATCAATCAGATACGTATTCGATCTTATAAAGAGTTTGTATGTCTACAAACAATGAGAGCAAAATTGATTGAAAGACATTTAAGGGTAAAATTTGTACTCGGACTATTCTTTTAATTCTGTTTAAGGGTATGATCTATGATCTTTTAACTTTACGGTTACGGGTTGAAAATTATCACCGTCGATTAAAGTTATTCAACCCCTCAAAAATAAAGCGGAAGTGTAAAAATGGGTCCAGCGGGTCGGGTCTAAATATGGGTCAGATCAAATATAAGTCGGATTATACAGGTTACAGTTCGGATTATGGTCAAAAATAGTTTCGAAACGCCTATAATTTTTAAGTCCAACAAAAAAAAAATTAGTGTTAATTTTTTTAATATTATTGTTGTACTCTTTAATAATGTTTATGTTTAATTATAATCCAAATATAATATTTAGATATAAATATTTTATTTAATTTTAATAAACTCTCACTAATCGAACGGGTCGGGAAGGGTATCGACCCTAAATTAACGAGTTATTTTGGGTTCAGTCAAATAAGTTGTGGGTCTAAAAAAAAGGTTTATGACCCTAAGGGGGATTTTTTTTTCTTCTAACTAATTTTTGAAATAGTATGATAATGTTCTTTTCATTTGTTTTTATAGTTAATTAGTGTAATAATGCACATACATAGTACCATGAATACTCTCTTTCTAATACATACGGAGTAAGTTATTTGACTTCATATATGATACTCTATCTCATTCATAATTTTTACTTTTATTTCAATTTTATATAACATAGCTATAAATTGACCCGTGATTTTCACGGGTGATAAAACTAGTTAATAAGATTTAAAAGAAAGGGGACCTAATTATGCTAAACTAATGAATTCTAAAAAGAGACGGAAAGTAAAATCTAATACTACTAGAAGAGGGAGATAGGGAAGAAGGAGAAATTTACCCAAATAGAGAGACTGCATAAATAAAGAAGAAGAATAAGAAGAAACCGAAGAATAATAATGCTGAATAATTCCCAAAGTACTTGAATTAATTACTGAAGGTCGATTACAGAAAGCTTCAAAATAAAAACTAATTATGATTTGATTACAGAGAGAACAAGGAAGAGGATGAAGCAGAAGATATGTTGATGAGAAGATCCTGGGATCCTAAAATTATAGCTCTATTTAAACTGTTCAAACCCTCAATAACTGCTCCTTAATTTCCTGCTTAAACTGCTATCTTCAATCCCATTAACTAGGTAGTGGGAAGAACTGAAGATGCGTACGAGGGGGAATGGTGGGTAGCTTCAAAAATATCTGCCCAGAATTGAGGGCAGTATCCTATTCTGCAGACTTGGATTTTATGCTGGTAGACTTGAGATCCAAGTCTGACTACTGAGTTCTTCAGTCTAGGCCTCCAGTTCTTACGGACTTCTTCTCAGTCTATGGATTTGTTTGTTTTCTTTGCCTGCAC
Organism: Agrostemma githago; assembly: GCA_958450325.1. Taxonomy (NCBI): domain Eukaryota; kingdom Viridiplantae; phylum Streptophyta; class Magnoliopsida; order Caryophyllales; family Caryophyllaceae; genus Agrostemma; species Agrostemma githago. The sequence continues at coordinate 7,669,466 of OY288256.1, read as the reverse complement.
TTTCTCAGTCTATAGACTTGTTTCCTAGTCTATAGACTTGTGTTTTAGTCTACAGCTTTCTCACTTCCTTCTTCTCAGACTCACAGTCTAGTCTATAGACTTGCTTCCTTCTTCTCGGTCTACAACTCACAGTCTAGTCTATAGACTTGCTTCATTCTTCTTAGGCCCTGTTCTTTTCGGCTGAAACAGGGCTGAGCTGAGCTGAGCTGGTCTGATAGAAGCTGAGCTGGTCTGATAAAAGCTGAGCTGGTCTGATAGGAGCTGAGCTGGTCTGATTGGAGCTGAGCTGATAGAAGCTGAGCTGATAGAAGCTGAAAATAAGAATTATTTATATAAATAATCTAATAATATTTTTTAAAAAAAAATATATACATATATATAATCAAATAATAATAATAAAAAAATAATAATAATAATCCTCCAATTCATTTGATTTTTTTTACTTTTGTATTTTTCATGCTTGAAAATGGACAATTTGTTAATTATATATTCCCTCTAGACACTATTTTATTTACGTAATACTTTAATTTGTGAAAAGTATTTTAATAAAATAGGGCAAAAAATAATGTCCAAAGGTAATATATATTCTATTTACGTAATATATCTTTATGTCAAATACGGTTTTAAACGGTTCTAATCGTAGATTGTACTAGTGTAGTAGTCTAAAGTACTAGAGAGTACTATACTTTCATACTCCATTAGACAATGTTGGAGACATGTTCAGCTATTGTTCAACAGAACAATTGGATACAAGACAAAAAGAAATCCCTTTTGCATATCAAGACATGCAATGGGTATTGGAATTTGCCAAATTTGAAACCAAATCTAAAGAAGCAATCTTTTTCCAGATTTTTGCAGAACACATGCAAGTCCCAACTAACCTTCATTATTTCCTTACCCTCATTAACTTTATAAATATGGAGTATGAAGATAAGAAAATCAAACAACAAAAATCAAACAACACTTCCATTGTATTGCTTCTTTCAATCTTTCAGATTAGGTATGTTTATTCTTCTTCTTGTTTGATATTTTTATTATTTTATTTTCTTCAAAGCTTGATTTTCTTCTATCGTTAGTCATTATTGTATCAATTAGTAATTTTTTTTTTGGTATCTATCAATTAGTAATCAAGGAGAAGAAATTTGCAGTATTTGAGGTGGCTCCAATTAAACTACTGTGAGTTCTTAATACTGTGAAATAATTAATGATAAATTAACAGTCTATCAATTAGTATCACGTTAGTCTTCATCTTCTTTCTCTCCTAAACCTCTCGCCTTTGATGTAAAAAATACTGTATCTGCTTATCAATAAAAAAAATCTGCTTATAAAAAAAAATATCTTCTCTCTCCTAAACCTCTCGCACATCCTACAATTAAAAAAAAAATCACTAAATGTAGTATCCTACATTCACATGATTTCAATTATTTAAATTGTAATAGGTAAAAATATCTGCTTATCAATTTTTTTTATAAAAATTTTAAGATCTGTAATTATTAATTTGAGAGATATTTTGTTTATGATGTGAGTAGTATATTGATTATGAGTTTGAAGTTGAACTTTGGGTTATCTTTACTTTGCTTATATTAAAAGGATATGATTTACCCTTAATTAATTCCATAACTAATGTACAATATCCATCCTAAAATATATCCCACGAATGTTGGGATTATTCCAATGATAATCGTCCTAAAATAGGGGATACGATCCCATATAATTTATAAACATCAAATATATGGAAATAATTAAGAATATAAAATTAGGGTTTAACTCATGTTTTATTAAGTCAAATATGCTGGTAAAGTGAACAAAAAAACAGGATTGTTAGCTACCCATGTGTAATTCAACTTGTTAATTAAGTAAGTTTGGTGTGTAATTTCGATAGCCAACATGCGAATTTCATTTAGCTTGTGATACTGGGATTAACATTTGAGCTAGAATTTGTGATTATTAGGATTTAGGATAGAATTGGGATTTGAGTTGAATGTGGTGGATACTAGAGTTTCCTAATTTGATATGAACAGGAAAGACGATTCATGATATGGTTTTATGGAGCGGTTTGTGACGATTGAAAGGGAGATTTTGCAGTTGGAGAACTCAATCAAGTCGTTCGAAGCTACAAATGTTGATATTGATGTACAAGGTATGGAGATGCTGTTGTTGATGTTGTTAATTACTTTCCTTACCGTTACTTTAATTTGTTTCATTTCGACTTTGTAAAACCCTATTATTTGGGAATGGGACTTTGTAAAACCGTTACTGTTGTTGATTTCTTGTTTATTTAGTTCTTTTTTTGCTGCATTTGCCGTGTGCTTTCGATTTCCGGGTGTGTTAGGTTTGATTGATAGAGTAATTGTCTCAAAGTTTGCCGCTTTTGTCTTTTTTGTGGGAAAAAATGCAACTTTGGATGAAAATTACAGTTGTTAGTTGATATTTGCATCTTGTTTTAGTTCATTTTTATCTTCGCATCGATTCTTGTGAATTGAGCAAATTTGGGTTCGATCAATGTGAAATGTTGGTATTTTTGAGATTATTAATCTTCTGACTCACTCTTTAGTAAACATGGTACCATGATATTTACTGGAGTTGTTCTATACTTTAAGTTCTTGATCTTGTAAGTCACTTTCTGGGTAGGACAGAATTGAATACCAGGGTTGTCTAACTCTATATGAATACGTAGATGTTTTTCCCCGGGTTCTCTCGCATGGTTTTATGGTTTTTGGTTTCCCCGCGCGAGTTCTTGAATACCAGGGTACATAGTTTTTTTGGTATGATTTACCCGTTACTATTTTTGTTTGTTTTTGATGTACAATCGAAATTGATATAATCGAAATTGATATATGAGCCTTCTATACGAATTTTTTTTGATAGAATAGTTGAGTCTAGGAGGAAACAAGGATCTTCTTGTTAGGTTAAAATAATTTGCATCAAATAGGAGCAAGCTATAAAAAACTGAAAGGCATGGAAAATCTGTACATTACTTGCAGTAACATTACTTAAGTTCAAAAATAATTTTGACAATATAAAATACTTTGCATCAAAAAGGACTCACAGTTGAGTCCATACAGAATCATGTATTGTCTTTTGTTTGTTTTGTTTTGTGATGCATTCTTCTTCAGGGTCACCATACTGTTTGACTATCTGTCTCTTCATTTATACAGACTTTTGGAGTATTTCTTAAGTTTATGATTTATGTCAAACAAAATACTAGACCTGTTTGCACGACAAGCGCAAATGACAGTTTGTCCATTAATTTGGAAATTTGGGCAACACTGGATAGATGACAAACTACGTGGTCTCCACTTGAGTCGTATTGAGAAACTTGCTAGGCGTGGGTTCCTTGCAAACAGAGAAGAGGCCTCTCAAAGAATTGAACAGATGAGGAACAGTTGCGTTGAGAAGCGGCCTCTGTTACATTCCGTCCTTTAGTAAGTTGTCGGATCAGCCGGTCAGGAACGGTTAGGAGTTGCCCGTTAAAGACAAACGCGTTCAATGACAACTCAAAGCCGCGGACAAGATGTAGAGTACTTGATTTTGTGTAGCCAATTATGGAAACTGTTGTTAGATACTCCCTCCGTTTGTAAATGATTGTCGTTTCATGAAAAATATATGTGAGAAGTTTTATATTGTATTGAAATGAGACACTCATTTACAAACGGAAGGAAGATACTCCATAGTAGTTAATTTTATCGAAACGTTCTCCTACAAGGCTACAATTGAGTGTTTATTTTGGAAACATTCAGATTCCAGAAAAAATGATACTCCCTCCCCCCACTATGATTTTCCACTCATTATTTTAATCTCATCCATTTTGATTAAAAGTGGGAAAATTATTGTGGGGAGGAGGGAGTAGATATTATCGTCCCTAACATGCCACCTAAATTTTCACGTCTCCTCATCCGCTGTTTTTCTTGGGTCATGATTTTTCCTAATGATATTTTAACAAACCCCATATGAGCTGTCAATGTGGAAAAGCTTTCAAAAAAGAGAGGGGATTCTATCAAAAAATTGCCGTAGGATTGCCGTAGGGGTTTTCAAAAATTTGTCGCCTCAGATTCCGTTAGGTTCAGTACAATCTTGATGTGGATTTATGCTTCCTGAGAAGGAAATTCGCCAATAATTGTTCTGTTGTCTTCTTGAATTCGCCTGCTTCATGTTAGATTAAGTTCTTCCTGTTTGTGGGAACTACGATTATTGTTGTGGTCATGTATACCTTGTGGATTTTGGGAGTACACACAAAGTCCCCCATAGACTGATGGGACATGAATCTGAGCTAATTATCTGATCTTGGCTCCCTGTATAAATATGCAGTACTTGCAAATCGATCAACAACGCAGGTTCTAAAATCCGATGATGCTGAAACTTCTGTGCAAGGGATGAGTTGCTGATAACGAGCAAGTCGATAGAGCTGAAGAAATACAAAGGAGAAGGCGGAGGAAGCAGCGCCACTTAAAGTCTATATTTAGGCAGAGTCACAGCGTTCAGATACGCGGCAGGCAGACTATGTCAGCATCAAGTGTTCTGTCGAATGAAGATATCATGGACAAGTTTGGTATTCTTACGCTGCAAACAGGCGGTTCGGCTGTCTCTGCTTTTGCTTGGGAGCATTTTGTGATGAATACTATGTACTATACCCTGTTTCCCTGTCACCTCGGTGTCTTAATGTACTATCATAGATTAGTATGTTCTCGGCGTAGGGTACGTTTATGACTCTGTCCCGTCTTAGTTGCACAGTGATGATTATTTATATGTACCTAATTTGTAAGGGTCACTCATCTTTTACCATACAAGCAAACCTCGCGCTACACCTCCAGGAAACCAGCGCAGCGTCCCCACGCAGTTCCCATAGCGGTCCCTACAAGTCCGGTAACGGATTCTCACCTACCGACTAACGCCCCAGAAAGCGCGCGCATCGTGCGCGGCCTCGCTACTAGTTAAAGTTAATGATGGTAGAATAGAACATTGAAATGTAGTTGATGTATTGGTAAACTCTTGTTTATATTGCTTGAGCAACTCGAGTTCAAATCCCACTCGGAGCAAATTCTGAATTTTTTTTCAATTTTTTTTTTCAATTCTTCTCCCATTTTATCATATCGTGTCCACTTGAGTACCAAAAAAAATCATATCCTCTCCACATTAATTTTCTTCTATTTCGATTTTCCTCCAACTTAAAACTTTCATACTCCTTATTAACTTTTATAACAAAATAAATTAAATTACTTTCATATATTAACCTTTAATAGATTTTTTTTTCAATATAATTTTTTCATTCTTTATTCTTATATTTTGTAGAATGTTTTTCTTTTAAATTTTTTACGGTAGATATGATATTTGTTGTTATTAAAAAAAATACTCCATCAATGATTATAACTTCAATAGTGTTTTCCTCAAAAAAAAAAAAACTTCAATAGTGTTATATACTTATATGCATTAACTTGAATAGTTTTCATGTGTTAATTAAGAATTATTGGATAATTAATTTTTAATATTTAAAAAGATTATTGGATAATTAATTTTTAATTGTATTGATTTATCTACAAATAAGATAATAATGAGAAGGACCACCTGGACTGACGAGATCTCAAGAAAGTTACTTGTAATTCTAAATGAAGAGAAAGCTAAAGGGCTTAGCAAATTTTCTTGGCCAAAGATTGCGAAGAATCTTAGTGCCCAAACAGGAATTAATCTTGTGTCAAAGCAAGTGAAAAATCACTATACTGATTTGAAAGAGAAATACAAATGTTGGGAGGAACTGCAAAGTTTGACAGGTATATCATACGATCCTAGAACTAAAGAAGTGGATGTAGAAGAGAGATGTACCGAAAGATATAACGCATTTATGGAGGTATGATGCTTGCTAAGATATCTGTTTTTTATATAATGTGGTGAATTTTTTTTTGTTATTGGTGAAGCTTGATTATAAATAAATACTTGTATTTGTTTTCACAGCGGAATGCAAAGTATGGTATGAAGATAATTAAGCAAAACCTGGAGAACTTAGATGAGTTGAGCAAGTTATTTGATGGTAAAGCTGCTCACGGGGTGGGTGGTTGCTTTTCTCCTGGAATGGGAAAAGGACCATCATACTTGACTAATCATATAAAACAGGTTGAGGAAGGTTCTGTAGATAGTGAAGATGATTTTAATAACATCGCGGTTGATAATATGTCGGGTGATGAGAGTAGATCACCACCACAATCACTTGCACAAGAGATTCCAATGAGTTCCTTTCGCAAACGTAAAAGTGAAGATATGATTAGTCCAGTTGAACGAAAGAGAAGAGAAACTAGTTTTGACAGTGTCATCCAACTACTGTCGCAAGCAAATGTTGGTTCATCAAGTGGGCCATCTAAGGCTAAAATGGTTAACGATGAATTAACAAGATTGCAAGTGGCTGAAATATATGGTGATGCATACTTCATTGCAGCTTTGAGATACTTGAGTGAGGAGAAACAAGCTGACATTTTCCTAACAGTTCAAAATGACAATCAAAAACGGGTCTATATAAGATCGATAAGCAAGGATCCTCTATTTATGCAATTCAATGCAACAACTTAAATGTTTGAACTATCATGCTTAGGAATTTGTATTTTCACTTCACTATGTTGCTGATCCTCTTAATGTTGAATTTTTAATTTCAATTGTTCCATTTCAAATGTAATGTTTTTGATATTTGTCCTCTTGAAATCTAAGTGATTGTGTTTCAATTTTCTAATAACTAATGTTTTAATTTTTATAGTGTAGAATGGATGATAATATAAGGCGTGCATCTATGATTATTACATTAGAGGAATTACGCAGATCACTTGAAACACCTGAATTAGAAGAATTATCGGAGTCATCGACAAGACGGCCTCGAAGAGAGTGGGGAGATAGTGGTGCTGAATATATCTATAGATTGTTAAATGAAAATACTACATCGTGTTATGAGCAACTTCGACTAGATAAATATATGTTTGCGCAGCTAGTGGACCTGATGGTTGAGAGAAAAGTATTAGCAGATGGCCGATTTGTCAAAGTAGACGAACAAGTTGGAATTTGTTTATACATGATGGCTAAGGGATCTTCTTATCGTGATGTTGCCGATAGATTCAAACATTCTGTATCTACAATATGCAAATATTTCAGAAAGGTTTTGGATGCTTTGGTGATATTGTCTCATGATATCATTAGACCACATCGTGATTTACTAGAGGTGCCTCCGGAGGTAGAAAACAATTCGCTCTACTGGCCTTATTTCAAGGTAACGTCCAACAACTTTAATTTATCTAACCCCTTTATTTTATAAACGTTTACATATTATTATGATTTTTCAGGACGCTATCGGAGCCATAGATGGAACACATATTGAAGCAGTTATTAGTGATCAGAACGGTGTGCCATTTCGAGGTCGTCGTGGTAAAACTTGGAATGTGTTGGCTGCTTGCTCCTTTGATCGAATTTTCACATTTATCAATGTGGATTGGGAAGGAACTGCCCACGATCTTACAGTATGGCGCGACTCATTGACCAACTCAAAATATTGTTTTCCGCATCCACCGCAAGGTATATATGATGTCGTTCTCTCCACGATTTTTTCCGGTTTACTTGGTTTTCATGTATGTTAATACTCGATTTTAATTTGTAGGTAAGTAGTACTTGGTGGACTCGGGATATATTAATACACTTGGCTATTTGTGTCCTATTGACGAATCAAACGCTAGATACCATATGCCGGAATATGAACATGGACCACCTCAAGGAATTTCTGAACATTTTAACTATCGACATTCGTCTTTAAGAATGAAAGTTGAAATGGCGTTTGGTCAGTTGAAGAAGAGATGGAAAATAATATATAATATGCCGCAAATGTCAAAACAGTATCAAATGTCAATTATCGTTTCCGCTTTCACACTACATAATTTCATAAGGATGCATGAAGTTGGTATACCAGTTGTACAACATAGAAGAAGTGAAGGAAGGGCAGATACAAAAATGGACGATAAAGAAAGGAAGAAAAGCATGGACAAAGTGCGAAAAAAAATAGCTAAAGAGATATGGCGAGCTAATAATGGCTTCGAAGAAGACGGACTACAAGAGGAAGATGAAACAGTAGAACATATGGAAGCAAGTGAATCGTAGAGAACGATATTATGTGATATGCGAAGACAAATTGTTTTCTTAAAATTGTATGAGTGACAACTATTTTGTTCTACAAATATTGCAATATTTTGATTATTATTGTTATTTTGATTAGCAATTAAGAGATATTCCGTTTCATATATAGAAATAAAAAAATAAAAAAATAAAAAAATGATTATTATTATTATTTAAAAAAACGGAACTTGTATTATTATCCAAACAAATTATTAATATTATGGCGTATTATTATTATTATTGAATAATTATTCGGTTTTGATACATACAGCCCACTGGGCTGCATCTAAGCATTAAATTTTTTGAATAGTTTTTTATAGTTTCAATACAGGAAGAATATACACTGCCTTTTAGAGAAGTTGCAGTGCCTTTCAAGATGAAACCATTGAATTCATTAATTATACATCATTTAATGTGCTAGAAATTACTGCTATTAAAAAATCTCTTCAAGTATCCTCAATGGCAGTCTCAAAAAATCACCATTATTTGTCAAGAGAAGAGGAAAATAGAAATCCCTACCCATACAAGTAAGTTTTCTTCCCTTATCTTCAGAATTCGGTTTGTATGAATTGAGCGTTGTTCAATTAAATTGAATAAACATGCACTTTTGGGGGGATTTTTTGTGGTGGTACGTGATGTTTTGTGATTCAATTGAAGATTTTTTTTTGGGAATCAATATCATCAATTGTTACGTATAAATGGAATAAACAGGCACTTTTAGGGGGATTTTTTGTTTTTTTTTTGGTGCGAGAGGGGTAGGGGGATTTTTTGTGGGGGTGATGTTCTTGATTATTCAATTGAAGATTTAATTTTTTTGGGAATCAATATCATCAATTGTTAAGTATAAATGGAATGTTAGGTAGGTAATATCAGCAATTATCACGTTCTGATTTGTTCTGATTTTTTTTGTCTGACACATTTTTTTTTTTTCAGAATTACAATATGCTTGATTTTGATTTGAATGAACCATATGTTGAAGAAGATGACGGACCTTTCATTTCCCAAACTTTTGAAAGTCAGGAGGAGGCATATATCTTCTATAACAATTATGCTAAGAGACATGGTTTTGTCGCGGTTAAGGATCGTACCGACACTAAACATGGAAGGACAATTAGACAAGATTTTCTTTGTCACCGTGCTGGAAAACAACGATCAAAGGTAATTGATATTTCTAAAACCCAAAGAAATACAAGGTCTTCAAAGTGTGGTTGTCATGCTTATATGCGAATCACTCTTAAAAAGCGTTTTGATATATTTCCGGAAGAATGGCATGTCACCACGCTTGTGAAAGAACATAATCATGATATGTTGTCTAGTGAAGAATTCCGTTTCCTTCCAATAAATCGGAATATCACTTGTGAGGATGAAAAAAGAATTTTTATGTATAAGGAAGCAGGATTGTCTATTAGGCAAATAATTAGGGTGTTGGAGCTTGAGAAAAACGTTAAACATGGTGAGTTACCATTTTTCGATAGAGATATCCGCAATCTTTACGCTAAAGTAAAGAAGATAATTGGAGATGATGATGCAAAAAACTTGATGGAGTACATGAAATTTGCGAAAGAAAAGAATAAAATGTTTCAATATGCTTTTACATTGGATGAAAAGAGGAGGCTTGAAAATATTTTTTGGTGTCATGCTCAAAGCTTTGAATGGTACCAAAAGTTTGGAGATGTAGTCATTTTTGATACTACTTATAGAGTAAACTCATATGACATGCCTTGTGGGATTTTTGTCGGTGTCGATAATCACGGAAAAACAATTTTGCTTGGTTTTGCACTCCTTTGGAATGAGACGATGCTTACTTTTAAGTGGTTGATGAAGGTATGAATTCTAAAAAATTTCATTTTTGATTGGTTAACAATTTATAATTTGTCATGTGATTAATTTTGTCATGCAACTATTTATCAGACTTTTGTGCGCATTATGAACAAGCCGCCAACAACCATCTTGACTGATCAAGATCCTTGGATGTCTGAAGCAATTAAAATTGAAATGCCTACTACAAAACACAGTTACTGTATATGGCATATAACTTCAAAATTTAGTTGTTGGTTTGCGGGTCTTTTACGTAATGACTACCAAGAATGGTGTAGTGATTTTTACAAGTTATATAAGTTGACTGAATTGCAAGAATTTGAGCGTAATTGGTGTGAAATGGTTGAAAATTTTTCTCTCCAAAACAATAAACATATCGTAGGTTTGTACAATGTGAGAGAATTTTGGCAACCGGCTTACCTTCGAAATTACTTTTTCGGAGGGATGGTAACTACTGGAAGATCGGAGAGCATAAATGCCTTTATTAAGAAATTTGTTTCTTCTCATACAACTTTGACGGATTTTGTTAAGCAGGTTAGTTTGAGTTATTATTTTGTAGGCTTGTAGCTATCTTCATAATCGATAGAAGAAATAAATGCTTACATGTACCTAACAATAACTTTATTTATTTCTATACTTTTTAGGTGGAGATGGCGGTTCAAGAAATTAGCCAAGGGCGTTCTAACAACAAACTTGTTGCTAACATGAGACCGGTTCCGTTAAATACAAAATCGCCTTTGGAAAAGCAGGCTTCTGAAATCCTTACACCATTTGCTTTCAAAAAGTTTCAAGAAGAATTAGCAAGGTCGACTTTGTATACAGTACCTCAAGTCGGTGGTACAAGTGAGTTCACGGTAAAATATTATGAAGGTGACAGTTGTAGAGAACATAACGTCTTTTGGGATAGGGATATAGCTGTATGTAGCTGCAAAAATTTTGAGTTCTGGGGTATAATTTGTCGTCATATATTGCGAGTATTTGTGCATACCGACTGTTTCAATATTCCATCGTTATATTACCACAACGTTGGAATAGTGATGCATTATTGGAAGCTACGTATACAACCAATATCCAAGGACTTGATGATGTCTTGATTGAAGAAGAATGCACTCTCACAAATCATGGTGAAACTGTTGTGTTATGCCCCCCTCAATCAAAGAAAAAAGGACGTCCAAGAACTAAGCGAGATCGGGGTGGAAAAGAAAAGGCAATGAAGAAGACCAAGTGTTGTTCTATATGCAAAGAATCGGGTCATACGAAACCGACTTGCCCAAACAAAGAAAATTTTTTCACCCACGATGATGTATCATCCGCATCACAAAAGAAAAAAAAAACCGCCGAAGATCTTGGGCTGAATCCCATTTTTAGTTTGAAGGTGTAGGCACTTGTATTGGTCGGAATTAATTTCGAATTTTCTAATTTCACGATTTTCTAGGGCTGAATCCGTTTTTAGATTTTGAAGATGTAGGTGAAATTACTTTTTGGATATTCTAAGTTTTTTATTCCCAACATGTGATTGATTTACTATCATTTAATTAACTAGCATTTAATCAACTATTTCTTTTAATTTAGATTCCATTGGAAGCTTAAACAACCATTAATTATAGGAATTTTATATTTCTTATGTACAACCCAATGGGTTGTATATAACAAAACCGATAATTATTTTAGGAGCTGAAAATATTGGAGCTGAGCTGAAAATAGCTAAGCTGAGCTGAGCTGGTAGGAGCTGGGCTGAGCTGATAGAAGCTAGGCTGAGCTGATAGAAGCTGGGCTGAGCTGATAGAAGCTGAGCTGGTCTGAAACAGGCTGAATATAAGCCGAAAAGAACAGGACCTTAGTCTACAATGAATCAATTTTAGAGCTTTAAGATTTTTGATGCAATTTTTAGCTCTTTTAACTACTCGGTCTCGATTATCCGCAGAACAACAAAAGAATACCCGAGTAGCACATATGGGAGAAAATAACGTAATCCGTCTCCTAAAAATAATAAAACGATACGGAAATGCGTGCCAAAATCGGTGAAAAATCGAATTGGAACGACATGCATCAATCCGCTACATGCGGGTCAGTGCTGCGGATCTGGATCGGATCCAAGATCCATTGTCATCGCTAGTTGAGACCCACTAATATGTTTTATATCCTATTACGTCCCTCATTCAAATGGTTATCGGGCTCGAAGACTGGTTATTATTGCACAATCACCTATCCTACCGTGTGTTGAAATTTCACTTGAGATAATTTTCGAAGTTACCCGGATTAGAGAAGATCGTGCTACCTCCAATACTATGTTAGTTAGATGATTCATCTCAATCAAAACCTTAAGTTGATGGTTGAGCCCCTTATTTCATTAATTACCCCCAACCTTGACCCAAAAGTTGTTTAAAAAACTCCGAGTATAAAATAGTAAGTTCAACAAAAAAAAATACACATTACTAACATCTCCAAAACTCTTGTGCATAAAGTAAACGTATGCAATTGATTGGAATAGAGAGAATCATATTACTAGTAGGGGTGAGCAAAACCGGATATCCGATCCGGTTTGCGAAACCGGATCGGATATCCGGTTTTAAAATTCTGAAATTTTAATATCCTGATCCGATCCGAATTAAACCGGATATCCGGTTTTTTCGGATATACGGAAACCGGATATCCGGTATCCGGTTTTGAGGTTTCTTGTATTTTTAAATTTTCTTTAAGTGCACATAATCCGATTTTTGATTTTAAGGTCGTAACGAACGTTGCGTTCATTGTTATACAAAAATAATACGTAAATAAACAAGAAAAATATCTAAAATACTTTAATTATCACAATCATCTCTAATATTCGAATACTACTAAAAATTCTCCGATAATAGAGTCATAGGCAAACAACCTGCTTTCCTCAAACAAGAAGCTTGAAGATCAAATCTTTTCCACTCAAATCAACCCAAAACAACAACAATTGGCAGACAAACGAAGTAGTGAACAATCAAACAAAGAATCAACCTTAATGAGCATGAAACGTGAAACGACGGCCTGAAACATGAAGTTGTGAGAGACTGAATGTGAGAGACTGAGAGTGACGTTGTGGCGGAATGAAAGAGTAAGAGTGTTGAGCTTTTTTTGTTTTTAATCCATTAAGTCATTTAGGTTTAGTATTATAGTTTGTTAATTTTTATATTTATTTTTTTGTATTTTTGAAAACCGGATTAGAAACCGGATATCCAGTTTTCAATTTTGTTGATACGTATCCGCTACGATTTTATGAAAAACCGTATCGGATATACGGATATTCGTATCGGATATACGGAAATCCGTATAATTGCAACCGTATACCGTATTGTATACGGATAATAAAACCGTATCGAATTTTTTTTGCTCACCCCTACATATTAGAGCATTAGCAATAACAAACGTCCATCCAAGTTCATTCTCCGCCACATCACTGCCACATCACTGCCACATCACTATCTACAAACTCAAACAAACTCAAACTCCAAAGAACCAATGTCAACAATAGCAAAGTTCATCCAAGTTTATAAATGGGTCCCACACACAATCCACTCACACTACATATTAATTTCTACCAAAACATTTCATTTTTTAATTAACATCATAATATTTTTTTAATAAACTAGTTGTCGGGCGCGCGCGATGCGCGCGTATGGGTAGGTACGTTGTTTGTATGAAATATGTCGTGTTTTTTGTTTGTCTTGGGCGTGCGTAATCGTTGGGCCAATGTGTGATGTTGTTTGTGAAATTGTGGGAGAAGTCGGCTGCCGAATCCAATATATGTATTGCATGTGATTAGCAGTACATATTGGAATTTAAATATGGCACACGAATTGTAACGCTATTAGAAGTCCTATCGAGCAAGCCGTAGATGCTACTACTTGAATTGCTTTCATAGCTTGCGAGAAATCTAATTGTCCATGGGTTGTACAATTTTGTGTGTAGCGGGTGTAAGATTAATATGTAAATGTGTTAGGAAACTGTTAGTAGTGTTTGCTAATTTTCTTGTTCCCCTTTTTTTGCAACCAAGCGTGCAAGTAGCTCATACGTTTCTTTGACTTTTTGTTTGGAGTTAAATACTGAACAGTATTTAGGTTCCCGGTTATTGAATTTAGTGTGATGTCATTCCTAGTTGCAATATATGATTGTCTTTGTTTTTTTAGAACGAAATTGCCAATTATTTGTTGGAACCGTAGAATTAGATCTAGGTAGGTTGAACTGTATCATCTAATAAGGGTATAGTACATGTATGTCCGCAAATAATCTGGAAATATATTTGATAAAGCTTGGCCCTTGCGGTTTTTTTTAGAACTACTGTAGTCACATTTTGTTCTTATTCTGGAAGCAAATTTGTTTTTAAAAAGTTCTTTCATTAAAATACTTTCTCCGTTCCAATCAATTCCATACATCTGTTTTTTTAACACCTGTTGATGTACGTTTTCTTTTGTCTGTATCTTTAGTTGCATACTTTATTAATTTTTTAAAATGTGATATTAATAATGCGTTTGATTAGACAATCCAAACAAGACATCACATGAATATCTTTTGTCGTATATATTACAAGTTATATTGATGATTATTCTCACCCATGGATAGTGCATTATTAACAAATGTATGGAATTGATTGTAACGGAGGGAGTATAAAGTTGGTAAGGTTTAAATATAGCGTAAAATGAGGTAGTCATAGATTCTTTTTTTTTTCGAACTGTCAATTTGCTGCAGATAATCAGATTTATTGCAGTAGGAAGACTACTCACAATGCATGGTCGAAGTGTTGAACTTGGCTGTCCTTTGTGGGTCATCTCTGTTTTCATGAGCTGTTCGTGTTTGTGGTTAAATAAAGCTTGTGAGACATTAAGATTTTTACCATTCTCCCCGGCTACAATTTTTCTCCCCAAATCACGCCAAGATAATTGGACTGCATTTCTTTAAAGGTTGGAGGAGATGACAGTATGGGAGGCCAAAGTTCGAGAGTATCAGCGGGAAATTGATATGATACGAGATCATGCTCCTCGGTTTCTTGAACGGTTGAACATCGTTATGCCTCAAGCCGTGTACATGAATATGGTACACCGCGAACCACCGTTGACGATGCTGGGCGCCATCATATCTGGGAATGCAGATGCTGTGTTCAGCTCACCTACTTTGATGAACGCGACATCAGGTAATACACGCTGTTGGTATTCAGATGTGTTTAATCGCTGTATGATTGCTCCGCAAACTACCGTTGTCAGTCGGAAGTGTAGCTAAAGCGTCCGAGATTAGCAAACTGTAATGGTGCTACAGTCAGGCATGCTGTCCATTTGCTCTAACGGGAGTATTAGGCCAGGAGTTGTTGCGCATGTGCCAACGTAGGTGTTCAATTAGGTTTTTGTAATTGTCCGTAACGCGTTGGGTCTCCGTATGTTTGTGTTCATATGCTAATCTACGTAAGTTAATTACATCCAGTCATTTGCTTTTGACCTGTGTACGAGAATCTATGGTGTTTTATATTTTTGTTATTTCGGAGGCCCTAACTAACTTGTTATGAGTCAATGAACTGTACGTTTGCAGGGCACAAACCGGACTAAGCATGCAAACCTTCCCTGAGGGTGAAGGTTTGATCTCGAAAATGACTGCTAATAATCACCATGAATTCCATGGAGCCATAACGTGATCGTGGCACAGTAAGCTGTAGACTAATGTGTGAGTGGTCTATTTCATTAATATTGAGCAATCTGTACGTCTTGGGTTTCTCCTTTTATGGGGAGCGCCGTTGTATTGTGCGATAACTTCGACTTAGAAGTCAAGGCGTATCTCTCTCTCTCCCTCTTTCTCTCCCCCTCCCCCTATCTCCCTCTCCCTCTCTCCCCCTTTCTCCCCTTCTCTCCTTATCTCTTTCTTTCTCCTCTCTCTCTCTCCCCCTCTCTCCCTCCCCCTCTCTACCAAAAGGTTAACAAAAGATCAAATCTTGTAAAGTCAGAAAACAGCAGAAAGTTCTCCCTCTCTCCCTATCTCCCCCTTTCTCTCCTCCTCTCCCTCTCCTCCCCCTCCGCCTCTCTCTCTCTCTCTCTCTCTCTCTCTCCCTCTCTCCCCCTCTCTCCCCCTTCCTCTCCGTCTCTCTCTCTTCCCCCGTCTTCCCCTCCCTCCCCCTTTCTCTCTCTATCTCCCCCCTCTTCTCCCCTCCCTCCCTATCTCCCCCCTCTTCCCCCTTTCTCTCCCTATCTCCCCGTTTCTCTCCATCTTTCCCTCTCCTCCCCCCCTCTCTCTCCCTCCCTCTCTCCCTCTCTCTCTCTTCCCCCATCTTCCCCTCCCTCTCCCTCTCTTCTCTCTCTCTCTCTCCCTCCCTCTATCCCCTTCTCTCTCCCTCTCTCCCTCACCCTCTCCCCCTCCCTCTCCCTCTCCCTCTCCACCCCTCTCCCTCTTCCCCTCCCTCTCTTTCCCCTCCCTCTCTCCCTCTCTCCCTCTTTCCCCTCCCTCTTTCCCTCTCTCTTTCTCTCCCCCTCTTTCCCCTCCCTCTCCCCCCTCCCTCTCTCTCTCCCCTTCCCTCCCTATCTCCCACTTTCTCCCCTTCTCTCCCTATCTTCCCCTTTCTCACCTCCTCTCCCTCTCCTTCCCCTATCCCCCTCTCTCTCTCCCTCCCTCTATCCCTATCTCTCTCCCTCCCCCTATCCCTCTTTCCCTCCCTCTCCCTCTCCTTCCCTCCCCCTTTCTCTCCCTATCTCTCCCCCTTTATCTCCCAATCTCCCTCCCTCTTCCTCCCTCCCTCCCTCCCCATTTCTCTCCTCCTTTCCCTCTCCTCCCCGTCCCACTCTCTCTCCCTCCCTCCCCCTCTCCCTCCCGCCCTCCCCTCTCCCTCTCTCTCTCTCTTCCCCTCTCTACCCCTCTCCCTCCCTCTCTCCCTCTCCCTCTCCGTCCCTGTCTCCCTCTCCCTCCCTCCCTCTCTCCCTCTTTCTCTCCCCCTCTCCCCCCCTCTCTCTCTCTCCTACCCCTCCCCTCCCTCTCTCTCTCCCTCCTCCTATCCCTCTATCTCTCCCTCTTCCTATCCGTCTCTCTCTCTCCCCTCCCTCTCCCTCCTCCCTCTTTCTCTCCCCCTCTTTCCCCTCCCTCTCTTTCCCCTCCCTCTCTACCTCTCACCCTCTCTCCTTCTCTCCCTCTTTCCCTCTCTCCTTCTCTCCCTCTTTCTCTCCCCCTCCCCCTATCTCCATCTCCGTCTCTCCCTCTCTCCCCCTTT